>CM077027.1:155056852-156256852 GCA_039090855.1 Macrothele yani | reverse complement strand
ACGAGCTCCGTATTTTTTTTAATATCAAGTCTAGATAGAATCTTCCAAAATAAATTTCTGCGTTTCTGTTCGGGCGGCTTAATTTAATAGAAAAAAAAAAAAAATTCCAGCTTCAATCATCGAATCATTCCTTAGCAATATGACCGGTAATTCCACTTTCAAATATTCATTCTTTCGCAGCGCGTGATTTCCACTTCTTTTGAAAGGAACTTCCATTTACTTCATCAAGTCATTCCTGCGCCATACATTGTCGTAGTGGCAATTTTCTCTCGGAAATTTGTGGAAATATTACATCAAACGAAGCACACCCATTGATTTTTATGGTCAGTCAAAATCTCTTTTCCCTTCCGTTCTCAGCTTCCGCTGTTTCTGAAACCCCAGTATCTCTCTTTCTTTTTTTTTCTCTCTGTCTGTCTCTCTCTTTCTCTGTCGCTAGAACAGAACATTTAATCTCCAAATTCACTGCAGATTTTAATCGTTATAAATACCTTTACCAAAATCTGTGCATTTATCACAATAATTTTTACAAAAATAGATACATTACTTATTTACGATCTTGGCCATTTTAAAAGGAAAAGTCTGCTTGGAGGGAAATGAGGTCGCACTCCGCTGGATCCGCAACTGTCTCAACCTCTGTATGCCGTTTTAGTTAAAGTTCTCTGATCCAGCACTGGATTGGAGATCCACAAATCCCTCTGACAGCGGATTTTTCTTGGGGGAAATTCATCAAGGTATCCGAACCTGAAATTAAAGATGTCGCGTCATCACCACTTCCTGTTTAAACGACTTTCAGCATACGTCTAAGAATCGCTGCAGTGTTTATGTTGAGGAACTAACTAATAAAATTTTTTTTTCATTGCCCCCATTTTTCTGGATTTCAGCGAAAGATAGTTATCCTTAATCCAATTTCATTTAAAGAAAAGCATTACTTCCGCTACTGAAGCAATGGGTATGTTCTCTAAGAGAAAGACTGCCGAAGATTTTATTCCACTCTCGCAAATTTTATTGCTATACCTGATTTAAAATTGTAAATGGTTCTTCACTTTCAGTGAGAAGGGAACTCCAAATAGACCAAAATCATAGGCGTAGTGCAGAGGGGGAGAGGGGGGCACGGATAGGCAGGTGTTCCCCAACTGTTGAATATTTATAAACAAGCGTGCGATGGGGCAGCAAATATGAATGCGAGGTTTATAAAAAGGACGAACCAAGATAACACACTGTTATGCTCACTTTTTAGATTCAGCTGTGATTCCTTCTTGTGAGGAAGTGAAACCACGACAGATCCTATCAATGTAAAGAACTCATTATGTAACATTATTCATGTATCAGCAAAAAGATTTATAATATTTAAAAGAATTTGTAAGAAAAGAGAGGACTTCAGTTTTTCAGAAAACTTAGTATCTTGTCAAAAACACGCTGCACTGTTCTTCACTGTTTACTCTCAGTTGTGATTGAAGAGTAATGCGTAAAAAATTATTTGTTACGCACTTAAAAGACCCGAATTTTGTAACATTCACAGAGAAACTAAACGCAAGAATGGCTTCTCCTAAAAGAAAAACATCAGTTTACACTTATTTGTTCTCAGGCGCGACAGACACTACGGGTGGGCTAAGGTGGGCTTCAGCCCAATCAACTTTTCATCGACCTCACCCTTTAGCCCTCTCTTCGCGAAAATATCTAAGCTATTAGGAAACATGGAGAGTGCAACCACGATTTTAGGGAACTTGGACAAAAGTATGTGAATTTTTTATGTGAATTTTTTAAATTTACAGAGATTTTGTTTCATAAAATAAATTTTTTTGTTAAATTTAGTATTGTACTGTTCTGTGAAATGGAGGGAGTTCTCGGAGCAAATATCTAAGAAAGTAACGGGGAGTAGTTATCTTTTCTCTTATATGTATAAAACAGACTGTGTGTGTGTCTGTCGGTCGGATTTCACATAGAATTAGGCGACCACTGGCGACAAAATTTGTTATGAAGGTACCTGTAGACATCTTCTGGTACACCTCGAAGAGATTTTTTTAAAATTTGAATTTGATTTTTAGTTATTTAATGTTACGCGTTTCTACCCGATCTGAGTGTGTCTTTCCGCTTTGTTGACATCAACCTGATCACGCCGAACGTTAAGGCGTGCAGAAAAGTAATACACCATAAATTTTAGACGTTACTTTTTTAGAATTCCGTTACGACTATTTTCATTCGTAAATACATTTATTACGCCCTTTTTTGTAAGCGTTGTTTGCCGATTGTATTATGACCTTGAGGGCGGAGAAGGAAAAAAGAAAATAGAACGTTGTTTTTCAATCTGCGTTATTAATTCAAAAGTGTCATACGTCAGAAGGTCTTCATACTGTGACGACGTTGTGAACTAGAAAATAGAACGTTGTTTTAACGAAATTCTAAAAAAAGAAATGGCTCAAATTTATCGTGAACTACTTATCTTCGCGTTGGGTGTGATCAGGTTGCATGTAAAGAAAGCGGTAAAGAAAGCGTCTGTTGGTCGGATTTCACATATAATTAGGCGACCCAGAGTGACGAAATTTGTTATGAAAGTACTTGTAGACATCTTCTGGTGCACCTCGAAGCGATTTTTTTACTATAATTTTATTAAAAATCAATCATTTTTCTTTGAGTAATGTTCAGACCTGTTAATGATGGCGCGACCTGTACATTGATGACGTCAGTAGACAAATAAATGTTGGATTGCTTAATTATGGCTAGACCCACATGTGATTAGAGAAAAACCTAACGAAATGGCAAATTGTAGCGTCTCATTATTTCTAATGTTTACGCACAAGCGTCTCACCAGGGGTCTCTTATTACCAGCACAACTCACCGCGGCCTAGAAGAATTTTGCAGTGCTACTTAAAAATCTAAATTAATGTTTCTTGTTTTTGCACTTGCATCATGCGATGCTGTGTACAATTAGGTGCTTCATTCTCATGTGTTAAGTACTGTTTATTCTACTAGTTACAAATTCCATATCTTCCACTAAGATCTAAATACACTGCACTTATGTTCGTACAGCATACCGTCCTATTACTTCTATAAATTTCTTTTTTTCACGACTACGATGCTTCAAACTGACTGATAGTCAGTTTAGCTATTTATTTTGGACCTTACCTTTTATCTGTCCGCCACTGTTTGCTTTTGTTCATTGTTACATAAAATGGCACTGTTTGACTTCCGAATAAGAACTCTTTCAAGCAGTTCCCGATTTTGAGTGTATCGGTCCGCTTTGTTTACGTGAAACCTGATCACACTCAACATGAGAGAAAGTAGTTCACGATAAATGTTATGGAAATTTTTTTATTGGTATATAAAATGACACTGTAAATAGCAAAAACCTACTTATTCGCTTTTTAATAAAATTTAAACTGTTTATGACATGTATAAAAGGAAAAAATATAGAGTATAAGAAAACAAATGAGAACAAATTAGGTACCAATATCACTTTGGAGGCCAATACGCTACGATATCTTTCATAATTTCTAAAAACGGATCGTCATTAGTTTTCAATCTTTTTCGCCACATAAATTCACATAGGTACGAATCCAACATGCTCCTATGAGCGCCCCAACGAATTTGTGTTCTACTTTCAAGCGCAGACAAACGGGCAAAAGAACGTGATTAATGCTCATAGGTGGTACGCATACAGAAGGATCATTGTGCATCTGTTGCCCAGGGATCTATGTTCTACTTTTGAAATCGGACACTACTTGAAAGCATTCTTATTCGGAAGTCAAATAGTGGCTGGTAGATAACAGGAAAGGTCCTTTATTTTAAATTCTACGCAATTTCCTTATTAAATACTTCCATATTGATACTAGACAATCTGTAAACACGAAAAGTTGATAGAATGAACTTCTGGGCATCCCCAACAAGAATAAATATTTCCCACGTCATTCATACAATAAAACGCTGATAAAACGATGACAACTTATTTCAATGAAAATATTACTTATGCATCACTTAGTGCAACATTTTGGACTTCAGAAAGGTAAGTTTCAACGGCAAATACGAAACAAACCTCAATATGGCGATGGCGTGAATTGTGATGTTTGTGCGTGTAACTAGAGCCACCAAACGGTCAAACAGAAAATGGGACGCTTTTTCGGCGTCATTTCGCGTTTTGAGCAGGTCGTACCTCTAATCACATGAAGGTCTAGATTATGGTTATGTTTTAGCAAGTATTAAGTATCCCATGCTATATATAGTTAGTTTTATCGATGTGCAAATTTTCATCCATGGGAATACATTAATTGTGAAGAAAATATGTAAAGAAGTTTTACCATTGGAAACATAAGGCAGGGATTTTAGGGGGAACCACCTTAATTCACGAAAGGAATCACGGAAAGTGGCTTGTGAACTTCAGGAATTTTTTTACAGCGCATGTAGCGGAAAATTGCGCTACAAATCGAGCTACTTAAAAAAAATAAAAATAAAAAAACAAATTCTGCAAATCACGTGACTTTTCTAGACTTCTTGAAGCATTATTCACTAGGACAGGGGGCTAAATGTGTCCTGCCTAGGATCATGTACCCTTCACTTACATTGTGAAAGTCTGCGAAACTGTTAAACGTATAGAGCCTTTACACGTGACGTCACAAAACTGTCTGCTAGATTTCCGGGTGGTTACAAAGTACCCGAGCTGGTATCTCTCCATGCTTTTCAACGGCTGCTGCTGCTGTAAATAGAGTTAAAAAAAATGTTCTTTCTGACAAAGTTTGCCATCTGAATGTGGTGGAAAAGCAACACTACGAAGAAAAGTTCAGAAATAATGGCATAGTAGATCCATATGACATACCTGAAAGATATTTTTATCGTCTGGAAGTTTATGTTGCTACGAACCTCCCTGATCTGAACTATCACGATATTTTTAACTATTTAATAGGCAGTTTTTCGTGTTATACCGGAAAAGCTCTTAAAGCTTATACCAAGCATGCACTTCTCCATGCTTCTTTGAGTAGTCTGCAGTCTTTGTATGTCTCTTTTAGTTAAGGTCCATGTCTCTTCACCATATGTAATCACTGGAAGGATGCATTGATCAAGCACTTTTCTTTTAAGACATAATGTCATCTTGCTCTTTAAAATTATACTGTTTCTTCCGAAAGCTCTCCAGGCAAGTTTTATATGCCGATTAATTTCTTAATGTGACCCTCACTTGATATCTGCTGCCCAAGATAAATGTAGGTCGGTTGAACCATGTCCAGTGTTACCTTCAAGCGGTGTGAAAGAACTTTATATATATATATATATATATATATATTATAACGAAATAAATTTCTCCGTCATTTTTGTCCACGCCGGGGCTCGAACCCGGGTCCCCTCATTCCGGAATAAGTCACTCTACCCATTGAGCTACGCAGACGTTCGTTCTGCCTTTATGTCGTGTGTGTCCTGCTGGCAGGTACGTCACATCTCCCCTCCCCCCGAAAGAGGGCCGGGATGCCCACGGGTCAGCCGTGACCATGAATCGTCGCAGGCAGCCATCCGCTGTAGAAGGTTCTTGAGAACTCCCAGTCAATCTAGTGTGTGGAATGCAACATCACACACTTTTTATTTTTTTTCGAAGCGCTGTAGACGGGATTCTCTTATTTTTCTTATCTCGCGGTGTGGGAAGAACATCACACACCATTGCGAGATTTTGAACAGTCCGGTCATCCGGAAAGTTCGCGCGCCATTAAAACGAAGTAAATTTCTCCGTCATTTTTGTGCACGCCGGGGCTCGAACCCGGGTCCCCTCATTCCGGAACAAGTCACTCAACCAATTGAGCTACGCGGACGTTCGTTCTGACTGCTATCTGCCTTTATGTCGTGTGCATTCTGCTGGTAGGTACGTCACAATATATACGTTGTTCTTAATCTTTTTGGGGCTTTGGGAAGAAGACATTATGTCAGACGCTATGTAAATTTTTGAACATGTAAGATAACATTTTTGAATGTTTAATTTGCAATATACGTCACTCTTAAATTCTTTGGGGCTTTGCAAAGAAGACACCATGTAATAGAAGGTACTATGTCAGACACTATGTGATTTTTCGAACACGTGAAATAATATTTTTGAATGTTTAATTTGTGACGTACGTCGCTCTTAATCTCCTTGAGGGGGCTTAAGCCTCCAAAGCCCCTCCGTGGGTGCGCCATTGGTCGTGAAATAAAAATATAAAATCCTTTAAATGCTCCTACATAAGTGGAAACTAGGCTTAAAATGTGAAGTTTAACTTGAAAATTTTGTATAAAAATATTTTGTTTTCACCAACAGAACTTTCAGAATAGAGCAGCACTGTAAAATTGCTTTTTTCGTATGATCTGATAACTACAATTTAAAATGCACTTATGATATTAAAACTGTAGATCGAAAACCCCAGTTCGGTTGAGTAGTCTACAAATGATTTAGTTCTTATATGAAAAAATGCAGCCGTACAGCATAGGACATAATCCATGAAGTTCATAATGCACAATTCATTTAATCCCTTTCACTCATTTACACTGTTTTTTTTTTCACGTTCGTTACACTGAATGCAATTTCATTAATACTGTAACACTATTCACATCATCCAGCACAGTTCTTTGTGTTTTCTGTCATATAAGACTAGTCAGCTTATTATATTTAAAGAACGGCATGCGCCTTATTACACTTTATAGGAAAAAAAAAACTAAAAAAAAAATACTATAATACGCGAAAAAAAATTATAATTGGAGAAATATTTTTGACCATCAAAGGAAACGAAAACTTTCTTTTTCATGAAAGAAATACGGGATTACACCATATAGTAAACATTTTGAAGATGACAATCCGATTTTTGGTGTAAATGTGACAAGGATGATTAATAGAGACATTTGACGTAAACCAGGAACATCAAACAGAAGTCATTGCTCTTTCCACGATTATAAGTGAGTCCCAGAAAAATTTTCATTGGCCGCCACCGGGAATCGAACCCAGGATCTTCCAGTTACGCGCCGGACATGCTTCCACTGCACCACATTGGGTTTGTGACGTGCCTGCCCCGCAGGACGCACACGACATAAAGGCAGAAAGAACGAATGTCTGCGTAGCTCAATTGGTAGAGTGACTTATTCCGGAATGAGGGGATCCGGGTTCGAATCCTGGCGTGGACAGAAATGACGGAGAAATTTACTTCGTTATAATGGCGCCCGAACTTTTCGGATGACCCGGCCGTTCAAAATCTCGCAATGGTGTGATGTTCTTTCCACACCACGAGATAGGAAAAATAAGAGAATCCCTTCTCCAGCGTTTCGAAAAATAAAAAGTTTGTGATGTTGCATTCCACACACCAGATTGACTGGGAGTTCTCAAGTGCACGTTCTACAGCGGATGGCTGCCTGCAACGTTTCATGGCCACGGCTGACCCGTGGGCCATGCCCCCGGCCCTCTTTCGGGGGAGAGATGTGACGTGCCTGCCCAGCAGGACGCACACGACATAAAGGCAGATAGCAGTCTGTCTTAGAGTGACTTATTCCGGAATGAGGGGACCCGGGTTCGGGCCCCGGCGTGGACAAAAATGGCGGAGAAATTTACTTCGTTATAGGTTCGATTCCCGGTGGCGTCCAATGAGAATTTTTCTGTGACTCACTTATAAACGTGGAAAGAGCGATGCTTCTGCTTGGTATGACAAGGATGGTAAGTCAGATAATATCCGAAAACTTGTCACATTTACACCAAAAATAATTAGCCATCCTTGTCACATTTACACCAAAAATCGGATTGTCATCTTCAAAACTTTCTTTTTCATTATAGCCTGAATTTATTACCATTTGGCTTGGTAACGTGTAACGTAATATTTCTCCGGGGGGTGGGGGTAATTTCCGTGGGGAGATTCACTCCCCCGGATGTATGCTTGAAAGAAACACAGGGTCTGAATAGCCCGTTTAAAAAATTATCTCTTAAATAGTTCACCAAAGCATAGCTGAAGCCGTCAGCTGCCAGCCAATCTGATAATATAATCACTTAGGGAAAAACTTATGCAGCTAAACGTTCTACAGACTATGTGACAGCAAAGCTTATTTTGCTTGTAATGATGAAATGCCATTTCCTTTGATAAGCATGTGCTGGAAATCTTGTAATATTTGGAACGCTTTTGATTAATGAATTTTTATGACTTTACAAATACTGTGCAGTGTAAAAAGTATACCGCTACTTCCAGTCTACGGATTTTTTGAGGACGAGACATCGTATCTATATGGCATAAAAAACAAAACAAAAAACGATTTATTCAGGAGGTAAAAGCAAAAGGTAATTCTTGCTTTAAGAATATCGTTAGCTGATAAAAGTTAAGGCGATTTGTTAGTTATGACGGAAACAAGCATGTATATAAATTTCCAAAATATTTGAAAATAAAGTTCTTCCACTTTTTAATTTTTGATGTACTCAAGCATATTCAAACTGTGGTTCTGTCTTTTTCTGGCTGTTTTCCGCTTATTCTTTTTCTCTCTCTCTCATTTAAATGGAATATTAATAATGAAAATCAAGGATTGGATGCACATCATCATCATAAGTTCTGCTTTCCTACTTTAAAATGTAAAAGTAGTTTGTTTTGCCTTGATTCGAACAGGGGAAGGCTGTGAATTTGTAGGAAGGTAGTATAAGGAATTTCAAAGTTTCAATGTACTACCGACTAAAAAATCAATTGAGATGGAATTGGATGAACGGGATACGAAATGGTTGTTGAGTGACGGGCCTCTTGTAGAATAAAAAAAAAACTACTGATGACGGTGACACAAAAAATGATCTCTTGAAAGTAATGTCCGTGACAGTACCATTAAAAGATATACAGACTCGCCACTGCCACCTGGTGGAAAGGAACTGAAGAAAAACTGTTAGTTCTGTTCATAAATTTCAAGGGCTTTTCTCTCTATCTTTTTTATTCTGCAAGTTTGAGGGTTGATTTGCTCACACTACAATAAATGTGTGAGAAATTCCAAAGTATTAAACAAATCCATAAAGGCAAAAAATTTTCACGGGAAAAAAATTGAAAGTGTCGCCTTGCTCGAAAAAGAAATTCAAGCTTCTTCAGAGATAGTAGGTTCTCTCTCGATTTCGTCCGCCTGTGGCGGGCTGAGTTGCGCAAAAACGACTTGAGCATTACTGACCAATTAATGCAGCTGTATTGCCATTTCTCTGCTGCATACGGGTAAGGGACAAAGTGAGTCCGGGGCCGACCTCAGAGGGAACTATCTACGCATTCGGGTCCCCAAACACAGGGAGTCTGCGGAAAAACCGCGGACTAGATGGCCGGCAGGACCGGGATTCGACCACCCCGTCAGAAGCGTCCGCATCCAACACGGCGCATAGTAGGCTCAGTTATGGGAAATAGTGGAAATAATCAAATAGTATTGTTACAGACAATTAACACATACACTTACGTAGCAAATTATTAGGAACACCTACCTAATTAAGTTGGGCCGATTTTGGTTTCCAAAACAGCCTCGATTCGAGGTGGCATGAATTCAACGAGGTATAAATATCGTTCTATCGGTATGTTCAGCCTAGAAAACGTTATGGGGGTCCGTCAATTTCCTAAGGCACTCTGGAGGAGGATCTCCGTTATGAATGGCTTTGTCAACTCATTCCACATGTGTTCAGTCAGGTTAAGGTCTGGAGACTGTGGGGGGCCAATCTCATCCCACGCGTGTTAAATCCGGTTAAGGTCTGCTGGAACCACTGTGTGACGATCCGATCCTTGTGGTATGGCGGATTATCCTGATGGAAGTAGTCCAATTCATCAGAAAACAAGATGCACATGAATGGGTGTACCTGGTGTTCAGTGATGTTAAGATACCTCCTGTCATCCAAATGCTGTTTCAGAGGTATTAAGAAACCCAGTACCAGCCATGAAACAGATCCCAGACCATTACATCGCCTCCACCAGCTCGCGCAGATCAGAAATGGAAACGGGTCACTGGGTCGACAATTTCTTGCGGGTCAAACGGGTCGGGTCAAGTTGTCCCTGAACCAATTTCGACTCGGTTTTATTTTTGAATAGAAAAAGATATTTCAAAGAACCCTTCAGAGGTCTTTGAAATAATACGTCAGAGCACGATCCAGGAACTTGCTGAACAGGGTTAAGAAATGGGGATTAAAATGAACTTTCAGAAGACAAAACTGATGCAAAATGCTTTTAGAAGGAATGAAGATTTATCAGTTGATGGGGAAAAGCTGGAAATAACCGATACCTGCATTTATCTTGGGCAGCAGATATTAAGCGAGGATCATATTGATGAAGAAATTAATTGGTGTATAAAACTTGGTTGGAGAGTTTTTGGTAGAAATAGTACAAGTTTTAAGAGCAATAGGCCATTGTGTCTTAAAAGAAAAGTGTTTAATCAATGCACCCTTCCAGTGCTTACGTACGGAGGAGAGACGTGGACCTTAACTAAAAAGGACATATACAATGACTGCAGACAACTGAAAGCAGCACAGAGAGATGAATGCTTGGGGTAACCAAGAAAGATAAAAAGAGGAATTCATGGGTAAGGAAAATAACAGGAGTAGAAGACATCACGATCAGAGTAGAATCCCTGAAATGGCAATGGGCTGGACATATTGCCTGGAGAACCGACCACCGATGAATAACCGAAATTCTAGACGGGATTCCAAGGGACAGGAAAAGACCCAAAAGAAGACCACGTGGGAAATGGGTGGACGGAGGAGAATGGCCCAAGACAGTCCGTTGTGGAAGAAACTTGGGAGACCTTCATCCAGCAGTGGGTTCATAATTATATACGATGAAGAAGAAGATGACGATGATATGTTCGAGTTTATATGGTTTCTGAGATTTTGCTTGAGAGCTCTCCAATTGGATTCGATAGTTTGAGTATGAGCTACAATGTCACGATCTATAAAATCACATTGGCATAATTTATAGAATCCGAATAGATGCTATCAGCAACTTATTTGCCGATAGATGGCGTTTTCCTACAATTCTGAATAGGTAATATATTTTAAAGAGAAAAAGTTTGTATGTTTGTAAGAGGTAATCTCGGAAACTACTGAAACTATTTGGAAAATCCTTTCGCCATTTCTTCCTCTGATGGACTTAGGCTATATATTATTACGGTATGAAAAAATGGTGATGAAAAACAAACCTTTATTTAAAACACAGCAGCGTCTCACACCAATGCTACGCAGGGTAGGGTAAGGAGGAAGACATGCCTACTTCGATATCAGTAGAATACCATGTCGCACCGTAACAGCCAAGCGAACCGGTACGTAGTGCAGAGGTATGCAACAATAACTTTATGTGAATTTTGAGTAGGTACTGGCTAAAGGTCTCCATTTTAAGTGAATTTTGAGTAGGTACCGGCTAAAGGTCTCCATTTTAAGTGAATTTTGAGTAGGTACCGACTAAAGGTCTCCATTTTAAGAGAATTTTGAGTAGGTACCGGCTAAAGGTCTCCATTTTAAGTGAATTTTGAGTAGGTACCGGCTAAAGGTCTCCATTTTAAGTGAATTTTGAGTAGGTACCGACTAAAGGTCTCAATTTTAAGTGAATTTTGAGTAGGTGCCTATGTTATTATTTGAGCATTCGTATGTTTAAGTAATAAATTGCAACCAAACTAAAAATGCGGTACATGCAGAAGCATTGTAACTACATATCATAATACATAGAAAAGAAGATGGTTCTGTAACAAGAAATAGAGACGAAATTTTGACAAGAGTGAAAGATTTCTACTCCAAATTATATGAAAGGGATGATACATGTACTCCAGACATCATGAAAGGTACCAGTACCAGAGTTCTTTCAGTCCTCCCAGCAGAAGTTGCACATGCAATCAAGAACATGAAGCGGGGAAAAGCTCCAGGAGAAGATGGAATTACTGTAGACATCATACAAGAAGCAAGTGGAGAAATTGAAACAGTACCCGCTCAAGTTTTCAGTCGATGCCTTAGTGAAGAAAAGATTCCTGAGGATTGGAACAGCGCAACAATGATCCTGCTATACATATAAAAGGTGACACTGAGGATCTCAGGAACTACAGAGCTATCAGCCTCCTATCAGTGGTTTATAAAATCTTCACTAAAGTTCTTTCACACCGCTTGAAGGTAACACTGGACATGGCTCAACCGAGAGAACAAGCTGGATTCAGGAGTGGCTACAGCACTATAGATCATATGCACGTACTGAGAGAACTAATTGAAAGAGCGAGGGAATATAAACTTCCATTGTGCATGGCTTTTATCGAATATGAAAAGGCCTTTGACTCGGTGAAACCATCAGCAGTTACAATGGCTTTGAAATACTGAGGTATTGAAGATGCATACATTAATATTATTAATAACATCTATGAAAATGCAAGTGCAAAGATTCGGCTGTTTGAAAATACAACACACATAAAAATTGGAAAAGGAGTGAGACAAGGTTACGTCATATCTCCCAAGCTCTTTAATGCCAGATTGGAAAATGTCTTTCAATCACTGAACTGGGAAAACAAAGGGATAAAGATTAATGGAGATTATCTAACTCACCTTCGTTTTGCTGATGACGTAGTCATTTTTGCAACTACCCCATCAGAGCTGCAGAGTATGATCCAGGAACTTGCTGACAAGAGTAAAGAAGTGGGATTAAAAATGAACTTTCAGAAGACAAAGGTGATGTACAATGCTTTTACAAGAAATGAAGATTTATCGATTGATGGAAAAAAAGCTGGAGATAACAGACACGTACGTTTATTTTGGACAGCAGATATCAAGTGAGGGTCACATTGATAAAGAAATTAATCGTTGTATAAAACTTGCCTGGAGAGCATTTGGAAGAAACAGCATAAATTTCAAGAGCAATATGCCATTATATCTTAAAAGAAAAGTGTTAGATCAATGCATCCTTCCAGTGCTTACGTATGGTGCAGAGACGTGGACCTTAACTAAAAGAGACATACAAAGGCTGCAGACAACTCAAAGCAGCATGGAGAGGTGCATGCTTGGTGTAACCAGGAGAGATAAGAAGAGGAACTCGTGGATCCGAAAAATGACAAGAGTGGAAGACATCATGATCAGAGTTAAATCCCTAAAATGGCAATGGGCTGGACATACCGCCAGAAAAACAGAGCATCAATGGACAGCCGAAATTTTTGATTGGATTCCGAGGGACAGGAAAAGACCCAGAAGAAGACCACATGGGAGATGGGTGGATGAAATTCGAAAGTATGCGGGAGTAACATGGAAGAGACTGGCACAAAACAGACCGTTGTGGAAGAGGCTTGGAGAGACCTTCGTCCAGCAGTGGATTGATAATGGTTGACAATGATGATGATGATGATGATGATATTCATATAATAATAATCTATATTCTGAGATAGTATGTTTGGGTAATATGTTAAATCCCTGAAATGGCAATGGGCTGGACATACTGCCAGAAAAACAGAGCATCAATGGACAGCCGAAATTTTAGATTGGATTCCGAGGGACAGGAAAAGACCCAGAAGAAGACCACATGGGAGATGGGTGGATGAAATTCGAAAGTATGCGGGAGTAACATGGAAGAGACTGGCACAAAACAGACCGTTGTGGAAGAGGCTTGGAGAGACCTTCGTCCAGCAGTGGATTGATAATGGTTGACAATGATGATGATGATGATGATGATATTCATATAATAATAATCTATATTCTGAGATAGTATGTTTGGGTAATATGTTCCGACTTCCACGCGAGTGAAGTTACGGGCAAAAGCTAGTGTCACATATATGCATATTTAGTTTTGGGAAATCAAAAACTGTGATTAAAAAAGGGGATAAATCGGTGTCAGCGCTTTTCCGGATTAAACGTTCTGTCAAGATTTAACGAAGTTGATGTACATTACGGTTGCCTTAGTTTCAGATTTAGATTGTCGCAGATTAAGTAACTTTTACGATGTTAATGTCTTCAACAGGAAAAAAAAAAAAAAATCTTTCTTTTTCTTTCTCTTTCATTTCTTTTTTTCCCACCATTTCACCACGTTTCACCGCAGTTTGCTGACCGCGATGAATTCAGAGGTCGGAACACTGTTCATTTTATTTCCCACTTCATTTTGACTACTTTGGAAAGAACAACACATACAGAGATATCTATGTTCTGTTAGATAATTTTTTTTATTGCGAGCATTGAGCACTGAGTAACCTTGAATGGGGTTTTTGTTATTTCCAAGGGAAGGCATCCATAGCGCGACTGGAGGAGTTGTGGCATGCTCGACTCCTCGTGACTAGCGGTCACGGATCAGGATTTCAAGTTGCATTCCACGCTAGCTGTGCTTGCTGACAGCAACTTTTCTCGCAAAGGTCGAAACGAACTCCTTCTTAACTTTTGGAAATAAAAGCGTAATTTCATCCCAGTTGCGTTTCTCGTTGACACTATTCTTCCGGTTGACCTGCGCATCACGCAACAGTGAGAGTTCTACACAGATCAAATTTAAAAAAAAGAAAAGAAAAAGTGAGGACAAGAACAAAAAAACCAAAACCAGTTGATGCTCTCTGTTTGGTGAAACACGTTCACATCTCACTAGCTTCCGAACTACGCCGCTTGTAAACCCGAAATAAAATTAAAAATAAAAAGCAGCTGGTGTTAGATTTGACAAATTGCGTAGCTTTTTTAAAGCTAAATTCGCCTGAAATTTAGTTACAGTTGCGTAATGTGATTCTACCTTTCCGTTAATTTTCAACGCAGAATGAAACTGTTACTTCATTTACGCTTTCTAACCGTGCGCTGAAGAAGCGTATGTGCTCCAGCTTCGTCCGTCTGTCTGTCCGCACGATAACTCACGTAAAAACGGTTCGATTTCGATGAAACTTTAGTATGTGGTAGGGGACCACTGGGGACGAACCCTGTTGAAAATCGATGAAATGGGGTTAAAGGTCAGGACATAGGTGCGGGATCCTTCCCATTGCCCTTATGCGTCATAACTTCCGTAAAAACGGTTCGATTTCGATGAAATTTTAGTATGTGGTAGGGGACCACTGGGGACGAACCCTATTGAAAATGGGCGAAATGGGGTCAAAGGTCAGGACATAGGAGCGGGATCCATTCCATTGCCCTTATGCGTCGTAACTTAAGTAAAAATGCTTCGATTGCGACAAAACTTTATCATGTTGTTCTGGAGTTACACTGAACCGGTCCTCTTGAATATAATCGAAATGGGGTCAAAGGTCAATACACAGGAGCGATATTTATTCCACAGCCATTATCCTCATAACTTGAGGAATGATTTCTGGTATGTTGGAAAGCGTATCATAATCAATGCATTGCATGACTTTATTAACTTGTTTTGAAAAAGTTGTCAAGGTCGTGTGACGTATATTTTAACCTTTTTTTTAGAGAGGGTGGACAACGAAACTGAAACCCATGGGTTTAGGACACAACAATTTATTAGTACGGTGTAGGGCCTCCTTTGGAGGCCAATACAGCTACAGTTCGTTGTGGGAATGACCGATACAAGTCCTGTACAGTGATCAGAGGGATTTGAAGCCATTCCTCTTGCGGAAGAGTGGCTAGTTCACGACGTGATGCTGGTGGAGGAAAACGTTTCCTAACTCGCTCCTCCAGAATCCCCCAGAGTAGCTCAATAATGTTCAAGTCGGGTGACTGTGCAGGCCATGACAGATGCTCAATCTCACTTTTATGCTCAGTAAACCACTCTTCCACCAGTTTAACTCTGTGTTTCGGTGCGTTATCATCCTGATACACAGCACCATTATCAGGGTACAATGTTTGAACCACTGGGTGCACCTGGTCCTCCAGAATTGTCCGATAGTCCGTTGCAGCGATGTTCCCCTCAAGAACAAACAGCGGGTCGATAGAGTGCCATGGTATGGCGGCCCAAACCATCACCGATTCACCCCCGTGCTTCACCGTGGGCAATACACTGTACCACAGGATGTCTCACACACGTAAATTCTCCCAGCTGTGGGAAAGACAGTGAAAGACGATTTATCGGAGAACAATACATATTTCACAGAAAGACAATGAAGGACGATTCATCGGAGAACAATACACATTTCACGGAAAGACAGTGAAGGACGATTCATTGGAGAACAATACACATTTCACGGAAAGACAGTGAAGGACGATTTATCGGAGAACAATACAAATTTCACGGAAACACAGTGAAGGACGATTCATTGGAGAACAATACACATTTCACGGAAAGACAGTGAAGGACGATTCATCAGAGAACATACACATTTCACGGAAAGACAGTGAAGGACGATTCATCGGAGAACAATACACACTTCACGGAAAGACAGTGAAGGACGATTCATCGGAGAACAATACACACTTCACGGAAAGACAGTGAAGGACGATTCATCGGGGAACAATGCATATTTCACGGAAAGACAGTGAAGGACGATTCATCGGAGAACAATACACATTTTACGGAAAGACAGTGAAGGACGATTCATCGGAGAACAATACACATTCACGGAAAGACAGTGAAGGACGTTTCATCGGAGAACAATACACATTCACGGAAAGACAGTGAAGGACGATTCATTGTAGAACAATACACACTTCACTGAGAGACAGTGAAGGACGATTCATCGGAGAACAATACAAATTTCACGTTGTCCAATGTTCACGATTTGCGTAGCTGGCACCATTGAAATCGACGTTTGGCATTCACTCTAGTGATCCAGGGTTTAGCGATAGCAACACGACCACGAATGTTGACCCGGCGAAGCTCCCGACGAACAGTTTTGATGAAAACAGGTGAGTCGCGGTGCTTATTCAACTCTGCGGTGAGTTGGGCAGCTGTGGTTTTATGGTTTTTGGGTATTATTCGTGTTGGCACGCGGACGTCCCTGTGAGACAGCTTCCTCTTACCTCGACAGTTAGTTCTATTGGATGTGGTTCTTCCCTGTTGCTGGTATGCCGATATGACCCTGGATACCGTAGCTCACGATACGCCACAAAGACTTGCTGTCTTGGACACATATGCACCGGCCATACCCGCACCAACGATCTGTCCTCTTTGAAACTCGGACATGTCTTCCATTATGTTGTGTGGATAGCACTTTTTGACATACAGCTCTGCTACTGCTCTGCTAATGCAATCTTCACACTCCGCTCTCGTTGGTGGACTGCGAAGTATATAGATGCAGGCTGGCCACCAGGTAGCGCATACAGCGGCGTGACACGTGGGGTGTAATTTGCGCAGGTGTTTTAGTTTCGTTGTCCACCCGCTGTAGTTTCTCATGAAAATTATGTTTCTCCTTAGTTGGAATTTCGTTCTGAACGGCACGCCACTACCTTTGAGTTTCTCCTTACGTTCAGGCAACAACTGAAAGCTAGTCCCATTATATATAAAAAGTTGAAACTATCAGTAAAAAAAGGATAGCCGATGCTTAGATAACGACAGACGACGAGCAGATTACGAGATAGTCTGTAAAAGCGGTGACAAACGAACGTTAATTGCCATTTAATAATAGGTAACACTTTGTTGATTCATTATTCTATGAGTGCTTTAGAGTGAACTTTGTTTCACGAAGTTGCATGTCTCCTAGTGTGCAGCACCAACTGCCGGCAAATAAAGTGAGCAGTGAATTTTAGAGAGCAGTTGATTTCTGAGACTTACGAGCTCTGTACTTTAGTGATATTGCTATCCTTAGTACCTAAGCGTTTTTAGTATTCTAGTCAGGGCTCACTGCTGGCTGGCTTTTGCTTTCGTAGCGTCCGATGCTTCAGTATTTGTTGACACGCTCATAAGCTTTGTGTGTGAGTGCTGGATTGTGGTTTTTCAGCCACTTGGTAAAGATATACAATATAAATCAACAGTTGCGTGCGTTAATCTTCAGGTCAACGCCAAAAATAACGGTCTTTTTTGCACTTAATTGTAACAATGCTCTGCTGTGATGATTTGGATTGATCTTCTTCTTCTTCTTCTTTTTCCAACCCTTTTTATGGCCAACTGCGGCTATATAGGTTTCCCTCATTTCTTTCCAAATGTTCCTGTCTTGGGCTTGTCTATTCCACAGCTTTCATACAGTTTTGTTGATATCATCCACCCATCTTCCCTCTGGTCTCCCTACTCCTCTCTTTCCTTTTTATTGTCTCCATTCTGTTATTATTTTAGTCCATCTATTATTTTTCATCTTTGCTATACGGCCAGCCAATTTCCATTTCAAATTGAGTATCTTTTCACCTATGCTAAAAATTTTGTTCTGGATATTATATCTGTACTCCTTACTTTATCTTAAAATCTCATATTTAGTAGGATCTTTCCATTTTACATTGTGCTTTTTTGCAATTTGTCTAAGTGGTTTTTCTTCATAGGCCAGGTTTCAGCGCCATATGTCATAATGGTATTATGTACAGTCGAGTCTCATTATTATGACCACCTCCTACTTTTGACGTCAACAGCGCGTAGCCAATGAAAGAAGGCACATGTTGTGAGCTGGCTTGGAGGGTATATAAGGTGTGCTGTGGGCAATCTGAAAACATATCACTCGTTGCTGTCATGGATAAAAAGAGATTTATCAGATTTACAAAAAGGGATGCTTATCGGCTTTCGGGCCAAGGGTGGCAGTATTTCTGAAACAGCGCAGTTTGTGAACTGTTCGCGTGCTGCTGTGGTTAAAGTGTATCGTGATTGGAGAAATGGCGCCGTTGCGAATAAGCGACGTGGAAACTGTGGAGCACTACGTGCCATTGATGTGAGAGGTGAACGTCGGCTTCGAAGATGCGTGAAGGCCAGTCGACACGCTACAGCGGAGCAACTCACTGACGGAATGAACCAGGGGGCTACCGGAAGTGTGTCTCAAACGACAGTTCAGAGAACCTTGCTGCGTATTAGGCTCCGATGAAGACGAATGGTCACTTCACCTATGCCAACGAAGGTGCATCGGCAGAAAAGGCTTATATTTGCCCGGCAGTATCGGAATTGGAAATCCGCTGTTTGACAAAGGATTGCCTTCTCCGATGAGTCACGTTTTCTGCTTCATCGAACGGATGGACATTGGCATCGGAGAACAACCACTCTTCAGCAATTGCTGGAAGAACACAAGGTGGTGGGGGCAGCGTTATGGTCTGGGAAATGTTTTTGTGGCGTTCCCTGGGTCCACTCATACCTGTGGAAGGCACTATGGACCGAATTCGTTATGAATCCATCCTTGCAGACCACGTACACCCATACATGCTGATTGTCGTCCCTGGGGCGGATGGGATCTTCCAGAACGATAGTGCTACGTGTCGCACAGCTAGAAATGTCCGAGAGTGGTTGGAAGAGCACGATGAAGACCTCAAAGTACTTCCCTGGCCCCCTAATTCCCCAGACTTAAACCCAATTGAGCATCTGTGGAACCACCTCGATCGTGTTGTTCGCTCTATGGATCCTCCACCACGCACCCTACACAGCAGCTGCCAGATCCACTGCAGTCAGCATGGCTCCACATACCTGTGAACACCTTCCAGCAACTTATTGAATTACTCCCAGTCCGTCTATGTGTTGTCCGCACTGCACATGGCAGTTGCTCTGGATATTAGCTGGTGGTCAAAGCGACTTGACCGTGCAACTCTAGTTGCGTTTTTTAAAATTCATCTTCAGATACAAAAAAAAAAAAAAAAAATCCGCACCTTGATTTAGGCCTGTTACAAGGTAGAAAAAATACAAAACTAAAATCACTAAATTTATACAAAAACTACTGCCATACATCAAGGAATCACCTCATTGTAACTGTTTCTAGTTTTCTACATATAGAAACATGTGGTCAAGCAACTGATGTAGGGATGAGAAAGATAGACTTTTTAAACAAGAAAAATATAATATATGATAAATATCCTTTTATTCCTTAATACAAACCCATAATTTTGAGATATTTGTCATTCATTAAATCTAGGAATAGTCATGTCATCAATTATTTCCAAGAAAAATATTGAAAACTTCAGCCAGTAATGAGCTGTTGCTTTAACGTAAAACAATTCTTGTATGCCCTGCAATAACCCTGATTATGTGAAACCCTCTAGAAATTACACATATTAAAACAATTTAAAAATTTCAGTATTTTTAGTCGACACGTCTGCCTCCGTCGTTTCTTTGGATTGTAAATTTAAGTGTCACGACATAGGAGCGCGATCCATTCCATTGCCCTTTACTGCAATTCGTACATTCAGTGTACAATCATTATTCGGACACCCTGTGTTATTATAGATAATGTTATGCAAATTATTTAAAAATCAAAATTGTAGGAGTTGGGGAAAATAAAGCAGAAGCAAAAAGACCAAAAACGTAATGGTTAAGCGGGACAGATCGGTTGCTGAAAGAAAATTTTATTGCAGCAACTTAGCCGGTTTCGCGCGGAAACTGACAGGAGGTTCTTAATCCTACACAACTTAAAAACAATGGGCATTGGAGCAACGTCTGAGTTCGCTATGCCGGAGGGTGACGGTTAGTCGGAAAACCAGTCAAAACACTGCAAGAGCAGATAGGGCGATAACATCCTCCTCTTCTATATCAGGAGTTTAAGAAAACGCTAATCAATTCTGTCCAGCATGTACTGTTCTGTGAAAAAATGAAAAGGTTTGTTTCAAGTGAAAGTGATTTTTCTTTGGATTGTAAATTTAAGTGTTACGCAATAATGAAAGGAAGCATTTCTTTAAAATTCCAACGATTGTTAAGAAAAGCATCTGCACGTCGAAAAGGAAACTAATTTGCAATTCTCCTCAAATATCTGAACCGTATTTATTGCATTCTGTGCAGCTCGTCAGGAGTTGCACGTTTCTATTATGACCTGGTATGTCAGACAGGTATTGAAGTAAATCACTTCCGCTGTGATAGTGGAAGAGCTTTCTTGTGTAATTTGCAAATAACAGCGAACACCCGTCTCACTTCCGGTGTATGTTCATGACATACATCCTTGATCAGTTCATAAATATCATTGAAGTTGGATATATCACCGTTCCAGAAGGTGAAAGGTCGTCCTCACGGTTACGGTGAAAAGGACATTACGTTTTCCTCCCGGAAGCTTTCAACCTTGGAGTCTTGAAGCAAAAATTTTTGCTTTTATTTACGCTTTCCAACTGTAGGTTGGAAAGCGTAAATAAAAGCAAAATTTTTCTTTTTCCGTCCGTCTGTCGGCACGACAACTCACGTAAAAATGGTTCGATTTCGATGAAATTTTACTATGTGGTAGGGGACCACCTGGGGACGAACCCTATTGAAAATGGGACAAATGGGGTTAAAGGTCACGACATAGGAGCGCGATCCATTCCATTGCCCTTAAGACTCATAACTTGTGTAAATATGGTTCGATTTCTATGAAATATTAGTATGTGGTAGGGGACCGTCTGGGGACGAACCCTATTGAAAATACGTGAAGTGGGGTCAAAAGTGAGGACATATGAGCGGGATGCATTCCATTGCCCTTATGCGTCAATACGTGCGTAAAAATTGTTCGATTTCGAGGAAATTTTAGTATGTGGTAGGGAATCACCTGGAGAGGAACCCCTATTGAAAATGGGACAAATGGGGTCAAAGGTCAGGACATAGGATCGGGATCCATTCGATCGCCCTTATCCCATACTATTAAGGTGGACGTCAAGTAATTTTGCTTACTCTATTTCCAATGGAAAAACTTTTCTACACATTTCCTTCACAATTAGTGTGTTCCCTAGGATGGAAATTTGAACATCGGTTAAAATAATTTCATATCATAACTTGGAATACTTAACATTTTCTAAAACGTAACCATAATTATATTAAAAAACAATAGCGTTTCCTTTTGTGGCGTTGAAACCGGAAAAAGATGGCGCGACTTGTACTTTGATCACGTCAGTAGAGAAATAAATGTTGGATTGCATAATTATGGTTATGTTTTAGAAAATATTAAGTATTCCAAGTTATAAAATGAAGCTATTTTAATCGATGTTCAAATTTTCATCCTTGGGAACGCATTAATTGTGAAGAAAATGTGTACAGAAGTTTTTCCATTGGAAGTATAGGAAACGAAATTACTTGACGTCCACCTTAAAGGAGCAATTCTTGTATCTATGAAAATTTTATTTTGAAAATGGCTCTAAGGATTTGATGAAAGTCGTTAAACTACCGTTTTCTGGTACTAGAAATTGATATAGCTTGATCTCGACTTTAGGAAAATTCGTTTAGTGGGTTAAATAACCACCCCGAATTACCAAGTTTTCAGTGTCATGGCGTCGTTCCATTAATGCTACCCATGCTTAGAAATCTTATGACGTCACAAGCTCGCGATTGAGATTATGACGCGCGGTCACGCCATCTGTCTCATTACGTTACGCGCTGTGTGTGGATCCTATTAAAGTTTTATGACGTCACACTCTTTCGAGCAGATGGTCGCGATTCCCATCTGCTTCATTACGTCACGCGTTGTGTGCGTATGCCCGTCCGCACGATAACTCGCGTAACAATCGTTCGATTTCGATGAAAGTTTAGTATGTGGTAGGGGACCACCTGGGGACAAACCCTATTGAAAATGGGCGAATTGGGGTCAAAGGTCAGGACATAGGAGCGGAATCACTTCCATCGCCATTATGCGTCATAACTTACGTAAAAATGCTTCGATTTGGATGAAATGTTAGTATGTTGTAGGGGCCTGCTTGGGGACGAATTCTATTGAACATGGGCGAAATGGGGTCAAAGGTTAGGACACAGGAGCGAAATCTATTCCATAGCCCTTATGCATCATAACTTACGTAAAAATGCTTCTATTGCGACAAAACCTTATCATGTTATTGCGGAGGTATACTGAACCGGCTCTGTTGAATATCATCAAAATGGGATCAAAGGTCAGGACACAGGAGCGAGATTTATTCCACAGCCATTATCCTTATAACTTGAGTAATGATTTCTGGTATGTTGGAAAGCGTATTATATAATCAATGCATTGCATGATTTTACTAACTTGTTTGAGTAGATTTGAGTTCTGTGCATAGCTGTTTAGCCGCTTCGGTGCGAGTGGTTTGGGGCGCGGGCTTCGGATCATTCGTCCGAGATGATCCCGGGTTCGCCGCCCCGGTGGCGCAGTAGTCTAAGCGATGACCTCTGATCATTTGTCCAAAAGGGGTCCGGGTTCGAATCTCGGTGAGGGATGGATGTTGGGTTTGTTTTACGGCATTGGCTATCTCCCTTCCCTGGAACCAGTGGCCCTAAATTAGAGACGGGTGACTGCTTATAGCTCATTGAGTTGCTCACGGTGGTCGTTAAACGTCCAATTAAAAAAAAAATAAAAAAATTCCGGGCTCAAGTCCCTGATGGAGGAATGCCTGTCGGATAGTGCTGGTTCTGTCCCTTCCCTGGGGCCAGTGACCCTAAATCAAGAAGACGTTACAGAATGTAGCCATTAGATTTGCTCAAGGTAGTCATTAAACCTGAGACAAAAAGCGAAACAGAAATAAATGGGAGTTCTCTGAATTCAGGGCGCATATTCTATGTAATGATTTATGTTTTCTGCATCACTTGTTTCCGTTGAATCCATTCCATTTAATTTTTAGACCACTGCCCAGGTGGGACAGTGGTCTAAGCGCTACTTCAGACCATTCGTACGAGATGGGTCTAGGTTTGAATCCCGGTGAGGCATGGATGTTATGTTTGTCTTGCTTCACTGGCCCTCTCCTTTCACTGGAGCAAATGGCCCTAAATTAGGAAAGGGAGACTGCTTATTGCAATGGCGCTCCCAGGATTCCTTTAGGGGGGGGGGCAAAATATTGAAGACGTAAATAAAAATAATCCGGACAAATTATCATCCAAAATATTAAGAAGCGATAAAAAATATCTCCGCCATATTAACATGCGTTTCATATTATTCGTAAAAACATTAAAAAATTGCAAATATATTTAGGAATAAACATCCAGTAACAAAGGACCAAGTCATGCCTCATGGGGAGCTCCCGTGTCCCTGGGCCACCCCCACTGAATGCAACACTGACTCATAGCCCATTGAGTTGCTAACGGTGGTAGTTAACAGAGATGGAAACGGGTCACCCCAGGTCACCGGGTCGACAATTTCTTGCGGATCAAACGGGTCGGATCAAGGTGTCCCTGACCCGATTTTGACCCTGTTTTATTTTCGTTTTATTTTTGAAGAAAAAAAAATATTTCAAAGAACCCCTCAGAGGTCTTTGAAATAAAACTTCAGAGCATGATCCAGGAACTTGCTGACAAGATCAAATCAGATCATATGTAGAGGATTATGGGAAGGAAGTGTCTGACCCCAGGTCTTAAACAACCCTGAGAAATAGGAAGCTAGGAGATTTGAGCTAGAGTGCTCGATAGGAAAGTGACACGGAAGCGAGGTAGAAAGGGGGAGGAAGACGCCCTATTTATTACCGGGGGGCCAGTACCCGGGGCCCGACGGCTTAACGTGCCCATCCGACGCACGGCGGATATTTAGTGGTTCGAGCGTTCGAACCTGAGACTCCTTCGCGGCAATCCCGGACTTTGACCACAAGGCCCCCAGTGGCCCAACTTTCTGACAAGAGTAAAGAAGTAAGATTAAAAATACGCTTTAAGAAGACAAAACTACAAGTAACGAAAATTTATCGATTGATAGGGTAAAAGCTGGAGATACCCGATGCCTATGTCTACCCTTTGGACAGCAGATATCAAGCAAGGGTCGCATTGATGAAGAAATGAATCGGCGTATAAAACTTGGTTGGAGAGCTTTTGGAAGAAACAGTACAATTTTTAAGAGCAATATGCCATTATGTCTTAAAAGACATTTTTACGCACCCTTCCAGTGCTTACATACGCAGCAGAGACGTGGACCTTGACTAAACAAGTTAGTAAAATCATGCAATGCATTGATTATGATACGCTTTCCAACATACCAGAAATTATTACTCAAGTTATGATGATAATGGCTGTGGAATAAATCTCGCTCCTGTGTCCTGACCTTTGACCCCATTTCGATGATATTCAACAGAACCGGTTCAGTATACCTCCGGAACAACATGATAACGTTTTGTCGCAATCGAAACATTTTTTGGTAAGTTATGATGCACAAGGGCAATGGAATGGATCCCACTCCAGTGTCCTGACCTTTGACCCCATTTCGCCCATTTTCAATAGGGTTCGTCCCCAGTGGCTCCCTACCACATACTAAAATTTCATCGAAATCGAACCATTTTTACGTGAGTTATCGTGCCGATAGACAGACGGACGGAAAAAGCTGGAGCATATACGCTTCTTCAACCTACGGTTGGAAAGCGTAAAAAAGACATACAAAGATTGCAGACAACTGAAAGAGGCATAGAGAGATGAATGCTTGGTGTAACCAAGAAAGATAAACAAAGGAACTCGTTGATAAAGAAAATGACAAAAGTGGAAGACATTGTGATCAAAGGAAAATCCCTGAACATATTACCAGGAGAGCGGACGGCCGATAAGCAACCGAAATTTTAGAGTAGATTCCAAAAGGACAGGAAAAGACCCAGAAGACCACGTGGAGGATGGGGGATGGAGGAGACTGGCCCAAGACAGTCCGTTGTTGAAGAAACTTGGGGAGACCTTCATCTAGGAGTGGACTGATAATGATTGACAATGATGATGATGATGATATATTCGAATTTATAGTTTAAAGTAGATTTGTCCTGGTCGGATCCGGGTCCAAAATTTTTGACCCGTTTCCAACTCTGGTAGTTAACCGACCCCCCCTCCAAAATCCATTCTTTTACTTCTTATTTGGTCTCTTGATTCGTGTCCCTCAGCTATCAGCAACTCTTCACCATGTGGCAGTGGTCTCAATGTCGACGATGCATTTGGATAAACAACAGTGCGCTTGGGTTTAGAGACATGACTACTGACTAGAAACATGTAATCCGAACAGAGCAATCAAAAGATCATTTTTGGGTGCCTTCCAAACCATGGGTACTAAAAATGGCATAGCAGGCCCTTTGGAACTAAGTCGAGACCTAAAATCCATAGAGCATATTGAACAACAAATATGAGTTGCCCATGTTTTGCTTCTGCGTCCAAAATATTGCCTATAAGCCTTGAGAAATTTCTCCCCCTTTTATACTTGGGAACGAACGATTCGCAAATGAAGCAAAATGCATTTGCCACATACGCGTATGACGTATTGAAACACAAGACGTACATAAACGGCCAAAATGTACTCACACGAAGGCAGAAAGTATACATGTAGAAAGTAAAAATACGAAGGTAGAAAGTAAAAATACGTAGTTTTCACATTTGTGAAACCCAAATTTGCATGTGGCGACTCCAACCAACATTCTTCTGCTCCGGAGCCGAATGCTTTCCCAGCTAAGCTACGTCGACAAGGGCTTATCACTACTACTTGCTGTCTTGAGATGTGCGTCACCTCTGTAATACGTCACAACAACCTGAGAGCTCATGCATTCTCTTCGGCTTCGAGCGCAAGCGCAGTTTGTAGAACTCGCATTATTTCGTAACCACTAGCGAAAGCACCCATTCCCATTGGCTCCAATATCTACTCGTTCACCAGGCAGACCAGCGGACGATATCTTCCGACGGCCAATATTGAATGAACAACTTCATAGGTAAATTGCATTTCATTACTGTTTCATATGTGAATATATTATTTTTATTTATTTAAAACTGTTTCAAGTGGTAACACTAAATAAAAGCATGCTGATTCCCATTTAAATTAATTGTATAATATTTTCAGAGGAGGTGCTTTCCTTCTAAAAAAATATTTTTTTTTCGTGTTCGATGAGCCTATTTGATTTTTTTATACCACAGGGGTCCTATCAACATTATTTTTGATATAGACATGACATCAACAGTTACCCTGGCTTGTAATCTTAGAAAACTAGAAAATTGCGTAATACTAAAGCGAAAATCGAATGCCAGGTTTTCGTCTGACATACTTGAAGAGAAATCGGGAGGTGGGAATTATACACAGTCGTATCAGAATAATACGACCACTTAACTAATAATGGGAATAACCACCCTTGGCCCGGATGACAGCTGAGAGAAGGCGTGGCATGGACGCAATGAGGCTCTGGAAGGTTGTCCGAGGCACACGTGCCCATTCGGACTGCAGCAGAGCACGGAGGTTCCGGAGATGACGCGGTTGTGGTCGGCACGTCGAACTTGTTGATCCAAATAGTGCCATAATTGCTCTATGGGATTGAGGTCGGGCGATTTCGCCGGCGAAGGGAGAACGGAGACATTGGTGTTGAGCTCCTGGAACCAATCACGCATACCCTTAGCGACATGGCAGGGCACATTTTCCTGTTGGTAGACACCATCGCCACCAGGGTAAACGTACAAAATGAAAGGATGCATGTCGTTAGCGAGGATGGACAGGTAGACATTGGCGTTCCGGGACCCAACCACTGGTACAATCGGTCCCAGGTCATACCAGGGAAACATCCCCGCGGACATGCCCACTGCTACCGCTGGTCTGTGTTTGACCAACAAGCGTGTCCGGGTGTTGGTTCTCGTGTGTCTGACGTCATATCCGCCACCGCCCGTCACTTCTGTGGAGTAGAAACCTCGATTTGTCTGAGAAAGCAATCTTTTCCCACTTTTCCACTGTCCAATGACGGACTGCAGGCATCGTTGCCGATGGACCTGGGTTAACTTGGGCGCCTTGACGCTGCGTCGACTCCGGAGACCCATGTGTAACAAGGTTCGCTCTACTGTTATCGGGGACACGTATCTGGGTGCCACAGCGTTCATTTGCGTGGTCAATTGCTGCACTGTTGCGCGTCGATTGCCCTTTACCAGTCGACGGACGCAGCGTTTTCCTCTGGAGTCGAGGGCCTTTGGGGCTCCACAGTTATGACGTCACGAGGTACTCGGTGTGCCAGCGGTTCATTCTTGGTACACCATTACTACAGCACCTCGCGAATAGCCCACGAAGTCTGCTGTTTTTGACATACTTTCACCCTTGGCACGGCAGCGCATGATCATTCCTTTCTGAACGTCCATCAAATCACTACCTGTGCCGATTGGGCTCACGTTACGCACTATGGCGTATCTGTCTTGGCCAGCAGCTTATACACTGAGTGACCACTTTATTATGACCACCTGGCAGTTTTAAGCAAATGAGCTATGGCTGCAAGTTGTTGCCGCCAGAGGGCGAGGTTAGTATAAAAGAGAAAACTTAGTGCTTGCGACAGTAGTAGAAGGGATTTTTGGGTAACGAGATGGGTAAAAAATGCGATTTGACGGACTTTCAACGTGGGATGATTGTAGGAGCTCGGAGCCATGCAGCGAGTATCACCGAAACTGCCGCATTCGTGAAATGTTCCAGAGCAGCTGTTGTTAAAAAGTGTTTAAAGACTGGACTGTCAGCCAAAAACTGGGTCTCTACGTGCAACGTGTGGTCGTCATCGACTAGTGACTGCTCGGGCGGAACGGAGAGTGTCCAGAGTGGTAACAGACAACAGAAGGGCAACAGTACAGTAAATTACAGACCATCTTAATCAAGGATCCCCTCAAATGATCTCTGCACGCACTGTTCGCCGTACACTGCATCGGAAGGGATATGGCAGCCGAAGGCCTGGTGGAACACTTTTGCTGTCTGCGGTTAACAAGAGAAAACGTCTCCAGTTCGCACAGGAGTACAAGGATTGGACAGTCGATAATTGGAAACAAATTATGTGGTCCAATGAATCACGTTTTCAGTTGCACCATGCCGATGGCAGAGCGAGAAATTGGCAAAAGGAGCACGAAAGCATGTACCCCAAATGCATTGCTACAACCCTTCAAGCTGGTGGAGGCAACGTTATGGTTTGGGGAATGTTTTCCTGGCATGCTTTGGGCCCTTTAAATCGTGTTGATCAACGTCTGACTGACACATCATATCTAAACATCGTTGCGGACTAAGTTCATCCTGTCATGTGGATGGTTTATCCCAATGGCGATGACTACATTTAAGAAGATAATGCGTCCTGCCATAGTGCTCGTATTGTACAGGATTGGTTTCAGGAACATGCCAGTGAGTTTACTTCGCTTAGGTGGCCCCCACAATCTCCAGATCTCAACCCCATTGAGAATTTGTGGGATGAAGTTGAACGAGGCATCAGACAGCTGGATCCACAACCCTGCAATCTCACACTCCTGGAAAGTGCTATTCATCAAGCATGGTCTCAGATCCCACAAACCACCTATCAACATATCTCGGTGTCCATGCCACGAAGAATCGACGCAGTATTGAAGGCAAAAGGTTGCCCAACGAAGTACTGAGGTGGCTGTTATAATAAAGTGGCCACTCAGTGTATTTCCGTATGGTCGACCTTGTCACGTGCATGCTGTGATTCCGGAGGTGGTCGTGTTATTCTGATACGACCGTGTATTTCCTCTTCACGGATATGCAATTTTAAAGCTTTCTGAAGAGCTCCCAACACAGATGAAGACTGGCGATATCTCTTCACCACACACGCAAAAAAAAAATTCTTTTTTTTCGCGATTTCTGCTTATCTAGATGTGGATCTAAGATTTCCGTGTAAGAGCTGTGATGAAATTAGACGGCGAATTCCGCGAGGCAAAGTAAAAAGGGAGAAAAATTTTAAAAGAGAAGAGAGCAGTTGCATTTATATGAGTGATCGCGTGTCAAAAACAAGTTCGTGGTAATAATTTGTATGCACGGATCAGCGGTCTTTTCATGGTACACTGAGTCTAACGAGAATAACACTTCAGGCTATTGTGGTGACTGAAAAAAATACTACTGTCAACTTAAGCACGTGATTTACATGCAGAAGTAAAAAAATAAATAAAAATAAACGCGTTAGTATTTTCATCATTATTGGCAGAGATATGAATGCCGAAGTACCTTAAAGTAAACTGCTTGCAAATTTATTTAGAGAAACCAATTTTCTCTTAATTAAAATTAATTGATTTTCCTCTAATTTTCATTTACCTGCGTCGTTCAGTGTAACGGATCACAAACGGAAAACAAAGGAACAGCGAAACAGAGGAATGACGCATATACAGTATTGTTATTATCATTACTTATTCCTGCAGACTTGTATTAATAGATATTAGGGCGGCCACGGTTACATTAGGGCACAGCACGATGTATCGGATTACAGCTGGTAAGAAACACACCTTCAATCTGGCTCCATTGTTTATTATTCCTATATATTCACAATTCAGCAACTGTGCAGGCTCGCAGAAGCGGTTCATGTATACAAGCTAATAAGATGAAGGCTCAAAAAGCATAAGATCATTCTGAGAATCATGATTCTCTCCATGTTTTTGTTATATTCTTCTGACGATGGATCCAGAGTGGACCAGAAAGATCTCATGCTTTTTGAACTTTCATCTTATAACCTTGTATATATAAACCGCTTCTGAGAACCTGCACATGATCATGATCATATGTAGAGGATTTTAGGAAGGGAGTGTCTTACACCAGGTCTTTTTTTTTTTTTTTTATTGGAGGTTTAACGACCACCGTGAGCAACTTGTAACGTATACTCTATATTCACTTTCCTTTTGATTTTACTATCTCTGGTTATTTTATTTTACCATGTAAATTATCTTCTTACTGAACGAAATATTATTTCACCCGCTGAATGAGATCTGGCAATGAGTGTAAGTCATGACGTGGTGGTAGCTAGTATATAAGCGCGTTCATCGAGACTTAGAGAGAGCTTTTGTTGTTGTTATGAGAGAGCGTTGTTGTTTACGGAGAGCGTTGTTATTATGAGGAGAGATTCTTCATTATTGTAAAACAAGTTGTGTGTGTGCTTTAGATGACCAAGAGTCTTCTAATAAAAAAGTTGCCGTAAGTTAGTCTTTCTCAATTCATAGTTTTTGTCAGACCTCTGTCTGGCTGTTAGGTTTATAACTTTAGTGTATTACCATAAATAACCAGCGTTAAGACTTTATTCATTTTCGTAATTAACTAGTAACAACAACCTTTTGAATTCACTATTTTGAAGCTTAGTACAAGTATATCATTAGCTAGCTGGTAGGAAGAGCATCATTCATATTAATTAGCTTAGCGGAAAGCAAAATAAAGCTAATTCATTATAAACTCAATGGGCTATAAGCAGTCGCCCGTCCCTAATTTAGGGTCACTGGTTCCAGGGAAGGGAGAGAGCCAGTTCCGTGAGACAAACACAACATCCATGCCTGACCGGGATTCGAACCCGTACCCCTTACGGACGAATGATCAGAGGCCAACGCCTTAGACCACTGCGCCAACGGGGCCGCACCCCAGGTCTTGAACAACCCTTAGAAATAGGAAACTAGGAGATTTGGACTAGAGCACCCGATAGGAAAGTGACACGGAAGCGAAGTACAAAGGGGGAGGAAGACGCCCTTATTTATTACCGGGGGTCCGACGGCTTAACGTACCTATCCGACGCACGGCGGGTATTTAGTGGATTGAGCGTTCGTACCTGCCTGGGATCGAACCTGGGGCCATTCCCGTGGCAGTCACGAAAGTTGCCTACTCGGCCACCCGCGGCCCAGGAGAACCTGCACAAGTACTGACTTGGGTATATATAGGCATAATAAACATACTGGGGGGTGTCGGGGGTGGGTCAGGACCCTCCCAGATTTTCAGAGTTGGGGATCCCCAATGTAAAGGACCCCCAATTTTTTCGGGAATATAATGATATAATGCACACATTTTACGATGTGAACCAACTAAATTTAATAATATAAGATTTTAATTTTTCGTAGAATGCAAACAGGTGTGTAATGTGTGCTTAATAAAGCGATATCGATTCCTCATAAGCAAAGTCAGTTCTACAACTTTGTAATTTACATTTCTGCCATATCTATCATAGTTTTACAGTTCTGTTCGCTAAGTTTCACAATTCGCCAACAGAGGCGCCTATGTCGTGCCCGTTAGATCGTGCTTCAGCAATTGCTTTGCTCCTGCGTATGTGTGTGTGTAGGGGAGGGGGTCCCAAACTTTATCTTATACAGTATGTATATAAAATTGTATATATATACACTGAAGAGCAATTGAATTAGAGACAGCTGGCGTTATACAAATGTGGCGCTGTGGGCGGCCCTGTAAACGGAAACGACATTACGTATGCAGCGATCCGACAATATAAGGAGTGATGCGACGGGAATCAGTAAGAGTTGGACGCAGTATGGGTAAGACGAAGGATCTAAGCGCATTTAATCGGGGACAAATTGTCGGGGCCTGACGAATGAGTCCCACCATATTGGAAGTCGCGCAGGCACTGGGATTTTCACGAGCCACTGTGTCACGGGTGCACCGTGAGTACATCGAATCCGGTAAAACCATCCCTGCAAAGGCCAACTGCCGTGGACAACAGCGTGTGGATGAGCGGGGTGATCGTCTGCTAGCTCGCATTGTAACAGCGGATAGACGGGCCACAATGTAAGAAATCACTCGGTAATTTAACGCTGGTGCCCAAAAACGTGTAAGCAGCCTCACCATCCAGAACCATCTCCTTGCTATGGAATACAGAAGCCATCGTCCCACGAGGGTACCGCTGCTGACCGCACATCACAGGGTGCAAAGATCAGTATCGGCGCGGGAATATCGCCACTGGACCCTAGACATGTGGGGAAAGGTTGCCTGGACTGATGAGTCGAGATTCACTTTTGTACATGCGGATGGCAGGATACGAGTACGGCGCAAACCACATGAAGGGATGGATCCTTCTTGCCAGCAGGGTACTCTTCAAGCTGGTGGGAGTGGCATTCTCGTCTGGGGAATGTTTACGTGGACTGAAATGGGACCCCTGGTACGTGTGACATCGTCCCTCACAGGTCAACGTTACTGGGATATCCTGGACGACCATTTGCTCCCCTTTGTGCGTCTTCAACATCCCACTAGGGACCTCATCCTGCAACAAGACAATGCAGCTCTCGAATTGTATCCGAATGGTTGGATGAACACCTCACCGACGTGACCCCGCTTCCTTGGCCAGCTATGTCACCTGATTTCAATCCCATCGAGCACATCTGGGATGCCATCGAGAGAGATGTTCGAGGCTCTGACCCCTCCATCAAATCTTCGTGAACTGTGGGAGCTTGTTCAGGGGTCGTTGATCCGTATGGCTTCTCAACGCTTCGTGTGTCTTGTCGAGTCCATGCCGAGACGAATCGCCGCCGTCATCAGGCCGAAAGGTGGTGCTACACGTTACAATTCAGTTGCTCTTCAGTGTATACATACACACATATAATGCGTGTATGTGTGATCGGACCCCCAGATTTTGAAACATTGTTACGCCACTGATAATAAACAATGGAGCCCAGATTGAAGGTGTGTTTCTTACCAGCTGTAATCTGATACATCGTGCTGGGGGACTTGGCCTCCCTAATATCTATTAACTTAATAATTTATGCACTACTGTTTGTGAAAATTGCAACACCGTGAAAGACTGCAGGTATTAGCTTGAAACTTACAGGATATATACAACAGGTTAGGACATGCAAATGATTAAAATATCAGAGAAAATGAGCTATCCGTTTCGGAGCAGCGCCCTATGAACTGTCCAGTCTTGGGTAAAAAGAGCTGGCTCAAACGAGATCTGAAGAAGATCGCCTTAGAAACACCTGACGGACTTTGAGAAAAGAAGGATTGTTGGGATGAGAGAAGCTGGATTTTCGTACAGAGAAATTGCCACCAGAACGGGACAAAACTCCAGTACTGTGATGCGAACGTAGTGTCAGTGGACAGATGAGGCTCGGACGGACAGAAATCCGGGTTATTGACCGCAAAATCTCAAGACTGCACGGGATGACAGACACCTCTAACGCAGGGCAGGGACCATGCCGTAGAGAGGTGTCTATCATCACCACAGAGAGGTGTATATCATCACCAGATAGCTGTCTATCATCACTAGACAGCTGTCTATCATCACTAGACAGCTGTCTATCATCATCACAGCGAAATCCACAGTGTTAGCGCAGTAGTGGAGTACTGTCACAGGTCAGGGTTTGTCCTCCAGGACAGTTCAACGTCGTCTGCGTAACAGAGGATTGCTCGCTAGCAGCCCATTGATGCGCGTTCTTTTGACCTTCAACTACACACGCCTCAGGTTGCAATGGGGTCTTGAACATAGACATTGGCGCAGTGATTGGCAACAGCTCGTGTTTTCGGACGAGTCACGATTCAGCCTGATGCATTATGATGGTTGCATACGCGGTGAATGGCACATTGCAGTGTTACACCGGCCCAACGCCAAGCGTCATGGTCTGGGGCACCACTGGGTTCAATTCGCGATCTCTCCTTATACGAGTTGAGGGAACACTCAATAGCCATCGATGCATCAGGGATGCTTTAGAGGCAGAGGTGATACCCTTCCTTCAGAGTTGTCCTAGCGCTATATTCAAGCAGGACAATTTTCTGCCACATGTGGCTCGGAATGTCCAAGATCTCTTCCATGCACGGCAGATGCCGCTTCTTCCTTGGCCTACACGTTCACCAGATATGTTCCCGATCGAACTTGTCTGAGACATGGTAGTTAAGCGACTGGACCGTCAAGCACCTCCGCCAGTCACCACAAGTGAAATCTTGTCTCGAATAGAAGCAGCCTGGCAGGCTATTCCAAAGGAAGATATCAAAAACCTCTTCCATTCAATACCACGCCGTGTAGAAGCTCACTCACGGACAATGAAATTTGCGCACCTAGAAGAAAACATGCTACAACCTCGAAACTCGGCAAATGGGTAGAGTGGGTGCTGGTATGCAAATTATCCACGTTTGGTGCGAGCGCGCATGACCGCACACCCTGTGGTGGCTCTGCAAGCACGAACCGACAGCCTTACAAACCGGCGTGTAGTCGATCCCCATGAAACAGACAAGCACCGGGCCGACGCAAGCAAAAGTACAGAGTGACAAGAATGCCTGGTAAATGCCAGAGACGTTGATTTACGCAACTTACGGACTTTGAGAGAGTCCTGATCATGGGGATGAAAAGCGCAGGGTGGTCGGTGCTCCCTATTGTCCGCCACGTGGATCGTTCTGACCATACCGTCCGACTGTGTTGGGAGCAGTGGACACGTAACGGCACTGCCACACGGCGCAGCGGCTCCGGACGGACCAGGAGGACCACCGGTAGAGAGGATCGACGGATCGTGCGCCAGGCGCGAACGGGTCTCACGTGGACCCGGTCCACTATACATGCAGATGTAGTGGCTCCTGTGTGCCCACGAACCATTCCGTGACGCAGCGAATCTGCGATTCCAGCGCTCCTTACGTGTGCTGCCATTAACACCTGAACATCGCCGGCTCCGTGTGCAGTGGTTCCAGGCCAGATCGACGTGGAACGCCTCAAACTGGTAACGTGTGGTGTTTAACGATGAGTACAGCTTCATTTTGGGGGCAGATGGTCATCGTGTTCGGGTGTGGTTGTCCCCGGGTCAACGGCACAATCCCAACCTCGCTATCGAGCGTCACACCTCCCCCACTGCAGGCATTATGGTCTGGGGAGCCATTGCCCACGATAGCCGATCATCTCTAGTAGTGGTACGTGGATCATTGACGGCCCCGCGGTATGTGGATGAGATCCTACGGCCCCATGTGCTCCCGTTCCTTGCCGGGATTCCACGTGCGCTATACCAGCAGGATAATGTCCGTCCGACACGGCTCGGGTCGCCCATACGTCATGTCTAGACACTTCCATGGCCTGCCCGCTCCCCGGACACGTCTCTTATCGAGCATGTGTGGGACCAGTTGAAACGCCAGCTACCGACGTTGCACAGTATCCGGGATTCGGAGCACGCCGTCCAACACGTGTGGGCCAGTCTGCCGCAGGAAAGCATCAGGCGTCTGTTCGCCTCCATGCTGGACCGTATTGCAGCATGTATCGCCGCACGAGGCGGTGCGACGCGCTATTGAAGATGAACGCACTGCGTGCCACAGTTCCCTGTGTAATTATCATGCAGCTCTGTTTTTGCCAGCATGTGTATCATTCATCTGTATCATTACGTCCACAAAATTTTAGTTCAATCTCATGCTTCCTTCTTGATGCGCAAATTTCATTGTCCGTGAGTGTATTATTGTTGCTCGAGGTGGTTTTACACGATACTGAGTTTTGAAGCGAATAAATCTTGTATAGCTCCACAAATGTAATAAGTTATCTCCTGTAACATAAGGAATCTGTGATATAAAATTTCATTTGGTTCTTTCTTGGTGTTGCAATTTTCACAAACAGTAGTGTAGAACGTATAAGGCATTCTACATTGCTTGAGATAGAAATGTCACACAGAGAAGAATGCACGAAATGAAACGAAACTTATCACACATGTAGACAAGTAGGTGGGAAAGAAATGATTCTATAACGAAGTAAATTTCTCGGTCATTTTTGGTTCACGCCGGGAATCGAACCCGAGTCCACTTATTCCGGAAAAAGTCGCTCTACCAACTGAGCTACGTAGACGTTCGTTCTTGCTGCTATCTGCCTTTATGTCGTGTGCGTACTGCGGGGCAGGCACGTCACCCCCCCCGAAAGAGAGCCGGGACCATGAATCGTTGCAGGCAACCATCCGCTGTAGAACGTGCACTTGAGAACTCCCAGTCAATCTGGTGTGTGGAATGCAACATCACACACATTTTATTTTTCGAAGCGCTGAAGAAGGGATTCTCTTATTTTTCTATCTCGCGGTGTGGAAAGAACATCACACCATTGCGAGATCTTTAACGGCCGGGTCATCCGGGAAGTTCGGGCGCCATTATAACGAAGTAAAGTTCTCCGTCATTTTTGGTCCACGCCGGGAATCGAGCCCCATTATACTTATTCCGGGACTAGTCGCTCTACCAACTGAGTTACGCAGACGTTCGTTCTTTCTGCTATCTGCCTTTATGTCGTGTGCGTCCTGCGAGTTAGGCACGTCACATTAGCTTGAGTCAGTAAGCCGTATTACCACCATGCTGAGCTATACATTCGGTAACACGACATGGCATCCAGTGGAGAAGTCTCCGGATGGTGTTCTGAGATATCGCTGACCATGTGTGGTTGACCTGAGTATGGCAATGCCAGGGAGTCGTTCGGAGGTGTGAAGTCGCCTGCCAATGGAGTCCCACACGTTTTCTATTGAGTGGAAATCTGGGGATGGCGCTGGACATTGTGCCCACTGTCTGCTAATGTTGTCAGTGTTCGAGCGAGCGTTATGTTGTTGTCTGCTAATGTTGGCAGTGGGCGAGCGGGCGTTATCTTTTCTTAGATATTGAGAAATTATGGCAATTTAGATTATTAGGATTCATGTACAAAAGAATAAAAGAGAATAGGTATCAACATTTAATTCAACTGAACACTGTAGGTCAGGACTATCAAACAAGAGATAGAAATGCATTTTTGTTACCAATGCCTAACACTTTAACCCAAAAAAGATTTCAGGGATTGATGTTATGGAATAACCTACCTTGTAAATTAACACATATTAATAATTATAATTATTTTCGAAAGCAACTAAAAATATTTGTTAACAAATTAAAATATAAAATTCTATGGCAAAATTTATTAATCAGACCACATATGAGTAAATTTTATATGTGCAGGACGTTTGACTTGACTACGTATTTCAGGGGAATTGGAATTCACTCAGGCTATATATATATATAGCATTTTACTCAATTTCCTGTTCTGTGGTTACCCTGTACATAAGTATTCACATTATATATGTTGTTTTTCTTAATACTATATGTTATAAAATTAATTTTGAAATGTAACATAGTCAAATGTAACCCCATAACGAAATAAATGAAATGAAACTGGGAATCAGGGATACCACAGAGATACGACACGTACTGTGAATCGGCAGCACCTCAGTCATCGCCGTATCGTCGTGCTGCCATTGTACCTACTAAACGTACGAAGGATGAGTGGTTGTTGAAACTGATAGCGTCCCATATATCCTTGCGTATGTCGCTCACGTATTGCAGCAAGATATGCCCGGTGGTCACTTTATCTCTAGACTCTCAATCGGCGATCGTCTGCGTTGAGACAGAAGCGAGACTCGTCGCTGAATACGACATAGTCCCATTTGACACGCATGTCTGGTACGGCGCCACTGGAACCGCGCGACGATGTGCTGCTGTGAGTGGCAGTCGTCACAATGGCTGGCGGGAGCGCACTTTAGAACCAGGCTAATTTCTTCTTTCAAAACTGTTTCTGCGTTTCACGTATTTCATTTCTTTTAAAACCTGTGCAGCCCGTGGCACAGTTTTCTAAGTGCTTTTGAATATTCGTCCGGGATGGATGCAGGTTCCAGTCCCGATGAGGCAAGGGTGGTTGGTGTGCGTCTCTCTTTCCTTAGAATCAGTGGTCCTAAATTACTTGATATTTGAGATTTATGTAGAGGAATTTAGGACGGCACTGTCTGACCCCAGGTCTTATAAACGACACTTAGAAGTAAGAAGCTAGGAGATTTGGGCTAGGGTGTCCGACAGGAAAGTTACACGGAAGCTAGGTAGAAAGGAGGAGGAAGACGCCCTTATTTATAACCCGGGTGGCTCTAAATTAGATCAGATCAGATCACATGTAGAGGATTTTAGGAAGGCAGTGTCTAATCCCAGGCCTTATAAACAACCCTTAGAAATAGGGAACTAGGATATTTGGGCTAGAGTGTCCGATAGGAAAGTAACACGGAAGCGAGGTAGAAAGGTGGAAGAATACGCTCTTATTTATTACCAGGGACCAGTACCTAGGGTTCCAGTCCCCGGGGTCTGACGGCTTAATGTGCCCATCCGACGCACAGCAGATATTTAGTGGTTCGAACCTGAGGTTTCTCCGTGGCAGTCACGAACGTTGATCACTAGACTATCCGTGGCCCGGGGTGGCTCTAAATTAGGGAAGGGAGACTACTTATATAACCCACTGAGTTGCTCGCGGCGGTCAATAAACCTCCAAACAAACAAACAGAAAGAACGACAAAAGAACAACAACAAAAAAGAACGTACGATTTTTTTTCTGGCAATAATAAACATCAACAATCACTTAACGCTTGCATTTTGTTAAATAGGTATCATCATCATCATCATCATTGTCAACCATTATCAATCCACTGCTGGACGAAGCTCTCCCCAAGTTTCTTCCACAACGGTCTGTGTTGTGCCAGTCTCCTCCATGTTACTCCCGCATACTTTCGAATTTCATCCACTCATCTCCCATGTGGTCTTCTTCTGGGTCTTTTCCTGTCCCTTGGAATCCAATCTAAAATTTCGGCCGTCCATCGATGTTTGTTCTTCTGGCAATATGTCCAGCCCATTGCCATTTCAGGGATTTAACTCTGATCATGATGTCTTCTACTCTTGTCATTTTTCGGATCCACGAGTTCCTCTTCTTATCTCTCCTGGTTACACCAAGCATGCACCTCTCCATGCTGCTTTGAGTTGTCTGCAGTCTTTGTATGTCTCTTTTAGTTAAGGTCCACGTCTCTGCACCATACGTAAGCACTGGAAGGATGCATCGATCAAACACTTTTCTTTTAAGACATAATGGCATATTGCTCTTGAAAATTATACTGTTTCTTCCAAAAGCTCTCCAGGCAAGTTTTATACGCCGATTAATTTCTTCATCAATGTGACCCTCACTTGATATCTGCTGTCCAAGATAAACGTACGTGTCTGTTATCTCCAGCTTTCCCCCATCAATCGATAAATCTTCATTTCTTGTAAAGCATTGTACATCACTTTTGTCTTCTGAAAGTTCATTTTTAATCCCACTTCTTTACTCTTGTCAGCAAGTTCCTGGATCATACTCTGTAGCTCTGATGGGGTAGTTGCAAAAATGACTACGTCATCAGCAAAACGAAGGTGAGTTAGATAATCTCCATTAATCTTTATCCCTTTGTTTTCCCAGTGAATAGGTATACCTGGTAATAAATATGTAAATATATATTAGACTCCCTTAATTCGTGTTAGCCATAAATTTGCTTGCGGCTGTCAGTACCTTGCAATATTTACTAGTATTTATTCTCTCAGATATTCATAGAAGCCGTCTTTTAGACCCTCCTTTGGAGTAGTGGCTCATACAAGTGTCTTGTTCGAATGAGAAAAGTTATAAACTTCATGTAGATGCTTTTTGAACTTTTGTATACACTCCGATTTGAGCTGCCATCTGTTGTTCTCATTTGGTTTTAATTTTCGTCGGGGTTAACAAATAACGAATTTTTACAACTCAGTTCAGCTTTAAAACTAGATGTTTTGTTTTGAATTGTCAGCCAGATTAATTCAGTGAAAAAAATATAGTAGAATAATTATCTACAATTTTAAAGCACCTGACGCCATTTGGGTGTTGCTGAAGAACTGCTACCTGGTGGTCCAGTGGTCTAAACACTGCCTTTTGGCCATTCGTCCGATATGGTTCCGGGTTCAAATCCCAGTTAAGCATTGATGTTGTGTTTGTCTTACGGAGCTGGCTCTCGCCGTTTACCGGAGCCAGTGGCCCTAAATTAGGGACGGGTGCGAGTGCTTATAATCCCATCGAGTTGCTCAGGGTGGACGTTAAACTCAAAACAACAAAAAACCCTGCGAAATTTAATTAGCGCAGTTTTTTAACGAAGCAGTGCATCGATTTCTGAAAAGGCCGTGCACGGTGTTTCATATGGTACACTCTTTGCCGTTGGATGAATATCTCAAGCGCTAACCCTCCGAACAAAATTTCATAATTCACAATGCATTTAGAAATTTCAAACAGAAATGTGCGTAAACGGATGAAAATCGCAGAAGCTGAAAAGAAGTAGAAAAGAAGAAAAAAAAACGACGGAAGGAAGAGTACGTACACGAAGTTTATAGTTCAACAAATCTCCCCTAAGTTTTTCAGCGTATGCACACTTTCGCTTTGATTTTTAATTCCTTTAAAAAAGGGAAAGCAAAACAAAACATCCAACTTTTAAATCTTCACGACTCAGCAGAAACTGACCTCCAATCTTCCCGGTACAGTTTTAGCTATATATACGTATGACATGCTTTTTAGCTTTCTTGTGACAGAAGAACTTCATTCACCGTAATCAAGTTACCAGGTTACTGAACCTTTTTTGGGGAAAGGATTTCAATTGATAGAATTGCAAATTAGTGTTTTATTTATGATAGACGACATTCAAGCTTAGAAGCTGCTTTTCCTAACAAAAGAAGGAAACATCGTAGATTTCTACTCAGCAAAAGTTGCATCAGTTTGAAAGGTACGTTAAAACTGTTATCCGTACTCTACTCCGCCTTTGCAAGGAAGTTACACGCATTTAGTGGAAGATGTTGACGAACCAAGCGAGCAGAAGGAAGAAATCCACTAAATGCAAATTTTGCAAACGTAATCTGTGCTGTACGTATTTAATTGATTATGAGAAACCAGAGTTAAACCATTAAGGACGAATAGCAGAATTTCCATCTGACACAAACCAGAATAGCTCTGGGCTCTCGAAAGAAAGATTAAAAAAAAAAAAAACGTACAACAAAAACAGCATTGTAAACTTAACTACTATAGAGTCGTTGATGGTGTCAGAGTTCAGTGAGCCTTAAAGCAAAATAGATGTTTGTTTGCTTGATTGTCCTGTTCTGCTTTTCTGTAGGAATTAAGAATCTGTGCCGTGCAGCCTCGAAAGGTTCGCCCCCACGAATGCTCTACTGGTTGCGAGGCAAAATTATTGCTCATCAGAAATAGGTTCGTCTCATTGATCTACAGACAAGGAAGTTGGATTTTGGTCTTTGCCTACTTACCTTTTCGCAAAAGTAACGTTAAATTGGAACTGGGCAACTCCTCTTAACTGGACGAGTGGTTAGAGATGCAGATTTTAGATATTCATCGAAATTGGACCTGGGTTTGACTCCCGGATAGAGCATCGGGGGTGTGTTTGGCTTACGTGCTGTCTCTCCCCCTTTCTAGAGACAGTTGCCCATAATTAGGGACGGGAGACTAAGTATAGCCTCAGATAGTTACTAGGGTCGTTCTTCTTTTTCTGGTACCAAGTTCAGATAAGGACGTAGGCCATTCATCACCATGAGCTACGTGAATTCTTTTTTTTTTTTTGATTGAAGGTTTAACGACCACCGTGAGCAACTTAATGGGCTATAAGCAGTCGCCCGTCCCTAATTTAGGGTCACTGGTTCCAGGGAAGGGAGAGAGCCAGTACCGTAAGACAAACACAACATCCATGCCTCACCGGGATTCGAACCCGTACCCCGTTCGGACGAATGATCAGAAGCCATCGCTTAGACCACTGCGCCACCGGGGCGGCTACTACTACGTGAATTCGTGGTGACGAATATCTTGGGGAATGTGGATTTTGATGAAATAGTTTCTCGCACCCCTTCCTCATTAAAAGTGTCGAGGAGCAACCCTAAGAAATGTCTCAGTACGTGTAGGGCTAATTTTAAGGATGGCTCAGTGCGTCTAGGGTCAATTTTAAGGATTTCTCAGAATGTCTAGGGATAATTTAAAGGATAACTTAGTACGTCTAGGGTTTTATAGATAGTTCAGTACATCTTGGGCCAATTTTAAGGATGGCTAAGTTCGTCTAGGGCCAATTTTAAGGAAGGATCAGTACGTCTAGTGCCAGTTTTAAGGATGGCTAAGTTCGTCTAAGTCCAATTTTAAGCATGGGACAATTTCTAGGGACAATTTTATAGATGGCTCAGTTCGTCTTGGGCCAATTTTTAGGATGGTTCAGTACGTCTATGGTCAATTTTAAGCATGGCTCAGTACGTCTTGGGGAAATTTTATAGATGGCTCAGTACGTCTAGGGCCAATTTTAAGGACGGCACAGTACGTTTAGGACCAATTTTAAGGATGGCTCAGTACGTCCAGGGTCAGTTTTAAGTATGGCTCAGTACGTCCAGGGCCAATTTTAAGGATGGCTTACTACGTTTAGAGTCAATTTTAAGGGTGGCTCAGTACATCTAGGGCCAATTTTATGGATTGCTCAGTACGTCTAGGAGCAATTTTGAGGATGGCACAGTACGTTTAGGATCAAGTTTAAGGATGGCTCAGTACGTCCATGGCCAGTTTTAAGTATGGCTCAGTACGTCCAGGGCCAATTTTAAGGATGGCACATTACGTTTAGGACCAATTTTAAGGATGGCTCAGTACGTCCAGGGCAAGTTTTAAGTATGGCTCAGTACGTCCAGGGCAAATTTTAAGGATGGCTTAGTACGCTTAGAGCCAATTTTAAGGGTGGCTCAGTACATCTAGGGCCAATTTTAAGGATTGCTCAGTATGTCTAGGGGAAATTTTGAGGATGGCACAGTACGTTTAGGACCCATTTTAAGGATGGCTCAGTACGTCCAGGGCCATTTTTAAAAATGACTCAGTACGTCTAGGGCCAATTTTGAGGATGGCACAGTACGTTTAGGACCAATTTTAAGGATGGCTCAGTACGTCTAGGGCCAATTTTAATGATTTCTCTGTCTAGGGTCAATTTTAATTATGGCTTAGCACGTCTAGGGCCAATTTTAAGGATGTTTCAGTTCCTCTAGAGCCAATTTGGAGTTCTCTAAACTATGGCGGCAGCAATAGTAAGTATTTCGACTGTTTAGTTTTTTAAGAACAATATTTATTTTTGTTTTTATCTATTATTCAGATTTAGAAAAATGTGAGAAACGACCGAAGGAATGCGATGTAGTTACGAAGGTCCATCTGCGCATGCGCAAGTTAAAATCTGACTTCAAGATAGAAAGAAAGAAAAGCTGAAGCGCAAGTGCGTTAGTGAGAGGAGATTGGCAACTTTTGGTCTAGGGTATCCGCAGGTTACTCCACCCCTTCGTGTTATACATCATTTTAAAGCACTCACAAAAAGCAGGTAACCCCACTTTGGGGTTGAGAGGAAGCCAAACTTCGCTACGACGCACCGTTTTCATAGCATGCATTTTTTGTAATGGCTTTTTTTACATTTGGCATCAGGTTCTCATAATTTTTTGCCGACTGCAATAAGATACTGTTACGTTTATGTAAAGCGTGATGAATTAGTGTTCGGAGATAGTGTTGGCTTATTTAATTTTAAGTATTCTGGTGGACGCCAACGTATCAGAAGAATCGTTGCTGTTTGCTGGTTGCTGCCATTGGAGCAAGGAAGCAAATAAATAAGTAGTTAAGCAAATTGAATGTAAGGACAGATGATTTCGCCCGCACATATCTTTATTCTTCAAATTGGGGGCAGGAGAGGGGAAATAGCAGTTAGTATGAATAAATGGTATATACACTATCCACCAACAAGTAATTGGACTCCCCTGCAGTCGACGATATCTGCGACATGATACACGTCACGGCCGCCACAGTTAAATATCGTGTGGGAAACAACAACACAACCAGTCGCATACAAGATGTCACTCAGTTCGGAGCTCTCTGATTTCGAGAAAGGTGTAATCGTCGGGTATTACCGAAATGGCCGATCCATACGTGACTTATCCAACGAGTTGAAGTACTCAAAATCGACAGTGTCCTACGTGATTGGCAAGTGGAAGATGAGAGGTGACTGTCGGAATGTGACCCGACCCGGAAGACTCACAAAAGTGGGAGTTAGAGACCGACGGGTGCTGGCCAGAGAAATTCGGAAGAACCGCACCAAATTGATGGGCCACATCCGCGAGGAGTTTCAACAGGCATCCGGGAGTGTTCTTTCAATGAATACCATCCGTAAGGAAGCCCATCTGTTCGGTTATCATGGACGTGCTGCCGCCCACAAGCCTTTGATCACCAAGTGCACTAGCGCTGCGCGGCTAACGTGGTGCAAAGAACGTCGACAGTGGACCGTTGAACAGTGGAAACAGGTTCTCTGGAGCGACGAATGAAGATTCACCCTCTACCGTTCGGATGGCAGGGTCTGGGTTTGGTGTCTGCCTGGAGAACGCCTCCTGCCGGAATGTATTGTGCCAACTGTGAAGTTCGGCGGCGGTGGAATTATGCTATGGGGGTGTTTCTCCTGGTATGGCACGGGACCCTTAGTCGCAATTCCTGGTAGACTCAACGCCGAAACCTTCTGCACCATTTTGGATGACCATGCGCTTCCTACGTTGTGGCAGTTTTACGGGGTGGACCCATGTTACTTTCATGATGACAATGCCACCTGTCATGTTGCGAGGTCCACCATGGCTTGTTATGTTGACAATGGTGTTAATCGAATGGACTGGCCTGCGCAGAGCCCGGACCTTAACCCCATCGAGCACCTCTGGGACGAGTTGGAGCGTCGACTTAAGAGGTGCCCCCACCGTCCGAAATCGGTGAAGGAACTGACCTGTCTTCTCCAAGCCGAGTGGAAGAAAATACCGCTAGCCGTCGAACAACGCCTATTTAGAGTATGCCCCGGAGGGCCGCAGCTGTAATCGCAGCTCGTGGAGGCTTCACCAACTGTTGAAGATGAATAAACTTCGTTTTCCTTTGCTATCACAGGTGTCCAATTACTTGTTGGTAGAGAGTGTACTCCCAGCGGGTTGATAGATATCTCGGGTGACTGACTTCCTCTCTGTTATTCCCGCCAAAATTTCTTTCTATTTCATTCGGTGCAAAAGCGTTTCCTCTGCCTTGTGTCCGAGCGAAATCCTGTCTTCGTCTCCCCTCAAAATCTCAAACAAGACTCCCCGTTTATGGCTCCTATCCGTTCCATTCCCACTCACGATCTGTCCCTTAGAAAGGTGCTCTTGATGTAAGAAGTTGACTTTTAATTGCTTACCCCGACTGTCCCTGGTGCGCTTATAACGTAATTTAGTCCTTACGTTAGTAATTACGTTATGTGTGCTAAAGTCAATGTAATATTAGAAGGTATTGATACGCATTACAAGAAAGAGGTCAATTGTAATATTTACAAATACGTTTATTTAGCTTACATGGTTTGTACTCCACACTCCCATCCGATTTATTTGCGTACTCATTACAGTATCAATAATTTAACATCCAATCGCAGTACAACAGCACGTCTATCATCGATAACAACAGTCCCCTTAAACAACCGCTGCATTGACTTTTTGTCTGTCGTTCTCATCCGGCCACACATACGTCACTCTTGTTCCGACCTCAGTGTGTTGCCAACACCATTCTCGTTTGAGAAAAAATACATAACGGTTAAGGTTTGAAAATGTCTAAGAGAACGAACTCAAATTTACATAGAAAAAAGAAACTCAAAAGGAAAGTTAAAATAGAATATATGCTACAGGCTCTCTCTGAAGGAGAGTGGTGTCCAACGACGGGGAGAAAGGGGATGTCCTTTTGTTCGTGGGAGGTCCCACGGTCGACAAGAGAATGACTTTCTCCGAAACAAATTTGTGTCAAGCCCTTTTTTAACTCAGGGTGAATTTCTCAAGCTGCCGTTCGCCCACCAAAATAACCGAAGTTGCAATTTAATGAAAGTTTAAATATTTCCATATAACAACAATTTATTAAAGTATATCTTTGAGTAACATTGAGAGGCTGCTTATAGCCCATTGAGTTCCTCACGGTAATCGTTAAACCTTCAATAAAAAAAAAAACTTTGACTTTAATTATTGTTGTCACTTCATGGGACAACATTCAAAAATCAGATTTCAGCAATGGTTCTGACTGCTTTCGTTACCCATTTCCGTTACGTCGAACATTTTTACTTGGGATTTACTTTACTACTGTTGGGAAAGATGCATAGCATGGGAAAAAATCGCAGAAGAATGTTCTACAAAGACTAGAGGCCACCATAAGAACCAAAGGTTTCAGCAGGTAATATTAAATTTTCTGTAAATAAAGATTATCTGCAAACATGCAGGTGTATGGATACTAATGGTAGGGTAGTGTATATCCTTTAGTCCTTCGGAACGGTATATAAGCGACAAGTGCATTTCTAGTTAGGCAGGGTCCCGATGTTTCAAGATGAACTCATGTCTGCTCTTTGTTTCGTCTTTCCGATTCATTCAGTGAACAATGTTCTTGAACAACATTTGGCCTTCGCATCATAAAACCTGACAAACAAACTCCTTGAAAGATAACATCATCAGCATTTAGCTTATGACTTACACAGTGTTGAAAAGTTATTTCGATGTTCTGTTAAAGTATTCTTCTCACCGCATTGTTTTAAGATCGCAAACAGCAGTACAGCTTTCCCCTGTAATAACACCTAAAGTACTTTGTCACGCAAAGGTAATTCCAGCGTTTTATTTTATTGGGGAATAGGGAAAAAGGGTTCACGTTTTTCCTCCTCTTAACCGGTTGAAGAGAGCGCAAAATTTCCCTTCCTTTCAGTGATGTGGACAGTTGCCGTAGCTCTAAGTAGAAAGCAAAAGCTCTGTGTGAGTAAAATGTGAGCTCAAAACGTGTTGTTGGCTGTTGTGTGACGTATATTCTAATTTAGCTTTCATTTTTAGTTCCTTTTCCCATGTAAATTTGAGTTTGTTCTCTTTTACACTTCCCAAACTTAACGTTATGTCTTTTCCCTCAAACGAGAATAATGTTGGCAACATACTGAGGTCGGAACAAGAGTGACGTATGTGTGGCCGGATAAGAATGATAGATAAAAAGGCAATGCAGCGGTTGTTTAAAAAAGGGGAGATTTTGTATGTGAATGTTAAGACTCCTTTTTGATACGCGAGTGCTTAATTATCGTTAAAGTATTGTTGAAGGCTGCGTGTTCTAATTTAATGAAAGTGTTGTGTTTTGTAGTTAAGTATCATTTAAACCTCGTTTAGCTGATTTTACAGTGTTGAAATGAGCATATTGAAGTGAAGAGCAATAAAAGATTCGCTCTAAATAAAACCCTTTGAAATTTATTTGAGTGACTCGCCTTTCACTGTTGATGAAGTTTTGATTTACGTAGTGTTCTAATTAGTCGGTTACACACAAACGCTTCAGTTGTAGACAGGGTTTGCCAAGTTTTCGTGCACACTAACGTTAGTACGAACCTGCTTTTGAGGACTGAAGCTTTGCTTAAATGTCAGGGATAGTTAGTGTTTCTTTTCTTTCTTTCTTTCTTTTTTTTTTTTTTTTTTGATTGGAGGTTTAGCAACCACCGTGAGAAACTCAATGGGCTATAAGCAGTCGCCCGTCCCTAATTTAGGGTCACTGGTTCCAGGGAAGGGAGAGAGCCAGTGCCGTAAGACAAACACAACATCCATGCCTCACCGGGTTTCGAACCCGGACCCCGTTCGGACGAATGATCAGAGGCCATCGCTTAGACCACTGCGCCACCGGGGCGGCAGAGAAGCTTCCCTTATCAAAATGACGACGTACGACGTAAACCAGGAAAGCGAAAATATCCGTTTCTCATTAGCATTCGAACCGACTTTCCGAAATTTTGAAATCATTATCTTTATATATCGTAATGGTTCAGCCAAGGTAACAAACAATCTATAATATTTCAGCGAAAGCTGTGCCCCAAAAAATAAAAAAACAAATAAAAAAAACAAAACTGCAATAATTGGTCACCCGTTGTCTGGTATTCGATACGGATACTATATTTAAACACTTCTTGCAGGCAAAAGCCGATGGAATAATTCCTTCTTTGCTCAGAAGGAATAAACGAGAAACAGGTATGTAAAATGAGAAAGATTTACGACACCACATCTTCACTGTTTATTTTTACACTTCCCACTGAATATTTACAGCCACTCATGCGAGCATGATATATGTGGATGTAAATATTCAGTAACAGCGTAAAAAATAAACATTACTTATACGGATTGTGAAACACACTCGCATCAGTTAAACTTTATTCTTTCAGCTTGCACCCGCCTCCTTTCAGATCATGTAACTGCAGTTCAAGAAACGATATTCTTACTCGCAAAATTTGTGATTGCGGTTTTTTATATCTATATTGAAGCAAGCTTACTTGGGGCCTTTGTAACGTAATGACATTTTGAACGAAATTTTCCCATACAACTCTTATTTATTTAATTGACTTTAGACTACGTAGTATCAAAATTGGTGCCAACAACACTGCTCTCTCTCGTATTGTAAATCAGGGATCTTATTTTCCAGTACGGGCGGATACTACTACTTTGAATACCCCAACCTCCAGATCTATGTTACGGTTCACAGAAAGTGCTTACATTCATCCCATCCCCTGGAAGATCTCTCTGGAGTTTCCCAGGAGTCTTCCGAGAAACAATACCTTTCCCACCAGGACACTTAATATAACATGAGCTATCTTACCAAACCCGCCTATTGGACATTACCTGTTTACATCAAGCCTTACGTCATGTAAGGTTTGCTTTCACGTACTTCTAACAGCTTGCGTTCCCTGCAATGGTTTTTACATCTGGTGATTGACCTTTTTTAAAGGAACGAAAGATCTCATGTCATTCTGTATTTTTAACGTAATAAATTTTAACCTCGAGACTTAGGTTTTAATATATCGTGCATTGACGGCAACTCTTCTTAACTTTGTGCTATGTAGTTTCGTAGCTGGAGAATTAAAACTAGGTTTTATTCTGTCGTTCTCTGTTTTTTTTAATTACCAAAATGTTCTGAATATTTTGGCCAATTATTTAACACTGCTTAGACTACACATTCTACTCCGGGAAGAGAAAGTTCCTTTACCTGAGACTGCGAACATTCCACACACGGATATAAAAATATTCTTTTAGCTAAAATTTCCTCAATGCGACTCACCCTTTGACAAAGAGAACTTCTGTGTCTGAAATTCTTCATATTTTATCGAAATTGTCTTCATTTCTTATATTGCTAAATCTACCTCTAAAATAATTCTAAGATTTCTTTTTCGCGCTAAACTATAATTTTCGAAGATGCTTAGGTTGCGAATCCTCCCAGACGTGGTGTACAAATCTCAAGTGGTACGCCAAAATTAGTCCTAAAACTTCTAGATGTTTCTCAAGAAAGAGCCGTTTATCTGATTTAATGGCCTACACCCCCCACTTCCCGCTGCAGAATAGCTTGAATCCTTAAATCCTTTTTCAAACGACTGGAAGTGGGACCCCCTCAGTGTCTTGTTTATGTTACTGTTTTGAGGACTTCTCTAAAAAGATGTCAAGCCTTGCCCCATTTCCTGCAGTTTTCTGTCTCTCTACAAGGAACACGGACATCCAGCAACCATTTCGGTGCCCACCCGACTAAGCGCCCTATCCCGGTGTATAAGTAGTGGGGCACCTAGTATTTCTTTATAGATGTGGTCCAAAATATTGAGGATGCATATAAGAATATTCCGGAGAAAACATCTCCCAAAATATTGGGAAGCGGTAAAAATGCCTTCGCCATATTAAAGTGCGTTTTCAATTATTCGGAAAATATACTGCATAATAAAGAGCCACTCGTATATTTAAGAATGAGACGCCAATAACAAAAAAAACGAAGGACCAAGTGATACCCCCACTGAGTGAGCCAATGCAGCTGAGTAAATGTTCTCTCCACAACTCGTTTGTCTACTAAAATGTTTAAAGAAACTTTTACAATTTTGAGGGTATCAACTCCAAGCTGTCCAGCAGCTTCAATGAGACGATTACTCAGCACGGTACGAGTTTGCTTATCGTGTGCTGTTCAGGAAGTGGAGAATGACGATGGTTACTTGGCGAACCTTATCTTTTCAGACAAGGTAACATCTTACGTTAATGGAAATGTGAACAGGGATTCGGAACGGATCCAGTGGTTCTAAATTAATGATGAACGTCTCCTTATAGTCCTAGGTGCTCATGGGGATCTTTAAGCCGTACAACCACCACGACGAAGTTTCTTTCCTGGTAAAGTTTGACAATTTAACACTTCTGTGAAATCATGCTAAATTAGCCACGACTTTCAAAATCGATTGCACTCGTCTACTAATTTCGCTATATGCACTCAGTAGACAAAACACTAGAAATGGGGGGGATGGACAGTTGTGATGGACATCACCAGCACAAAGTGGAATAGATCGAAACCGAACGCAAGCGATAAATATGCGGACAGCAGGGCTTTCCAACAGTGTATCAAAGTTGACGAACATGGGTAAACGCGGTGATCTGAGCGACTTTGATCGTAGACGCATTGTCTGCGCAAGACAGATGGGACATTCTATTGTCCGAGTGGGAAGAACCTTAGCGTTCACGAGGGCAACCCTATGAAGGTGTACCACGAGTATACCATCTACGAATGTACCACAGTCCAGAGAACAAACGGCAGCCGACCACACAACATTGACGACCGAGGTCGATGCAGATTATCAAGGCCCATACAGACGGACCGCTTGGCGGTGCAAATCACGTCCAGATTAAATGGCGGAGGCCCAAGCAACGTCAGACACACGATGTATAACCCTGGACTACTGGAGCCGACTCCCTACTAGTGTGCCACTGCTGACTACCTGTCATTGGACATTATGCCTCGCTTGGTGTCTAGAACATCAAAACTGGGCCCCTGCAGAATGGCGCCACGTCGTGTGGTCAGACGAAGGCCATTTTCAGCTGTACCGAGCTGACGGGAGGGTGCGGGTGTGACATGTGCTGGCTGATCACCTACACGCTTTCATGGCCTTCGCGCATCCTGAGGCCGATGGTCTGTTTCAATAAGATAATTCGCCACCCCACTGGGCCACAGCCACTTAGGCATGGCTCGAGGAACACTAATCTGAGTCTGTAACGATCCAGTGACCCCCAAGGTCCCCAGATTAAAACCCTGTGGAAACTCTCTGAGAAGCCATGGAACGGAACATCAGATCCATGGATCCTGGACGACGTCTTGGGCGGAGTTATGGACAATGTTACAGCATCCATGGCTGGCATCGACTCCGGAAATCCTCCGGCATCTAGTGGAGTCTATGCATGGCGTGCACAGGCTGTACTATTCATGCTACAGGAGGACCAACACGTTATTATGTAAGTCTCTTTAATGTTCTGTCCGTTGAGTGTGTTTTTCTTTGTTTCTATTAAACATGCTTTCTAAACACACAAACGCATTCACATGATCTAATTCTGTACCATTCATACTAACCTTGCATTCAGTACTAACAGTAACATGTACAGTCGCCAGCTGACCGAGTAGTTGGAGGAGCTGGCTTCTGGTCATTCGTCCGAGATAGGCTCAGGATCTAGTCCTGGCTGAGGCATAGGTGGTGTGTCTGTCCAACTACCCTGGCTTTGTCCCCTCCCTGGACACAATCGCCACAAGTAAGGGGCGAACGAATGCTTATTATATATAGCCTTAGAGCTGCACATGGTAATCGTTAAGCCCCCCTCAACAAAAGCCGTTCGAAAACGATGCCACTGATTTTTCTATTATTTATACTGTGAAAAAACAAGTTTGTCCATGACGGAATCAATCCGGAGTAAGTTGTTCTCCCAACTAAGCTTCACGGACGGAATGTACCGCTGCGGATTTGTTACCTTGACACGTGATTCACCTCTGTAGTACGTCACAATACTCAATATTTTTTTTTCGGGGTTTAACGATCTCTACGAGAGCATGTGAAACTATAAGGAATCGTCCGGCCTTAATTTAGGGCCACTGATTCCAGGGAAGGTAAAATGCCAACGTCGTAGGACGAACACGTTAACCATGCATCACTGGGACTCCACCCTGAGCCCAACTTGAACAATCAGCCAGAAGACCGTCCCTTTGACCACTCGGCCACCGAGGCGGCAGTTTGACTTTCTTTCTTGTTTTTTTTTATTGGAGGTTTAACGACCACCGTGAGCAACCCAATGAGCTATAAGCAGTCGCTCGTTCTTTATTTAGTGTCACTGGTTCCAGGAAAGGAAGTGAGCCAGTCCCGTAAGACAAACACAACATCAATGCCTCACCGGGATTGGGACCCGGACCCCTTTCGGGCGAATGATCAGAAGCCATCGCTTAGACCACTGCGCCACCGGGGCGGCATTTGAGTTTCTCACACACTTTGTTCATCCTCTCTGGACAACAGATTTTGAAGACAGCTTTTACTCTATCTCTCTCTCAAAAAAAAAACAACAACAACAGAACTTGATCTTCAGTATACCACCACTCCTTCGTGCATGGAAATCTCCAAGAAATAAAGCACTGTTGTCAATTTCGGCTTCAAGCGTGTGTGCTTCCATACTCGTGTTGAACTAACATGGAGACATTTAGTAAACCAAGTGAATGAAACACCATTGAACAGCACACAGTCTTTGCTTCCAGCATAGTAATAAATGGCTATGTATTGGGCATCTTTGAACTGACTTCAGCTTCTAAAAGAGAGAGAGAGAGAGAGATATTAGAGGAGAGTCGGGATAAGAAGCGTTTGAAGACACACATGGGTAGTTGAACCTCTGTTTTAGATTTAATCTGCATTTAATATACCGTGTAACGTGTCTAATTCGAACGTTTTTAATCCGAATTCTTGGTTAATTCAAATTTTTCATTTGGTCTTTTGAATTTTCTATGTAAACAATGTTAGAAAAAACCCTGTAATTCGAACTTTTATTTTTGCTTAATTCGAAGAAAACCCCATTTTCGTATTCTCGTATTTTCAACAATTACCTTTTAAAATGGGTGCGCACTGTTCTGGATGAAGCAACAAGTTAGACCTGAAACTATAGCCAACTGCTTCGGAAAAGCAGGCTTTCAGCACCCCGATAAAGAGTTTCAACTACATCAAGGTAATTGTGGTGATGAGATCATACATACCCACTGTGGAGTACTGGGAAGACGTAGGCCGTGATGTACCGTATGAGGCTTTTTTGTGAGAGTTGATGACAATTTAGCTGTTTGTGGTGAGCTCACATATGATGAGATCTTGGCTGATGTTATGAATAAGAAGACCTTCTGTGTATCTTCAGATGAAGAACTGGAACGGCCACAATTTCCTGAAGAGCACCTTTCAAATTCAGTAGAATCCTTGGTTCACCTCCAACAGTTAAGGAAGTTTGTTGAGGGACAGCAGAATGTAATTGACTCTCTATTTTATTCACTCGATAAACTTGAGGAATTTACATTTACCCATAACATAAATTCTAAGAAGCAGGCCAAAATGTCACGTTTTTTTACAAAAAATAAGTAAATTCGCCGTACTGTATTTTTTGTATGTTATGAATAAATATATTGTTTTTTACAGTACTTGAATGTGCCAATTTTCAAACTTGCCTAATTCGAATTTTGCCGATAATTCGAATTATTTTTGTGGTCCTTTCAGCTTCGAATTATCCAAGTTACACTGTAGTATAACTATACTAGTAATCCGAATTCCTTGGCGTAGTTATAAATAAAAGTTTCCAAGCTCTCGTGCATTAACGAGACGGCTTTTTCAAGAAGGTAGACTGCAGTTAGATGTCTACCTTCCTTGAAAAAGCCATCTCGTATAAATCAGTTTCCAAGCTTTCGCTTGGAAACTGATTTATACGGAGGTCATAACAAAAGTTCTGCGCCCTGTCCATTTTTGAGAAAAGTATGAAGTAACGGAGAAAACTTACCTTATCGCCGTCTAATATACTTCTCTTCGCTGCTAATGACATCTTGCCAGGTGTGAGGTAAGTCCAGGATTCCCCGTAGTACGCCATCTTTATTCAGCTGTCGTATTACTCGGGTCACGTCCAATGACAGTTCGTCCAGCGATTCGTACCGGATGCCTCGGAACCAATTTTTTAACTTTGGGAAAAGATCAAAGTCGGGTGGACTGAGATCAGGGCTGTATGGTGGGTGGAATAAAGTTTCCCAGCCATATTTCGACAAAAGTACCCATACCGACACTGCACCGTGACATGATGCGTTGTCACTCAGCAAGATCGCTGCCGCTCCCAACAAGTTGGGGCGATTTTGACGAATTTTCGGTCTCAACTTTGTCGTCAGAAAGAAATTGTGCTGCGATCAAGAGTTCCTTCCCTACAAACTTCTTGCAAGGCAGTGTGGATCTGTGTCGGAGTTTTCCCCTGTTTCTATTTTTACGTACGAGCCCTGGTCTAATGCCATGAGTTGACCTGAGGAGCTGCACGCTTCCATTTCCAAACCCTCCCACGTCCACACAACATATGATAGCGCGTCGTTCTGACACGACTGCGTTGCCAAGAGTCTGATCTTGACATGATGCAATAATTTTCCCGTTTGAATCATCCGCTTCCGTTTTAGATTAACGTGTGCAGAACTTTTGTTATGACACTCATAATCTCTACCTTCTTTGAAAAAGCCATCTGGTTGATGTGAGAAAGCTTGGAAACTTTGATTTACAATCTAGGGCAAGAAATTCGGATAGTTATACTATTTTAAGTGTAACTGGCGTACATTTCCTTGTTATTACTTAATCTATGTATATTTGTCATGTTGCTCCATTTAAGAACCGACCATTTCTTATTAAACCGCTCCGGTGGCCGAGTATTCAGTTGCGCAGGTTTCTGTCTGGTTGTCTGAGCTGGTACTGGTATCAAGCCGTTGTTGGTTAATGGTTGATCTGCTTTCCCCACGGAGCACCCTTCCCCCGAAACCAGAGATCCCATATTAAGTACGGCCGATTGCTTATACCCCGCAGAGTTGCTCACGATGGTCGCTAAAATCAGAGAAAGAAAAAAAGACTTGCACGTTTGTGGGGTGCCTTTTTCCCTTTCACGTAATGCTTCTGGAATCTACTGATAAAAAAAAAAAAAATCCGCGTCTGCGGCTATTTCTGAATTAAAACACTACATGACTGATTACAGTTAGACGTGTGAGTATGCTTTGTTTCACACCCAGATTTATGGTCTTGCAGCCTTTTGATTTCTGTTAGACAGATGGAAAATATAAAAATGAAAATGTAATAAACCTTTCCAGATCTTATTATTTGCAATCATTTTTCTAATTTTATATTTCACTCTAACTTGGCCTCTTCGTTACTCCGATGTTTGCTTTGGTATGGTTCATATGAACAGAATGAGTCGGCTTTTTACTCATATTAATCTAACTTGCATTTGAATAAACGCTCAAGGTTACGAAATCTCTTGACGTTTAGCCCTCACGCAACGGAAAACAGTCCAAGATCTGAATGCTCTTTCGTGGTGAGAACACGCCCCGAACCTTTTATGGAATGCGGTCAGCGAGAAATTTATCCCGAAGCACGAAGTGTTACTTCAATCTGATGTAGAATGCTCCCAGCTGGAATTAATTGGTTGTGTTAAATGTTCTGCGTCTGCTGCTGAGCGTTATCACTGTTGCCACACGTAAACTAGTGGCAACTAAAAAGCAATAGCAGGTAAATGGCGACCAAGCTCGTATCCGGATGTGAAATGACCTCGTTTTGAATCAGATAGTTTAGAGGTGTCCATTTCGTCAACAATTTTCTGTATTTTCTCTCTCTAAATCTTATAGCTAGAGGAAAAAATATGTCAAAATTAGTTTTGTTCATACGCTGTAGAAGAGCAGATTACATCATCCAACTTGGTTGAGTAGAATCACGAAAGATATATTTACAGGTCATCTTATGTGAAGGTCAAAAAGAAACTACTGGAATAATCACTAAAGCGATATTCAAAAGTAACCCTATATTAAGAACAAAATGCAACTACTGAAGATTTTTAAAATCCTGAGAATGCGAGCATTTTTCCAGTTTCTGAGGCTGATCTGTCTCCCATTACACTTAAAATTACTTATATTTCGCATTTTTAAACCGAAGATCAGATATTTAACCATTTTTAACCGAAGATTCATTATTTAACCGAAGATCAGATTATTTAATCGTAAAATCTTAAAGCGCCCAAGCCGTCATAGTGGCGCAGTGGTCTAAGCGCTGGTATCTGACCATTCGTCCTGGTTCGAATCACTTGGTGAGTCATAGATGTTATGTTTGTCTTAGGCCACTAGCTCTCTCCCTTCCCTGAAACCAGTGACCCTAAATTAGGGACGGAGACTACTTATCGGCCATCGAGTTTTTCATGTGGGCAGAGGTCTAAGCGCTAGCCTGTGACCATTCTTCCGACATGGGTCTGAATTTGAATCCCGGTGAGGCATGGATGTTGTGTTTGTCTTACGCCATTGGCTCTCTCCCTTCCCTGAAACCAGTGACTCTAAATTAGGGACGGAGACTACTTATCGACGATCGAGTTTTTCATGTGGGCAGTACTCTAAGCGCTAGCCTGTAACCATTCTTTGGACAAGGCTCTGGATTAGAATCCCAGTGAAGCTTGGATGTTGTGTTTGTCTTAGGCCACTAGCTCTCTCCCTTCCCTGAAACCAGTGACCCTAAATTAGGGACGGAGACTACTTATCGGCTACCGAGCTTTTCATGTGGGCAGTGGTCTAAGCGCTAGCCTGTGACCATTCTTCGGACATGGGTCTGAATTAGAATCCCGGTGAGGCATGGATGTTGTGTTTGTCTTACGCCACTGGCTCTCTCCCTTCCCTGAAACCAGTGACTCTAAATTAGAGACGGAGATTACTTATCGGCAATCGAGTTTTTCATGTGGGCAGTGGTCTAAGCGCTAGCCTGTGACCATTCTTTGGACAAGGCTCTGGATTAGAATCTCGGTGAGGCATGGATGTTGTGTTTGTCTTACGCCACTGGCTCTCTCCCTTCCCTGGAGCCAGCGACCCTAAATAAAAGACGGAAACTGCTTATCGGCCATCGAATTTCATGTGGTCGTCAACCCCTCCCCGTTCAAAAAAAAAAAAAAAGCGACTATAGCAATTGCATTTACAGCCTTTTTGTGTTCAGATCGTTAATACGTTCATTTTGTGAATCCCTCAGATTAATGCAATTTACAGAATGTTAGTGTAATTTCCAGTTTGCAATTAAAATGCTAAATTAAAATATGTGGAAGTACCTCTCAGGGCAAGAACCTTTTCTCTTACCTGGCACTTTTTTCAGTGGCACTCTTGCTGTAAGACATATTTCTAAAAAGTTCATTGCAAATATTCCCGCCTACCTGGTGGCGAAGTGGTCTAAGCGATGGCTTCTGACCATTCGTCCGAGATGGGTCCGGATACGAATCCCGGTGACGCATGGATGTTTGTCTTTCGGCACTGGCTCTCTCCCTGGAGCCAGTGATCCTAAATTAGAGACGGGTGACTGTTGAGTTGCTCACGGTGGTCGTTAAATCTCCAATTAAAAAAAAAATCCCTTGTGTGACGCCACGTTTTCGCTTACTTCGGTATTTCAGAGGGGTTCTTTTGTTTTTTGTTTGGAGCTTTAACGACCATCACGAGCAACTCATTGAGCTATAAAACACTCGCCCGTCCCGAATTTAGGGCCACTGGTTTCAGAGAAGGGAGACAGCCCTGGACGAAAGACAAGCGCACCATCCATGCCTCACCCGGATCTGGAGCCCGGGTCCACTCGTACGAACGGTCAGAAGCCCGCACTTAAATCGCTGAGCCAACGTGGAAGAATTTCAAAGTTTGTAAAATTGTTACTATACACTGAAGAGCAATTGAATTAGAGATACCTGCCTAGTAACGTGTAGCACCACCTTTCGCCCTGATGACTGCGGCGATTCGTCTCGGCATGGACTCGACAAGACACCGGAAGCGTTAGGAAGCCATACGGATCCACGATCCCTGAACAAGCTCCCACAGTTCACGAAGATTTGATGGAGGGAGGTCAGAGCCTCGAACATCTCTCTCGATGGCATCCCAGACGTGCTCGATGGGATTGAGGTCAGGTGACCTAGCTGGCCAAGGAAGCGAGGTCACGTCGGTGGAGTGTTTCATCCAACCATTCGGATACAATTCGGGAGCTGCATTGTCTTGTTGCAGGATGAGGTCTCCAGTGGGATGTTGAAGACGCACAAATGGGAGAAAATGGTCGTCCAAGATATCCCGGTAACGTTGACCTGCGAGGGACGATGTCACACGTACCAGGGGTCCCATTTCAGTCCACGTAAACAGTCCCCAGATGAGAATGCCACCTCCACGAGCTTGAAGAGTACCCTGCTGGCAAGAAGGATCCATCGCTTCATGTGGTTTGCGCCGTACTCGTATCCTGCCATCCGCATGTACCAACGTGAATCTCGACTCATCAGTCCAGGCAACATTTTCTCACATGTCTAGAGTCCAGTGGCGATGTTCCCGCGCCCATGCTAATCTTTGCACCCTGTGATGTGCGAGATGGTTCTGGATGGTGTGGCTGGTTACACGTTTTTATGCACCAGCGTTAAATTGCCGAGTTATTTTTTGCACTGTGGCCCGTCTATCCGCTGTTACAATGCGAGCTAGCCGACGATGACCCCGCTCATCCACACACTGTTGTCCACGGCAGTTGGCCCTTGCAGGGATGGTTTTACCGGATTCGATGTACTCACGGTGCACCCGTGACACAGTGGCTCGTGAAAATCCCAGTACCTGCACGGCTTCCGATATGGAGTGACCCATTCGTCGGGCCCCGACAATTTGCCCACGATCAAATGCGCTTAGATCCTTCGTCTTACCCATACTGCGTCCGACTCTTACTGATTCCCGTCGGATCACTCCTTACATTGTCGGATCGCTGCATACGTCATGTCGTTTCCGTTTACAGGGCAGCCTACAGCGTCACATTTGCAAAACGCCAGCTGTCTCTAATCCAATTGCCCTTCAGTGTACTAGGTAGTGGAAAGTACTGAATGTGTACTTCCATTGCATGATATATTTCCAGTCTAAAAGTTAGTATTCGAGCTTTAAAAAGTGCATTGCTGTTCTAAATGTTGTGTGTACAGACACTTAAAAAATGATCTTAGACGGATTTGTGAAAAATACAGATATTCGTGTTTTGGAGACGTCATTTTCATTTCTGTCAAATAGCCATATAAGCATTAGATAAGCTCGTATTCGACTGTTAACTGGGACTTCATTTTTCTCTGGGACCCGTACTAAAGCTTTGCTGCTTTCTTTCTGGGAGGAAAAGATCGCTGATAGGATCAGCAGGAAGTTTCCTTTTGTTCAGCCTTCTGTTGCGGTGGCACACCCTCGGGGTTTGTGGGAAAGTCGCCGACACAGTACGTTTCATTAGTGCCGAGAAATACTGAAAACCAGTGAGGCCTTTGCGATGAATAGGCTGTCTCAGAGTGCAGTCTATTGTCAGCTTAGGTTTGCCTCTTCCCTCCCTGGAACCAGAGTATAGTGTGCTGTGCACTGAAACCAGATGTATTGAGCAACGCTTAGCTTGTGAGTATTGTAGGAGTTAATGGTTCACGTTAAAAGGAAACTCAGTAAAGGCATGGCTACACACTTTTCTTTTTGTAATTTCTGATTTAATGACTACTGTGAGCAACTCGATGGGCTATAAGAAGTTGCCTGTTCCTAATTTAGGGCTACTGGTTCCAGGGAAGAAAGAGAGTCAGTGCCGTAAGACAAATGCACTACCCATGCTTCATCCAGGATTTTCGACCCTGGGCCCACTCGGTCGAACGGTCAGTTGCCAGTGCTTAGACCACTGCGCCACAGGGGTGGAATGTTTTGTTTCTATGATGTCGTACTAATAATACGCAGTCGTATCAGAAGAATATGACCACCTACCTAGTAATGAGAATAACCACACTTGTCCCGGATGATAGTGGCGAGACGGCGTGGCATGGACGCCATGAGGCCCTGGAAGGTTACCCGAGACACACGTGCCCATTCGGACTGCAGCAGAGCTCGGAGATCCCGGATATGACATGGTTGAGGGTCAGCACGGGAACCTGTCCATCAAAATAGTCCCACAAGTGCTCTATGGGATTTAGGTAGGGCGATTTCGCCGCCCAAGGTAGAACAGAGACATCGCTGTGGTGTTCCTGGAACCAGTCACGCACCACCGTAGCAACGTGGCAAGGCGCATTGTCGTGCTGGTAGACACCACCAGGGTAAATCTCCAACATGAAGAGACGCATGTGGTGAGCGAGGATGGATATGTAGTCATTGGCGTTCACGGACCCATCTAGTGGTACCAGCGGTCCCAGGTCATACCAGGAAAAGATCTCCCAGACATGCGCACTGCCACCGGCGGCCTGTACTTGACAGACAAGCGTGTCTGGGTGTTGGTTCTTGTGTGTCTGACGCCGTTCCGTAATCATCCGTCACTTCTGTGGAGTAGAAACCTCGATTCGTCGGAGAAGGCAACCTTTTTCCATTCTTCCACTGTTCAATGACGGTAGTTCCATGCAAACTGCAGGCGTCATTGCCGATGGACCAGGGTTAACATGGGCGCTTTGACGCAGCGTTGACTCCGGTGTCCCATGCGTAACAGGGTTTGCTCTGCTGTTATCGGGGACACGTACACGTCCTTCTTGCCAGCAGGGTACTGCTGCACTGTTGCGCATCGATTGCCCTCTACCAGTCGACGGAAGTGACGTTCTCCTCTGGGGTAGATGGCCTTTGGGGCTCCACAGTTATGACGTCACAAGGTACTCGGTGTGCCAGCGATCCATTCTTGGTACACCCGTACTACAGGACCTCGCGAACAGCCCACGAAGTCTGCTGTTTCTGAGATGCGTCCACATTTGGCGCGGTGGCCGATGATCATTCCTTTTTGAACGTCCGTCAAACCACTACTTCTGTCCATTGTGTTAACGTGAAGTACCATGGCTCATCTGTCCTGACCAGCTTCTTATACATTGAAGAGCAATTGAATCAGAGGCAGCTGGCGTTATGCAAATGTGGCGCTGTGGGCAGCCCTGTAAAGGGCAAACGACATGGCGTATGCAGTGATCCGACAATATAAGGAGTGATGCGACGGGAATCAGTAAAAGTCGGACGCAGTATGGGTAAGACGAAGGATCTAAGCGCATTTGATCGTGGGCAAATTGTCGGGGCTCAACGAATGGGTCACTTAATCTCGGAAGTCATGCAGGCACTGGGATTTTCACGAGCCACTGTGTCACGGGTGCACCGTGAGTACATCGAATCCGGTAAAACCATCCCTGCAAGGGCGAACTGCCGTGGACAACAGCATGTGGATGAGCGGGGTCATCGTCGGCTAGCTCGCATTGTAACAGCGGATAGACGGGCCACAGTGCAAGAAATCACTCGGCAATTTAACGCTGGTGCACAAAACGTGTAAGCAGCCACAGCATCCAGAACCATCTCCTCGCTATGGGGTACAGACGCCATCGTTCCACGAGGGTACCGCTGCTGACCGCACATCACAGGGTGCAAAGATTAGCATGGGCGCGGGAACATCGCCACTGGACCCTAGACTTGTGGGAAAATGTTGCCTGGACTGATGAGTCAGGATTCACGTTGGTACATGCGGATGGCAGGATACGAGTACGGCGCAAACCACATGAAGCGATGGATCCTTCTTGCCAGCAGGGTACTCTTCAAGCTGGTGTGGGTGACATTCTCGTCTCGGGACTGTTTACGTGGACTGAAATGGGACCCCTGGTACGTGTGACATAGTCCCTCACAGGTCAACGGTACCGGGGTATCCTCGACGACCATTTGCTCCCCTTTGTGCGTCTTCAACATCCCACTGGGGACCTCATCCTGCAACAAGACAATGCAGCTCCCGAATGGTTGGATGAACACTCCACCGACGTGACCTCGCTTTCTTGGCCAGCTAGGTCACCTGACCTCAATCCCATCGAGCACATCTGGGATGCCATCGAGAGAGATTACTCCCCTCCATCAAATCTTCGTGAACTGTGGGAGCTTGTTCAGGGGTCGTGGATCCGTATGGCTTCCTTAAGCTTCCGATGTCTTGTCGAGTCCATGCCGAGACGAATCGCCGCCGTCATCAGGGCGAAAGGTGGTGCTACGCGTTACTAGACAGGTATCTCTAATTCAATTGCTCTTCACTGTATATTCATGTTGTCGAAATTGTCACGTGCACTCTGTGGCGCGCCAGTGCGGGCACACTGTGATTCCGTTGGTGGTAATAATATTTTGATACGACCGTGTGCATTTTATTTTTTTGTTTTCTATGATGCTGTACGGCAAAATGGTTTAGTAGAAGGTGCCTAAGTAACGGCATGTTTAATCTACAGAATACACCAATTTTTAAGCCGCTCAGGTTATTGAAAATTTACCGTAACTATAAATGTAAATTAAAAAAATATATATTTTGCAGTTTACATTGAAAACACAGAAATTTGCTATTTTATGGCATAGGGTTAGTAGAATTACCCTTGGCATTTTTTTCTTTGTCTTCTGTTTGCGGGTTTAACGACCACCATATGATACCCATAGGGATATAAGCTTTTGCTCTTTTCTAATTTCGGGCCATTTGCTCCCGTGTGTGTGTGTGGATGGGGACAGAGCTAGCGCCATCGGATAGACACACTACCCATGCTCCATTCGCTGCGTGAGTCCAGGTCGGAACAATCGTCAGAAACCAGCGCCTCAGAAAATTCGGTCATCGGGGTGGCCCTTGCCACATGGAATCGAACATGCTACTGCACCCGAAAAATTCATCTTAGGGGCAAAATAATCTTTGCCGGTCTCTTGAACATCAACAAAATGAATGCTTTAAAATGTGGGATGCGGGTTTATTGCTCAGGGAGTTTTTGTTGTCATGCGACTGAAACAACTACCTATAAATGACCATTGTCTGCAATACTTATTATCTATACTTTAACTGAATACTAAACAATTGTGACGTACCTGCCAGCAGGACGCACACGACATAAATACAGATAGGAATCAGAATAAACGTCTGCGTAGCTCAGTTGGTCGAGCGACTTGTTCCGGAATAAGCGGCCTCGGGTTCGAATCCCGGCGTAGACCAAAAATGACGGAGAAATTTACTTCGTTATAATGGCGCCCGAACTATCCGGATGACCCGGCCGTTCAAAATCTCGCATTGGTGTGATGTTATTTCCACACCGCGAGACAGGAAAAATCAGAAAATTCCTTCTCCAGCGCTTCGAAAAATAAAAATGTGTGATGTTGCATTCCACACAGCAGATTGACTGGGAGTTCTCAAGTGCACGTTCTACAGTGGATGGCTGCCTGCAACGATTCATGGTCACGGCTGACCCGTGGGCCATGCCCCCGGCCCTCTTTCGGGGGGGGGAGATGTGACGTACCTGCCAGCAGGACGCACACGACATAAAAGCAGATAGGAATCAGAATAAACGTCTGCGTAGCTCAGTTGGTAGAGCGACTTGTTCCGGAATAAGCGGCCTCGGGTTCGAATCCCGGCGTAGACCAAAAATGACGGAGAAATTTACTTCGTTATACAATATAGCCAGTGCTGGAAAAATCCCTGGTACCCCATTTTTTTTGTTTTACTTAAAATTTCGTAATTTGTAGTAAGTACCATAATTTTTGTGGTATAATCCGCGGATTATCTGTTAAAAAGTGATAAACTTAATTTTTGAGGGTAATACAGAGCTTAAAAACATTGTGGCTTTTCAATGTGTCAGGAGAGTGGGTGGTTTTGGAAAAGTGTCGAAAATGTGTTGGCAACAGAAAACACACAACGCTAAATGAACATTGTCTGCAATACTGATTATTTACTTTAACTGAATACTAAAGGATATAGCCAGTCTCTTCTCTTCTCCCTGGTAGCTAGTTCTGTTTTTTTTTACTTAAAATTTCCTAATTTGCAGGACGTACCGTGATTTTTATCGTATAATCCGCGGTTTATCTGTTAAAAAATTATAAGCTTAATTTTTCACGATAATTCACTGAAAAAAAATAAAAATTGTGGCCCTTTAATGTGTCAGGAGAGTGGGTGGTTTTGGAAAGGTGTCGAAAATGTGTTGACAACAGAAAAAACGTAACACAATACAAAGGTAGAAGGCCGCAGGAGAAGGAAATACGTTTTTGTTCGTTTTTGGTTTTTACTTACGAGCATTTTGACAGAAAATATGATGCAGCGAAGGAGGTACCATTTGCACATGCTGTAGGAAGTTATGTGCTGTGGAAAGCCTGCTGAGCTATTCCACAACGTGTAATCGTTGTTGTCGGAAGCGTAATCATTTTGCGAATCGTATTCGTTAGTTTTCCGCATTAGTTAAGGCTTCTGTTAGCTCTTCAGTTTTTCAGAAACATTTTCAGAAATCCGAAATAGTGTGGATTTTTAGGTCCAACTAAGGAAGAACGGTAGTGCTGAAAAAAAAACAAACATAAAAAAACCCCCAAAGACTTTTTTGTTCTTTACTCACTTGAGAGTGACACAAAAGTATTAAATATGACAGTTACTTTTTTTCAAGTAAGAAAATTCTTTCTTACTTTCTTTTGATTTCTGGGTCATCCTGTGAATCCGGACTTTATCGGAAATTACGGATCGGGATCAACGTGACTGGTGCGGATTGTACGACGATATTTTTTTCTCCCTGTATTTCAGTCTGCAGATACATCGCCGCTGATCATACGAAGGAAATTTTTTTTTTCTGAATTTCACGATTTTCGAATTACACACTACCGCGAATTATGCGAAATTTTTTTCTTTAATTTGTTTCTTAATTTCACGGTCTGCTGATGGAAGGAAAATACGGTACACTGAGTTTATACGTGTACAATTAAACTTCAACAAATTGTATTTTAGTGAAATCAAGAGCTAAAATTTGTAATTTTTTGAGAGCAGCAACTGGAAGTACAAGAGTATGGACCAAATTCGGATTTTATTTAACAGTAAATGGTTTGGATAAAAAAAAAACAGAAAAAATAGCTGCAAATTCACTATATTACTTTTCGGTTCAGCACTATCACTACACATAACGTTTAGGTGTTATTTTTTGAAATCCGAATTCGTTTCACTTGGCTACTAGATTTGAACAAAATGTTTTCAACGCCCAGAGTTGAAAACAAAATGTTTTCAACTCTGGGCGTTTATTGATCTGCTATCGAGTTTGTTTCCTGCATGCAGCGTTTGTATTGCGAGCAGCAGCTTTTTAAATTTGGGTGTTTCTGACGGTTTTGTTGTTTTTGAACCCTTTGTTTCATATGTGCGACGTTTCTGTTAATTCTATTTCATTGTAACGGTGAGAAAGGCATAGAAATACAGACTTTTATAAACAAAATGAGGAAACCAGCGCTCTTTTTTCTTATTTTGCTCAGACAAGCATAAAAGTGTATGTATACATTGCCCCAGAAATGAATATCATCTGCCTGTGTCTGCCACGGTTCAGGAAATGCAGCGGAATTTGAAAGTGCGGGCATATAGCGTCATTAAACTGTCATATCCTCTTCAACCAGAAGTGTTCCACCCGTCTGCGTGGAAAAAAAGATTTTACTAAAGAGACGACTGGGATGTTTTCAATGGGAATGACATTATGCTGAGGTTTTGAATTGCGCTGAACTATTCACTTTGTTGATGACACCGTGAAAAATCCGCGCATCCGGATTCTGTCGTAGAACTGCAAAGTTGTGAATTATGGTGGGAAAACTTGATGAATTAAATATGTGATGAAAAAACAAAATGAAACACAGAGGGCTGTGTACTGAACAACAAGTTGTGTCAGAATGTCACGCTAATTCATGTTATGTATTTATTCATTCATGAGAAAGGGAAATTTTTTACGAAACAGATGTAAATAGTTTTTAGCATATCAGTATAGCTCACCTGTTATTTCCTGGATTTTTCGATGAGTGAAAGTGTGTATAGTGTTTTATTTACGTGTGATGTTCTTAGTCGTTGAAATAGTTGTTAGTGAATTAGTGTCCTTACCTAACTCGTTGAACTTACACTATATGGTCAAAAGTACCTAGACACCCCTTCTGAGTGTCGTGGGTTTGCCCATATATCAGGTTGTAAAGAAAGTACCCGGAAAATATAGAAGCATGTATTTCAAGCTTAACAAATCGTACAAAATACTTAACCTAATCATCCAGGTAGTTCTTATTGGAACTGATGACCTTGTTCCATCGATCTACGAGTTGAAATATCCCATTACGATAGAAGTCTGGCAAGCAGGAGTTGAAGAAGTCATCCATACAACGTTTCACATCATTATCATTAGCAAAGTTTTTCTCAGCGAGAAAATTCGACAAGTAATGAAAGTCGGACGGCGCAAGAGTCTAGGGAATAAGGGGGGTGCGACAATATTTCCCTTTCCAGTTCGTGAAATTTTTGCGGGGTCCGTAAAGGGCCATGTGGACGAGCGTTATCTTGGTGAAAAACAACTCCATGGCGATTAATCAACGCTGGGCGTATTTTTTTGATTGAAGGTTTAACAACCACCGTTAGCAACTCAATGGGCTTATAAGCAGTCGCTCGTCCCTAATTTAGGGTCACTGGTTCCAGGGAAGGGAGAGAGCCAGTGCCGTAAGACAAACACAACATCCATGCCTGACCGGGATTCGAACCCGGACCCCATTCGGACGAATGATCAGAGACCATCGCCTAGACCACTGCGCCACCGGGGCGGCACGCTGGGCGTATATCTTGCAGTGCAGCATGGTGACGGTTCAACTGTTGGATGTAAGCATCCATTGTGATGCGATAAGAATTCATAGTGAATCACACCGCGACAATCCCATCAGCAACTCAGCACCACCTTCCGTCCATGAAGGGGTGGCTTAGCAACCTTCTGTGGAGGATCGTCCTTGCTTCCTCCATGCTCTTTGTCCAGTAACATTCACGTATGTGACCCATTTTTCGTCACCCGTTACCAACCGAAGCAAAAAGCCCCCCCCTTCGTTTTTTTCTTTCACGCTGAGCAACAGCAATGGAGTAGCGTTGCATCCGATTCTGGTCAGGCAAAGCATGGGGTACCCATTTGCACAGTTTACACGAATATCCCAACTTCCGAAGTCTCTCCTCGGCCACACTAGTCACACTTTGACCTTCTTCCAATTTCCCAATGACGCGACCTCGGGTAAAGTCATCCAGATGTCGTCTACTGGATTGCCTGTTGGCCATATCACACTGTGGCAGCAACTCGACGTCGTTCAAACCGATGTACACCGTGCAATAGCTTTCACCGAATTGCTGAGCATGATCATATGTAGAGGATTTTAGGAAGGGAGTGTCTGACCCCAGGTCTTAAACAACCCTTAGAAATAGGAAGCTAGGAGATTTGGGCTAGAGTGCCCGATAGGAAAGTGACACGGAAGCGAAGTAGAAAGAGGGAGGAAGACGCCCTTATTTATTACCGGGGGCCAGTACCCGGGTGAATTGTTGAGCGTACACCGCCCGTATGCTTTATACCCTTCCGACACCCCCGCCCTACGTTATGGTGCATATATGCGCATGCCCTACCGTACCGGACCCTAGTCTATCTCCTGAGTGGTCTTTCGGTCCGTTCTGCCTGCTCGTTCCGCTGTTATGCTAATTTCTCCTCTTCGTCCATAATTTTTGCACACCAGTGTAGAATGGGCCGTATGTCAGTTCGGGGAATTTTTTGCTCTGATGCAGCTGGCCAGATCAACGTAAGTGGTTTAATTGTGAAGTGGAAACGCCTAGGAGCAAGAACGGCGCAATTGCGACCATGTACGACGACAGAGCGCAACCATTCCGAGTGCTAATTAGCAATACTGAGACGGGCCGAGCCCAGGCCCGAATCTGAAAGAGGGAGATAATTTTCTTCTCTCTCTCTTTTTTTTTTTTATGTGATTTTGTATGATTTAGCACACGATACTTTTTTTACACTATCTATTTGTTAAATAGAATTCTTCGGCAATTGGATCTGGATGGGGAGTTTGAACTCGGCAAGGCTATTCATTCTGGGCTTGAGTAACAAATACCATTGGCCATGAATTACTGGATTTCTGCCTAGGAAAAGTTTCTTTAAGAAGTATAGATAGTAGATAGCAAGCTAACGAAATTTTGCTCCCTTCCTCCACGGGGCAGCTCCCTGCTAATTCTATTGAGCAATGTACGACGCAGAATGTTATGCCTCCCGATTTTTCGTGATTCCCGGCCCCCGGAAACATTTCAGGAAGAAGTGAATGGCCAAGGAAACTATAGAAATAAATAGACATCCCTTCCCCACTCCGCAGTTGAGAAAGACATCGGTTAATGTTCGTGGAGGAAAAAGTGTAAGTCTGGAAGAGGAGATTTTTTTTTTTTTAAATTCCTAAACAGGTTGATCTTAGTTTTCGGGTTCGTTCTGGCCAGGGATCTATCTTGCAATACAAAATTCGGGCTCGGGCGAGCTACGGCTGATATACTTCGGGTTCGGATGGGTCTGGGCTCTTAAAATTGTGCCCGAACTCAGCTCTGCTAAGTGAGTGGTGTGACAAAATCGTCCATCCTCAGTTGCGATACTCACTAACGAGTTCCAGAATGTTTCTGGAAGCAACGCCAGCACCATAACGGTTCGTCGAGAGCTGAAGGGAATGGGTTTTCTTGGCCAAGCAACCGCACACAAGCCTAATATCAGCAAAAGATCAAGCGTTGGTTGAAGTAGTGTAGATCTCGACGCTAGTGGACTCTGGAGCAGTGGAAACGTGTTCTCTGAATTGACGAATCACGCTTCATCATCTGGCAGTCCGAGAGGCTCGTCTGGTTGTTGAAGATGCCTAGTGAACGTTACCTGCCCGACTATGTTGTGCCAACTGTGAAGTTTGGTGGAGGAGGCATCATGCTGTGGGGCTGTTTTTCATAGTTCGGACTGGACCCTCTACTTCTAGTACCAGGGAATCTGAACGCTGCGGCCTATACTGATATTCTCGGCTACTATGTTTTGCTCCCAACATTATAGAAACAGTTCGGCGAAGTCCCTTTCCTTTACCAACAGGAAAACGGCTTCGTCAACAAAGCAAGGTCTATGTAGGAATGGTTTGATGAGATGGGTGTAGAAAAACATGACCAACTCGCACAAACCCCAATTTCAACCCCATGGAACACCTTTGAAATAAATTGGAACTCCGACTGCGAGCCAGGCAGAATCGCCCGATGACCGACCTGACTAATGCACTTGTGGCAGAATGGACTGCGATTCCCGCATGTACCAAAATCTAGTGGATAGCCTTTCCAGCAGAGTAGAGGCTGTGACAACAGCAGTGGGTGGACCAACTCGTGTGACGTATACTCCAATTTCACTTTTCTGTTTAGTTTCTTTCTCTATGTAAATTTGAGTTCATTCTCCTTAGCGTTTTCCAAACTTAAAGTGATATCTTCTCTCTCGCAAGAGTATGGTTCGCAACACCTTGAGGTCAGAACGCGTGATGTGTGGATGTGTCAGATCAGAACAGAACGATATATAATGTTTGAGAAGCAGCAGTGTGAGGAGATGGTGGAAGTTATCGTATTAATTGTGGAAGAGGCGTTTGTTAAATTGAAGTTTGAGTTATTTGAAGGCTGCGTGTTCTACTTTAGTGTTGGTGTTGTTCCCTTAACCAAGTGTTATTATTATTATTAACTCACGTTCGTTTGATTATACCTTGTTGAGGTGCCAAAGTATTAGTGGCTGAATAAAGACTAATAGTAAGTAACCTTTTCTGAAGTTTCTTGAATGGCTCCTGTTTCACTGTAGGTGAAGTTTGTGAGACTGATCTAGGTAATATTCAGACAGCTGTACTTAAACGAACATCACTCGATATGAATTCTTTTCCTTTTACATGGAGCTTATGGATAGTGTCCGGATACTTTTGATTAGACAGTGTATATACACTTGAATAAACGGCTAAGGTGAAAAGAATCGGAATTTACGCAACTTAAACTACTTGTTTATTGTCCACGAAGTTATAATTCATGAGAGTTAATAATATTCACAGGAGATTTCGGTCGCCAAAATACGTTAGTTGATAATCGGTTCCTTATTCAAAAGCAATAATACTAAAAATAAGGGTTGATTTTAGCAAAGCAATTGCTGAAATCAACCCAGTGTGCTTTGATTTCAGCAGCTACTGTGCTGAAATCAGACCAAGGTTTAATTTTTGAAAGACGTAGCCTCTGTTTGATTTCAATGACATCAGAACGCCTATTCACATAGGTTTGTTGTGATAACAATCATAAAAATCAAGGCTTTGTTTGCTAATGGAGGGTAATCAAACCTCGCACTTCGGCAAATCTGCCAAGAAAAAGTAGTTGAAGGTCAATTTTAATGAAATATTATATGATAACTACGCAAGATTGTCTTGTTCGTTTGATGATAAGGTTAATAGTAACGCATTATTTAGATCTTTATTTAATATCCTATGATTTTTATTTTTTGCAGATGATACAAAAAAAACATTTCTAATTTCGGCATAGAGTCCGTTGTCAGACTTTTAAGGTGACCAATGAATTAAGTGACACATGTAGGCTACCCCGGTAGCCCAGTTGTCTAAGCGATGGCTTCTGACTTTTCGTCCGAGATGTGTCCGGGTATAAATCCCAGTGAGACATGGATAGGGCTTGAAAATTTGCGTGCTAGTTCACTAGTCAGGCAAATATCTCACTCGGCAGCTAAAAATCGACAGCCCCTCAGGGCTGTCGATTTTGTTTCGTGTTTTAAAGTTTGATTTTTTAGAAATTTATACACGTCCCTCGAATAATATTTTATCGCTAATCCAATTCAAACAATTTACCATTGTATAATAACCAAACCCAGTCTTCGCCGCCCCGGTGGCGCAGTGGTCTAAGGCGCTGGCCTCTGATCATTCGTCCGTAAGGGGTCCGGGTTCGAATCCCGGTGAGGCATGGATGTTGTGTTTGTCTTACGGCACTGGCTCTCTCCCTTCCCTGGAACCAGTGACCCTAAATTAGGGACGGGCGACTGCTTATAGCCCATTGAGTTGCTCACGGTGGTCGTTAAACCTCCAATCAAAAAAAAAAAAAAAAAAAAAAAACCCAGTCTTCTCCCTCTGTAGCAGGCCTACATGATGTAAGAATTCTTCAATGATTTAGAACTTTCCTAACAACGCGGAAACACGGATTTCTTTGTTTGCCCTTTGACTTACGACAGCGATTGGCTAAGCGGGAGCTCTTGAGGTGCATGTGACTCTCATCTTTTTTTTTCTTCTTGATTGGAATTTTAACGTCCACCGTGAGCAACTCAATGGGCTATAAGCAGTCGCATGTTCCTAATTTAGGGTAACACTGGTTCCAGGGAAGGAGAGAGCCAGTGCCGTAAGACAAACAATATTCATACCTCACCGGGATTCGAATCCGGACCCCTTTCGGAGGAATAATCAGAACCCATCGCTTAGACCACTGCGCCACCAGGGCGGCGACGCTTATCTTTTCACACAGCGTTTGGGAAAATCATTCTACCGGACTTGAGGCTTCTTTCCTCGTATTCCTGTTAAGCGCACCGTGCCCGGATGTTTTGACTCACGGCATTCGCTGTCCAATTCTTTTCCCGGAGAAACCGGTTTCCCATGCTGGAGCAGAATCATGCATCACTTCTGTGAATTAAAATAAGCTTTATTAAGAAACTAATAGTTTTACGTATCCAACAATAGGCATAACGTATAAATAACTAGCTTTACTACCCGGTTTTGTCCGGTACAGAATGTATGGAATCTGTAGAATCAAACGGACCAAAAGCGGTACGAATTATTTAACACACGTCCAGGAGACACAGCATTGGAACATTGACTGAACAAAATTCGTTAACGATTTGTTATCGACGATCAAATGCATCACGTGCTTTCAGTTTCAGACGTCTTTGAGGGGCGAATCTCTGGGATAAAAAAGTTAAAAACTTATCTTTGCGAATATTTTATGAAACTGACTGAAATTTTAATGAACCCCATAAATCGTTAATACGAACATGACCTCCAAATTTCGCTTGAATCAGTAAATAACCTTTAAATTAGCCGTCAAAATTTTATTAACCGTTTCTGCGTATATATTTCTGTTTACCGACGAATTAAAAATTCCATGCCTATTTTAAAAGTTTTGACCGGATTCCGGTGAAATTGTGAGGGACTTCTCTTATACCAATTTATGGGTGTTTATAAAAATTTCAGCCCGTTTCGTTAAGGCTCTACGAGACCCGCCATCTTGTATTGTGCCTTCTCTTGTTAACCAACGGGCAAGCGTATTTCACAAATTGCTCGGGCAATTTTGCACATTTTGGAACACCGTTTGTGGCTAACGCAAGATATATGATAAATAAAAAGTTCCCTAGTTTCAGATTTTCATTTTGGACTCTTTAAGTATTTTTATTAATTAATTAAATTATGGAAGACGCCTTTGGTACGACTTTCGCTGCAGATAAAAAATGAAGGGAAAGGTCAATAACAATTCTGAAACCAGGGAACACTTTTTTTATCATATATCTTGCGTTAGCCACAAACGGTGTTCCAAAATGTGCAAAATTGCTCGAGCAATTTGTGAAATACGCTTACCCGTTGGTTAACAAGAGAAGGCACAATACAAGATGGTGGGTCTCGTAGAGCCTTAAGATTTTGCAAAGTTCGTTTTTGCATTTTTTTTATGCACAGTTCTCAAAGAATAGAAACACATGTGGATGTGCCGGGGCGATGAATGCAGTCACGTGCTTTCAGATTTGGAACAGGATGACGTAGCAAACGACGCTGATTTTATTGATTAGCTTATTAATTAATCCATAACTCGCGAGCGGAACAACGTAGACATCTTAAAATAGTTGCGTTGACCTAGAAATTCCAGTATTGATAAGCTATGCAAATTTCACGATGCCACAGTTCGGCGTTCGAGAGTTTTTGGTGCTTCAGACAAACAGACGTTTTGTGTTTTATATATAAGATTTCAAATAGAAGTCATCGCTCTTTCCATGTTTATAAGTGAGTCACGGAAAAATTCACATATCGCCCTTTCCACGTCATGTAATAGAAGTCATCGCTCTTTCCACGTCATGTAACTGGAAGACCTGGGTTCGATTCCCGGTGGCGGCTGATGTGAATTTTTCCGTGACTCACTTATATACGTGGAAAGAGCGATCACTTCTATTTGATGTTCCTAATCCACGTCAACTGTGTATTAAGTATAAATAATTGCTGATTGAATTTAAATTGCTCTATTGAATTTTTTACTCGTCAACTAAAACTTTTCACGCGTCACAGACGAGCACACAACGCATTCTTCAAGCCCTGGACATGGATGAAGTGTTTGTCTTACGGTACTGGCTCTCTCCCTTCCCTGGAGACAATGACCCTAAACTACGGACCGGCGACTGCTATGAGTTGTTCACGGTGGTCGTTAAGCCCTTTCCTCAAATAAAAACTCATACAGTCCCTTTCGAAAATAGATTTGACCGCTAATAATGCTTCCTTAATATTGCTCACACTTATTTTCATTTTGGAACATGAGAGTCACCCCTGTGACCGAGTGGTCAGAGACTGATGTTTCTGGCTAATCGTTCGAGATGCGTCTGGGTTCACGAGTAACGGTTGAAACATGGGTGGTGCGTTTGTCTCACGTCACTGGCCCTCTCCCTTCTCCGGAACCAGTGGCGCAAAATTTGGAATGGCCCTTTGAGTTGCTCTTGGTGTTTGTTACAAACTCCGCCCCCATCCAACCCTCCACCTCCCCCGAAGAAAAAAATACAGGTAGGCTCAGTTCTGATCGAGCCGTCAGTTTGGAACGTAGTATTACAACTTGCAGATCGGAGAGTTGAAATGTGCTAGTCGAGTATGGTTTCAAAGTGTTTATTTATAATAATTTGTTATAGCCAGCACAGGTATATGATATGAAAAGTAGCTTACATAATAATTTTTACAGATAAAACCGGATACATTGCGAACACAAAGCAGATCGATACACGAATTACCCAACGTGGTGCTCTGTCTTCTTCGTCTTCTTACATTAATCATCACTTGCACTTGCATCTCGTTTTGATTTTCTCTACTTTGGCTTAGCTTCATTCTGCGGCATTGTGGAAAATGTTAACCCGTTCACACAAAAACAATTAAAATCTTTTTTTTAGTTTAAACCAATGCGATGTGTTCTTTATATATTTGAATAAATCTCATCGAGAGCTTTAAAACGATAGCAGGCATAGTCGTTTTGCACTCACGGTTGTCCAGATAAACCGCGATATTGCCAAAAGTGTTCACCGGTTCACAAGAAAAGAATTTTTAAAATGTTTAGTTCAAACCACTGCGAAATGTAAATAGATCTGCATTATGTGAATAGAACCACTGCATTTGAATAGATCTCGTCAAGAGCTTTAAAACCATACCACGCACAGTTGTGTTGCGCCTACGGTTGCCGACATAGACTGTGTCAAACACGGCGGCACAACCAGAAATATTGCATCATCTCCCCCGCGCCACATATGCGGCCAAGCGTGATACTTGTATCATTTGCATGTCTCACGATATCAAACCTACCCACCAAGTTTCATTCCTGTCGGTTGCTTCCTTCTGGATGCAACTATTTTTTTGACGATGAGTGTATTTCTTTTATAAACGAGAAAATAAGGTTTTGACTAAACCGCAAGCATTTATTAGCTGGTTTTTTTTATCGTACTAAGGCAACATGAAAACTTTAAGTCTGTTTATTGCCTGCTGCACATAAAGATTTTGATTAGTTCTCTGGGAATTTATGGGACAGGCGCAAGTGACGCCATCCCTTTCGGAACTGTTTTTTTAAACATTACACCCCCCCTTCTTTTAGTTCAAAACTGGAATTTTCTTAATTTACAATTAATGTTTTAGTAATCTTTAAGATAATAATCAGCAAAACGTACAGCCATAGAAGGGTTTATGTCGCCCCGGTGGCATAGGCTTCTGTTCGTTGGTCCAAATGGGCACGGGCCGCCCCGGTGGCGCAGTGGTCTAAGCGATGGCCTCTGATCATTCGTCCGAACGGGGTCCGGGTTCGAATCCCGGTGAGGCATGGATGTTGTGTTTGTCTTACTTCCCTGGAACCAGTGGCCCTAAATTAGGGACGGGCGACTGCTTATAGCCCATTGAGTTGCTCACGGTGGTCGTTAAACCTCCAATCAAAAAAAAAAAAAAAAAAAGGGCACGGGTTCAAGTCTCGGATTTGGCATGGGTGGTGTGTTTGTCTTACGGCAGTGAGTCGCTCGTTTCCCTAGAGCCAGTGGCCCTAAATATGAGACCGACAACTGCTTAAAGCCCCCACAGTCGGTCACGGTGGTAGTTAACTTCGCTTACCCGCCAAAAATAAATAAATAAATAATAAAATATAAGGCTTTTGTACGTTACTCAGTTGTCAGTAACAACTACTGTATTAGTTTATGTACGCAGTCTTGAATCCGGAAGCGCTCATGCCGTTTTACTTATTTATCGTACGTTCTTTCAAAAGGAGAAAGCCGATGCGACGTATTACAGAGGTGAAAACACGTGTCAAGACGACAAATCTGCAGAGCGACGTTCTGTCCGCGCAGCTCAATTGGAAGAGTGACTTATTCCAGAGTGAGGGGAGACGGATTCCATGTCTGTCGCGGACAAAGGATTCCATGTCTGTCGCGGACAAATTTGTGTTTTCACACCATTCATTTCATAATTCTATAAGGTACATATACATTATTCTCTTACCATATAATGGCGTGAGCTAACTTCTTTTGGCAGTTAAGTATGACACCATTCATTTCCTGCGGCTCCAAACCTTCTTGAAGTAAATGCTAGATCCGTTATCGTCGCCTAAAATTCTATTTCCGACGACACGTTACTGACACCCTTCTAAACAACAAAAATTGAGCCGTTTGTAGATACACTGCTGGACAATTGCTAAGGACGGATCATAAATGGCTATATAGCGCATAAAAAAGTAAGTGTGGTTGGATGCCAAGTGAAATAAAATAATGTCAGAATGCCAGGACATTACAAGAAAGACAATTTATTGTGCTCTGAAATCCAGAAGGCTTTGGAACGTGTTCAAGGGACAAACAGGCCATTTTGTGCAGAATACGTAAACGTGAAAAAAATGCAATTACCGTCCGCAGGCGTTCCAGCGTAAGATGTCAATACGGGATATGGCCACCATGGAGGGCGATGCAAGATTCCACACGTCGTGTCATGCTTTGCACAACATTATCAAGCAGCTGTTGCGGTAATTTATCCCATTCCTCTGTCAGTGCACGGATGAGGGTGTCCTTGTTTATTGGAGGGCATTGGCGACCAGCAAGACTCCTCCCCAAAGCATCCCACACATTTTCAATGGGATTCAGATCCGGAGGACGTGCTGGCCATACGAGGCATTGAGTATCCTCGCTCTCAAGACACTCCTGGACAGCGACTGTTCGATGACATGTTGCGTTGTCGTCCATGAAAATGAATCTATCACCGACAGCACCACGGAACATGCAAACATGAGGTAGCAGAACATCATTAATGTATCGTTGGCCAGTCATAGTCCCAGTTGGAAGCACATAGAGGGACGTACGGCCATTGATCATGATGCCAGCCCATACCATGACACTACATGTCGGATATCGGTCCCTTTCCTGTATGTTTGCTGGACAATATGCAGTACCACTATCACGCCAGATCAGTTGTCGTCGACAGTCAGACAATAGACTGTATTTACTCTCATCTGAGAAGAGGACAGCAGACCAGTCGTTATCAGTCCCATTGCGATGTTGATGGCACCATTGCAAACGGGCGGTACAGTGACGTCTGGACAATGGGATGCACACAACAGGACGGCGGTCGTATAGTCCTCCTTCATGCAAACGTCTGGCGACAGTTTTTCGGGAGATCCGCTTGCCAGTAGCAGCCATAAACTGATTTGCTACCTCACTAGCTGGGCTGCGCCGGTGTCTTTTTATTGATAACACTATATACTGATCTTCTGCAGGTGTCGTACTGCGAACACGACCTCCCCCGTGACGTTTGCTACACTCTCCATTTGTTTGAAATGATTTCCAAAGCCTTAAAACAACACTGTGGCTGACGTCGAACTCCCTGGCAACATCTGTTATTTTTCGCCCTTCTTCAATCTTGCCAATAATACGGCCACGCGTAAAATCATCTAGGTGGTGTCGGGAAGACATACTGAAACTTGCAAGTTCGTCAACTGATTCTTTCCCTTTCAACTTTGCGTTTGAACAACAACGGTCAATACGCGTCAAATCCTTTATATCTCTTATCAGCGCTATGACGTCGCGAACAAGTTCGGCAATCCAAAATTTGCATACGCACAACACGTCTTACTGTATCCCGCACTTATGCTAATTTCCACATTTTCCTGCCTTCCATTTTATGGTTGCTATCGTTGCTATTGTCATCCGTCTTTAGCAATTGTCCGGCAGTGTATTTTGTTTCTCTGACATTTAAAGAAAAAGTGCGACTAATCTCTGATAATTTGTTGCAAAACACACATTTTTGGATAAACTGTATTTTTCTACGTGTGGTCTAAGGAAAAGAAGTCAAACTTGTTTGGTACTGACGGATTTTGTTTATTTTTAGAGTATTCTTATTTTATGAGCAATATGTTTTTTAGTTCATGAAACGATATCTTAAAGATTGTATTTTATGAGAAGTTCCTTTTTTTTACTTGTGTACTGATCGACAGGACCATCAGTAGCGATACAACACAGCATTTTTTTTTCGTCAGAGTCTCGGTCGAAAAAAAAAGAAAGTGAGGTTTGCATTCCAAAAGTCACATGAGAGAAATAACACACACACACACACCGCGATGGGCTTCTTTGTCTTTTTTATCCTTTGTTATACATTTCTTTTCACGTCCAAGGAAAACGTCAACTTTTTCTCTGATGGCAAGATCGCGTGAGAAATGTGATGCTTATTCCCTCCCCCACCCTTTTTTTTTGACCAAGAAATAGGATAGCGACCTTTGTTCATCCTTTTGTGCGAAATTTTGTGAAGGCCGTATTCCACAGCCGTGTAAATAAAACACCATCGATTCGATAGCATTCTTTCAATTGAATGGTTCGTCTGCGTAGGCTGTTTGCTGTGATTTCACAGTCATGCAGCCCTCTGCGGTGAAGAAAGCTTCTATTTATTTTCCGGGAACAGGAACAACTGTTGCAGACACGACAGAATAATATGACCACGCCCGGAATCACAGTGCATCCAACGAAGAGTGCACGTGACAAGGTCGACCACACGGAGATATAAGCGGCCGGGAAGGACAGATGAGCCATACTGCGTAACGTGAGCACAATGCGCAGAGGTAGTGATTTTACGGATGTTCGAAAGGGAATGATCATCGGCTACCGCACCAACGGTGGAAGCATCTCAGAAACAGCAGACTTCGTGGGTTGTTTGCGAGGTTCTGTAGACAGGGTGTGCCACGAATGGACAACTGGCATACCAAGTACTTCCCAATGTCATAACTGTGGAGCCTTAAAAGCTATCGACCCCATAGAAGAACGTAGCCTCCGTCTACTGGTAAAGGTCAATCGACTCGCAGCAGTGCAGCAATTGACCACGCAAATGAACGCTGGGGAGCCTAGGCGCGTTTCCCCGGTAACAGTAGCGCGAACCTTGTTACGCATGGTTCTCCGGAGTCACGCTGCGTCAAGGCGCCCATGTTAACCCCGTTCCATCGGTAACGACGCCTGCAGTTCGCATGGGACTACCGTCATTGGACAGTGGAAGAGTGGGAAAAGGTTGTCTTCTCCTACGAATCGAGGTTTCTACTCCACAGAAGTGACAGAGGGTAGCGGATACGGCGTCAGACACACGAGAACCAACACCTAGACACGCTACTCAGTCAAGTACCGGACGGCGGTGGCAGTGTACATGTCTGAGTGATGTTTTCCTGGTATGACCTGGGACCACTGGTACCACTGGATGGATCCCTGAACGCCAATGGCTACCTGTCGAACCTCGCTGACCACATGCATCCCTTCATGTTAAACGTTTATCCTGCTGGTGATGGTGTCTACCAACAGAACAATGTGCCGTGCCACATCGCCATGGTGGTGCGTGACTGGTTCCAGGAACACCACAGCGATGTCTCTGTTCTACCTTGGGCTGCGAAATCGCCCGACCACAATCTCAAAGAGCAGTTGTTGGACTATCTTATTCGACAGGTAGGACGTGCCGACGCACAACCACCTCATCTCCGAGACCTCCGTGCTCCACTGCCGTGCGAATATGCACGCGTGCCTCGGACAAACTTTAAGGGCCTCAATATATATTTGCAGGAGAGACATGGATGGAACTGGCTCAAGACAGACCTTTGCGGAAGAAACTTGGGGAGACCTTCATCCAGCAGTGGGTTGATACTGGTTTACAATGATGATATATACACTGAGTGGCCACTTTATTATGACCACCCCCTCAGTACTTCGTTCGGCAACATTTTGCCTTTAATACTGCGTCGATTCTTCGTGGCATGGACTCCACGAAATGTTGATAGGTGGTTTGTGGAATCTGAGACCATGCTTGATGAATAGCACTTTCCAGGAGGGTGAGATTGCAGGGTTGTGGATCCAGCTGTCTGATGGCTCGTTCAACTTCATCCCACAAATTCTCAATGGGGTTGAGATCTGGAGATTGTGGGGGCCACCTAAGCAAAGTAAACTCACCGGCATGATCCTGAAACCAATCCTGTACAATACGAGCACTATGGCAGGACGCATTATCTTGTTGAAAGTAGCCCTCGCCATTGGGATAAACCATCCACAAGACAGGATGCACTTGGTCGGCAACGATGTTTAGATATGATGTGCCAGTCAGACGTTGATCAACACGAATTAAAAGGCCCAAAGCATGCCAGGAAAACATTCCCCAAACCATAACGTTGCCTCCACCAGCTTGAAGGGTTGTAGCAATGCATTTTGGGTCCATGCTTTCGCGCTGTTTCCGCCAAATTCTCACTCGGCCATCGGCATGGTGCAACTGAAAACTTGATTCATCGGACCACATAATTTGTTTCCTATTATCGACTGTCCAATCCTTGTGTTCCTGTGCGAAATGGAGACGTTTTGTCTTGTGAACTGCATACAGCAAAGGTGTTCGAACAGGCCTTCGGCTGCCATATCCCATCCGATGCAGTGTACGGCGAACAGTGCGTGCAGAGATCATTTGAGGGGATCCTTGATTAAGATGGTCTGTAATTTGCTGCACTGTTGCCCTTCTGTTGTTTGTTACCAGTCTGGACACTCTCCGTTCCGCCCGAGCAGTCATTAGTCGATAACGACCACACGTTGCACGCAGAGACCCAGTTTTTTGGCTGACAGTCTAGTCTTTAAACACTTTAACAACAGCTGCTCTGGAACATTTCACGAATGCGGCGGTTTCGGTGATACTCGCTCCTTGGCTCCGAGCTCCTACAATCATGCCACGTCGAACGTCCGTCAAATTGCATTTTTTACCCATCTCGTCATCCACAAATCATTTCTACTACTGTCGCAAGAACTAAGCTTTCCCTTTTTATAATAACCTCGCCCTCTGGCGGCAACAGCGTGCAGCCATAGTTCATTTGCCCAAAACTGTCAAGTGGTCATAATAAAGTAGCCACTCAGTGTATATAAACCGAAGAGCAAAACTATTGTGACCACCTACATAGAATGATGTTGGTCCTCCACTTTCAGCCCAAACAGCTCTTACTCGGCAAGATTACAAGATTTTTGAAGGCGTTTTGTAGTATCTGGTAAAGACACGTTATCTGCAGATCCTTTAACTCTGGTGAGTTACGTGGTTGAGTTGCTGCAGATCGGATTTGCTATCCTAACACAAACCATAGATGCTGGATGGGATTGATATCTGGAAAATTTGGAGGCCAGGGCAATACCTAGAAATCTTCCTTATGCTCCACCACACATTCTTGAACAATCAGTGTGGCATAGTGCATTATCCTGTGAAAGGAGGCACAACTAGAGTGGAGTGCCGTTGCCACGAAAGGATGTACTTGGCCTGCAATGATATCTAGGTAGGTGATAGACGTCATAGTTTCCTGCACTAAACCCAGGGTTTCCCAGCAGAACATTTCCCTAAGCATTACACTTGCATTACTGGCTTGCTTTCGTTCCAGTGTGCATTCTAGTGCCAACGCTTCCCTAGGTAAATGACGCACACGTACCTGACCTTCCACATGGTGCAACAGGAAACGAGATTCATCGGACCAGACCATATGTAAAGGATTGTAAGAAGGGAGTGTCTGACCCCAGGTTTTAAACAACCCTATGAAATGGGAAGTTAGGAGATTTGGGCTAGAGTGCTTGATAGAAAAGTGACATAGAAGCAAGGTAGAAAGGGGGAGGAAGACGCCCTTATTTACTACCGGGGAGCCAGTACCCGGGGTTCGACGGCTTAACGTGCCCATCCGACGCACATTTAGTAGTCAGAGCGTTCGTAGTTGTCCGGGATCGAACCTGAGCCCCCCCCCATCCGTGGCCCCTTATCGGACCAGATGACCTTCTTCCAAATATTCAAGGTCCAGTTTTGATGCTTGGTCCGATAAAGGGGCCATCCGTGGCCCCTTTATCAGACCAGATGACCTTCTTCCAAATATTCAAGGTCCAGTTTTGATGCTCGAGTGTCCATTGTAGGCGCTTTCGACGGCGATCGGAGGTTAGAATAGGCACTCGGAGCGGCCTACGGCTACGCAGCCCCATTATGAAGCAGAGCTCGATGTACTGTGTGTTGTGACACATGACTCCGGTCACCAGCATTCAAATTACCGGCCTATTGCGTCACAGGATCTGCTTTGTTGGCTTGTACCATACGGGATAGTCTTCGCTCACCTCTAGCCTCAATGAACCGCGGTCGGCTTAAATTTTGCCGGTGGTTCGTGGTTTGCCCTCCTCGGACCACTTTTTGAAGATACTTACTAAGGCTGACCGTGAGCACTCCAGAAGCCTTGCCATCTCGGAAATGCTCTGACTTTTTCGTCTGGCCATTAGAATTTGGCCTTTGTCAAACGGTCTTAAATCAAATCCACTGTCATTCAGATCTAAAGAACAATGAATAAGACTGATTAACAGAGCTCAGTATCAGGTGTTATTTAAAGACCTTAGCACGCGCCGTCGTTTTACCTGCAGTTGCAGCTGTCCTTTACCTGAATTGCTTTGTATTGCATAAGACCAGTAGGAGAAACTGCCGTGGAAAGGTGATCGAAAATTACAAATCCTTACATTATAAAACCTATATAATAGGCTACGTCTGTACTTAACGCTCTGACGTCAACGCTCTAACGTCATTCAGTACTTATAGCACCATCTACTTTTATCCGGTGGCCGAAATCGGAACTAAGCTCACAGCTGTCGCACGATACGCAAAATCAAGGAGAGATACCGGAAAATAAAATAAAGTTAGTAAGACAAACGACTTCATCTGTGGCAAAACGCACGTGCTCGAACAACTGTCTGCGACGTTTGTTCTGTTACGTAGGTGTTATGTCGTGTTTTATTTCATTTTCTTCGCATAGCAGAATAATTTCATAAAAAATAATAAAATTACAGAGTAATTTCATAAAAAGGAATTCATAAAACAGGAATTAGCGTTATTTTATGTCATTAAAAGGAACAAGTAAAATTGCAAGGAAGTAACTGCAGGCCTAGTTTCGATTCACTGTGATGGAAATTTAAGAAAATATTGGTTCCGTGGAATTGTAGTACAAGATGGAAGAAGATAAAGCTGAAAGAAAACGTCACTTAAATAGAGAACGACAACTGCGATTGCGTGCAAATCAATCTAATACTTTGCATAACTTGAACGAAGGTAGAGATAATCGCAGACGAAATGAAACTTTTGAAGAAACACAAGCCATATGTATTACTGACGCTCTTGCGCATGCTGAACGCCGAGAGCAAGGAACTGTAGAACTTTAGGCTCGCCGTGTTGCAAATGCTCACTCACAAGCAAATCATCTCCAGCGTGAGGCAATTGAACAAGAATATGTTAGTCAAGTTATTCGAAAAGAGGCAGTTCAATTTGATGAAGCTCAAGTGGCTGTGGCACACTAAACATTCTCTGCCAGTTCTTTATGTCAAGAAACTTTTCTGCTGAGTGTTCATCTGATGACATATTTAACAGCTGCTGCCGAAAGGGCAAAACATAATTGCCCCAGCCCGTTCATGGGCATGGAAATAACGTACCGTGATCGTCATATGACGGGTTAAAATCTATTAACCTATATAATAGGCTTCTGTCATGGGAATATTGAATGGGAATATTACGATCATTTTGTTGTTGGTGACCTATCTTATAGACTGCCCATTAATAACTCAACCGTTTATTTATAACGAAGTAAATTTCTCCGTCATTTTTATCCGCGCCAGGATTCGAACCCGGGTCCACTCATTCCGGAATAAGTTGCTCTACCAATTGAGCTACGCGGACATTTTATTCTGATTCCCATCTGCCTTTATGTCGTGTGCGTCCTTCTGGCAGGTACGTCACATCATCTCCCCCTTATTATTATTTTTTTTTTCGAAGTGCTGGAGAAGGGATTCTCTTATTTTTCCTATCTCGCGGTGTGGAAATAACATTACACCATTGCGAGATTTTGAACGGTCGGGTCATCCGGATAGTTCGGGCGCCATTATAACGAAGTAAATTTCTCCGTCATTTTTGGTCTACGCCGGGATTCGAACCCGGATCCCCTCATTCCGGAATAAGTCACTCTAGCAATTGAGCTACGCGGACGTTTTATTCTGATTCCTATCTGCCTTTATGTCGTGTGCGTCCTGCTGGCAGGTACGTCACATCTCCTGGTACGTTACATCATATCCCCCTTCTTTTTTTCTATTTTTTTGTCGAAGTGCTGGAGAAGGGATTCTCTTATTTTTTCTATCTCGCGGTGTGGAAATAACATCACACCATTGCGAGATTTTGAACGGTCGGGTCATCCGGATAGTTCGGGCGCCATTATGACGAAGTGAATTTCTCCGTCATTTCTGTCCACACCAGGATTCGAACCCGGATTCCCTCATTCCGGAATAAGTCACTCTACCAATTGAGCTACGCGGACATTTTATTCTGATTCCTATCTGCCTTTATGTCGTGTGCGTCCTTCTGGCAGGTACGTCACATCTCCTGGTACGTTACATATTATAGTTATGTATATGTATTTTACGATTCGTGTAATAAAAATTTCAATCACAGCTTTTTCACCCGTGCATTCCACGGGCTATGAACTAGTTAATCACATTCTATGACTTTTCAACTATTGCACAATAAAATTTGCTATAAAATGAAATATGAAAGTTTCTTCGTTTGGTGCAAAACTTAAATAGAAGGAAAAATGAGTAAGTAAATATCGTGTTGTGTGTGTATCATGTGACACCTCCACAGTTATACACTGGTGTGCAAAAATTAAGGACGAGACGGTTTTTCGAATGTAACGTCGTGAAGAAGTGCTCCACATCGACTCAAATCCTACCATAAGATCCCCAAGATGTAAGAATATGGGACAAGTGAGCAAAACCGTCCAAACAAGGAATCCAAAGGATACAAAGGCACTTTATTGAAAAGGTAGCTTCGAGTACAACTGGACAGAAGACAGAAACGTCCATGTGACAGGCGGCTGCGAAGAAAAATTCCAGTCTTTAGTAGGAGATATGATCACCTCTGACTGCGTCGCAGGATTTACAACGTTTGTCCATGCTGAGGACGAGGTTGTCAGGGAACTGTTGAGGCATCGCGGCCCATTCCTCTTGTAGCGCCAATTGTAGCTGCGGAATCGTTGCTGTCGGCTGGTGACGTGCTGCCAAGCGTCTCCCGAGAAGGTCGCACACGTGTTCGATTGAATTTAGGTCCGGGGACCATGCCGCCAATCCATGCGTTAAATATCTTCACTCTCCAACAGCTCTGCGACAGCCACTGTACGATGAGGTGTAGCTTTGTCGTCCATGAAGAGGACCTCAGGACCCACAGCACTTCTAAGCAGACAAACTTGAGGCAGGAGAACCTCGGTACAATAGCGGACACCAGTGACTGAACCTCCTTGGAAGATGTGGAGGTCAGTACGGCTACCAAGCATGATACCGCCCCAAACGAGAACTCTTCCACCTCCAAACCGGTTCCTTTCGATGATGTTGGAGGTGTGATTGCGTGTTCCTTGCTCTCTCCAGATGTGTATACGTCCAGAATCGCTCGTCGGACTAAATCGGCTCTCATCCGTAAAGAGAACTCGACCCCATTGCTGATGTGTCCAGTTCTTGTGTTCCTGGCACCACAGGAAACGGCCGTCTCCGATGAGCAGGCGTTAATGGTACACACCGTACTGGTCGTCGTGCAAATAGACCACCTTTGTGCAGCCTCCTGGCCACGGTAAAACGCAATAACGGGCGTCCAGTTGTCTGTTGCACGTGCCTTGCGATTTCTCCCGCTGTCTGCCGTCTGTCTCTTCTCGCTTGTAGGACAATATACCGGTCGTCCGCCGCCATGGTTGCTCGTGGACGACCACTGCCAAACTCTCGGACAGCTGTTCCTGTCGTTTGAAATGCTCTCCAAGCTCGTGAAACAATGCTGTGAGTGATTCCAAACTCCTTGGCCCCACTAGTCACAATTCGACCTTCTTCCAACTTTCCAATGACGCGACCTCGGGTAAAGTCATCCAGATGTCGTCTACTGGATTGCCTGTTGGCATAAATCACACGGTGGCAGCAACACGACGTCGTTCAAACCGATGTACACCGTGCAATAACTTTCACCGAATTGCTGAGCGTATACCGCCCGTGTGCTTATACCCTTCCGACACTCCCCCCTCCCTACGTGATGCTGCATATATGCGCATGCCCTACCGTACCGGACCCTAGTTTATCTCCTGAGCAGTCTTTTGGTCCGTTCTGCCTGCTCGTTCCGCTGTTATGCTAATTTCTCCTCTTCATCCTTAATTTTTGCACACCAGTGTACATTGGTGAAATTTTTTGTTTCGATGGGGGCCTTGACATTTTTTGGCCCTGGGGCTCCGCATATTTTTTATTGGGCCTTGAACATATCTCAATAAAATCAGTTAAACAAAATTGATGTCTCCGAATGAAAGCTGTATTTTTCATTAGACTGTTTTAAACCTGTAAAAGAATATGGCCTTAGACATATTCGAGCAAAATAAGTGAGGTGAGATAGAATTCGCAGAATTATAACTGTGTTTTTCAGTAGAGACACTATTATAACTGGTAATCGAATTTGGCATTAAACATATTTAAGCAAAATCAGTAAGAGAATATTGGTGTCACAGAATAATGTTTTTTTTTTTTTTTTTTTTGATTGAAGGTTTAACGACCGCCGTCAGAAACTCGATGGGCTACAAGCAGTCTCCCGTCCCTAATTTAAGGACACTGGTTTCAGGTAAGGGAGAGAACCAATGCCGTAAGACAAACACAACATGCATGCCGCACCGGGATTCGAACCCAGACTCTTCTCGAACGAATGGCCATAAGTCAGCGCTTGGACCACTGCACCACCTGGGCGTCTTCTTTTTTTTTTTTTTTCACTGAAGACACTATTTAAATTGACATTAGACATATTTGAGCAAAATCGGCAAGTTAAAATTAACGTGCCGCCCCGGTGGCCCAGTGGTCTAAGCGATGGCCTCTGATCATTCGTCCGAAAGGGTCGGGTTCGAATCCCGGTGAGGCATGGATGTTGTATTTGTCTTACGGCACTGGCTCTCTCCTTCCCTGGAACCAGTGACCCTAAATTAGGGACGGGCGACTGCTTATAGCCCATTGAGTTGCTCACGGTGGTCGTTAAACCTCCAATCAAAAAAAAAAAAAAAAAAAAAAAATTGACGCAACGGAATAATGGCTATATTTTTTCACCAGTTTTTTTTTCTTTTTTCGATTGGAGGTTTAACGACTACCACGAGCAACTCAGTGGGCAATAAACAGTCGCCCGTCTCTAATTTAGGGTCACTGGTTCCAGGGAAGGAGAGAGAGAGCCAGTGCCGTAAGACAAAGACAACATCCACACCTCACCGGGATTCGAACCCGGACCCATATCGGACGAATGAACAGAAGCCATCTCTTAGACCACTGAGCCACGAGGGCGGGCTGGGGGGGGGTATGCTCACTAGTATTTAAGCCGGTAAAAGAATTCGACATTCGACATATTTGAGCAAGATCAGTAAGCAAAAATTGACGTTACAACTGTATTTTTTGCTGGAAAGACTGTTTAAACCTGCAGACGAATAAAGGTTTTCAACTTACATTTAGACTCGTTTACTTGGCCGTTGCTTAAGAGTCGTTGTATAAGCATACCGGGAAGTAAAAACGACGATAATGTGGAGAACGTCATTCAAGAATCCTGCATTGCTTTCACGCGCCTCCCATTTCTCTTTGTTAAAGCCATGATGAATGTGCCGGAATGGAACTTAAGCAGAAATCATTCGTTGCCTCCATTTTTGGCGAAAAACTCGATTCTGTGCTCTGCTATTGATTGACATGCTGTGCAGCTTTGTTAGGTTGAAGTAAAGGAAAATAAAATAAAAATCTTTCTTACCGGTAATGTTAAGAAAGAATGGGAGACACGTCACGTTCAAATGAGACCAGCACCAATTTGTTCCGTCGCGTGAAAACACAATTTAAACTCTTCGTGATGCGATCGTGTATGTAAACGAGCTGTTCCTTTAATATGTATGAGCCACATTTGTATAAAGAGCATTTTAAACGGGAATGCAAGTTTTATGTTATGGGCGATTCTTTTGCTGGGGTTTCGTTTGGGGATGCTGTAATTGTTGCAGCGAAGTAATCGTTTCGTGAAAATGAGGTCTCTTCTGGGGTACCGTATAATTTGCTAACTGCGTGCCTTTCTTTTATCGTGTGTCTGTGGTGTCTGTTCCTACGCACTTCATGTTAACGATGCGTATTGTTTAGGCTACCGACGGCAGGAAATTCATTTCACGTATGAAATACGTCTCGAGATTGCATCTAGTGAGCAAAAACACATAGATAATTTATTCTTAAATGCTCTGTTATCATATTTTAAGTATGCATTAGTGAAGAAGATTTTCCATGTGAAGCATATAACGGCTGAAAAGCGATGGGTGATTTTTTTTATCTTTTTTTATTTTTCAGAGAGATGTCAAGGAAACGTGTCTTTACTTCCTACGCTAGTTTTGATTTTCACAGAAGCGTTTGCATATCTTACTTAATCTTTGTTTTTATTACCATTATTTTCGTTTCGGGATTTAATGACCGCCATGAGTAACTCTGAGAGCTATTAGCAGTCGCCTATCCCTAAATTAGGGTCACTGGTTCTAGGAAAGTGACCCACCCATACCTGATATGACAGTCGAATACGTCTCGGACAAACGCTCGGAAATACACGACTCAGAATGCTCGGATACCGGGACGCCTTTTTATTTATTATTTTTTTTACGCTTTCCAAACGAACGTTGAAGAAGCGTATATGCTCCAGCTTTTTCCGTCCGTCTGTCCGTCCGTCCGCCTGTCTGTCGGCACGATAACTCACGTAAAAATGGTTCCATTTCGATGAAATTTTAGTATGTGGTAGGGAGTCACTGGAGACGAACCCTATTGAAAATGGGCGAAATGAGGTCAAAGGTCAGGACACTGGAGTGGGATCCATTCCATTGCCCTTGTGCATCATAAGTTACCAAAAAATGTTTCGATTGCGACAAAACGTTATCATGTTGTTCCGGAGGTAAAGTGAACCGGGTTCTGTTGAATACCAACGAAATGGGGTCAAAGGTCATCGCACAAAAGCAAGATTTATTCCACAGCCATTATTCTCATAACTTGCGTAAAACTACTTCTATTGCGACAAAACTTTAGTATGTTATTCTTGAGGTGTACTGAACCGGTTCTGTTGAATATCATCGAAATGGGGTCAAAGGTCAGGACACAGGAGCGAGATTTATTCCACAGCCATTATCCTCATAACTTGAGTAATAATTTCTGGTATGTTGGAAAGCGTATCATAATCAATGCATTGCATGATTTTACTAACTTGTTTTTTTTCAGTTTCACTGGTTGTCTTCTGTGGAGAGTACAGGGTGTCCACAATGTCTTGTTACCCCCTGTAATAAGAAATGTAAGTGAGCTATGTATCTGTTGTATGATGTATATGTTGAGTAATATGTTGAGGCATCCTTAAACATCCAATAGATCCGTTTGGGCTCCGTCATTCTCGTGACAGAGAATAATTTGATGCCATGTTCTTTGGGACATTTTCCGAAGCAGTTGCGGGGTGATACGAGAGAAAGCACGTGTCACTGCTTGTTTAAGTTCATCAGTGGTTTGGTAGTACTGCTGTGCAAAAACCTCCTTTATGAAACCCCAAAGGGCATTATCACACGTTGAGAAATCTGGGCTTTGAGGTGGCCATTCAAGTGGAGCGGGCAGGCCGAACCAACGATCCCGAAAGACCTCACCAAGGTATTCCCGAACAGCGATTGCGTAATGGGCTGGTGCCCCATCCTGTTGGAACCATACGTCATTCAGAATGCCAAAATTTCCAAGTTGTGGCACAAACTAGGTTTGCAGCATGTCCAGATAAGTTGTCTGATTCACTGGACCATCAAAGAAATACGGTCCAAACAGATGTCGACTATTCATTGCAGCCCATATCATGACATGCGGAGGATGATGTTCCAATTCTTCGACATAATGTGGGTTTTCCTTGGACCAGAACACAACGTTCCGTGATCAACAGCTGCGGTATGGCGCACATTCATCACTGAAAATGACCTTATCATGTTTTGGGATTGTGGCAAATGTCTGAAGCATCATTGCACATGCATCTCGTATGCGGTTTAAATCGATGTATGATAACTCCTGAACGGACATTGGGCGATATGCGTGCAAATTCAGGTCATTCTTCATGTGCTTATGCAGTGTCGATCGTGGTATTCCAAGCTTCGCTGATCGTTTGCGGAGCGACTTCGTCGGTCACCTGATAACTGATTCCTCGACCGCGTGACACTGTTGCGCTCTGGTTGAGGGTCTTCCCGTTCGTAGTTTATCCTTGATGTTGCCTGCTTCGAAGTGTGGACGTTCGTGTACCCAGACACTGACAACAATTCGCTGGTATTACACATGGTTCCGGTACCTGATCTGTAAATAAACACAATACAGACCATAACTCAACATATAAATCATACAACAGATACATACCTCACTTACATTTCTTAGTACGGGGGGGGGGTTAACAAGTCATTATGGACACCCTGTACACTAAAGTGTCAAAAGTCATGGGATAGCAGTATGCAAATTTTTTTAATTGGCGCTGCCATCGTATAAAGGCTTCGACGCACGCCACGATTTTTATCTGTTGCGAGGTATAATCCCGTGAGTCAAGTTGAACAACCGCCAGTAGGATTATGGCAAACGGACGTGAATTAATTTTAGGAGTTTGAACGAGGCACGGTAGTAGGAGCCAAGCGGATGGGGCATTCAATTTCCGAAGTTGTGCGAACATTCAACGTTTCTCGATCCACGGTGTCACGTGGGTACCGAGAATACCTCATAGAAGACATTACCATCAACCGTGGACAGCGCAGTGGCCGACCACGGGTGCTGAATGACCGTGACCAGCGGCGTCTGCCCAGAATTGTCCATGCTAACAGACAAGCGACACTGGCTCAAGTAACATCCACATTCAGTGCAGCAGGTACCAGAGACATATCCATCAGGTCAGTGCAGCGTAATTTAACGTCCATGGGGTATAGAAGCAGAAGACCCACCAGAGTGCCTTTGTTAACACCACGACATCGGACACAGAGCCTCACCTGGGCTCGTGGACACGGTAATTGAACCCTGGAAGGCTGGCAACAATTGGCGTGGTCCGATGAGTCACGCTACCAGATGTTACCAGCTGATGGTAGGGTTCAGGTGCGGCGCAGACCCTATGAGGCCATGGACCTAAGCTGTGAACAGGGCTCTGTGCAAGCTGGTGGTGGTTCCATACATGTCTGCGGTGTATTTACGTGGCACGGTTTGGGTCCTCTGGTCCTCGTAAATACGTCCTTAACCGGAAATGGCTTTGTTGCACTGCTGGGTGACTATTTGAAGTCCTTCATGGACTTTATGTACTCCAACAATGATGGGATTTTCCAGGTGGACAATGCACCGTGTCATCGGGCCCAGGTTGTGCAAAATTGGTTCGAGGAGCATTCTGGACAGTTCCGACCAATGGTGTGGCCACCACGTTCACCCGACATGAACCCAACAGAGCACTTATGGGATATGGTGGAAAGGTCGATTCGCATCCATGATCCTACACCTACAAATACCAGGGAAATTAGTTCTATTAATTCTTCAAATGCCACCCCAAGTCCCTAGAACTGCTGTTTTCTGAAAACTTGTCTGAGATTGGCCGGGGGCCGCCCCGGTGTAGCAGTGGTCTAAACGCTGGCTTCTGACTATTCATCCGAGATAGGTCTGGGTTCGAATACCGTGTAAGGCATGAATGGTGCGTTTGTCTTCAGGCACTGGATTTTCCTTTTCCCTGGAGTGATTGGCCCCAAATTAGGGACAGGCAACTGCTCAATAGTCCATTGAGTTGCTTATGGTGGTCGCAAAATCCCAAATAAATAAATAAATAATTCGGGGTCGAGTCCTGGATGAGGCATGAAGTGAGCTTCGCCCCTTGGCGCTGACCCTGTTTCGCCCCCGAAACCAGTGTCCCTAAATTAGGGACGGGCGTCTGTTTATATCCCCGAGAGCTGCTCATGGTGGTTGCTAACACCTCTCCCCGCCACCAACGAACAAAAAATTCCAAAAATGTGGCACGCATTCTGCAGTTTTTGACTGATTCAAAATTTTTACGCTAATTGAAGCAAATGTAGCTTTTCTACTTCGACGATATTTCAACTTCTACTGGTCAGACTAGGAAATTTCTGTCTAGAAAAATTTGCCTTGACCATGATTAATGTAATCACCACATAAGCCTCTCCGGTGTTGCACTGGTCTAACGCTCTTCTGACAATTCGTCCCCATGGGCCCGGATTCGAGTCCCGGCGAGCCATGGGATAGTATGCTTGTCTTACGGCACTGGCTCTATCTCCCTGCTGCCCCTTCGCTCTCCTGAGATTTTTTGCAGTTTCTGTGTGACATCTGCCGACCCGAAGTCTTATTTTGTTTTTGATTTAACTGTAAAGATATAGTATATGCAGTTCTTTCATTCAAGTCATGGACGTTTTAAAGAACTCACATAGTTTTTAGCACGCCTTTTGTAGAAAAGATCGTGCTCATGTTACCTGTTTGTCCGTCCGTCCGTCTGTGGACTCCATATCTACGCAACTATTAATCCAATTCGAAAAATTCCTTTTGCGTTGGGAAGCTTGAAAAGTGCGAATAATGATCCTTCATTTCGTTATTTATTTATTTTTTTACGATGCACGATTTCATCGCTAGAGGGCGTAAATGCACGGGACATCGAATTCAAAATATATTTTATTCCACATATTTTCTTCTAAACATCCAATTGAAAACAATTCTGTTCCCTTTCGATTCCATTTATGTCGAAGACTATTTTAGTTATAACCACTTTTTCAAGTTACGCATATCTTTTCAGCTAGGGGGCGTAAAATTAAATTGCGTTGCCCCCAATATCTCTGCTTCTAAAACTCAGATTTCAAAAATCTGAGTTTTATAGCAGAGATATTGGGTTTTAGAAGCAGAGTTACAGCTCCTGATGGAAAATATTTCACATATGATTTCTAATTTTTGGTAATAAATGGTTTAACCACCAGGGGGCGTTAGGGTTAATTTTTGTTTCTGATTTATTTGCCTCAAAATCTCAGCTTCTAAAATCTCGATTGAAAAAATTCATTTGTGGACCGATGCCACTCACGCCGATAAACCTTTTCGAAATAGTTTTTTGTTAAAATAATGCATGGTTTCTCCGCCAGACGGCGTAGATGTATATCTTATTTTTGCCAACATCTCTGCTTCTTAGAGTCTGATTTAAAAATTCTTTCTCTATTGGGCAAAGTTTCCAGTGCGAAATGTTTTTTTCATATGATTTCAAAATTTTTAAGTAATGTATACACTTTCCGCTAGGGGGCGCAACGGTAAATTGCGTTTCCCTGGATATCTCTGCTTCTAAAACTCCGATTTGAAAACTTCTATCTGCACTGGATACAGCTCCTGATGAGAAATGCTTTGCATATAATTTCTAATATGTGGTAAAGAACGGTTTGGCCACTAGAGGGCGTAAGAGGATATTTCTGCTTCTGATGAATTTGCAGCAGAACCTGAGCTTCTAAAATCTCGGTTGAAATTTTTTTCCTGGACCAATGCCGCTCACCATCGAAAAACTTTTTGAGAATACTTTCTTCTTAAAATAATGCACGGTTTTTCCCCCAGGGGGCGCAAATGCATATCATATATTTGTCGATATCTCTGCTTCTAAGAGGCCGATTAAAAAAAAAATTCTTTGTTGGAGAGCGTTTCCGCAGCGAAATGTTTCTCATATAATTTCAAATTTTTCTCAACGCACAAGTATGCCACCAGAGGGCGTAAGTTGTTTCCGTTTACAGCAATATCTGCGGGACTGAAAACCCGATTGAAAAATCTTCTTTCCTCGGTCAGATACTACTAACTATGCAAACTCTGTGTGCGTATCTTCTTCTCAAAATAATGCACAATTTCGCCGATTGGTGGCACAAATGCTTAATCTGTTTTTCTTTATGTCTGCTTCTACATGTGCGATTTTAAAAAATCTTTCAACACCGGATGCCATTTACCTTGTAGAAACTTTAGGTCAGCAGGTGAAGAGTGCTTTAGTTCACAGCTATGGCGCTAGGTGGTGTTTGTGTACTTCAGTTTGCAGATGTATCTCCACTTGTAAAAACCCTATTGATAAATTTCTTGTTTACTGTATGCCATTCGCTACAATAGTGATGTGGAGCATTATCCTCTTTTAGTAATGCTCAGATTTCCCGCTAGGGGAATCTGAACATTACTTAAAGAGGATACAGGTCGAAACCTTTTTCTCGCTATCTCTGCTTCCAGGAGGCGTATTTGAAAAGTTCTTTCTCCATGAAGAATATTTTTCGCCTATTTTCAACTTTTCCATTATGCAAACTTCTTTCGCTAGAAGCGTAGAGTTATATCATGTTTCTTTCTACATGTATATTCTTCTTTTACCTGTTCAATTTGAAAATCTCTTTGTCTCTGATACCTTCCTTGTGCTATGAGAAACTTTGTGCTCCATTTGTTAATTTTCGTAACCTACTTTTCAGACGCTGGTGGAAATAAGCAGTTGTTTCTATTTCTAGATAATTTATCAATTGTAGAAACCCGGTTGATTGCTTTTCTAACGGGTTCCATTGACTTGAAAAACTTTGATAAATTTAATTCGCGTCACAAAAGATTCAAAAGACGTGCTCATTACAACCGAAAATTTGGTGTCATCTTTCTTGTTTTACATTTTGCATCCGACTGTCGAGAGTAGGCTGATCTGCATGTGCCCGTTCAGGGGTATATAAACCTTCAGTGTTGTTTCATCATCTGTACCCATCTGGATTAGACTGTAAGTGGTTTCATGTATCTATAACTTAAAAAAATGTACATTTTATTCTGGCGTTATGTTCCCGAGGCCTATAAGATGGCTACTACTTCAGGCACCCCAACTCCGATTTCTAATAGTCACATGCATGAAATTCTTCCGCGGATTCGCGAAATTCAACTGTTTTCGCTATCATTTGGATCTTTCTCGAGATCAATGTAAAACTGAAGAGAAATTTTGGGGAGATTAGTTGAGGTGGGATAGTTTTCCGTCAGAAGATGGTATTTCATCTTTCAAAACTTTCGTTAGACGGAGTGAAGATCGTAATTTCTTTTTGTCATGATGTTCCTTCTACCCAGTATTCTTGTTAAATATAATGTTATTCCATAAATATTTGTATTTTAGCGTGAAAACAGAGAAAAAAATTCCGAAAACGCACGGTGCGAAAATTTACTATACTATGTGGTAGGAGACTACCTAGGGACGAACCCTATTGAAAATGGGACAAATGGGGTCAAAGGTCACGACGACGGAGCGGGATCATTCCATTACCCTTATGAGTCATAACTTGCGTAAATATGGTTCGATTTCATTGAAAGTTTACTATGTGGCAGGAGACCGCCTGGGGACGAACCCTATTCAAAATGGGTGAAGTGGGTTCAAAGGTCAGGACGTAAGATCGGGATGCATTCCATTGCCCTTATGCGTCATAACGTGCGTAAAAATGGTTCGATTTCGATGAAATTTCAGTATGTAGTAGGGGACCACTTGGGGACGAACCCTATTGAAAATGGACGAAATGTGGTCAAAGGTCAGGACATAGGATTGCGATCCATTCCATTGTCCTTATCCCATATTATTAAGGTGGACGTCAAGTAATTTTGCTTCCTATACTTCCAATGGAAAAACTTTTGTACACATTTCCTTCACAATTAATGTGTTCCCAAGGATGAAAATTTGAAAATCTATTAAAATAACTTCATATTATAACTTGGAAAACTTAATATTTTCTAAAACATAACCATAATTATATTAAAAATCAATAACTTTTCCTTTGGTGGTGTTGAAACCAGAGAAAAGATGGCGCAACCTGTACTTTGATGACGTCGGTGGACAAATAAATGTTGGATTGCATAATTACGGTTATGGTTTAGAAAATATTAAGTATTCCAAGTTATGAAATGAAGCTATTTTAATCGATGTTCAAATTTTCATCCTTGGGAACGCATTAATTGTGAAGAAAATGTGTACAAAAGTTTTTCCATTGGAAGTATAGGAAGCAAAGTTACTTGACGTCCACCTTAAAGTAGCAATTCTTGTATGTATGTATGTACATTTTATTTTGGAAACGGCTCTAAGAATTTTGATGAAAGTCGTTAACCTACCGTCTTCTGGTACTAGAAATCGATTTAGCTTGATCTCGACTTTAGAAGAATTCGTTTAGTGGGTTAAATAACCACCCCGAATTATAACATTTTTAGTGATGGCGTTGTTCCATTAATGTTACCAATGCTTAGAAATCTTATGACGTCACAACTCGCGTTTGAGAATGTTGGCGCGCGGTCACGCCATCTGTCTCTTTACGTCACGCGTTGGGTGTGGATCCTATTAAAGATTTATGACGTCACACTCTTGCGGCGGGCAGATGGTCGTGATTCCCATCTGCCTCATTACGTCACGCGATGTGTGCGTATGTCCGTCAGCACGATAACTCGCGTAACAACGGTTGGATTTCGATGAAATTTTAGTATCTGGTAGGGGATCACCTGGGAAGGAACCCTCTTTAAAGTGAGCTAAATGTTGTCAAAGGTCAGTACATAGGAGAGGGATCCATTCTACTGCTATTATGCGTCATAACTAACGTAAAAAAGGTTCGATTTCGATGAAATTTTAGTATGTGTAAGGGGACCACTTGGCGACAAACCTTATTGAAAATGGGCGAAATGGGGTCAAAGGTTAGGACACAGAAGCGGAATCTATTCCATAGCCCTTATGCATCATAACTTACGTAAAAATGCTTCGATTGCGACCAAATTTTATCATGTTATTTCGGAGGTATACTAAGCCGGTTCTGTTGAATATCATCGAAATGGAATCAAAGGTCAGGGAACAGGACCGAGATTTATTCCTCAGACATTATTCTCATAACTGGAGTGATAACTTGAGTAATGATTTCTGTAATGTTGGAAAGCGTATTATAATCAATGCATTGCATGATTTTACTAACTTGTTATACTAGCCTCGCCCTCTGGCGGCAACATATATATATATATATATATGTAAGCATTTTCAATACCGTAGGATTGAAGATGCTCAAAAAACGTCCATTTCGTCTTCCAGGAAATAAAAATGTCGATGCAAAAGGTCTTATACATCGCCAAGTATTGGGAACGTTGTGCATCAAGAACATCTGGAATGTAATATGTGTAGATAAATCTACGGCACTCATATCTTTTTCCTATCTAATAAGATTTTACATTTGATTTGGTGTCCTAAACCAGGTACCTGCGTGGCAAATGAAATGGAACATTTGTACCATCTAGTGCAAAAATTCTTCAATAGGAAAACCGAAATGCCTATCAAGCTTACGTTTATTCTACGCAAAAAGGAAGAAAAGAAATTATATTTAGTTGAGGAGATGTGTGCATTAAGGTGTCATATATTGTTTGATAAATATGCTGTACATTTATGTAGCAAAAGCCACACTAAAATTACAAACGAATCTAATCAGTCCAAAGCTTTTCTCGGAAGTCCTTGATGGCGTTAATCGCTTCGTTATCAATGAAACCTTTCCTTATTGTTTTCGATAATGTAAGATTGCCAGCGATTCTTATTTTCAGAGCATGTGGCCATGTGAAATCGCTGATTGTTATTTTTATTTTTCATATTAGTCCATTTCCTTGAATTGTTACTAAAGAATAAAAGAAATCGAAATTGATTTGGCTATGAAAAGTTCTATCTCTTTTCTTTTACCGCAAATCTAGTAATTCAGGTTGTGTTCTTGGTGTTTACAGAAAACTGTTATTGTCACCAGCTTAACAGCTTTTGCAAGATGAAGGTTTTCGTCATTTTCCTTGAAATTGCTTGGGTCTTACGAGTAATAACGAAACAATAGGATAAACCATTGAAGCAAAACTCTGAACTAATTGGATAAAGCCATCGTGTCTGATGAAGCAGTTATATGACCCCAAGGTTAATTAGACAGTAAGGTTTGCTCACCCCGCCTTCCTCGTAGACGAATAATTGTAACGTCTCTTAGTGACGTCACCGTCCTAAAACGTGAATCGTAGATCTGAACTGTAGCTATGGAGGAAGATGTCTTACTACTTATTAAAAGTATGTTAAACCAGGTACTACCATCCACCCAGATCAATGGAAAAAATATAAACATTTGTCAGAACGTGGTTTCACTCATTTAATAGTCAATCATAAACACTTTTTTATAAATCCCGTTAGTAGAGCTCATACTCAAAGTATCAACCCAATTGAGAGCTCTCAAGCAAAATCTCAGAAGCCATACTAACAAATCGGAAGACCGATAGCTTAATGAAATATTTGTTTCGACTATTTTGTAAAAAAACAAAATTTAGATCCATTTGAACAGTTCACTGAAGTACCTCGTTCTACCGAGTGGAAAAAAATGAATGTGAGACCCATTAATTTCGTGAAAAGGGCGTTGCATTTACAGTACTTTATCGGAATTATGATGCATAAATATGTGATATGAAAATAAATGTTATTATTTTCCATAATAAAATAAGTGCCTATAATTATTTCCCTTACAATAAGATTTATTTCGATGAAAATAGTAAAAAAAAACAACCCTATATTATCATGAACTACTTTCTTTCACGTTGGGTATGATTTGTGTATAACCAAAGCAGAACACAGGAAATCAAAAACAATTTACAGCGTTTTGACAGCTGAATTTCTTTATGAGAAATAGGAAAACATCTCGGCAACATTCCCCAAATTTTTTTAATTAAAAGTTGAAAACATTGTGCATTAAAAAATCTGGTAGAATTTATGAAGATTATTTCAGCTGGTTTACGTATAAGAATTCCGACACGCTGCTATCGTGCAGATACAAAGAAACGAGGCGATTAGGTAGTCTTACGATGGCAATTTGGACAGTGACGTCACAAAGCAATAATCGGAAGTGCAGGACGAGCATAACCTTGTCATCTACTAACCTTGATATAACCCTACTAAGTGACCCAAAATGCCTCATTATTATTGGAATATGGAAAACCGGCATCATTTCTCTGTATTTCCTATATTCGTTGAATTTACAGGTATGGTGTTAAGCAGTTAAAAGCTTTCCTAACACAGGAGTGTCGGAAAAAAAAAGAAAAAGAAAAGAACGGCGTTTTTGATACTACAGTTTTATTTACAAGAACCTCAGAAAAATCCAAGCTAAATTTCAAAGTACATGCCATCATGTTCAACAGTTTGAACCTATACATTCGCTAGTTGTTCAATTCCTGCACGGTGCCAAGATTTTAGTTTAGAGGCAAAATCTCTTGGCACACTCGTTCAACATCATGTAAAGTAGTCAACTGGCCACATAGAAAATACGCCATCGCCCGAAATAAATGGTAGTCTGAAGGGGCAAAATCGGGGCTGTATGCTGGATGAGGTGACAGCTCAATCCTATGCAGTTATTGAAGTTTTACATGGGTCCGATTAGCTGCATGAGTTTTCGCACTGTCTTGTTGCAGCAGTTCTTGTTTTCGGTTGACTAAGGCAAGATACTTCCGCTGAAGTTTGTTATATATCCTTTCCAGTTACTGAGAATACAGTTCGGCACTGATAGACCGACCATTCGGAATGAGCTCAAAGTGGATTTCACCTTCATAATTCTACCAAATACACAGCACGAACTTTTTCTCAAAACGTCCGCGTTTGTTAGTAGGTAAAGTAAAGCTGGTTCTGTTGTGAAAAACCTAGATTACGCAGATATATTCACTTTTCACCTATAGTATCTAATCGTTTGATAAATCGAGTATAGCGTGGATTTCTGAGCAGTTCCTTGCATACCTCAACACATCATTGACCTTGAGCTCGGGTGAGCTCATGAGGTACCTCATGGCATCTTTCCGATCTTGTGCAGGTGCTCAGCGATGGTAGATTTAGAAACTTCCAGTTCTTCTGACAATTTGTGAGTGATTGTTCGTGAATTGTCTTTCCCATGGTCGCTTGCAGAGCGTCCGAATCAACAGTATAAGATCTACCCGAACCTTCCTATCTTTTCAAGCTGAAGTCACCAGCTGCAAATTTCCTGAACCATGTCTGCACTGTCCGAGTAACCACTAGGCCTTCACTTTCAACAATGACTGCTTCAGCAGCGTTAAACCCATGTTTCCAGTAATGCATGTATAATCAAACGAGGCGTCCTTTCCTCCTTCCTCTCGCGACACATCCATTCTATTTTTTCTCATTTGATTTTCTTATAACATCATCTTCATAGGGGAAAAATCCCGATTTGTCTTGCAAAAAATTCAATGTATAGAAATTTTTTCAATATATATGTAGAAACACTTTTCCTATGAATGATCACGGTTATGCACAAAACTCCGATGTATAGAGAATTTAGAGATACGGAAGATCGATGTATGGGGGTCCGACTGTACGCGCATATTTCATACTTAACTTAAAATTATACCCCGGAATAAAATGAAATACACATCTACCGTTTATAGATTATGCTCTTTAGCTAGAGAAATAGCTTTGAATTGAAGGGAGCGCAAATATCTGTATAGATTTTATCTGTCAACTAGCAACATTTACGCTAGTATTAGATAAAAGCACAATTCGTACAATATGTCATACAAGACAAATACCACCGTCTATGTACGATATTTAATAAAAGATGAAAGCTACTTACAAATTAAAACCTCCACTAGCACTTTCGGGGTAGCATTTACCCCATCATTAGGTGGAACAAAGAGGTAATGCAGTACTCGCGTAGACTTTTATATGAGTGCAGCGATGTACCATGGTATAATTCTCAAGCATCACAAGGTTAAGGTGTTGCCATCGCAGCCGAGCAATACATACAATTTCCGACTTTAGTTACACATGATAATACAAATTGAGTTGCACTGTTAAAATTATTGTCAAATTCACATGTATACTTTATTAAATTTATATAAATTTATGTTTCATTAAATTTATTTTATAATTATAATTTAAAGTTCAAATCGACGACGTGGTTTTTCTAAACTTTTGGTATGTCCACTGGCGTGTTATCATTACAGCACCTGTCCCCCAAGGCTTCAATGTACAGGCTTTCAGCAAGGTGCAGTGAGTGTACGTATACGCAGGAGTGTTCAGCAGTCTAATGTTTGCCCAGTCTGGTTGCATATAGTACAGAAAGTGTTACATTTACGACATTTCTAGATAATGACATATTATTGCGGAAAGTTCGAATATGATACTTATGATCATGGACACGAATTTCCAAACTTTTCCGTGTCAAGCCTATATAGTTGCTAACGTGTTCGCCTGTTGAGGTGTCTAACAGTGGTATGTTGTACACTCCCCATTTGCTCATAATATCGGTTGCTGCCCGGAGTGTACAACATACCACTGTTAGACACCTCAACACTCACTGCACCTTGCTGAAAGCCTGTACATTGAAGCCTTGGGGGACAGGTGCTGTAATGATAACACGCCAGTGGACATACCAAAAGTTTGGAAAAACCACGTTATCGATTTGAACTTTAAATTATAATTATAAAATAAATTTAATAAAACAATAACATGTGAATTTGACAATAATTTTAACAGTGCAACACAATTTTTATTATCATGTGTAACTAAAGTCAGAAATTGTATGTATTGCTCAGCTGCGATGAAAACACCTTAACCTTGTGACGCTTGAGAACTATACCATGGTACATCGCTGCACTCCTATAAAAGTCTATGCGAGTACTGCATTACCTCTCTGTTCCACCTGATGATGGGGTAAATGTTACCACAAAAGTGCTAGTGGAGGTTTTAATTTGTAAATAGCTTTCATCTTTTATTAAATATCGTACATAGAATGTGGTATTTGCTTTGTATTTACTATAGTACTAATATTGGTGCTGAATTTACCTTTCAACTAGTAGCATGCTGTTAAATAAAAAGAAGTTGGTTTGAAGCGTTATGATTGGTTTGAAGCGTGATGAAAGAAAGGATGAAGTTTGCGAAACCATTGATCTGTAATTACCACACTAAACATTTTACTGAAATTCACGAGCAGCTTTCCGTGATTCCTTTCGTGAATTAAAACGAAGCATATTTCTGATACAACCTTTTCCGTGAAATGACGAAAAGAAATCTGAATTTCACCGATTTTTTTTACCACGGCAAAATTACGAATTTTCAGAAACCTTTCCGTAATTCCTTTCTTATGTTCACGGTAACTTGCTGTCTGCAAGATGTTTTAACGGAAAATTCTGAATTTTCATAAACCTTTCCGCAATTCCTTTCTTACATCGACGGTAAATTGCCGTTTTTAAGATGTATTAATGGATAATTCCAAACGGAAAATTCTGAATTTTCTGAAACCTTTCAGCAATTCCTTTCTTATATTGACGGTGAATTGCCGTTTTAAAGATGTGTTAATGGGTAATTCCAAACGGAAAATTCTGAATTTTCAGAAACCTTTCAGCAATTCCTTTCTTATATTGACGGTGAATTGCCGTTTTAAAGATGTATTAATGGATAATTCCAAACGGAAAATTCTGAATTTTCAGAAACCTTTCAGCAATTCCTTTCTTATATTGACGGTAAATTGCCGTTTTTAAGATGTATTAATGGATAATTCCAAACGGAAAATTCTGAATTTTCAGAAACCTTTCAGCAATTCCTTTCTTATATTGACGGTGAATTGCCGTTTTAAAGATGTATTAATGGGTAATTCCAAACGGAAAATTCTGAATTTTCAGAAACCTTTCAGCAATTCCTTTCTTATATTGACGGTGAATTGCCGTTTTTAAAATGTGTTAACGAAAAATTCTGAATTTTCAGAAACCTTTCCGCAATTCCTTCCTTATATTAACATAAAAGTTCGTTCTCAGTTTTTTCGTATCCGTATGACGAAAACATTCTAGTAATAGGAGAGATTCGCGGGAATACTTGAGGTTTGATTAACTGTTAAATTTCAATCATCTGTCGAAGGACCTGATTTTAAAGTTCTGTAGCGAGATCGGATATTGTGGATGAATTTTGGTTATTGTGGTATCGGATATTCCTTTCCCTCTTCCTCCATTTTGTGCACCAGATATTGTATATTGTGTTACCGTAAGAAACCGGGTGTTTAAATAATGTCTATATATCAGTGTGTGGAATGCTTAAGACAAAAGCTATTATAGCTATCAAGAGTAAATTTTATATTTAGAAATTTTGTGAAATAATACTATAAAACAGTACATCCGTTTTTTAAAGTTAATTGAAAGTTATTTTTAGTTAAAAGAAAGATCTCAAGTTCTAAAACATTCTGTTGCTTCGAAATGTCACGCTGAAGAAAAAACTTAGTGATAGTACAGAAAAAACAAAACAAAGTTATTACAAACGCATTAAAAAAATAATAAACTCCAAGATAAAATAAAATGACTAAATCACTCGCATTAATAAAAAAATCATCATCGCTAAATTAGTTTTACCTTTCACGTGAGTGCAGTGATTCAGCATCTTCGATTTAGCGAAATTTCTTTATAAATACGGAAAAACCTGAACGGGCGTTTCTGAAATAAAATGGATTTCTGACTACGGGAAATCTGTGAAAATATGGAAGTAGAAAAAAATAACAACGGAAATTTAGTTAAAAGACGGACACTTATCGGTTAATTAGAATATATGCCATAGAACATACTGTATGTGTATAATTTCAATATACTTCACACCGATAAAGCATCGACAAAGAGTGTTTTCAACACATTTACGGCAGAACAACAATAAAAAAAAGAACCTATTTAAAAACTGAAGATCTTAGTACAAATAAATGCAAAACTGAACATTTTAAAACTTATTTAGATAGAAAGTCCATGATTTTTGTTTGTTGCCTTCTTCGCTTTACTTTTGTTATTTTTTTCTTATACGTTTTACAAAACCTGAATGTAATCAACATCATTATATTGGCTTTCCACGAAATTTAAGTAATGTCTCAGCAGCTGTTAGTTTGCTGACCAATAACACTACATTTGATTGCAAGTGATGAAACGATTTCACCTTTTCCACGTTTTGGACGTAGAACTACGTTTTTCTCCGTGCGGGGTATGGGGCAACATCGGGAGCGCAAATGCAATGAAAACATGTCACACTTTGAACGCTTATATCACCGAAACTAATAATCGTAGCGTAATAGATAATACATTATTAGATAGTTTATAGAGACCCATTTATAACAAAACAACCTCCACCATTTAATCTTTTGATATAGGAGCGTTAGAAAGTTAAGCTAAATTTTGCGTGATTCTATTCACTAGTTATCAACCCTAAACGCACACCGTTTTAAGGTTGATAACTAAAGAATAGGTAATGATAACGATGACCTCAGCCCCTCATTCGGTAGATGACGGTCAGAACTAACGAATGTATGTGATAAACCGAAATAAAGTGATTAAAAATTTATTTGTTTTTAGATAAAAAAATGGTGACGAAAATTTAGAAATTTCACGAAAATCCAGGGAAAATTACTATAAAAACCGACGAAAGTTAAAGAAATAGCTAGAGGAGAACGAGAGGAATCCGAAAAAGCCCGCTAAGTCATCAACCGAAAGGTCACGGGAATTTAGAGAGCCTCAAAAGTCAGCGCGGCAGGATGCGTTTCACCCGAATTCGACTCTAGAGCCACAAATTTTCACTTCAACTGCACAGATTGAGCCTGAACAGCAAGAACATATAGAAATTGATGTCATCGATCCAAATTTTCATACCGATCATGGAATACCAATGTACATCGCCAGTTTTCAAAACTTCGCTGGATAATGAATGTATTACAAACCTTTACACTGCCGATGCATTCTGAATCTAGACAAGAACAAGAGCAACAACAAGAAACCTTTAAACCGCCGATGCATTCTGAATCTAAACAAGATCAAGAGCAACAACAAGAAACTTTTACACCGCCGATGCATTCTGAATCTAGACAAGAACAAGAGCAACAACAAGAAACCTTTAAACCGCCGATGAATTCTGAATCTAAACAAGATCAAGAGCAGCATCAAGAAACCTTTACACCGTCGATGCATTCTGAATCTAGACAAGAACAAGAGCAACAACAAGAAACCTTTAAACCGCCGATGCATTCTGAATCTAAACAAGAACAAGAGCAACAACAAGAAACTTTTACACCGCCGATGCATTCTGAATCTAGAGAAGAACAAGAGCAACAACAAGAAACCTTTACACCGCCGATGCATTCTGAATCTAGACAAGAACAAGAGCAACAACAAGAAACCTTTACACCGCCGATGCATTCTGAATCTAGTCAAGAACAAGAGCAACAACAAGAAACCTTTACACCGTCGATGCATTCTGAATCTAGACAAGAACAAGAGCAACAACAAGAAACTTTTACACCGCCGATGCATTCTGAATCTAGACAAGAACAAGAGCAACAACAAGAAACCTTTACACCGCCGATGCATTCTGAATCTAGACAAGAACAAGAGCAACAACAGGAAACCTTTACACCGTCGATGCATTCTGAATCTAGTCAAGAACAAGAGCAACAACAAGAAACCTTTACACCGTCGATGCATTCTGAATCTGGACAAGAACAAGAGCAACAACAAGAAACCTTTAAACCGCCGATGCATTCTGAATCTAAACAAGAACAAGAGCAACAACAAGAAACCTTTACACCGTCGATGCATTCTGAATCTAGACAAAAACAAGAGCAACAACAAGAAACCTTCACACCGTCGATGCATTCTGAATCTAGACAAGAACAAGAGCAACAACAAGAAACCTTTACACCACCGATGCATTCTGAATCTAGTCAAGAACAAGAGCAACAACAAGAAACCTTTACACCGTCGATGCATTCTGAATCTAGACAAGAACAAGAGCAACAACAAGAAACCTTTAAACCGCCGATGCATTCTGAATCTAGACAAGAACAAGAGCAACAACAAGAAACTTTTGCATCGCCGATGCATTCTGAATCTAGACAAGAACAAGAGCAACAACAGGAAACCTTTACACTGCCGATGCATTCTGAATCTAGACAAGAACAAGAGCAACAACAAGAAACCTTTACACCGCCGATGCAATCTGAATCTAGACAAGAACAAGAGCAACAACAAGAAACCTTTACACCGCCGATGAATTCTGAATCTAGACAAGAACAAGAGCAACAACAAGAAGAGTACATTAGGCACGACACATATCGCCATATGTATAACAAGGCAACTAAGGAGTTTGATTTTTTTTTCTGAAGAACGATTTCTTCAGAAACAATTTTAGCTATAACTACTGACAACGGTTCTATTTATACTGACATTAATTTATAATCAGCATAAGTTACTATGAATTGTATATAATATAAATTGCTTATAAGTAAATAAAGTAAAAAAAATTCTTTCGTTTTATTTCTTAAAACTTTTATATCTGCAAAAATCAAAGGGACACAGTAGCAACTGTGCCGCAACCTACAACGAAGGGCTACGTCAACTGTCCTTCGCTGAATACTTTAAGAACGTAGAACCAGTGAGTTAGTCCCATGAAATTGTGACAGTTGACGTATTTCTTCGTTGTAGGATGCATCACAGTTGCTACTGTGCCCCTTTGATTTTTAATAATCTCCAATTCATTTTCCACTGTTAAAACAACTCTTTTTCTTTTCCCCAGCATTTTAGGGGTTGAAATGCTAGATAAATTTGGTTACACAACAGAAGCACACGAACAAGCTTTGGCATTGTTTAACAGACTAGAGGCTGCGCCTCTAGGCTCGCTACGCTCGTTTCCAGAGTAGCGCTCGTGCTCTGCAGCCCGATATCCAAGTATATCAGATGAAATAAAAAGCAAATAAGGCTTGTTATTCCGAAGTTTCAGAGTGTTTTTACTGTCGTTAATTTTTGGAAGGTCGGAACTTAGTCGTTTGAACTTATAGCACTTATTAAATTTTCCACTAAGGAAAACAAAAGCGGTCCGAAAAGCATTTCCGTAAACCGTAAACCGTTATGCTAAACCGTTAAGGTGGACGTCAAATAATTTTGCTTCCTATACTTCCGATGGAAAAACTTTTGTAGACATTTCCTTCACAAGTAGTGTGTTCCCAAGGATGAAAATTTGAATATCGATTAAAATAACTCCATAATATAACTTGAAATACTTAATATTTTCTAAAACATAACCATAATTATATTAAAAATCAATAACAACTCCTTTGATGGTGTTGGAACCAGAAAAAGAGATGGCGCGACCTGAACTTTGATGACGTCAGTAGATAAACAAATGTTGGATTACATAATTATGGTTATGTTTTAGAAAATATTAAGTATTCCAAGTTATAAAATGAAGCCATTTTAATCGATGTTCAAATTTGCATCCTTGGGAACGCATAAATTGTCCAGAAAAAAGATAGCGCGACCTGTACTTTGATGACGTCAGTAGACAAACAAATGTTGGATTGCATAATTACGGTTATGTTTTAGAAAATATTAAGTATTCCAAGTTATAAAATGAAGCTATTTTAATCGACGTTCAAATTTTCATCCTTGGGAACGCATTAATTGTGTAAAAAAATATGTGCAGAAGTTTTTCCGTTGGAAGTATAGGATGCAAAATTACTTGACGTCCACCTTAAACAACTGAGGTAGCTTTAACAACAAAGCATATGCATAACAAATTCTCTGCGTCACCATGCAACAGGTCACGGGACCAGAACGTTCCTCTGTGGTTATCGTGAAGGCAGACGAGCCGAGGCGTTCGTTTCTTTCCTTTGCGTCTTTAAAAATGCTTAAAAATCAGAAAATGTCTTTTTCTTAAATATTTTTATGTAAAAAGAGGATGATAGTTGTAAGTTTTTGGTGTAAAAATTGCAAAGCGTTATGATTTATAGTTTGCGATATATCCGTTTTTTTAAATGGATCCCATCGCGAAATAGAGAATTTTGTGAAATTTAGAAATTTAATTTATCGTAAACTAAATCGAGATTCAAAAAAAGTGCGACGAGGTGCAAAAATTCGGTCATGGCACTACATGCTTACAAAGTTTCGTGGTTCTGTTGCTGTTAGTGTGTCCAGAACGCGACCTGATAACACTTTTTTGCTTACCTTAACTTTGAAATACAATAGCTCTTGAAGTATCGCCAGAATCGTAAAACGGTTTATTTCAGCGTGTTCTCCAGACAAATCTCTACACACTATGTTAATTTCGTACTTTTGTGTTCAATACGTTCTGCGCTGCGAGCTAGGAAAGCAAGAGTGTGGCGAAATTTCTAAAACCGCAGCAGCAGTTATTTTTTTTAGAATAGAGAGACAGTAGAGACGAGATTAAATTCGTAATACGCTTGACAGCGCACTCTAGCGGGAGAACGGGAAACCATAACAGTGATGACAAATAAGTCTTTCTAGAAAGATGACGCAATATTGTTTAATTATGATGCAATGTTATTTAAAATACACAGTAATGTCTTCATTTACTTTAGAAATCCACTCGCATAGAGAATCTTTTTGAAAAAATGAAATTTGTATGTACTACAGAGGACAAGGGTTAATCCGACTCCACGGATAATGCTTGTGGTTCCATATGCAGAATATATGGCACTTCCCTCACATACCAGTGTTGTGCCTTAACCTAGCACTCACTCTTCCTTGCTTTGGTTTTCCATAACTTCCTTTCTTTGGTTTTTCATAACACATTTCTACATCAGTAGAAAAAAAAATAGTCCCAGCTTTGAAATGGTTAAGGATCGAAGCCTTTGTTCTGCACGTCTAGTTCGGAAGACTAATTCAAGTGCAGACAAAACATGGCATCGATTTTTCAGTTTCGCTTCGAACACGGATATGCAGCGCCAGAGGTTAGGGCCACAAACCTCTTGGAAAGTGGGCAACCACAAGATTGATTCAAGACGTCACAGTATGAAAAACGACGAATGCTAAACACAGTTATTAATACGACTGACTAACCAAAGTATTAGTTTAGTTTGGTAATGAAAAGAAAAGCATAAGTTTCTGTATTTGAGCAAGCTGTCTGTTAAGATTTCTGGCACCTTTTCGCGGTGAGGTGAAAAGGTAACACGTTCTTTTTATATTCGCTTCCATACTTTTAATGGGAAGCGAAGTTCACGGAACTTAAATTGAAGCAAATCTGTTGGACTTTCGACGTGAGATATTTCCATGACAAAGAGATTGCTCGTTTTGCAGGCCGTCTGCACTTGTTATTTTGGATAACGTAGAGGAAAAAATGCTTTTGTGACGTGGATAAGTGAAAGCATTGTTCTGACAGTGTAGAGTTATTTCCAGAGCTTTGGACGAACAGCAAACGTTTACATGTCCTTGAAAAGCTTACCAGGAAATCTTCCAACAAAGGACGTTTCCACAGGTCAATGGTAAGACTCGACATCGTGGGATTTATTCTCGCAGGAGCGAAAACCTTTATTGACCGAAAGTCTAGGTGCCAAAGATTGTCTCCAATTGGTTTCATAAATATTAAAGACTGTAATTAGTATTGACAGATTTTTTACATGACTGGTTTTCGATTTATTTGTACCCAATTATTTTCCCATTGATAAATAGATTGACCCGACTTAATTTAGTCTTCGTAGCAATTATTTCATTTTGTAAAATTAAAAAAAGTAATTCTATCAGCACTTTATGGTATAAGCATATTCCAAATGTTGTAAAATTAGAAAAAAAATTCACGAACATAGAAAAACTTTCTCAAAAAACTGAAATCGCGAAAGACTCAATAAAATCACCCGTAATTAATAGCGGTTTTGAATACTTACTCATGAAAGAGGATACGTAGAGGCTTTTTCTTTACTGCTCGTCTCAGTTATCATTGCTAACCAGAATTTTATTGAAAGAACCAAGAAACAGTGATGTTACTTCTTATAACACTTCGCATCGAAGCCCGATGGAATAACAAATGTATCGCTAATCGGAATGTTACAAACAGATATTTATTCAATCATGAGCTACGAGTCTAGTTTTTCGAAATTTCAGCGGACCATGTCGTGTGTTTTTTTTCAGATTATTAATTGGTTGTTAGAGTAACACTCGAGCCAAAACAGGGTTCACCTGCCATGAAGACGTGGATCCTCTAGATATCCATACGGCTTACATTTAAGTTTTTCAATACAGCCGTACAAGGTGCACATTCCTTGAATTCCCAAAACATTGTTACTTATGAGTTAAAGGCCGTAAGATCTATGCAGAGAGCACACGCGGTTTGCTTTGAAATGAAACCACTTAACAGCGCAGTGTTCGCACTCCTTGAAATTTCAATATATCGTTGCTCATGGTCCACACTCCTTGAAATCCCAACATATCGTTGCTCATGGTCCACACTCCTTGAAATCCCAACATATCGTTGTTCATGGCTTACACGCTGTGAAATCCCAACATATCGTTGCACATGGTTCACACTCCTTGAAATCCCAACATTACATTGCTCATGGTTCACACGCTGTGAAATCCCAACATATCCTTGGGCATGGTTCGCACTCCTTGAAATCCCAACTTATCGTTGGGCATGGTTCGCACTCCTTGAAATTCCAACCTACCATTACTCATGATTCACACGTTGTGAAGTCCCTACAGACAGGTGCACGCGGTTCACGTTTAATGAAATCTTTTAACCCGTAAGTGGCGAAGTGCATATTTGGTGCATAAAGAGCTTCGTGCTGTGCGGGGGACCGCTGTATGCACTGAACCATTGACGAAGTCCTATTGCAGGAACAACGATATCAACTATTACTTTGCTTTACACAAATCGTACCAAAGTACCTTGCTACAGCTGCAATAATAAAAGTGGTTGTGTGTTGGATGCTATGTTCATTTAAACAACACCGATTTTTACTTTTTTCTTGGAAACGATGGCCATAAAATATGGACGAATAACTTCTGCTAAACTTCAAGGTGGTCATTAAATTGAAAAAAATATATATATACAGGGTGTTCATGAAGTCTTTCCCACATTACAAAAGTTAAAATAAGAAAAATATTTTACAGGTACATGAAAGGGATTGCACGGCAATGACGGTGTACAAGTAAAGTTTTTTTCCCAGCGTCAGTACACCTCCAACATGGGCGCCAATTGTGGCCCGAAGGACATCTAAGCGATATTCAATTTCATGCCATGTTTTGTTTAACATCTCAGTAGAGACAGAACCAATGACGCCCGTTGTTCTGCTCTTCAACGTCTCGACATCAGGAACATTGCTAGAATAAACTTGGTCTTTCACATAACCCCACAGGAAAAAGTCTATTTTTTTTTTGATTGGAATTTTAACGACCGCCGTGAGCAACTCAATGGGCTATAAGCAGTCGCCCGTCCCTAATTTAGGGTCACTGGTTCCAGGGAAGGGAGAGAACCAGTGCCGTAAGACAAACACAACATCCATGCCTCACCGGGATTCGAACCCGGACCCCTCACGGACGAATGATCAGAGGCCAACGCCTTAGACCACTGCGCCACCGGGGCGGCGGAAAAAGTCTAGACGGGCTATGTCGGGCGATCGAGGTGGCCATGTCATGGAACCGTCGCGGCCATTCCATCTGTTTGGAAATGTGGTATTAAGGAACTCACGAACCATTATTGACCAAAGTGATGGGGCGCCGTCTTGTTGGAAAATAACCGAAGGTTGGAGTGCATGCAGCTGAGGTGCTACAAAAAGTTCCAGCACATTCAGGTACACGTTACCATGGGCTCTGTAAGAAAGAAGGGTCCGATGATTCTGTCATGTATCAGACCGTACCACACGTTCACTTTTGGGCTAGCCCTCTGTTGTTCGATGGCATAATAGGGATTTTTCTGATACCCAGATTCGCACATTGTGCCTATTTGCTGTATCAGAGATGTGGAATTCGGATTCATCTGAGAAACAGACATGGTGCAGATAACCACTATCATGAGCTATGCGCTGCAACATCTCCGTCGCAAATGCAGCACGGCGAGGCCGGTCATCAGGCTGAAGAGCTTGAACTATCTGTACCTTATAAGCATATAGATGAAGACGTTTGTGTAAAATTTTGTGAACCGTGGCACGGGGAATCGCGGTTTCCAGTTAAGCACGACGAATGGATTTCCTGGGGCTTCGCAGAAATGTCTCCTGAACTGCTGCAGCTGTCTCTTGTGTAACCGGTGGTCGGCCAGCTCGGGGAGATAGCCAACACTACCCGTCGCTTTAAACTTTTCATATCAAGCTTTTATGCTTTTTTGGCCGGTAGTGATTGTCTTTACTCTTTTTTGAACAGTCGCTGGACAGTAACTGCCAATTTAGTCACATGGAACCACAACACGCATGCCGCTTTTTCTTGCATGGAAGCCATTATCGATTAAATGCTCCTCTTATTCAGCAGTAGCGCTCACCTAAAGAACAGAAAAAGAACTTTATGAGTGCTGCTATATTATGCTGCCAACCATTTTATTTTAGCTTACATATATTTTTTTATATTCATTTTTGTAATGTGGGAAAGACCTTTTGGACACCCTATATATAGGAAAAAAATAACAACACAGCAATGATGAATATTGAGTTGTTTTGCTATGAAAGTTTTAACACTGATTTCCAAAACCATGAGTTTATTGTTACCTCGATTAAACACATTATTTCCATTATGCTATAACCTCAATGAAACACGTTATTTTCATTATGTTTTTTCACTGTTGTCAAATAACTAATACTTCCTTAAAACAATTACATGCTTTCTTTTTTCCTTTGCATATTTTAGAAGATACTGGTTGCCTACAACTTCACATTAATGCCTTTGTGACTTGAAGAAGAAACAATGGGAGCATAAGTGCTTTTACGGCATTACCAAACTTACAGTGGGGAGAAATGGTGTGAGATAAAAACCTGCTGTCTTCTCAACTTGTAAATGTCTTCATAGAAAGTAAGAAACTTTTTCATGGAATTCTGTGTCTTCTTGTAATGATCTCTGTTTGCTGTTAATATGAAATCCTTTAAAACAGAAGGATGAAAAATTAGCGTTTGATAATTGAAAATATTGTGTTTTAAATTCCAAACTTCGTATCATAATATGAGATATTTCTGGAAAGTCCTTATGTGGTGCTTAAAGAGCAGAAACAAATGCTATCTATTCTTACGTGTCGCAAACATCAGAATATTTTTCTAACAAAGATGACGTCAAAAAAAATGGACTTTAGTTGTAGAAAGCTATACGGACTTAGGATGAATGAATTAATTAATTCAAACATTCGACGTGGATCAGGAACATCAAACAGAAATCATCGCTCTTTCCGCGTTAATAAGTGAGTCACGGAAAAATTCTCATCGGCCGCCTACCGGGAATCGAACCCAGGGTCTTCCAGTTACGCGCCGGACATGCTACCACTGCACCACAGCGGCCTCGAATTCTCCAGACTCAGTGCAATGATAGCATGTCCGGCGCGTAACTGGAAGACCCTGGGTTCTATTCCTGGTGGCGGTCGATGAGAATTTTTCCGTGACTCACTTATTAACGTGGAAAGAGCGATAATTTCTGTTTGATGAATGAATTAATATGGAAAATAAGGAGAGCATTTATTTCCTACCAAATATAAATGAGGTGCAAATCTGAATTTTAAACAACGTGGTTATTCATACACTGTGACGTGCTGCAGAGGTAATGCACGTGTCATGACGATAAATATGCAGGGGTACATTGTGTCCGTGTTGCTTAGTTGGGAGAGCAACTTACTCCGGAGCGGAGGGGCGCGAGTTCGATCTCCGTTGCGGAAAAAAATTGTGTTTTCAGAACAAACTTACCTCCTTTCACTAGTATCTGAGTGAATTTACAGGAATATACAAATGGTAAAACAATGAATCAAATTAATTCCAGTTACAATGAGGAAACCACATTCAGAAAAAATAATTTCTAAGCTTCCCGTTGTGCTTGTGATGTTCCCAATCTCCTTCAGTTCATCCTTTCTTTGCGCAGAGTGTGGAAAGAGGAATTTGTCGGTGACGGAGATCGAATCCCTGTGCTCCGCAGTGAGTTGCTTTAACCGACTAAGCTACACCGACGGAATGTATTGTTGCAGTTTTGTCGTCTTGACACGTGCTTCACCTCTGTAGTACGTCACAAGTGTTCTTAGGTTTTAAAAATGTAGCTGTATGTGCAAAGTCAGAGTTTACCCTAGAACACCGTCTCGCGTGAAGCTTGTTTTCGCAGTTGGTTCGAACTAGTATGAATCCGGAATAGATGAACTTCAATATACTTAATTAAGCATTAAAATTGTACTTCAAGAAAAAGTCAATAGTTGTGCTTACAATTTTTCAACACTTTATTCGAGTCAGCCAATCAGTAGTCCATATTTACATCATGGTGATAACGAATATATCTCTTCCACAATAATGGAAAACTTTTCATACAGACAAAAATCAAGCTGTTCTTTCCATGTAACATAACAGCAGAAATTTTGTTTTGAAAATTTCATCGTCCGGGAACGGAAATCGAACCGGCATCTCCCGATTTGCGCTCGAGAATGCTAACCATTTCACCACCCAGGACAACAAAATCCAAACATGCCTTTCAACTTGAAAAACCTTTCAATAATCACTCTAGAATTAGCTCAGCGTTGAGCATCAACTATTTCATAACACTATTAACAAAAACTTGAACTGAATTGTAATTTAACGTGAGTTAGTCAATACAAAATTAGCTTAACGAAACTCTTTAAACGAAATATATTCTAACACAAATCAACATAACGGAAATCAGGTAAATTGACGACAGCTCAAAAGAAGACAGTCTAAAGCAAGACAGCTCGTAAGCCAGGCAACCAGCCAACATACGAGGGGTTCTATGTTGGCTAGTTGCCTCCAACATACGGTAGTAATGCAAAAGTGGGCATAACATTTTTATTAACTGACAGAGGTCGTTCAAATTGCACATGTTGGTAGAGTAACTCTTCATCTATAGTATCCCTTCTTCTTCATTGCACTTAAATTATGGATTCCAAGAAGAAACAACGTGCCGTCATTGAGTTCTTGACGAAAGAAGAGTGTGCACGCTGTCCGACATCCACAGAAGACTACAGAATGTTTACGAAGATGACACCATTGATAAGAGCAATGTGCGCAGATGGGTGAAAAAGTTAAAAAAAGGACAAACCAGCACTGAAGACAAACTACGCAGTAAGAGACCATCATCTGCGACCTCTGACACGAATCGTCAGCGAGTGGATGAATTGATTCGCGCGGAGAGACGAGTCACAATCCGTGAGCTTGCTGCACAACTGGACTTTGGTCACAATGCCATACAGAAGATCGTGGAAGACTTAGCGTATCGGAAAGTGTGCGCAAAGTGGGTACCTCAGCAGTTGACACCCGATTTTAAGGGGAGAAGGGTGGAGGTCGGCTGTGATCTCCTAGAAGCCAATGAAGACATGTTTTTTTAATTTGGTGACAGGGGACGAAACGAGGGCGTATATTTACGATCCAGAAACGAAGAATGAATCCATGGAATGGAATCACACCTCTTCACCAAAGCCTCAGAAGTTCAAGAGCCAGCGATCAGCACAGAAAGTCATGGTAACTGTTTTTTTGCGATGACAAGGGTGTCATTCTCCTTGATTTTCTGGAACGTGACCGTACCGTGATCAGCGGGCGGTACATTGAGACACTCAAGAAGCTTAGAGAAGCCATAAGGAGGAAGACAGAACAAGAATCTGAAAAGTATCAACATTCACCATGACAATACGAGACCACACACGTTTTTTGGCAACAAATCAGGTGTTCAGCAAATTAGGCTGGTCGCTGGTTCTCCATCCACCGTAAAACCCGGATATGGTGCCCTCCGACTTCCACCTGATAGTTCCGATGAAAGACAGTCTCCGGGGACAACGATTTGATTACACAGACGAGATGAAAGTGGCTGTGAAGAAGTGGGTACAACAATCCACACCTGAATTTTTTCAAGGAGGATTCGACGGTTGGGTTCAACGATGGCGCAAATGCGTCTCTTGTGATGAATACTATGTTGAATAGTACGTTCATATAGAGAAGGAGTTATTCAACCAGCATGTGCAATTTGAACGACCTCTGTCAGTGAATAAAAAAGTTATGCCAACTAGAATATAGTAACACTATACTAGTGATTCGATTTATTGGCGTAGGAAAATATGCATAAGCGTTTCCAAGCTTTCGCACATCAACCAGATGGCTTTTTCATGGAAGTTAGACAGAAACTACAAACTGAATAATAATAGAACGCTTAATAATTTGAAAGCGGGAACTTGACAATAAATAGATGCGACGTTATATTCATTTAAAAATACGAGGTATCACGTTGGTTGTGCACGCGGTATCCTGGTAGGGAGAAGGCGTTACTTGATGACGCCATACTTTGTATTTGCAATTATTGAATGACCCCGATCCCCTCCCCCATCGGGGTCACCGGACACCTCGATTCGTGGCCTGAAACGTGGTTCCTTGCCATAAAACACACTAAGTACGGTACATCCATACAAACCAAAGAAAGGACACAAATGAGTCAGAAGTAACGCAGTTTTTCTAACCACTCATAGTTCACTTTAGTATCGCTATTGTGGGCTATAACTTTGTACCTAATAAAGATAAAACAAAAATTTAAAAACCGGCTTACTACATTTTTGGAGATCTTTCCAACGATATGTCACACGACCCCTCTTTCCATTTGAACATTCCAAGTAACCCCAAGCACCTCCCCCTACGGGGTCACTAGACCCCCGGTTATATGCTCCAAAAATGTCCCCCTTGCGATAAAGAGAAATGGCTATCTTGTTTTGTTTTTTTTTGAAAAGCAACCAATAAAATTTTAATGGAGTTTTTATTTAAATGGAGTTCTTCTGTGCCATACTGTACAGTAGCGAACAAAAGTATTTGGCGAAACACTTTTTCGACCATAATTGTTTTTCTGCTGGACCAAATCGGGTCATTTTGGGATATGATATGTGTTATTCAGTTGTAAACATGACCCACATGCAGATAGATCGGAAACCTTAACACAGATCAGGTTCCGAGCTAAATCGCAAAGATCATACAAAGTAGGTGTGTATCACATTCATTTAATGCAACGATAACAGAAAACAAGTACGAGAAAACGACAAAACAATAACTAATTCTTAGTGGGATAACCACGAGACTTAATAACAGCTGCACAACGGGCCGGCATCGAATCCACTAGCTTCTCGATTGTGACCTGCGGAATTCGCGCCCATTCTGCAGACAGCTGGTCGTACTTCTGGGACCTATTCCCGCAGGTTTTCTTCGCACATCATCTCTCCAGCTCCTCCCACATGTGCTCGATGGGGTTGAGGTCTGGAGATTGGCTTGACCAGTCTAGAAGTGTGACCTGTTGCTTCTGGAAGGCTGCCTTCACTACTATGGAGGTGTGCTTCGGGTCGTTGTCTTGCTGAATTATCCATCCGGGTGGCATGTTCTGGTTTGTCCATGGGAAGACATCGTTGATGAGCATGTTCGTGTAGCTCTAGCCGGTCATTATTCCGTCAATCTTGATGATTCCATTGCGAGAAAAGGCGCCGTAAACCATGAGTGATCCTCCTCCGTGCTTGACAGTCGGCTGAATGAACTGGGGGTTGATTCTCTGGCCACACGGACATCGTACGTATCGGATGCCATCACTTCCGAACAAGTTGAACTTGCTCTCGTCGGTAAAAAGCAGCTTATTCGAGTCCGCCGCGGTCCAGTGTCGGTGACGGCGCGTGAACGCGACTTTGGCTCGTCGATTCTTGACTCCGATGAGTGGTTTCTTGGCGGGGCGTCTTCCATTCAATCCACCAGCAATGAGACGACGGGAGATGGTCATTCGGCTGACGGTTCAGGTCGTCGCTGTCGCGGAATTCGGCAGCGATGTCCACAGCAGTCAAGGTGGGATCAGCACGAGATCGACGGAGGATGCGTCTATCCTGACGCAACGTATAGTGGAACGAGGCCTACTACATCGCGGACGACGGTCCCAGTCTTCTTATAACGTTGCAGGATAGCTGAAATGGACTGGTGTCGGATCTTCAGGGCCCTCGCAATGTCGGTGACGCGCATTCCGGATTCCATCATGTTCACGGCCACCTGGCGAGCTCCAACAAGGATCTCCGCCTTTTTACCCATTTCTTAAAACTTAAGATTGACTTATTATCACACTACACATCACAAAACCCACAAAAATCGCAAGAAAAACATTAATACATGCAGCAAACAAATGGGTAATAATTGGCGACTCTTGAATATGGCCCATTTCGAACGACAAATTCGCTCTGAGCGAAATACAAACTACGCGGCTTTGTAACCCACGAATCAGCACATATCATATCCCAAAATGACCCGATTTGGTCCAGCAGAAAAAAATTATGGTCCAAAAAGTGTTTCGCCAAATACTTTTGTTAGCTACTGTATATATACACGCACACACACACACATACAGTAATTAAATGCGTTCAAAATAAAATACAAATTAAAATAATTCAGGGAGCTATAACGCACACGTTTGTCCACGCAGGGCATCGAAACCGGGTCCCCTCACTCCGGATTAAGTCGCTCTCCCAACTAAGCTACACGGACATGTGCTCTAACTGCTATCTGCCTTTATGTTATGTGCATGTGCGTCTTGCGGTGCGGGCACGTCTCATCTCCCCCTCCCCCGAAAGAGGAACGGGGATGGGGGGGGGAGTCCACGGGTCAGCCGGGACCATGTGTCGCTTTAGGCAGTCATCCAATGAAATATTTACATTTTAGAGAAATCTCAGAGAATTTGGTGTGTGGAACGTAACATCACACTGATATACTTTTTTAAGCACTGAAGAAGGGATTCTGATTTTTCCTGTCTCGCCGTGTGGAAAGAACATCACATCATTGCGAGAAACTTAACAGCCGGGTCATCCTGGAAGTTCGGGCGCCAATATAACGCACAAGTTTGTCCGCGCCGGGCATAGACCCCGGGTGCCCTTACTCCGGAGTAAGTCGCTCTCCCCACTAAGTTACACGGACACGTGCTCTCACTGTTATCTGCCTTTATCTCAAGTGTGTCCTGCGGGACAGGCACGTCACAGAGCTTGACGTGTAGTTGCTCAACACAGCAAATCAGATTAGCTAAGCTTATTAACGAGAAATTAGGTAATCATAATTCGACGAATCAGTTACCTCTCGGGAATCTTGAGAATTCATGGAAGTGCCTTAATCATGAGAGCACCAGTTCTGTTATGGGAGTGGTGGTTTTACTGTCAGAAAACAACTGGAAGCAACTCCGAGCTGTCTGACGATGATCTCGACGCCACAAGACTTAATTGAATTCGAAGACAGGGCAACACACACACAAAATAAAAACCAGAAAACAAATAAAACATACCTTGCTTCCTGTATTTCGTCATCAACCAGGAATTGGATTTTCTGCCTGTGGGAGGTCCTTAACCAAAAGAGGAAATTGTTTTAAAAAGTTTTTAAAAAGTGCAAAAAAGAAAAAAATAATGATTGAAAATAAACGAGAGAGAGAGAGAGAGAGAGAGACAGAGGGAGAATGGAAGTCAAAGTTAGAGAATGAGAGACAGTAAGAACAAGAGGAATAGAAAGAGAATCACACAAGAAGATACAGAGAGACAGACGGATATCGAGGAAAGAAAAAGGAGAAAGGAATCCAGAAAGACAGAAGAAACCAGAAACATAGAAAAACAGGAGTAAGAAAGAGAATAAAGAGTGACAAAGTAGGGAAAAAAGGAATGCGAGAGAGAAAAAAGTAGAAAAGCAGGGAAGAAAGAGCAAGAAAGAAGGGTTAAATCGGAGATAAAGATACACAGAGAAAGAGGTGCGATGAAAGGCAGAGACGGACCAAAAAGCAGAGAGAGAGAGGGAGGGAGAGAGAGAGAGAGAGAGAGAGAGAGAAAGGTATAGTGATAGAAAGAACGAAGGAGATCGAGTAGCGAAAAAATACCGAGTGTAACTGAGAAAGAGACAGAACAACATCTAAAAAGAGAAGAAATAAGAGGGACAAGAAAGAGAGCGAAATTTTAAGAAGGAGGTATTGCAGAAGGCAGTGAGATAAATAAAAAAACAGGCTAAAGCAAAAGATGGACAGAGGGAGAAAGGCACCAAAGGACAGAGAAGAGAGAGAGAGAGAGAGAGAGAGATGGTTTTTTTTTTTATTTGTATTAAGTGATGCATCCGTTTTGTCTGGAGCTTTTCGATTTCATAGACTGATAAACAAAGATGATGTAATATTCAAACATAATTTCTCACAAGCACTAAGATTAACTTGAAAATTAAGAGTCATTCAGCAGTAACGGGAACGCTTGTTTGTTCAGTACTCCGTATTTTAAAAGCAGGTGTTTTTTTGTTTTTGTTTCAGACCGGTTCATACGAGTGAAACAACAGCTTTCTGGAACAGCATAGCAACTAAAGCTGACTTCGTCGAAATGGCAACGGTATCCTGGCAAAGCGCCGAATAGTCAGGGTCACAGAAAAAGCAAATTATTCTCATAATTGTTGGGTGGCAACTGCTGAAGCCGAAGTTTGCCGTAAGGAAAGGTCCAGAGGTCATGGTAATGAGAGAAAACTCTATGATCAGATACGACGATAATTGTTGATGCGGAACACAAGCTCACGTTAAATTGTTACAATAACAAATATGGAGCATCAGAAAAAAAGGGTGTACTCCCACTTTTTTATAGATTATAAATATGTCCCATGGAATGTCGATATAACTCACTATTACATAAAAATGACTGACATTTTCAGTTGTTATCCACATGTATGTAACTACCATCTTCACTCTGACCTTTTAAATAAACGTAACTAGCGGATCGAGAAAACTTGAATACGTTTTAACAACTGAAAATTTAGGACGATTCTTTAAGTAGTTATTTAATAACTGCCGCTCATCACGGCAGTTAAAGAATTTACTAGCATTAAAAAATGTCAGTTGATAATTAGTAAATTCCTTAATCGGTGTTAGAGATATGCGAGGACTGGACCTGAATATGAAGTGTTTACGTTTGATATGGGATTAATAGAGATTTCCAGTCGCAAAATTAAGAGCGTTTTGTGATATATTCGGTTGCTTCTTGTTCTGTCTTTCATTACTAATGAAGTTAGTAGAGAAAAAGAAATCAAATTTGCCTTACATTCGGAAGGCACACTAACTGACAAAAGCTGAGTTACAAATATAAAAGCTGATATGCCAATACATTATAACCACGGGCTGGAATTGAATGAAATCCGGTAGAGAGGTGCACCAGCCCTTGACAATGAACACATGAACACCGTTTTGTGTGAAGAGTGCTTCCGTAGACACGTGGAAGACTCCAAGCGCGTAAGACATGTTATGAAAGAGAACGCATATACAGCGCGTCATATTATACCTTGAACTTTCCAAAGCCTGTCAGCCGTCAGCTGGTGCTTCACAACATGGAGACAAAAACCGAGGTCGGTTGAAGGACTAGGAGAAATGAATATGCACAGCTCGGATGCTGGCAGGACAGATCCAAGCTGGAGATAACCAAAGCACATAACTTTCGGAAGGTCATTTCCAGGCTATGGCCATGACATCAGTAATTGGAGAATCTGTCTTGACGACTAGTTCCGAGTAATGTACTAGCTGAAGGTAATCGCGAAAACGAAACCAAACTCACCATTTACTTTCGGTTTGAAAAAAGCTGTCTAGCTTTGTCGCCTTGTGCTTCATGGTCTTTGGCGAAAGAAGGCGCCGCGGAACCGTAATTGTGTGCTATTTTAACATTCATAGTGCTTTCAGTATGCTCTTGGATGTGTAGTTTTTTTCAGCTACTTTTCTTAATGTTTCTCCCCATGTCAAGGAATTATGAGTTCCACCAAAATGTTCCACAAAAATTTACAGTTGTAGTTAGGACAAAATAAACACGTGTGCCTAATTTTCAGGTTCGTTGGTGGGGTGGAGCTATAGTGCTCAGTCCCCCCCCTCCGAAAGGAAAGGAAGCACCCTTCTGTAATGAGAATAATTTCATAATAACTCAACTTTAATTTTGAGATTTATAAAAATTTTGTTTTGGTACTTCATTGCAAAAATAAGCATTTATTTATATGACTTTTCAAACAGAATATAAATGATGTAACACAAACAATGGGTATCTTAGAAGAATAAACTTTGATTTCTGCACGCGAATCAGTAGGAACGGTTGCACCAGTAATTTCCCGCCTCATGGCCACAGCGATTTTGGTTGAAAGGGTTAGGGAGTTTGGTTTTTATCAACCCACTTCTGAGTGGCGGTTTCCCGAAGTCTGTTCCACTACTTTTTGTCTCGAGTCATTCTCTTCCACGTTACTCCATCATGCTTTCAGATTTCATCTACCCATCTCCCATGTGGTTTTCTCCTGGATCGTATTGTGTCCCTTGATATCTAGTTTATTCATGAAAGAAAAACGGGAATACGCCATATAATACAAATTTTGAAGATGACAATCCGATTTTTGGCGTAAATGTGACAATAATGGTAAGTCAGATAATATCCGAAAACTTGAAAAATTTTCATCGTCCTGGAGCGGGACTCGAACCTGCGTCTCCCAGAAAACGCCCGGGTATGCTAGCCACTACACCACCCAGAACGACCAAGTTTAAAGTTTCCGATAAATTTGAATATAACTATCACAGGATTCGCTAGTCGATGCAACCGGCATTGATGTTTAGCGAATCTGGAGGTTAAGAATCTTATCCCGTATTTGCCGGAAAAGCAGATAAATCATGAAAGAAATACGGGATTACGCCATATAATACAAATTTTGAAGATGACAATCCGATTTTAGGCGTAAATGTGACAAGGATGGTAAGTCAGATAATATTCGAAAACTTGAAAATTTTCATCGTCCTGGAGCGGGACTCGAATCCGCGTCTCCCAGAAAACGCCCGGGTATGCCAACCAAATTTGTATCTAGTCTATTATTTCAGTTCTCCAACGGTGGCAGTTCTAGCAATATTTCTAGCTCATTACTCCTCGAAGGTCTTTGCTTTGATTATATCATCGAACTTGTTATTTTCCTGGTTCATGAGCTCCTCTTCCTATCTTTCCTGGTTACACCAAGCATGTACAGGGGTTGGACAGAATAATGTGAACACCTAGGAAAAGAAGGTTTTACGTACCTAATAGGGTGTGGGACCACCTTTGGCATTCAAAACCGCCTGAATCCTCTCTGGAATGGACGCATACAAATCCTGGATGGTGGTTAGTGGAATGTTACACCATTCTTCATGCAGAAACTGCTCCAGGTCCTTGAGAGTGCAGGAGGTGAACAACGGGATTTTACTCTGTTTCCCAAAACAGATCACAATAGTTCGATGATGTTTAAGTCTGGTGATTGGGGAAGTCAAGGATAATGTGAAAGTTCGTCTTCATGTTCCCCAAATCATGACTGGATATTCCGAGCTCTGCGAATTGGGGCGTTATCATCTGGATAGATGGCATCCCCGGCAGGAAACAATGCCTGAGCCATTGGATGGACGTGATCGGCCAAAATGGTTTCAAAATGGGCCAGTCATCTGTCCTTTCAAGGTGATCAAAGGACCTGCTGAAAACTATGATGTGATCACCCAGAGCATGACAGAACCACTACCATGCTGCACTTTTAGAAGCAGACAGTCTGGGTTGTACGCTTTTAATAGTGTTCTCCACACGTAAACACATCCTGCGGTGGGGAATAGTGTGAATGTGGATTCATCCGACCACAGTACACGCTTCCATGCATCGGTAGTCCACGTTGTATGTTCCTGGCACCACTGCCGTCGCCGTTGTGCATTCCCCCGGGTCACCAGAGGTTTTGCAATAGCAGTTCTGCCATGAATATCTCGTTTATGCAGTTCCCTGCGCACTGTTTTGTTGATACTGGCGTCTGAAGATGCAGACTGAGCTCCGCACCAATTTTCGGCGTCGTGGTCTTCTTATTACGGGTAACAATCCTCTTTAATGCTCTCCTGTCTAAATCAGTCAGGGTTGCTTTCCGGTAGCTCTTGTGTTTCGGAGACGAGGTTTTGCCACGAACACGGTATGCTGTTAGGACACTAGACGCAGTAGCTCTCGATTCCCTCACTACCCTGGCGACTGTTGTCACGGAGGCACTAACTAGCCGGCCACCAACTATTAGCCTTATTTCGAAGTCCGTTAGGTCGCTTTTTTCGTCGTCACTCTGAAAGAAATTTTGCAACAAGACACTTAAAATGCCCTTAAACAGGACCTTGAGGTTCTAAAGAAAGCTGTTACACCCAAAACGTGCTGGATACCTTTGGGTATTGTGACGTACGTAGCTGCATTAAAAGTCACGTGTCTGAGTGTGGTGTTCACGTTATTCTGTCCAAATTAAATGCACTTAAGCAGGACCTTGAGGTTCTAAAGAAAGCTATTACAACCAAAACGTGGTGGATACCTTTGGCTACCTTTGGCTGTGACGTACGTAGCTGCATTAAAAGTCACGTGTCTGAGTGTGATGTTCACGTTATTCTGTCCAAATTAAATGCACTTAAGCAGGACCTTGAGGTTCTAAAGAAAGCTATTACGACCAAAACGTGGTGGATATCTTTGGGTATGTGACGTACGTAGCTGCATTAAAAGTCACGTCTCTGAGCGTGGTGTTCACGTTATTATGTTCAACTCCTGTATTTTCCCATGATTCTTTCAATTCTTTACAGCCCCTGTATGTCTTTTTAGTTAAGGTCTGTGTCTGTGCTTCATAAGTAAGAATTGGAAGGATGCATTGATTCGACATTTTTCTTTTAAAACATAACGGCAACTTGCTCTTGAAAATCGTTCCGTTCTTTTCAAAAGTACCGTTTCCTTGTTTAGTATCTGGTGTCCTACATGGATGTAGGCATGAGTAACTTCAAAATTTTCTCCATGAACCTCTAAATGATTACGGGGTGCTAATTTGTTGTAATAAAACTCTCAAGGGGGATCACCGTATTTATCGGCGTATAACATGCAACGGTGTATAACACGTACCCTAATTTTAAGAAGGAGGTTTGGGTAAAAAAAAAAAAAAAAACTTAAATTTAAAATAAATGACTTGGGAGCTCTGAACGTTTTTTAGATAACTCAACGCACATGTTTATTAATATTTCTACCACTTATAAGGCAAATAATACGGAAGAAAAAGCATCTGTTTGAACAAAAAAAACTTGGATATTAGACCTGTTACAAAATTTGTAATCAGAATCAGTGTCATCTTGGAAAGTGATGAGACAGACTCAAAAATTAAAAACAACCAGAAGTCTGGGTTCCTTACCCTGACGCCGTTTTCCGATAATGTAGGGTCATCGTCGCGAGAAATGGTACCCTCGAACCAGCACGACAAGACCACGCATACACTAACGATTTTTATCACCAACCGTCAGCCACGGAGTTCTGACGTCACCGGAAATTTCGTCATATTTTCCCCCAGCAGCTGCTGCTTAAGCAGGTTGTGCCGTGAAAGCAACTTAACGAGAGCAGACGCTTAGGCTTAACGTGGCAGCTCGCGTTCGCTGCTGAAGCGAGTGAGGTTACTTTCGGGCGCTTAAAAAAGGTAAATCAAGAGTCTACCTCAAAGGATTTTGAGCGAGTCTTATTTCCGAAAAACTGAAGATTGTATTGATACCACTTTTAACAAGATCCGTCATAAAACAAAAGAGAGATGCATTAGAGAAGCGTCTGCAGTTAGACTAAAGTGATATCAAGCCGTTAACATTTGGCAACGTCGGGATGCATCGCACTATGCAGCACTATTAATTTCACCTAAGTTTAAATAAAAAAAAGCAGTATACGCGTATAACACGCAGGTAGAATTTTAGCCCTAACTTTTAAGAAAAATGTGCGTGTTATACGCCAACAAATACGGTAATTGCTGACAGAGAAATACCTACTGTTAAGTAAGGATTTGTTGTAATGAATGAAAAAAAAATGGCCTTCGCATTTTAACATTTGACAGTGTAGCTTTACTACCTCACACAGGAGAGAAATCCCTATGCAAAAGCAGTTTACGAAATTTCTGCAAACAAACTATATTGCATTTTCACATCCATATGAAGCTTTTTAAAATAGCTTTCATTTCTCTTGGTTTAAATACGCTAGGCTTTATGGTTTCATACAAAACAGGATATTTTTAGCAAATGGTGAAATCTTGCACAAATCAAAAATTGAAACTTCGTCCTACTGGAATTAAGAACTTTTTTGTAAACGTTTTGATATGAACGAATTTCACGCTGGAGAAGTAAATTTTCAAAAATTCAGTTAAATGAAATACTATCCGAACTTGTACAAAAATATTGTAGACGGCAATTCTAAGCAGAGTTTCCGAACTGATCGTTGAGCTCTACTGCTTGTGAAACCACGACTGGTAAATATGGTGGGAATAGAATTGGTAAGCTAGTAGTTTTAAATCTACGACGTATAAATAAATCTACAACTCTGTTATAGTTTCGGGACTGCGTCATCACAAAGTCAGGTGACTCAGTTCAACCAATTAGCTGGTTTAGCTCGTCTTTTTTGGGGAAAAAGTAGGTGCCTGTTATCACTCTGTCGTCCCTCGGTCTGTGAAACACCATAGATCTGCATCTGCTAGTCCTATTTAAAAATTATTTTTGCATTGGAGGGCCTGAATTGTGAGAACGACGATCTTGCACTTTTGTCATTTTTCGTTGCATAGTTTCGCCAGTGGCCCTGTTGAATTTAAACATAGAGTGGTACCTCGATTGTTTGATGGCCTTATAAACGTATAAATATAAGAAACGTATAAACAAAAGTTCAAAATGTTAAATATTATTGTAAAATTTATGCTTTAAAGGAGTATAAGATGTTCCTTAACACCAATTTTTTTAAAGTCGCGAAAGAAAAAAAAAGTGTTACAAATTATGATGTACAACTACGTCCAAAAAGTTCCAGGACTGACGGAATAAAAAACATAAAAAAAGTACCATCCTCACAATTAATGCTGGTCACCTTCAAAATACCGCCCTTCTGAATCAACACGCAGTTTCCAGCTTTTCTGAAGATTCTGAAAACAGTTCTGGAAGGCACTTTCCGGGATGTCCGCAAGTTGTTCTGTCACAGCTGCTTTGATAGATGTAATATCTGCATGATACTGTCCTTTTAGTGCCCATTGTATCCTGGGGGAACAGGAAGAAGTCACAGGGTGATAAATCAGGGGAATACGGCACATGTGGCAACACAGTGATTTGAGAGTGAGCTAGGAGCTGTTGGACTGAGAACGCGGTATGTGGCCTCGCGTTGTCATGGAGGAAGAACCAATTTCTGGACTCTCATAACTGGGGACCACGGCGACCAATACTGCTGCCTAAACGTCGTAAGACTTGCTCGTACAATTCTTGATTACCGTTTGGCCAACTGGTACGAATTCCTGGTGGAGTTTCAAATCGAAAAAACCATCAGCATCGTCTTTGTCTTTGATGGCTGCAAGCGGGCTTTCTTTATCGATGGTGAATGGGTGCTTCTCAATTCAGCGTTTTATCGCCTGGTTTGTAGATCATGCTGCAGGCACCATGTTTCATCTCCTGTAATAATTCTGGGGCAGAAATTAGGATCCTCAGGTGCAGTGCCCAGCTGATCGGAACTGATCGATGAACGAGCCACCTTTTTATCGTCATTTAGAATGCGGCGTACCAATCTGGCATGAAGTTTTTGTTTTCCCAGATCCTCGCGTAGAATCTCATGACAGATAGATTTACCGATACTCGTCGACTCAGCTAAAAGTCTCGCTGTAATTCGGCGATCTTTCTTTAACTGATTTCGCACCTCTTCGATTTTTTCCGCTCTCCGAACACTGGAGAGGCGCCCAGATCTTGGATCATCATCAAAGGAATCCCGCCCGTCACGAAACCGTGCATACCATTAGAAAACTATGCTTCGAGACAATGCGGTGTTTCCATACACTTTTTTTAACATTCTGTAGGTGCTGATTCACCAAATTTTCAACCAAAATGGGCGTTTACTCTCTGCTCGTCTATGGCTCAAATGAAATGGGACGAGAACGCTTGCCATGACTTCCTAAATGACCGTCTGCCGCCTTCCAGTACCGGTGGTTTCCAGCTGTTTGCTGATTGGCCAAGGACTGTTGTCTTCTGGCATCACGTGATATTTTTATCCCACTACTATTACGTCAGTTATGCGGTCAGTCCTGGAACTTATTGGGCGCAGGTGTATTTTATTGTATTTCAAAAATCCTGAAGCCTATTCAAACTTCTCTTTTGACGGCTCTATCTGTCTGTAACAATCCAAATTAAATCCTCACGTCTAAGAATCTGAGACCAGTACTATTCAGTATGGAACTTTTGAATTAACAACTTTTTTTCTGCGGATCTTGAGTGCATCCGTTTGAAATCAGATTGTTGAATATTGATGATACATTTAGAATTCCATTCTACTATGCCACGAAATGGTGGAGCCACAAAGTTACATCCCAGAGATTTATCAATTTTCAAATAGCGCAGATGTGTGTGAGTCCTGAAATGCGAAACCAAATTTTCCATCCAAACCTAAAGTAAACAGCATAACCTTCTCTGATGCGACCAAGGCTCAACTTTGGCTGCTCCAAGGAACACAAAAAACGCTGTCCCAATTCTCTCAAAGTGGGTTACGTATAAAGAATCAAAGAACCATGCATTTATGTTAATCTGAAATTCAAATTTTGACGTGTAATCTCAAAAAGCGTATAAATGAGTTAAATAAGCGTTAGAAATACAGTAAAATGTCGAGACTAAGCAGAATTCCGTATAAAAATGAAAAACGTATAAATAAGAAACGTATAACCGAGATTTCACTGTATTTTATTATATCAGCGCTTTTGTTTTTTCGAAGAATCCAATTGAAACAATTTTTTTTACGTTCGGAACCTTTTACCACGATGACCACTTTGCATGCGGTTCCTTCGAGTAATCCTTGGTTTTCCTATATAAGAGGACCTAGATATACACTATATTGACAAAAGTCACCGGATACCTGGAAGAGAAACACAACAAAGCATTTATTGACATATTATACACTAGTACGGTGTTGGTCCACCTTTGGCTTTAATGCATGCACTGACCCCTCGAGACATGCTTTCGACAAGATTTTGGAACACTGCGATAGGTATGCGCTTCCATTCAGTACATAAAGCGGCGGCTAACTGTTGCTTAGTAGTAGGCCATGGTTCCAAACTTCTTATGCAGCGCTCCAATTCATCCCATCGATGCTCTATGGGATTAAGATCAGGGCTCTGTGCTGGCCAGTCCACACACGATACGGAATTACACGCCGTAACAGTCCTTGCTTTATGACTCGGTGCATTATCCTGCTGGTACCAACAAGGCTCGGTTCCATAGTATTGCCACAGAGTTGGTAGGGCATATTTGTCCAGAATATCGAGGTAGACGTGCTGGTTAATAGGTTTGTTCACGATAACCAATGGGCCGGGACCATACCACGAAAAACACCCCCACGCGAGTATACATCCAGCTCCAAACTTGACCGTAGGAACAGTACACTGTGGTAAAAATAGCGTTCCCCTACCTGCCGTCATACCCACACACGGCCATCAGACTGATGGATCGTGTATCTGGTTTAAAATAGTCCATAGGACCCGTTTCCATTGATCCACGATAAATGTTCTTTACACCATGCTAAACGACGAGTTGCATTCTGAGTAGAGATGAAAGGCTTATGAGCAGCCACACGACCACGGTAACCCTTGGAATGAAGTTCTCTGCGAATGGTACGTGTACATACCGAGGTTCCAGCATTTTTACTCACCTGTACACTGAGGTCTTTTGCAGTACTCCGTTGATTAGCTGTAACGACTCTCCTGAGACTTCGACGTCCTCTATCAGGGATTTTCTTTGGTCTACCGGTACGTTTTGCTGCTTCAGGCACGCCGTGTGTCTTCCACTTATTCAGTACATCCAAAATAGTTGACTTGGGTATGTTTAAACGCCTCTCGGTTTCTTTTATGGACAACCCACTAATATAACACCCAACAATCCATGGGCGCCCATAGCTTAATTTCCAGGAGGGAGCGAAAATAGAATCTGTAAATACTAATAGCATGAACAAACATATGTAAATTTCACTGTGTCATATGTATCCTCTAACCATTTTTACCACACACGCGTAGATAAATTTAATTGAAAACCAGACGACCCAAAAACTAAATAAAAAAGACCGATAAAGTTCGACAGCATGTTGGGAAAATAAAATTGTTCTTTGTTCTACCGAGACTTGCGCCTTTTGGCCACTTGTGTCCCATGCACCACAGACTTCCAATGATCATTCAATTGATCATCAAGAACGAAAAAACTCCCCCAAGACAAAGTTCTGGAAAAAACTTGCCAAACTCTTTGCTCAGCAGAAAATGGGCGTTGTAGATAATAAGTTTTTCATTTCTTTGTCTTCCACACTGAACTGCATTATACTCAGGTATGCTGTGCTCCAACACGCAGTGCAAATTTCAATATTATTACTTTCTACTGCAAATTCCCAATGTTTTTACTAAACGAACACACGTTTCCAAAAGTTCAACATAAAAATTATATCAATCAGAATTAATGTTATGTCAGAAGACTTTGTAGTGCTTGCCAAGAAGTGAAATGACAGTCAGATTTTCAGGGGAGTGCAAGTGCCCCCTCTTGCCCCTCCCTATGGGCGCCTATACAAAAAACTTTCCTTTCTCAAAGTCAATTCTCTCCCGCCGCGACATTTTCACCCAAATGCACAGTGCGATGTGATGACGGTCAGCTGCAGGCTTGTTTTTATACCGTTTACAGCTGTACCGCGCATCTTAACAACGCAACGGATCCGTTCATTTGCTTTTGAAGGGGTGTCCGGTGACTTGTGTCATTATAGTGTACATCGCATTTTCCCGATATCTCTGCATTTAAATATTCAGTTTGAAAAAAATATTTTTGCTTCGGAACCCGCTCGTGACAATAATACTTTGCATAAAATTCCTAATTCTTCGTAAAGAAAAATTTAACTATTAAGGGGTAATGTGTATTTCTGTGTACAACATACATGAATTTGCAGTCACAACTAGGAGTTCGATATTTCGCGGCTCTAACAGATTGGCAACCTATTAAAAAAAAATCCGTCACAGCTTCTTACGGAAAACATTTTATTAATATTTTCTGTCCAGAATTATACATGCACTATTTTCCCGCTAGGAGGAGTGCTTGTTTTTCACGGATTTGTTTCACACATTTTTTCGACGTAAATTGACAGAAATTTTCCTGTTAATTTTTCTCAGGTTAATAAATGAAAACTGTTGTTTTTAAGAAGTGTTAACGGAAAATCCCGAGTCTTTTCGGGGAATTTTTACGTGATTCCTTTCGTGTACTAACGGGAAATTTCTGTTCTCACTTTTTCCGTATTTATACGACGAAACATTTCCGGTAATAAGAGCTGTTTGTTGGAACACTTGAGGTTTAATTAACTATTAAATTTCAATCGTGTATTGGCATACCTGATTTTGAAGTACAGACCGTACATTATGGACAGCATATCGCATGTCATTACTCATTAAGGATATTGTGGCAACGGATAGCCCCCTCCTCCTATTGTTGCACCTACTATTGTACGTATATTGTGTTACCGTAAGAAACCGGGTACTTGAAGTATCGTACGGGTGATTGCATGATGTTTATGTATCAGCCTATCGACCCTTAAGACAAACGGTATTATAGCTATCAAGAATAACTTTCATATTTAGGGGGTTTTGTGAATTAATACTATAAAGCAGCACATTTCACCTTTTCTTAAACATAATTAAAAGTCATTTTCAGTTTAAAAAAAACCTCGAGCTCCAAAACTCCTTCGAAAAACCATGATGAAAAATAAAGTAATTGGTGATAAGTCCTCTTGCATAAAAAATGAAATTACTCTAAACCTATTCTGAAAAATAATGAGCTCCTACAGGAAATAAAATGGCTAATTAACCCGCATTCATAGCGAAAAACAGTTCATCGTCGCGCGACTCGAGTCATCATGTTGGTAAGTGTCCGGCTAGCTCAGTCGGTAGCGCTCTCTGCTGGCGTGCAAACCATCCAGGGCAAGAGGAAAGTCTCTTTTACTCTGTACGTTATGAAGATATTCTGCAAGATGCTGGTACATTTAGGAAAAAAAGACCTGAGTAACGAAGTTTCTTCTTCATAGAGAGTGAAAAAGTCAAAATCGAAGATTTTGGAAATTCGAAAAAATTCTCTCTAAAAACGGAAAAACATGAAACTGATTTTCCTTTAAAAAATAACGGAATTAGTGACAGTGGAAAATCTGTCAAAATACTGATGTTTCCGTTATCAGAAACGGAAACTTTTCAAAACGTCGGAGATGTACAGGAAACTTTGCTGCACGTTATTTTCAGGAATTTTCCGTGAATTTACATCACTTAATTTTTTACAGTACACTGTGAAAACGCATATTTAACCGTGAAAGGGATCGAAATCGCGCCCCCTCACTCGGGAGTAAGTTGCGCTCCCAACTAAGCTACACAAATGGAAAGTACCGCTGCAGATTAGTCTTCTTGACACGTGCTTTACCTCTGTAGTACGTTGCAGAATTTCTAGAAATAATAAAGTTTATTAGATAATAAAAAGCATAAGATTTAAAAGTGCAAAAGCGTTTTCAGCAACATGGAGCACCAAAAGCAGGAAGTTACCAAACAGCCATGGTAAGTAACCTCATTATCAGCACAGAGTTATGACTAAGACAAGAGTCGCATTTTAATGACAGAAAGGTTTAATGACTCACATTTTTTGTACATGAACAGTTCCAAAAAGAATAAATTTTACGGCAGAAAGTAGCGTAAAATTATTCCCGTTGGAACGTCTTATTTATTCATAGAGTTGTAACTAATTCACCAAGCGAGCTGGATTGGTAACAGCATTAACCGTTTGGCCCACATATTTGTCCCGTTCATTCGCTCGGCCGGGACCAGTTTTTAAAGGTTCATTTCATAGTCTTATTCCTTACAGGAAATCACTTCTTCACTTACATATAAATAAACAAATGACAGTTTATTCACTGCGTCTTCAATTTTTGCAAACCGCTTGCTAACTCGAGAAAAGTCATTAGCCACACTTTTCTGCTGAAAAGCGAAACTTGTCCTCTAGAAGCTACTCTATATTATGGAGCAAAAGTAAAAATAAGAAAAAGAAAAAAAAGGGGGCGTAAGTACATATCGGTGTTTTTAACATGTTTACAATCGCATTTTCGCTTACAAAAACATAAATGAAAAAACAAATGTTTAATTACACGCCACCCACCGATGAAAACACTTTTTTAAATCAAAATAATGTATAGTTTCCACGCTAGTGGTCGTTAACGTAAAACTCTGTAATGATGATATCTCTGTCTCTAAAATCCCAATTTAAAAAAAATTCTCTGTGCTACTGATAGAGTTTGTAGCGAGAAATAGCTTTTATATATTTGCCAATGCCCGTCCCATACCGTTTTTTCACTAGGAATGTAAGTGCTAGTTTCTATTTGTACCATAGACAGAACAGTGTCTTCGTTTCTAAGAGCCCAATTTGAAAAATGCCCTTTGCCTTCGATATCTTCGGTTATGAGAAACGTTTTGTGCACGATTTCGGATTTTTCGTTGCACACATTTCCGAAAATAGAAACGGGTCACGGGCCATCGGGTCAACATGTCGACAATTTCTTGCGGGTCCAACGGTTTGGATCAAGGTGTTCCTAACCCGATTTCGACGCGGTTTTGTTCCCGTTTTATTTTTGAAAAGAGAAAAATATTATTCCAAAGAAAAATGCGCGTTGTAGAATTCTTCAGTCGGTAATGGTGGGTGAATAATGATTTGCCATGCAAAAAATATTGTCGTCTCTCTCTCTTAAAGCAACGAAGATTTCCACCGACCGACGTCAGACACACCGACACCATATCGTAAGAAGATACTTCCTTTGCGTTCTTTTACAGTGCGAATGTCTAGGGCAAGGTACAGGCAAACGCAATTTGCCTGCTTTTCAGCTAATTCACTCTCTCCGTGTGAAGTTCGCTGTATGACAAAGAGTTACTTTTCACATCGCATCTTTTACATTGTGCATTCAGAGATTTTCCATTGATGTGCTAACATCCCGTTACTATGACATGTCATGTCGAAATTAATTCCTTATTTGTTAATATGGATGGATTTAATATTCGAGAGGTTGAGAACGGCGTCGAAGCCAACAAATACGTGATTGTTGAAAACCACAAGAGGAAGAGTTAATGCTGGAAATTGTTTCGTCTCATTAAGGAACCGGTGAATAATTCTCTGTTGTTTGGTCTTGCTTGTTCAAAATGTGGAAAGTGTTTTATTACAAAGAAAGATGTCGACGGTGTTATAAAAGATTATGGGACCAAAAATCTAACGGACCATATGAAGGTATGCGCACCTCCATCAAAGCGTGGAAAGAGTGAACAATCTAAATATATTAAAAAAATACATTTGTGTAATCGTAAATAATGATTCCCATCTGCAATATACTCCATGTTTACGGTCATAGTCAGCCATTACTTCTGGATTACGCAAAATAGTGGCACTAAAAATGGCACTAAAATTTAGCAAGTAACCAAATTTTATTATTAAAAAAGATTTCAGTTATTAAATATCAAGCAGTTATTGGGATGAATATATATACCATGTTTATATGTATATCTAAGGAACCATAACTGATTTAATGAGCCATTCGCGGTTTCGTCTTAATGAGGCATGTACTTAGACATGCATGGCTTAATCTTTGAGACAAGCATATGACTACTAGCAGGATCAACCAGGATCAACCAGGTAAACATCTCAGTAAGGGAAGAAAACAGATTATGGCACTGAGAAAAGAAGATGGTTCTGTAACAAGAAATAGAGGCGAAATTTTGACAAGAGTGAAAGATTTATACTCAAAATTATATGAAAGGGATGATACATGTACTTCAGACATCATGAAAGGTACCAGTACCAGAGTTCTTCCAGTCCTCCCAGCAGAAGTTGCACATGCAATCAAGAACATGAAGCGGGGAAAAGCTCCAGGAGAAGATGGAATTACTGTAGACATCATACAAGAAGCAAGTAGGGAAATCGAAACAGTACTCGCCCAAATTTTCACTCGATGCCTTAATGAAGGGAAGATTCCTGAGGATTGGAACAACGCTACAATGATCCTGCTACAAAAAAAATGTGACATTGAGGATCTCAGGAACTACACACCTATCAGCCTCCTATCAGTGGTTTATAAAATCTTCACTAAAGTTCTTTCACACCGCTTGAAGGTAACACTGGACATGGCTCAACCGAGATAACAAGCTGGATTCAGGAGTGGCTACAGCACAATAGATCATATCCACGTACAGAGAAAAGTAATTGAAAGAGCGAGGGAATATGAACTTCCATTGTGCATGGCTTTTATCGATTATGAAAAAGCCTTCGATTCGGTGAAATCATCAGTAGTTACAATGGCACTGAAATCCTGCGGTATTGAAGATGCATACATTAATATTATGAGTAACATCTATGAAAATGCAATTGCAAAGAATCGACTGCTTGAAAATACGACACACATAAAAATTGGAAAGGGAGTGAGACAAGGTGACACCATATCTCCGAGGCTCTTTAATGCCACATTGGAAAATGTCTTTCAATCACTGAACTGGGAAAACAAGGGGATAAAGATTAATGGAGATTATCTAACCCACCTTCGTTTTGCTGATGACGTAGTCATTTTTGCAACTACTCTATCAGAGCTGCAGAGTATGATCCAGGAACTTGCTGACAAGAGTAAAGAAGTGGGATTAAAAATGTACTTTCAGAAGACAAAAGTGATGTTCAATGCTTTTACAAGAAATGAAGATCTATCTATTGATGGAGAAAAGCTGGAGATAACAGACACATACGTTTATCTTGGACACCAGATATCAAGTGAGGGTCACATTGATGAAGAAATTAATCGGCGTACAAAACTTGCCTGGAGAGCTTTTGGAAGAAACAGAATAATTTTCAAGAGCAATATGCCATTATGTCTTAAAAGAAAAGTGTTGGATCAATGCATCCTTCCAGTGCTTACGTATGGTGCAGAGACGTGAACCGTAACTAAAAGAGACATACAAAGGCTGCAGACAACTCAAGGCAGCATGGAGAGGTGCATGCTTCGTGTAACCAAGAGAGATAAGAAGAGTAACTCGTGGATCCGAAAAATGACAAGAGTGGAAAACATCATGATCAGAGTTAAATCCCTGAAATGGCAATGGGCTGGACATACTGCCAGAAGGACAGACTATCGATGGACAGCCGAAATTTTAGATTGGATTCCAAGGGACAGGAAAAGACCCAGAAGAAAACCACATGGGAGATGGGTGGATGAAATTCGAAAGTATGCGGGAGTGACATGGAGGAGACTGGCACAAGACAGACCGTTGTGGAGGAAACTTGGGGAGAGCTTCGTCCAGCAGTGGATTGATAATGGTTGAAAATGATGATGATGATGATGATGATGATATGTATATATATATAAATTGAGTTTCGAATTTATAGTTCAAAGCAGATTTGTTCGGGTCAGTTACGGGTCCGGGTGGGGTCCAGTTATGGGACGTCCGGGTCCGAAACTTTTGACCCGTTTCCAACTCTGCACATTTCAGTCGATAGCAGCCAAAACTATTTATATTAATTTTGTGAATGTTTTAGCGATTATGTAGAAATCCGGTTGATTAATTTTTTTTGTAATTGGTTCAGAAGACTGTAAAGCACGCTGCTTAGACTGCGGATTTTAAATTATGCTCAGATTTTCTCCAGAAGGTGTGAATGAATTCTCTTTTTCGCCGATGTTTTGTTCTAAAAATCATGCTTTTCAATATTTATGATGCTATGAATCTTCCCCGACAGCAAATATGTAAATCCCAAATCAAAAATTTTGATGTAACGAAAATGGGTAAGGATTCGTCATTGCCAAAACCATTATTGAAATATGATCATGATTATTTCATCACGTTTTACATAAACGTAACAATATCTCGTAGGGAAATTTGGTTTCTCTTCAACCCCCGACGGGATTTACCTGCTATTGACGAGAGCGTTACCCTGATATGTTAGGTGTACAAATCAGTTTTAAAGCGTTTTAAGACAACGCAACATGTAATTCGAGAGAACACAACAATACCTTCACGAATCAAAATATGCGCCGTCATTAGCTATCACCTTCCGCCATCGGTCGGGTAGCTGACAGATTCCAGCCATGAAGATTACTTCGTCGTGTGACGCGATAAAGTCGTTAACCCATTTTTGCACTTCGTCACGTGTCCGGAACCGTACAGCAGACAAACCATGTTACATTGATCGAAACAAATGATAGTCCTAAGGGGCTATGTCGAGGCCATACGCCGGGTGCTCCAAAACTTTCTCGCCAAGCGTCAATAACGTTTCCTTGACCGATTTCGCGACATGCGTCCTAGCGTTGTCATGCAGTAATTTCACGGGACGCTATTGAATGGACGTTTCCGGCAGATTTCCTGGTTCAATCGCAGCAATTGTTGCTTGTAGCGACCATCAGTAACAGTTTGACCTTGTTCCTGTAGTTCATAATAGAGCACACCCTTCATATCCCACTGGATGCACAGCAGAAGTTTCTTGGAGTGAGTATTGCGTTTCGATGTCGAAGTCGTTGCTTCACCGGAATCTATCCAGTGTTTTTTTTGCATTTGGGATTGTCGTACCATATCCACTTTTCATCACCCGTAACGGTTTTCCACAGGAAAGACTTTCTGTGTTGTTTATTCAACAGATGCAAAGACTTCATGGCAGGCTTATCCTTGTTCCTCTGGTTCAGGTCATGTGGCACCCATTTTCCTTCCTTCTGAATCTTTCCCATTGCGCGTAAACGATTGGAAATGGTTTGTTGAGTTACCCCCAGTTGCTCACCTAGTGTTTTTTTGCGTTTGAGACGAATCTTCATCCAGCAATGCTTGTAGTTCCTCATGTGCAACGTCCTGCGGGGCGCCGCTACGTTTTCGAACGCTAACATCAAAATCACCTGCTTTAAACCGTCGAAACCAAAACTCACACTTTCTTTTCGATACAATATTCTCCTCCAGAACAGTACAGATCAATGCACATGCTTTTGCAGAACTTTTTCTTGACGAAATTCGTAACGAATGCAGTGGCGAATAAAGGCTATAACGTAATGCCTTTTTCGTGTTCAAGATTGGTTTTACGTTATGTCTAAACCATGACTAAGGAATGTTGAAATACAATAAGAATAGGATGCAATAGCTCCTAATTAAGCTGTTACGGCGAGACGAAACATAAACAGAAGTCAACTTACGGTAATTCTCTCTTTATTCCAGCACTAATTCAATAGAACTCCACAACATGGCACTAAAATGGTTAATTTCACATTTAACTTAACAATCGAACGTCTACACACACACACATCCACATGAGCAACTACCGTATCGTCCTTTTTATCCATAGTTCTTATCATATTCATACGTCACTTTCTCTCTGACCTCAAATGTGTTGCCAACAGTATTCTCGTTAGAGAGAAGATGTCACTTTAAGTTTGGAAGTATGACGGAGAACAAACTGAAATTTACATAGGAAAAGGAACTAAAAATGAAAGTTAATTTAGAATATACGTCACAATGCAGTATCGCTTACCATATTTCACCTACCGATGTGCAAGTGCGTTTGACTGTTTGGCAAACTTCTGTGTTACATTCTATACCCTGGGCCAGTTACGGTCGCATGACAACAATGCAAGGGAATGTCGGATATGTAAATTAGCGGTATATGCCACACAAAAAACGCTTTAAAACTTATTTGTACACCTAATATTCGATTTTTCAGTTGTGTCGGGACATTGCTATGATCGATCGTGCTGTTACCACTCCAGAATCTGAGCTCTCTTGGCTGCACCATGTTCAGCGTTTTCTTCAAATAATGCGACAGCACGTTGTGCAGATTTTGCCAACTTTGTTGTGAGGAAAGTTTCTAAAATATCAAGAATGGTTGTTGAATGCAGTTTTTTTGGTAAGCTCAGCATTTCCAAATATAAATTTGTGTCCCTTTTCATGAAAGCGTTGAGCTATCGACTATTTATGTAGTTCGCAGTTCCATTTGTAAATCCTGTACTCTTTTAACCGAAAGTGCAGGGAGTGCAGGGTCTGGCTAATGTACAAAAGGCCAAAATCACAAGGGGTTTAAAAAATTACCCACGAATCTTCGATATCGTCTTCTGAGAAAAAGAAACTAATTTAAAAAAAATTTTGATCAAAGAAATTCGTTTGTTTAAAAGAATCTAAAGCCATTGAAACTTTTGATTTCAAGGTGATTTTCAAAGTCCTAAACAATATGAATTACTTCGGATCATAAGATCGCTTCGAAAATTCAAATTGGTGAGGAATGTTTCAAACGCTGTGCGAATTTGGCCTTTCGTACTGTATATGGGCCAGACCCTAAGGACCTGGCTGTTTTAAGAAAGAGTCGTTACGTACGACTCCAAGATGGTTCAGAGCATAAGAGTTACACATACGGATGTGTGAACGGAAGAAGTCCATAGCTCAACACTGTCATGAGAATAATGATAAATTCCTCTTTGAAGAGAATAAGCTTATTGGAAAATCAGTTCAAGCATCATTCTCAGTATTTTGGAAGCTTTCCACATTATTCAAGTTCTTTAGGATTTGCCGACGACATGGCATCTACTCCATTTCTCTCAAGTGCATTGAATTAACTGACTAAGACCCGTGACCCTCAGCATCGCTGATCATGTGACAACAGTTTGAATATTTGCGTCACGAATCTGGGCCAGAAGCACAGCGAAACTGCGGTCGGCTCAAATCATTTTGACTAAAAATTGATATATTTATATTAATTCAACCTAAGGATACTGAAACAACTCCCAGGAAAAATGGATAATTAGAATCGTCGCCTTAGGGTTGATCTTCCACACTGATGTATTTTTGGGTTTCAAGACTCAAAGTAAGATAATAAAAGGCTCAAGTGTGAGATATGATGGGCTTATCATACCTGCGAAGGCTGCTCCACTACGGAAAACAACCTGGCTACAATAAACTGTGTATGAGAAAGAGATCTCGGCCGAGTGATTATAACATTAGAGGTATAAATGAAAAGACGAATAAGGTGTTGTTTTTTTATTGGAGGTTTAGCGATCACCGTGAGCAATTCAATGGGCTATGAGCAGTCGCCCGTCCCTACTTTAGGGTCACTGGTTCCAGGGAAGTGAGAGAGCCAGTGCCGTAAGACAAATACAACATCCATGCCTCACCGGGATTCGAACCCGGACGAATGATCAGAAGCCATAGCTTAGACCACTACTGAAGAATTGAATGAACTGATGGGAGTATGGTCTAAAAATGAGAGTGGTGAAAGAAGAGATAAGTTGGTGTACTTGTGGTTTTGAGTGCAAGGATGAATAGCTACATTTGCGTAAGGAAAATAATTTTGCGGTTGCTTTTTTGAAAGTAAAGCTTCACAGAATAGTAATTGCAGTAATGTATGCGTCGCCATGGTTATGAACCTATTGATGAGAAGAATGACTATTGGGATGAGACATGCGCTTTTTTGAGCTTGGTGCTAAACAAAAGGTTACCCTACGGGTAGATGAAGATCGTAGTGCTAGCTGTTCCGATTACCGAATTGTCTGATGTTCTGACTTTTGACCATTCGTTTCTCCTGTGGCACTGGCTCTACCTCTTTCCTTGAAGCAGTGGCCCTAAATTAGGGACCTGCGACTGCTGAAATCCCTCGGAGATTCTTATGGTGGTCGTTAAACCCCCAAACAAACAAACAAACAAAAAAAATGCATCAGAGCTACAATGGGTGATCCGAATGAGATTTCTGACAACATTCTGTGTAAAATTAATGATTCCGGTGCATATAATATGTGACGTAGACTATAATTTAACCGTTTTTTTATTTTGTGTTTTCTTATGTAAAAATTTGGGTTATTCTCGTAAATGTTTTTCAATCTGAACTCCCACATTTTCTTTCAATGAATTTGTTCTTGGTAACCCTGACAATAGGACAAAGCGCAATTAGGTAGTCGGAAGCCAAGAACGAATGCAATTGAGTCTTTTAGAGGCAATGCTGCTTTAGTTATCGGAGAGCAATCTTCACTCCGGAATATTTTTTGTTATCGGAATTTTAACGACTACCGTGAGCAACTCAATGGGCTATAAGTAGACGCCCGTCCCTAATTTAGGGTCACTGGTTCCAGGGAAGGGAGAGAGCCAGTGCCGTAAGAGAAACACAACATTCATGCCGCACCGGGATTCGAACCCGGATCCCATCCGGACGAATGATCAGAGGCCATCGCTTAGACCACTGCGCCACCGGGGCGGCCTCCGAAAGTTTGTTGTCAACAAATGTGTTAACGATGCTCTTTACGTAACGTTATTGAAGTCCTGTTTATGATACGATATTCACAAGTTTCCGTACGTAACATGTGTTTGTCAACCTTTGATGCTGTGTCAGTATGGATATGCGATTGACCAGAGAGCGACATGGCTATGTTACGTATTCTGAGAATACGTATTCTTGAATGTGGATCAATCCACGTGAAGTTGAATTGTGTGCTCTATGACGGATGTTCTTGAAGACCTGCCATTGCAATAAAAGATTGGAATATTAACATAAGTCATGTATTTCTTTGCTGACCTTTCATGTACTAAAGTTGATTGCATATTTAGTCAAGAACTTTTCAGTTACATGTATCAAGCTCAAGCTATCCGGGTCAATGAAAGTTACAGTACGATAGGCCAAACGAGTTAGGATCCTGTATGTTTCCCAGACAAGCTAACGTAACGGTAATATAGTGTTCAAGTTAAGGTTTATATAACACTCGAGGCATTAGCGTGCGATTGAAGTTAACATAGTAGTTGAAGCGATTTCATTAATTTAACACAAAAAATACCATAAATTATGACGAAAGATTAATTGAACTTTGTATTCAGAGATTGTATGTATCTAATACCTTTTGCAACTAGGAGTATATCCACACACATATACTTCTACATGATAAAATCGTTCGCTAAATTGTATAGATTGCGTATGATCAGCGCGTGAAAGTTGTTGAAACTCAAACGATGAGAAATTCAGATATTGGGTCTGATTACTACCTGCTAGTGTCACGAGTGAAGATGAATGTTCGTTGGAAAAAAAACAACAACAGAAAGAAACCTGAAATGATAAGAAAGAAGACTGAAAGGCTTGCTGAGGAACATCAGCATTTCTATGATGTACTCAGTGAGTGATTGAATAAGTTGTTGTGAGATCGAGAGTGCTCATGCTTTAAGAACTGTTTTGTCACTTCGCTGCAGGGGTTAGTGGCATTGAGATTAAAGAAGCTGTAAATAGGAAGGACGAAGCTAAATCTGGAATGATTGCGAGGCCAGGTAACAAGCTGAATAACGCTGTAAAAGGTGTGAAGCACAAGAGTTGGTTCATTAGGGTGAGTAGAAAACAGCTGGCTCTTTCGAAACACAGGAAATCGTTTTGGATCCACGTAAGCAATAGAAACAAGAAGGCAGACAGATTTTTAAGTTGTGTGAAGAGTAGGATAAGAGAAATGGTTTGAAAGCCTAATGGGTTACGTGAAAGACGGCGAGAATATTTCTGCAAGTTAATGTAACGTGAAAGCAAATATTATTTTGGAGTAGACGCACGTGATTCCAACTCCTATCCTCCCGCACACAAGAAACCCACCCACAGAGAGAGAGAGAGAGAGGGAGATAAGGGAACACAGCCGGGATTCCTAGAGAAGCGGTTTGTGAAGCACTAATACCTCAGAAAAATGTTTGGACCACTAGAGTACATGGTATAACAGCTGGGGTATTGAAATGGATCTGGTACGATTCGTCCAACGATGATTGGTGGAATGCCGATTGGTCCAATGCCGATTCGTCCAAAGGGACAATTGGTCCAATGCCGATTCGTTCAGTGGTACGATTAGTTCAATTCCGTCTCATCTGTCGGAAGTGCTGCACGTGCAAAACAAATCTTATCCATTCTGATTCTGTCTTCGGTGTTGTATGGAAGTACCAGTATTCCAAAGAATGTAAAATAATGTTACATTTCATGCGCAATATTGTGGTTATCGACGTTTTTTTCGGAATCGCTTTTTCTTGTTATATATATATAGATAAAGGCAGATAGTAGCGAGAGCATACGTCCGCGTAGCTCAGTTGGAAGAGCGACTTACTCCGGAGTGAGGAGGCCCGGCGTGAACAAAAATGACGGAGAAATTTACTTCGTTATACTGTTCTCACTGCCGCATGAAATTACTGATGTATGAGCCATTCAACCAACTTCATATCAAATCAAGTTAATAATATTGTGCTTTTATTTTGGCATTAAATATTAATTCACAGGCCGTAGGCCTAGGTGTTTTTAGAGGTTTTTATTTTACCAATGACTTGTTCACAACATTTACACATCAAGTTAAGTTAATAATATTGCGCTTTAACTTGGGCACTACGTAAATATTAATTCATAGGCCTACGGTCTGGGTGCCTTGTAAAGATGTGAGAAATGATCCGTTGAGTGCCTTTTTTTAGGTTTTATAAAATGTTCACAAATACCATATTTTAAGTTGTAACTTAAATCTAAAAAAAACCCCACGGCCCAAGTATCTTGTAAGAGTTGTAAAGAGCTGAGAAATGTTCTCCCTTTACCAGGTTTATAAAATGTTTACAAATATAAAATATATGCAAATCATTTTTCAAAAGGATATAAAGAGGAAAATAACTTTATTCATTATTTTATTCCTTTCTTAAAAAAAAAAAAAAAAAAGAAATTGGCCTTTGGTAGGATGATACCATCGGACATTGGACTAAACGGCATTGGACCAATCGTCCCTTTGGCATTAGACTAATCAGCATTGGACCAATCGTCCCTTTGGACGAATCGGCATTAGACTAATCGGCATTGGACCAATCGGCATTGGACGAATTGTCCGGGACCGATTGAAATATGGTTGTGACTCCATCATTGGTGGTTTAGCTGATATTAATCAATGGCGTTATGACTATGGGATGCTATAATTGTTCCGCTTTGTAAGGTAACAGGCGATCATACTGAATGCAGGAATTATCATGGTATCAGCTTTTTAAGTCTGTCAGGGGAAGTGATTGGAAAGGTCATTACTGATAAGGTACGAGGCTTTACATAAAAGGAAATGAGGCGTGTACAGAATAATGATTTTGTACCTTCTTAGGATTGTAATAAACTAATTTATTTGTTACGCATGTTGATTGAAAAAGTATTTATCTGTTGATCAGAAATTGTTTTTGCTGCATTTATGTAGAGTTGGAGAAAGCTTATGACACAGTATAGTGCTTTTGTGAAGGGTCTTGAAACACTGTGGTGCAAGTGGAAATTTACATGAATGTGTGAAAAGCTATGCATGTTGGCAGTAGAGCATGTGTGCATTTATAATAAATGGCGTTTTATTGAATCGTATTTTTTATTCCGACAGGGTTGTGTAATGTTTCCATGTCTATTCAATATTTCGATTGATCCTTTCATGATTTCAAAGCAGATAGCATTGTTTATGCCTTGGGATTTTCCCTGTGTTCAGGTTGTATGCTAATTATGCAGCTCTGCTGCATGAAAATAAAAGTGAATTGTAGAGTTATGTTATCGAGGACGAAAAAGGTATGCATGGAATTTAAACCATGCATAAAAGTGCGAAAAGAACCAATGTTACGGTTTCTGAGCGAAGAACTGTTAGTTCTGAGAGTCAAGATCACTCCAAATGGTACATAGGTCGACCAATTGAATGAGTTTGTAAATTTAGGAAGCATATTTGACAGAGAAAACAGATTAGATGATGAAATATACAGGCGAGTGAACCAGCTTTGAAAGTCGCAGCTGCTTTAAGAGGACTTTGCTGCCCCGTTGGGTTGTCAAAAAAGGGTGCCGAATGGCTGTGTGGGAAAGTGTAATTATTCCTACTCTGATGCATGGTAGTGGAACCTGATTACTTCAGAACAAATGCTTGAGAAATGCATTACTTACCAGGTGGAGTAGTGGTGTGTGTGTGTGAGAGAGAGAGAAAAAGAGAAAACGGGTCAAAAATATTGGAGCCGGACCCGACCCGGACCTGATCCAGGCAAAGCTGCTTTGAACTATAAATTCGAAAATATATCATCATCATAATCATTGTCAATCATTATCAATCCACTGATGGACGAAGGTCTCCTCAAGTTTCTTCCATAACGAGCTGCCTTGGGCCACTCTCCTCCGTCCATCTATCTCCTACGTGGTCTTCTGGGTCTTTTCCTGTCCCTTGGAATCCAGTCTAAATTTTGGGTTGTTCATTGGTGGTCCGTTCTCCTGGCAATATATATGTTTAGCCCATTGGCGTTTCAGGGATTTTACTCTGATCATGATGTCTTCCACTCTTGTCATTTTCCCATATCAACGAGTTTCTCTTTTTAACTTTCATGGTTATGCCAAATATGCATCTCTCCAGACATCTTTCAGTTGTCTGCAGTCGTTGTATGTCTTTTTTAGTTAAGGTCCACGTGTCTGCTCCGTACGCAAGCTCTGGAAGGATGCATTGATTAAGCACTTTTCTTTTAAGACATAATGACATATTGCTGTTAAAAATTGTGCTGTTTCTTCCAAAAGCTCTGCCACCAAGTTTTATACGCCAATTAATTTCTTCATCAATGTGACCCTCGCCAGATATCTACTGCCCAAGGTAACTGTAGGAATTGGTTACCTGCAGCTTTCCCCATCAGTTGATAAATCTTCATTCTTTGTAAAAGCATTGTACATGAGTTTTGTCTTCTGAAAGATAATTTTGAATCCCATTTTCTCCGCAAGTTTTTGGATCATACTCTGCAGCTCTGGAATATTATTTCTAAGTCGTCAGAAGTGTTCTTTGAAATATTTGGTTTTCTTTTCAAACATAAAAAGGAAATAAAGCCGGGTTGAAATTTGGCCAGGAACACCGTGACCCTACCCGTTTGACCAGCACGAAATTGTCTACCCAGTGACCCTTGACCCGTTTCTATCTCTGGTGTGTGTGTGTGTGTGTGTGTGTGTGTGTGTGTGTGTGTGTGTGTGTGTGTGTGTGGACTTGTTCGGCGGCGGAACAAAGACGTGTTCCAGAATTGTAACGTGAAGCAAAATGCTGTTAGCAATGTGCAGACAAATATTCGCGGTGATTTAGCCATGTTGAAAAATATACAAAATGAGATGCTAATTAGGGGAATTTATTCGTCCTGAGTGGCTAGGCAGATAGGTAGAGGGAGGTCAGGGAAGTCATGTGTGGATCAGATTCAGGAATGTCTGCAAGAGAAAATTACGTATAATGCTTATGAAGGACAAAATGTTTTCTGTATGTGTGGTGGATGTCGGTGAAGCTCGAACTGTGCGCAAAGATCGCCGTAAATGGAGACGTTAGGTACGTAAACAGCAAATAAAATATGAAATCATCAGTGAATCTGATTTGGTAGATGATCTTGTTTTAAGGAGAATATCTGAATCTCAGAGAACAGCTTGGTGATATGTATGCGTTTTGTTTCACTTATTATCGTTTCTTTTTATGTTTTCCTAAACAATATTAAGGTAACAATTTCGCTCCACTCTCTCCGACTTTATGGCTCACACCCAATTTGTATTTTTTTTTTTTAAACGTGATTCAGCATGCGTTACTGATTCCGTTCATGCGTTGATATATGCAGGTGGCTCCACACCACTCCTCTGATTCCACTTCAGTGACATTTCTTTCACAGATGACGCAGCTGGCGGTGATTTCCGGTTATGTCTACACGATCAGTGCTGTTGTAATAACGGTAAGTTTGCTGTCATTAAATTCATGCTCTTTCCGTCTGCCGTAAAAACAAGGAAGCTCACCATATTGTATGGGAACAACAAAGAACACCGGCTTTATATATTTCAATACTTTTATTTTCATTTTACCAAGTAAATATTTGCCATGAAACTCGATTTCTCCAGAAACGATGGGATGCGTTTGGGCGCTTGTGTATTCTTTCTATGTTTGAACAGTGAAGAGTATTTGTCTGAGAAAAAATCAGCAAGAAAATTGTGAATCCGTGATTATGAGGCACGTTGAATTATTTAAAATATGTGTGTTCGGAAGGGAATTTACTAGCACGCTATTTAGGGATAAAGCTAAAGATAAAGTCTGTTACGTATGCTCCAGCCCAAGGTTAAGCATTTCTAAAATTGTTTATACAGAGCTAAGGCTGGCGGGCTTACTGTTAGGCTACGTAAGGTTAAGGCCGCTGCTTTGACTTGGCTGCTTTGGTCGAACACAAAAGCTTCGAGTTTTCAAAAAAAAAAAAAAAAAAAAAAGAAAGAGAAAAAAAGAAAAAAAGAGGCGACAACGATTCTTTTAAAATAACGATTGTATGTTCAAGCTTATAGGGCCGCCCCGGTGGCGCAGTGGTCTAAGCGATGGCTTTCTGATCATTTGTCCGAACGGAGTCCGTCTTCGAATCCCGGTGAGTCATGGATGTTGTGTTTGTCTCACTGGCTCTCTCCCTTCCCTGGAGTCAGTGGCCCTAAATTAATGATGGGCGGCTGCTTATGGCCCATTGAGTTGCTCACTGTTGTCGTTAAACCTCCAATGAAAAAGCTTATAGGCAGCGGAATGATGTATCCTGTATTGGCTAGGATTTTTAGTTTTGATTATAAAAGAATGGCTCATTTAAAAGTTTCTACTGTCTATCTGCTACGTAGTTTTAGAGGCGTGAATTGCATTTAACCGCATTAAAATTGCAAAATTGGCTTAGAGTATAATAGTCTGTCACAAAATGACTGGTCTCTTAAATGATGATAAATGTTTTTAAACAAAATTTAAATTGATAGTGATAAACATAACATCAGGAAAAAAACTAAATACATCAATATTTTTAGGACGGCTAAATCTTGGATCCTATCGATAACAGAATGATAAATCCTATTTTTTTTTTATTGGAGGTTTAACGACCACCTGAGCAACTCAATGGGCCATAAGCAGTCACCCGTTCCTTATTTAGGGCCACTGGTTCCAGGGAAGGGAGAGAGCCAGTGCCGTAAGACAAACACAACATCCATGCCTCACCGCGATTCGGACCCGGACCCCTTTCGGGCGAATGATCAGAAGTCATCGCTTATGCCACTGCGCCACCGGGGCGGCATAAATGCCCTATTATTCCTACTGTTTGTTTTCTTTGTAAATGAAAAAAAAAAAAAAAAAAAACTCTGGTTTCTCTTCTCGGGGAATACATGAAGAATGTCCTGATTGGCTGCTTCTCATGTAACATCAGCAGCTTAAATTGTTTGATTTAAAGGAAACTCAGTCAAATGAACGGAATTTGAAGTGAAGAAAAAAATAATAAAGCACATTCAACTTAGATGAATGAACGGAAAGGTGAGAAAGCATTTTCGAAATTTCCTTAAAAAAGAAGATCGAAATTTAACTGGTACAATTTTTGAAATTTAAAATAATAGTTATTTCGTCCTCGAAACATAACATATCCAGTTGTTGCCATAGAACGGGATCGTGACAAGTTCTCATCAAATTCCAAAGATTCGTCTTGAAGGACGTTAACGGGAATATTTTAAATGAAAGTAATTTGTTCAGGCGTTTTACTTCCCAATTCAAAGCAATTTGTTATGGAAAGTTTTTTGATTAAAGGAAGTGCTTTTGATTTTTTGTTTCGTTTCAACTTTCCCCAAAGTGTAAATGTTCATCGGATTTTTGAGACAGTTTTTCTCAAAAAGCTCAAAATTTTCAGGCAAAATTGTTTCTCTGCTCCTAATTCTCAAATTCATCACTATATGAAGATTTCTGTAGTTCATTTTCAACCAATACATGGCGATTTTCCGTAGCTGATTCCTCAGAGCCCTTGGCCCGCCCCGAAAGTGTTAATATTTTTTGTTAAAATAGCCCTTAAATAGAAAAAAAATGCGTTAATTTATTAAAAAGGAATTAACTTACATTAGAAAACAATGCTTTATTTTTTTTTCTATTTTTCATTAACTTTTATTTTGTCCTGATGAATTTCAAAAATTTTCATTTTTTGTCGCCCCGCTCCCCCGGTAAATTCCATATACACTCCTGTAAGGATCAGTTTATAGTGTCTCTCTGCTTCGCTTAAATAGCTGTGACAATCTTATAACCGTTACGATATAGAAGCATTGTAGACTATAATTGTCCAATGTGTATCAATAAAATCTGGCGAAAGCACGATAAAAATGAGAAACAGGTAATGTTTAAGAAAATCTGCTTTACTGGGCTTCAAAATGATCCTGCCGTCGATATAATTCACTTTTGGCATTGTTCGTATACCTGTTGAAGGCTATGGGAAAAGTCCTCCTTTGCTATCGTCTGCAGCTGAGTCGTCACGTTCGTTTGAATGTCTGGAATGTCCGCAAACCACTTTCGTTTCAGCGCTAATTTCAGCAAGAGAAACAAAAAGTCAGTCGGTGCCTGAGCTGGCGAACACGGTGGGTAATTTTTAAAAACCTTTCACAATTTGAAGCAGAATTTAATATTAGTTCTTTGCTCCATTTTTGCACTCTAACAACGTGCACTTACAATTGCTGCCACGACACGATCTCTGTGTCACACCCTTTCTCAGAGCTCCGTGACAGTTACGGACATGTTCGCTTATGTACTTGTTGACTGCATCGGGTGAGTTACCGCACCTTTCACAACTTTTCTTTTCACATGCTCTTTGTGCCGCATCGTTACTCACAGATCGGTGACGGACATATTCTCTCATGTACTTGACTGTGTCGTGCAAGTTATCGCACTTTTCACATCCTTCCCTTTTACATTCTCTCCTTCCTCACAGCTCCGTGACGGTTACGGACATGTTCGCTCATATACTTGTTGACTGAGTCGTGGAAGTTACCGCACCTTTCACAACCTTTCTTTTCACATGATCTCTGTGCAACACCGTTTCTCACAGATCGGTGATGGTTACGGACATGCTCGCTCATGTACTTGACTGCGTCGTGAAAGTTACCGCACTTTTCACATCCTTCCCTTTTGCATGCTCTCTGTGTCACACTATTCCTCACAACTCCGTGACGGTTACGGACATGTTCTCTCATGTACTTAACTGCATTGTCCAAGTTACCACACCTTTCACAACCTGGCCGTTTACAAGCTCTTTTATGCCACACCCTTCCTCACAGCTCCGTGACGGTTACGGACATGTTGGCTTATTTACTTGACTTCGTCGTGCAAGTTACCGCTCCCTTCACAATCTTTCCTCCTACGCGTCACGACAGCTTTTATCTAACTTTATTGACACACCTTGTATGCCTGTCGTGTTTTTGTAATGCGTTATTTAGCGTACAACTGACTAAGTCATTTCTGTCGTTGAAAACGGAATAACTGGCTGGAGGTAAAAATTTGGAATACACAAGAAATGGACTTTTTCAACTCCAACAGCTTGCCTTGTCGCATTTATACTGCCGAGGGAGAGGCAATACCAAGAAGTATTGCCAACAACCAGGCGGTATTTATTGCATAGATGTTTGCAATACTTCCTGGCTATAAGCCTTCCAATTACTTATCAGCGCATCAAGTCGTTCCGTTAACGGGGCAAAGAAACTAGCATTAAATAATTGTATTATTTATTCATCATTTCATTTCTGTAAAACAAATCTTACTTTTCTTTACAAAACTCATATTTATTGGCGTTCCTATTCAAACAAAAATTCACACCACAACTAATCGGAACGCTAGCCTACTTTCCTCCACTTTTGGGAGGAAAGTAGGCTAGCGTTTTCGATTTGGGTTCCGAATGCAGTAAGAGGCACCCACCACTAGCAGGTGTGTGTTTTAGGTATTCTCTAACGTATAACAGTGGCGTACCCAAAACGGTTGAGCGATTGGGTGTCGCCCCGCACCCCAAAAAAAATTTGGAACCTTTCGATATTTCAAAAATATATTGTCAGTAAATGTACTCATAACGCAAATATGCACTGAAGTGCCAAAAGTCATGGGATAGATTCTTAACTGGCGCTGCCGTCGTATAAAGACTTCGACGCACGACACGATTTGTATCAGTTGTGAGGTGTAATCTCGTGAGTCAGGTTGAACAACCGGCAGTAGAATTATGGCAAGCCGACGCGAATTATCGGAGTTTGAACGAGGCATGGCAGTGGGAGCCAGGCGGATGGAACGTTCAATTTCCAAATTTGTACGAAATTCAACATTCCTCGATCCAAGGTGTCACGTGTGTACCGAGAATACCTCATGGAATGCACTACCACCCACCGTGGAAAGCGCAGTGGCCGACCACGGGTACTGAATGACCGTGATCAGCGGCGTTTTACCAGGATTGTCCATGTTAACAAACAAGCGACACTGGCTCAAATAACATCCAAATTCAATGCAGGAGGTACAAGAGACATATCCATCAGATCAGTGCAGCGCAATTTAACGTCCATGGTGTATGGGAGAAAAAGACCTACCATAGTGCCTTTGTTAATACCACGGCATCGAACACAGTGTCTCACCTGGGCTCGTGAACAAGGTAACTAGACTCTGGAAGACTGGCAGCATGTGGCGTGGTCCGATGAGTCACGCTACCAGTTGTTACGAGCTGATGGTAGGGTTCGGGTGTAGCTCAGACTCCATGAGGCCATGGACCCAAGCTGTCAACAGGGCACTGTGCAAGCTGGTGGTGGGTCCATGCATGTGAGGTGTGTCTTTACGTGGCACGGTTTGGGTCCTCTGGTCCTCGTAAACGTGTCATTAATCAGTAATCGCTTTGTTGCTCTGCTGGGTGACTATTTGCAGTCCTTCATGGACTTCATGTTCCACAACAACGATGGGATTTTCCAGGCGGACAATGCATTATGACATCGGGCCCCAGTTGTCCAAAATTGGTTCGAGGAGCATTCTGGACAGTTTCGACGGATGGTGTGGCCACCACGTTCGCCCGACACGAACCCCATAGAGCACTTATGGGACGTTGTGGAAAGGTCCATTCGCACCCAAGATCCCGAACCTACAAATACCAGGGAACTGTGGACGGCTGTTCAGACGGCATGCCCTAATATCTCTCCGGAAGTCTTCCGGCGATTTGTGGAATCGATGCCACGTCGAGTTGTTGCACTTTGCCGGGCTAGAGGAGGTCCTACACGATGCAAGGTACGTATCCCATACCTTTTGGCACTTCAGTGTACTTAGTAAATATACTCATTTCAAAATATATTGTCAGTGAATGCACTCATAACACTTTAATTGTATATAAAAATAAATTTCGTAAGCCACCGAAAAAAATTTCTGGACACGCCACTGGAAGGTACGGTGTTATATATGATGTGTTTATAAATCTGTCATAAGGGACATTGTTGGGATGCAGAATGTATTATTAAGGTGTCAAATCAAAGGAGCGAAAACTGACAAATTGTGTGTTTTCGTAGGGCGTTTTGGGCGCCGCCCCGGTCGCGTAGTGGTCTAAGAGCTGGCTTCTGACAATTAATCGGAGTTGAATCCTGGTTCGAATCCCGTATGAGACATGAATAGTGCGTTTCTCTTTTGGCACAGGTTCTCTCCCTTCCCTGGAACCAGTGACCCTAAATTAGGGATAGGCGACTGCTTATGGCCCACTGAGTTGCTCACGATGGTCGTTCAACTCCTAAGCAAACAAACAAAAAATAATATTAGGAAGAAGTTTATACCTAACAAATATAGTGTTTTTGAGTTGTCAGCCAAAATACGTTCATACGAGATATCACTCTATATGAGTGTATGCGTGTGTTGTATTTTATTTTACATTTATTTGCAATCAAAGGATATATGTTAAAAGAAACATTCGATGACGAGGATCATTACTTGGTAACTTGTTATGTCTGTTGATGCTTCTTTTCTCCTAGAATTACCTTATTTTTCGCTCTGCTGTCTCTCCAAACAGTCTTCTCGTCTTTCATGATCCACAATTTTCTCAGAGCGATGGGTTTCTTCTTTTTGTTTTCTTTTTTACGTTTTCCTTTTAGTGTTTCTTTGTTTTGGTTTCCCGCTAATCGCTTTTTTCGTAACGGTAAAGTCTGTAATGATGTTGTTTGGAACTGTTCCATTCCAGTAACTTTGGCTTTAGGCTACTTATTCTAAGCTTTTCTAGGTCTTTTTGTGTTTGTTCAATCTGCTGCCAGTAGGTCACTACAATTCTACTTTCACTGGCTGGTATGAAGTAACATTTGACCTTCTTTCTCACTTCTTTTCACTTTTTCTCAAGGGTATAATGAAATCTGCTTGGAGACTTTCAGCTTTGGTTGATACTTTTTCTTGCCCCATTTCATGAACGTCTTTTTCTCACTGTATATTCCTTTATATCTATATAGTTTAATACTGATTTTTTTAAAATTTAATACTGACGAGTGATTAAATTAAGCAACTCAAGAATAAAGGGGAACCAGGGAATGACTGAATTGCTGTCGGATTTATAAATTACGGCTGAGAACTACTAACAGAAATACATAGACTTACTGGCCTAATTTGTAAGAAAGGTAGATTACCTTCAGTATAGAAAGAGTAATTTAACCAAGCTTAAGAAGTCAATGAGTGAAAAACCACAAAGGGATCTCTTTAGTAACTACATGTTATAAAGTATTTTGCTTAGAGGAATTATTTTGTATTTCGGAGAATATGAGTAGGGTTTGGGAACCAATGAACCAACAAGTGGCGAAGTATTTACATTAAGGAAAACAATGAGAATGTCCGTAATTTATTTAATTATGACCATTCGTCCGAGGGGTGTCTGGGGTCGAATTCCAATAAGGCAGGGATGTTGTGTTTGTCTTACGGCACTGGCTCTTTCCTTTCCCTGGAACAAATGGCCCTAAATTAGGGACGAGCGACTGCTTATAGCCCATTGAGTTGCTCACGGTGGTCGTTAAACCTTCACTCAAAAAAAAAAATATTTGCGTATTTGAGAGAAGCTGAGAGACGCCAGTTAGTCAAGTCGTCGTATCTCCAGGCAGTCGGGTCGCGGCGATCGGAATATGTTGGCGCCAATTGGCCAAGGAGGCGCAAACCAGCGGCACGCGGGCAGTGGACGGCCGAGGGCAACGGAAGAACGCGAGATCGAGCGATTGTGAGAGCCAGACGAACAGAACTGAATTCGTCGCTCTCAACCATCCGTGGCCATATTGTGTTGTCTACAGGTACGGAAGTGGCCATCCAGAATGTTCCTAGATGACTTGCGGCACGGGGACTACAATCGAGGAAGCCGCATCGCTGCCTACAACTGAGCGGCTAGCACTGCTGGCACCGGTTGCAGGGATGCCGGGCCCGATCAGCGTGGGATAGTGTCCAGTGGCGTCGTGTTTTCTTCAGTGATGAGTCACGGTTTGCACTTGGCGACAATGACCAGCGCATACGCGTTTAGGGACGAGCCGGCCAAAGCACGTTTCCTGCCCTTACTGTGGAACGACACATGGCTCACGCACTGAGAGTGACTGTCTGTGGAGCTATTTGCTATGATAGACGGACACCCTAGTCCTCCGTCCCACCCTCACGGCCCAACGGTACATCGACGACATTCTACAACCTGTTGTGTTGTCATTCCCGTCTCGTACCGAGCAATGTTTCAACAGGCTAATGCCCGGCCACACGCAACATGGCTCTCCCAGGCCTGCCTGCGTAATTTCGACACCCATCCATGGCCATTACGATCGCCTGACCTCTCACCGATGGAACATGTTTGGGACATGATGGGACGCCACATACGTTCATCCCGGAATGTCGGCAAACTGGGACACAATGTAGACACCATCCAGCAAGCTTTACCTCAGGATAGTATCCGTGAACTAACTATATGCGTGTATGCCGCGCCGGATAACTGCTGGTGTCCGAGCCAGAGGTTGCGCTACAACGTACTGACTTGTTTCCCTCGTGTTGCCATTTTATCCGAATAAATGACTCAACTGTTCTGGAATTGCAGTCATTTCCTTTCCTATGTATGTACATTGCACGTACCAATTTTCATCTTGATTGGATGATACCTTCTGGGTGCTTCGTTTTTAAGGGGAAAAAGTTCATGATGAGAAAGGGCTACAGAGTTCTGAAAACAAGATTCTAAGGCGAATGGTTGGGGCCACTAAGAAACAAAGCAACGGGAGAATGGTGACGAAGGTATACTATTAACAATGCATGCCATTTATATGGGCTGTATTATTAATAAGAGAAACTGAACCACACAGGCTGGAACTGCTCGGACACATGAATTCCTGGGCGGAAGACAGACGTTCTAGATAGAAACTGAAAGGGTTGATAGATGGAAGACAACCTAGGTCAAAACCACGTAGACATGGGCAAAGCAGTGTTCAGAAACAATTCGAAGAAGTTGGAATTTTCTTGACCGGAAGCACCAAATGCAGGATAGAGTGGATTGTAAGGAGATGTTGCAGCTAACGAAATATACACTGAAGAGTAATTGAATTAGAGACAGCTGGCGTTATGCAAATATGGCGCTGTGGGCAGCCCTCTAAACGGAAACGACATGCAGCGATCCGACAATGTAAGGAGTGATGCGACGGGAATCAGTAAGAGTCAAACGCAGTATGGGTAAGACGAAGGATTTAAGCGCATTTGATCGTGGGCAAATTGTCCGGGACCGACGAATGGGTCACTCTATCTCGGAAGTCATGCAGGCACTGGAATTCTCACGAGCACTGTGTCACGGGTGCACCGTGAGTACATTGAATTAGGTAAAACCATGCCTGCAAGGGCCAACTACCGTGGACAACAGTGTGTGGATGAGCGGGGTCATCGTCGGCTAGCTCGCATTGTAACAACGGATAGACGGGCCACAGTGCAAGAAATCACTCAGCAATTTAACGCTGGTGCACAAAAACGTGTAAGCAGCCACACCACCCAGAACAATCTGCTCGCTATGGGGTACAGAAGCCATCGTTCTACGAGGGTACTGCTGCTGACCGCACATCACAGGGTGCGTGCGAAGATTAGCATGGTCGCGGGAGCATCGCCACTGGACTCTAAACACGTGGGAAAATATTGCCTGGACTGATGAGTCGAGATTCACATTGGTACCTGCGGATGGCAGGATACGAGTACATCGCAAACCACATGAAGCGATGGATCCTTCTTGCCAGCCGGGTACTCTTCAAGCTGGTGGGGGTGGCATTCTCGTCTGGGGACTGTTTACGTGGACTGAAATGGGACCCCTGGTACGTGTGACATCGTCCTTCACAGGTCAACGTTACCGGAGTATCCTGGACGACCATTTGCTCCCGTTTGTGCGTCTTAAACATCCAACTGGGGACTTCATCCTGCACAAGACAATGCACCGTGCCATCGCTCCCGAATTGTATCCGAATGATTGGATGAACACTCCACCGACGTGAACTCGCTTCCTTGTCCATCTAGGTCACCTGACTACAATCCCATCGAGCACATTTGGGATGCCATCGAGAGAGATGTTCGAGGCTCTGACCCCCTCCATCAAATCTTCGTGAACTGTGGGAGCTTGTTCAGGGGTCGTAGATCCGTATGGCTTCCCAACGCTTCTGGTATCTTGTCGAGCCCATGCCGAGACAAATCGCCGCCGTCATCAGGGCGATGGGGGTGCTACACATTACTAGACAGGTGTCTCTAATTGTGTAGCACCACCTATCGGTGTAGGGCAGTGTAGGGTGATCCTTTTGGGTAGGGGTAATTTAAAAAGGCTGTGGTACGGCTTGTAACAGATATAATATGTTAGTATTTGACAGAAATTAATTTTATAGATGGGAGTTTGTCCAAGCCTCTACATTACCTCCTTTGCGGACTAAGCAGAGTTCATACCAGATGCTCAATTCTTGCCATGTGTTTTTCTAACATCTGCGGAGTGTTTTTTGCGAATGCTGCAGTACGAAGGTCAAATTCTGCAGGAAAGGCAGGGAAATATGGGAGTTTCACGCACTGTAGCCAATGCGCACGCTATAAAACGGTGAGGAAAGAGGGGAATTGGATGCGCTGTACTCAGTGCTCACGCGTTTTCGCAGCATCGTGGCAAAAATGAAAATAAAAGCGGCCGTTGCGCTAAGTCAGAGATGTAAACGGGTCACGGATGAACGGGTTGGCCATTTCTTGCGAGTCTAACGGGTCGGGTCAAGGTGTTCTAGACCCGATTTCGACCCGGTTTTATTTCCGTTTTAATTTTTGAAGAAAAAAATAATATTTCATAAAACCGTTTACAGAGGTCTTTGAAATAATACTTCAGAGCTAGAGAGTATGATGCGGGAACTTACTGAGAACGGTAAAGAAATGGGATTAAAAATGACCCTTCAGAAGACAAAACTGATGTATTAGGTGCGCAACTTAATTCTCGGCCCCTAACCGCAAGCGATCATAGAAAGTCCGCAAATGTAAATATGTGTGTGCGATAATGGCTGATTGCAGCGCCATCCAACAGCTTTCCAGGCAACCGTAACCGCTCGCAGCTGTAATGACAAAAGGGACGAAAGTTGACGGTGAAAGCAATGTCGTTCGAGAAGCAACATTTGAGGCACTGCTTCCTGTTAGCGTTTCAGCTGAAAAAATGTGCCGCGGAAGCCCAGCAAATGATCTGTGCTGCTTTGGCTGAGGATGCTGTGTCTTACAGTATGTGTAAGAAGTGATTCCAGCGGTTTAAGCAGGGAAATGTTGATCTCCGCGATGCAGAACGTCCCGGACAGCCACAGAAAGTTGACGATGAGAAACTGGAACAACTGTTGGACGCGAATCCCTGTCGCACACAATCAGAGCTCGCACAGGAACACGGAGTAACACGGCAAGCCATTGCAAAGCGCCTGACGGATTCACAAGGACGGCCATTGGGTGCCCCACCAACTCACAGCTGAGAACAAGTCCAGGCGCTACGATATTGCTGTGTCCTTGCTTTTCAGTCCAGATTCAAGAAGGAGTTCCTCCACATGATTTTGACCTGTGATGAGAAGTGGATCCTCTACAATAATCCTAAGTGGCGCAAATCATGGGTTTATCCAGGTAAGCCTACCACCAGTACCTCTAAACCGAATATGCATGCCAGGAAGTTGCTGCTGTGCATATGATGGGGTCAGCGTGGTGTCGTACACTATGAGTTTCTCAAACCTGGTGAAACGGTCAATGCTGAGCGTTATTGTCAGTAACTCATTCGTGTGAGTGACGCACTGGAGGCGAAAAGGCCATACACCGTCAAGGGCAGAAGGTCGGTCCTGTTGCTTCAGGATAACGCGCGTCCTCACACCGCGAAAACAACTTTAAACACAATCACCGACCTGGGATGGGAGATCCAGACTTCGCCCCGTCGGATTATCACCTCTTTCGCTCCCTGCAACATCACCTGAGTGATACGCACTTCACTTCTGTCGAGGAAGTCCACACAAGTATTGATGACTTTATCAACTCAAAACAGCCCTCTTGTTTCCGCAGTGGCATTGGGTAGCTCCCTGACCGATGGCTCCAATGTATCCAACACGACGGGGATTATTTCCCTGATTAGGTAAATATTCGATTTGCTATAATTTGCTGTCAACGTGTCGTGCTTGTGGCCGAGAATTAAGTTGCGCACCTAATATAATGCATTTACAAGGAATGAATATCTATGGATTGTTGGGGGAAAGCTGGAAATAAACAAGTCCTACATTTAATATGGACAGCAGATATCAAGCGAAGGTCACATTCATGAAGAAATTAATTGGCGTAAAAAATTTGTAGAACTTTTGGAAGAAACAGTACTTGTTTGAGCAATGTACCATTATGTCGTAAAAGAAAAGTGTTTAATCAATGCATCCTTCCAGTGCTTACGCGTGGTACAGAGACGTGGACCTTAACTAAAAAAGACATGCAACGACTGCAGACAACTGACAAAAGTATGGAGTGATGCATGCTTGGTGTAACCAGGAAATATAAGAACAGGAACTCGTTGTTAAAGAAAATGGCTAGAGTGGACGACATCATGATCAGAGTAAAATCCTTGAAATGGCAATGGGCTGAACATGTTGCCAGAAGGACGGGCCACTGATGGACAACCGAAATGTTAGACTGGATTCCAAGGGACAGGAAAAGACCCAGAAAAACACCACGTGGGAGATGTGTGGAAGGAGGAGACTGGCCGAAGACAGTCTGTTGTGAAAGAAACTTGGGGAGACCTACATCCAGCAGTGGATTTCTAATGATTGACAACGATGAAGAAGAAGACGAAGATGATGATGATATATTCGAATTTATAGCTCAAAGCAGATTTTTCCGGATCAGGCCCGGGTCGGATCCAATTATGTGACAGCCAAGAGCGGGTCCAAAATTTTTGACCCATTTCAAACTCTGCGTAAAGTGTGTCCTGTGGTATGCAAAGCTTTAGAGTGTTACGGCTGTTAAACGAGAGTTTCGCGGTGTTTATGGGGTCAGGAAGGTGCCTAAGTGCGAGAGCGTAATGCTCTCGCACTTAAACGTGTGCCTGAGAAAGAAGCTCTATTTCTACAGCCTTGGAGCTTAGCCCGCGGAAAAGTCTACGACACTTATCCTTGGAGCTCTGACAGTGCCCTACACAACATGTCAACTCATTGCGCGGTGTTACCCGAAAATGTACACTTACAAATTTCAGTACCGTTCGCACAAATCACTCCGCAGATGTTAGAAAACACATGGCAGGAATTGAGCACCTGGTATGAGCTCTGCCGAGTCCGCAAAGAGGGTCGTGTAGAGGCCTGGATAAACTCTTATCCATAAAGGTAATTTCTACCAAATTTATATTTGTTACAAGCCATACCATAGCATTTTTAAATGTCCCCTACTCAAACGGATCACCCTGTATAATGCTTATGGGTGGGTTACCTGCAAAACAGTTTATGTTAGTCGAACTTTTACGTTCATATGTCAAGATTAGTTGCTTTTCGCTTTGTTAATTCTTACTTGGGACTATGTATGGTATTAATTTTTAAGAACAATTTACCATTACGTTTTAAAAGAAAAGTCTTTAATCAATGCATTCTTCCAGTTAATACATATGGATCAGGACTTCAACTAAAAAATACATTCAAAGGCTGCAAACCACTAAAGGGAGCATAGGGAGAAGCATGCTTGGTGTAACCAAGAAAGATGAACACATGGATCAGGAAGGTGGCAAGAGTTGAGGACATCATCATCAAATAAAAACCCTCAGGTGGCAATAAACTGGACATACACCACTGTTGGAGAAATGAATTACTAGACTCCATTCCAAGGGACAGGATAGGCCTACCCAGTAGAAGACCACATGGGAGATAAATGGATGAAATTCGAAAGCGTGCCGGAGCGACATGGAAGAGAATTGCTCACGACAGAGAGTTCTGGAAGAGACTTCATCCAACAGTGGATTGGGAATGGCTGTTGTTGATGATGTTGATTACTCGAAGTGGAATTAATCAGCTGTCGTTATCGGTTTCTTTACGCGTTCCTGAGTCTTAGTTGCTGCCTGAAGCGTGAAAGCTGTTTCCGAGAGATGGTTCGTCACATCAGATTTGAAACTGTTTCTTGCTATTATGTAAAAAATTCAGATCACGTTTACCTCCTCCTCCATCAAATTTCGCATAGGTCTTTGGCCTTCACGCACCATCTCTTTTCTGCTATTTTACTGCCTAGCTGCCCCTTTCAGCGCAATTCCACTTCCTTTCATAAAAGAATTAGACTTTAATTACGTGCTTTCTGGTGTGCTTCCGAGTGAACAGTTGAGTTCGTTGGAGTTACAAGATCCTGACATGTAACTCAACTTTAGGAAATCGCCTAACCCAAATTTTTGATTCCTAGTTCAGACACAGCTAACAAAAGACTAAGTAGCATGTAACCTTCGCGTGTGCTCAACTTACGGTGGGACTAGACTTCATTTGACGCAAAAGGTGAAAGAACAAAGGTCGTTTAACAGCTCTATATCATGATCGCATTTACTAAGTACAACGTCCGTTCTTGAAAACGGAGAGTAAAATCACACAAAATGAAGGAATATAGGTACAGCAAAAATATGTTGTTCTTTCTCAAAGTTTCTATCCTTGGACGATATGCAACGGTCCCATCGCTCAGTCCACTTTTCTAAGCATGTGGCGAAGGCATTTTATGGAAGCTGCGTTAGCGACCTATATATATAGCTTGAATAACGTCATCGTCTGTGTTAAATGTTGCGCCACGGAACTTCTCCTTCATTGGTGGAAACAACCAGAAACCACACGGGGCGAGGTCAGGACTGCAGGCAGGCTGTGGCATGATTTCGATACTGTATAACGTAACTCTTTTTCGTGTGTCAGATTGGTGTTACTCTATGTTTAAAACAATGACTAAGGAAATGTTGAACAAAATGCGAAAACGATGCAATAGTTGCACTGGATAGCTTCCTTTACATTAGGCTTTTTAGGGCCAGACGAAACATATACAGAACGTCAGATAACTTAATAAATACAGACATTTAACGTGGACTAGGAACATCAAACAGAAGTGGCGGCCAATGAGAATTTTTCCGTGACCCACTTATAAACGTGGAAAGAGCGATGACTTCTGTTTGATGTTCCTAGTCCACGTCAAATGTCTGTATTTATTACTCATTCGCCTTCTAGTTATTTGCTCAGTTGCTGCTTACCATCTTTGGTGAATCCTCAGCATTGTGCGGGGCTCCAAGAAACAACCTGCCAAGTGGCTTGGCAGTAGTGCATGTGAATCTGGAGGAGTTCGAGGCCGCTGTGGTGCAGTGGAAGCATGTCCGGCGCTTGACTGGAAGACCCTCGGTTCGATTCCCGGTGGCGGCCAATGAGAATTTTTCCGTGACTCACTTATAAACGTGGAAAGAGCGATGACTTCTGTTTGATGTCAGATAACTTACGTGACTTTTTATTGGTCCAGCAGCTTTAGACGACATCCAAAACATAGCACGGCGAGGTACATACACATCTTCACATACCTGAATTAACTGTCGTGCAATCAAGCCTAACAACGATCGAACATCTCCCCCCCCCACCAAAGAAACCTCTGCATCGTATATTTATCTAACGTTCTTATCACATACATTCATACTTCCCTCTCGTTCCGACCTCAAATTATTGCCAACGTCATTCTCGTTAGAGGGAAAAGTCATAACGTTAAAGTTTGAAAATATCTAAGAGAAGGAACTCAAATTTACATAGAAAAGGAAACACAAAAGGAAAGTTAAAATAGAGTATACATTAAAAGTGCATTTTGTAAAAAACTGTTGAACACAAGCTGCTACATGTGAGCAGGCGTTATCTTGGTGTAGGCCCCACTTGCCCACCAGTTTCGGTCTCTTAATCGATATGTGTCGTCGCAGACGCTTCAAGACTGAAATGTAATGCTCAGCATTGGCAGTAATTTGTGGAGGAACGGCATGCTAGTAGACTACACCTATATGATCAAAGAAAATTATCATCATCACCTCACCTTCCCAGCTGATTTGGTTTGGCGGATTTTTTCCGGAGGAGGCGAGCCTGTGTGTTTCCAGACACTCGTTGCGAAATAGCGGACCCATGTTTCATCGGTAGTTATTACTGTGTTTAGAAAGTTTGGATCCTTTGAAATCATTTGTTTCCGCTCATGACACACCTGAAGTTTGGCTAACAATTGTTCTCTTATCAGGTGATGAGGTACCCACCCATCTGGAACACACACGATGCAGCAGTAATTTATCGCATAGTTGATGCCGCTATGTCTTCACACGTCATTCGTCGATCTTCTTGCAGGATTGCCGAAACAGTTTTAACATTAAGCTCCGTAACAACACTTTCAGGTCGACCAGGCCTAGGAGCTAGTTCTGCCGACAAACGCCCTTTTTTGAAATCATAGTGCCATCTAAAAATCATTGACTCACCCAAACATTTGTCTTTGTATGTTTTTTTCATTAAATCGATATTTTCTGAAGCCCTTTTACCCAAACGATAGCAAAATGTTATCGCACAACGCATTTCCCTTCTTAACTCTGAATCACTCACTTCCAGAGCTGAATGGCGAAATGCAAACGTACCTTAAACAATTGCGCAATAACAAAACCAGGATCGTCTGCCACGGCTAACAACTGTTGCCAACTCAAAAAAATACTCTCAGTTTTTATGGAACGGAATTTGTATCTTAATTTGAGCACCATGTCTGATTGAACTCCTCAGGCTTTCGGATTGTGTTTTGTTCGTTTTGACAGACTGGAATCTCAGAACTTTGTCCTGAGGTTGGACTTATCTCAATTAAGAAAACATTGAACTAAATTGTGCTTGGATTAAAAAAATAACCCAGGTCACTTGAGTTAAACTAACACCTATTGGATTTATGCGGCGCATGATCACCAAACAGGAAAGACCCATTTGAAATACACTGAAGGGTCAAAAGTCATGGGATAGCAGTATGAAAATTTCTAACTAGCTCTGCCGTCGTATAAATGCTTCGACGCACGCCAGGATTTTTTTATCAGTTGCGAGGTGAAATCTCTTGAGTTAGGTTGAACAATCGCCAGTAGGATTATCGCAAGCCGACGTGAATTATCAGAGTTTGAACGAGGCATGGTAGTGGGAGCCAGACGGATGGGATATTCAGTTTTCGAATTTGGGCGAACATTCAGCCTTCCTCGATCCACGGTGTCACTTGTGTGCCGAGAAATGCCTCACGGAAAGCATTACAATCCACTGTGGACAGCGCAGTGGCCGACCATGGATGCTGAATGACCGTGACCAGCGGCATCTGACCAGGATTGTCCACGCCAACAGGCATGCGACACTGGCTCAAATGACATCTACAATCAATGCAGGAGATACTATAGACATATCTATTAGGTCAGTGCAGCGTAATGTAGCGTCCATGGGGTATGGGAGCAGAAGACCCCACAGAGTGCATTTGTTAAAACCACGAAATCGGACATAGCGCCTCACCTGGGCTCGTGAATACTGTAATTGGACCCTGGAAGACTGGCAACATGTGGCGTGGTCCGATGAATCACGCTACCAGTTGTGACGAGCTGATGGTAGAGTTCGGGTGTGGCGCAGACCCCATGAAGCCATGGACCCAAGCTGTCAACAAGGTACTGTGCAAGCTGGTGTTGATTCCATACATGTGTGGGGTGTCTTTATGTGGCACGCTGTGGGTCTTTTGATCCTCGCAAACACGCCATTAACCGGCAATAGCTTTGCTGGGTGACCATTTTCAGCCCTTCATGGACTCTAACAACGATGGGATTTTCCAGGCGGACAATGCACCATGTCATCGGGCCCAAGTTGTCCGAAATCGGTTCGAGGAGCATTCTGGACAGTTCCGACGGATGGTGTGGCCACCACGTTCGCCCAACATGAACCCAATAGGGCATCTATGGGACGTGGTAGAAAGGTCCATTCGCACTCAAGATCCTGCACCTACAAATAACAAGGAACAGTGGGTGGCTGTTCAGACGACATGGCTCAACATCTCACCGGAAGTCTTCCGGCCACTTTGGAATCGATGCCACGCCGAGTTGCTGCGCTTCGCCGGACTTGAGGAGTTCCTACACAATACTAGGTACGTATCTCAGGACGTTTGGCACTTCAGTGTAGATCTTAAAAGTAAACAGGGTGTTGTTACTGAATCACATATAAAATAATTAAAAAAACACCTTATGCGTCTCAAAACTACGTAAAAATGTATATTTGAACTGCTTTATAATGACCACGGATAGAGATAACAAATCAAATCCAATGACCATTAGCAAATTTTAGCCCAAAGCCCTGTAACAGCGAGAAGGCGTGGGCGTTCGGGTCGGAAACGGAGGCCCAGATTGTCTCTTTGCTGTCTCCACCGACCAAACAAATCCTCAAGGGCGAGGACATAGCGAAATGTTTTTGATTACACGTTTACCTTGTTATACGGGTGCACGTGTAAATATGGATTCTAACAATTAGCTTACATTTCTTGAAATCAGGCCATTCGTCCTGATGAAGCTAGGCCAGAGCCCAGTGAAACGTTGGTCGACTTGAAAACACTAAATATTTGTGAGAAACGTTTATTTTCTTAATATGTAGCTGCCGTTTATTTTATTTTGTTATATTTGTTTGGTTTCAAATGTGACGTCTCATGATGTCATCCGATATACTTCATCTACGACTAATGAAAACCACTGTTGTGAATGTGGAACTGCGTGCACTGGTTCGCTTGAAAGAATCGCCACGTTTTCCAATCATTGAACTGAGAAGACAAAGTAACAAAGATTAATGGAGATTATTTAACTTACAAATTGATAACGAGGAACAGTACATCAATTATGTAGAATATAGTAACACTATACTAGTGATTCGATTTATTGGCGTAGGAAATTATACATAAGCGTTTCCAAGCTTTCGCACATCAACCAGAAGACTTTTTCAAGGAAGTTAGACATAAACTGCAAACTGAATAATAGAACGCATAACAATTTGAACGCGGAAACTTGATTTGACAATGATAGTAGATACGACGTTATATTCATTTAAAGATACGAGTTATCACGTTGGTTGTGCACGCGCCATCCTGCCGCTACTCTTATGTGGGATGATATAAAGAAATAAGCTATCTACTCTACCCCTAAATGTACAGCCATTCGGGAAACTTGGAGATCATTACCAACAGCGATACTTGCAATGATAGCGTCTCAATCGAGTTGCCACGAATTTGGAACCAGTTCTTCAAGTAACGCCTTCCCTCTATCAAGATGGCGCGTGCACAACCAACTTGATACCTCGTATTTTTAAATGAATATAACGTCGCTTCTACTGTATTTATCTTCAAGTCAAGTTCTCGCGTTCAAATTGTTATGCGTTCTATTACTCAGTTCGCAGTTTCTGTCTAACTTCCTTGAAAAAGCCATCTGGTAAATGTGCGAAAGCTTGGAAACGCTTATGTATATTTCCCTACGTCAATAAATCGGATCATTAGTATAGAGTTACTTAATTCTATTTAACTCATCTTCGTATTTCTGACGACATAGTCATTTTTGCAAGTGCCCTCTCATGGCAGAAGAGTATGATCCAGGAATTTTCTGACAAGGGTAAGAAAGTGGAATTGAAAGATAAACTTACAGAAAACAACGTTCATGTACAATGCTTTTAGAATTGAATGAAGATTTAGAAGTTGATGGTGCAACAGATATAGAGCTAGATCAACATCAACGAAGAAATTAATTGGAGTATGAAACTTGCCTGGAGTGCATTTGAAACAAGAATGCATCTCCGTTCCTGCACTAGAGCCTATGACCTTAAATTAGGAGTGGGTGACTTCGTATAGCATTAGATGCTCACAGAAAAAGTTAAGTCCTCTAAAAATAGACAAACAAAAGAACCCATGGGATAGCCCATTGGTGAGTGGTATACTGCCAAGGTTTTTAATTCTCGCATTGCTGAGTTTATATTCTAATCCTGGGGCAAGAAATGGATGTTGTTTGTATTCCTCACGAGGAAAAAAGTGGTTCGTGGGGCAAAAAATGGATGCTGGTTTGTGTTCTTCCAGAGGCAAGAAATGGATGTTGTTTATGTTTTTCCAGGGACAAGAAATGAATTATTGTTTGTGTTCTTCCAGGAAAAAGAAATGGTTATTGTTTGTGTTCTTCTTGTGGCAAAAAATGGATGCTATTTGTGTTCTTCCTGAGGTAAGAAATGGATCCTGGGACAAAAAATATATGTTTTTTGTGTTTTTTTCGGTGACAAGGAATAAATATTTGTATTGCTCTAGGGGCAAGAAATCGATGTTTTTTGTGTTTTTTCGGTGACAAGAAATAAATGTTTGTGTTGGTCTAGGGGCAAGAAATGGATTACTGTTTGTGGTCTTCCAGGGGCGAGAAATTGATATTATTTGTGTTCTTTCTAAGACAAGAAATGGATCATAGGGAAAAGGCACGTATGTTTCTGCTGTTCTTCCAGAGACAGGAAATGGATGTTGTTTGTGTTCATCAAGGCGGTAAGAAATGGATGGTGTTTGTGCTCTTCCGGGGACCAGAAATGGATGTTGTTTATGTCTTTTCCGGGACAAGGAATTGATTATTATTTGTTTTTCCAGGGACAAAAAATATGGATTATTATTTGGGTTCTGCCAGGGGTAAGAAATGGACGTTTGTGTTCTTCCTGAGGTAAGAAATGGATCATGGGGGCAAGAAATGGACGTTTCTGTGTTCTTTTAGTGTCAAAAAATAGACGCTATTTGTGCGGTTTTTCAGGGGCCAGAAATGGTTTATTTGTGTTCTTCTTCTGGTAAAAATTGATGTTGTTTGTCTTCTTCCAGAGGTAAGAAATGGACAATGGGTTAAGAAATTGATGCTGTGCTTGTTCTTCCAGGGTTAAGGAATGTATGTTGTTTGTGTTCTTTCAGAGATAAGAAATTGATCCGGGACCGAAATGGATGTTGCTTAGGTTCTTCCATTGGCTAATAATAAATTTTTGTGTTATTCTAGGGGTAAGAAATGGATGTTGTTTGTGTTATACCATGGACAAAAAACGAATGCTTGTATTTTAAAAATGGATCATGATGTTTGCGTTTTTAAATTATTTTTGAAATGGATCTTGAGGCTGGAAATAGATGTTGTTTGTGTTCTTTCACTCTCTCTTCCTTCCCTGGAACAAAAATGAGAGATGAGTGACTCTTTATAGCCATAGATACAATTGTGGGTCGTTAAATCCTCGGAAAAAGAACAACACATGTAAATAGACAAAGTTATAGCTCTTTCCACGTTTTTCTTTAATTAATACACAGCAACCGAAAAATTGCTGTTTTGCTGTGTGTTAATTAAATTAAAACATGGAAAGAGCGATGACTTTGTCTATTTACATTGTCTCCCCGTATTTGGAAGATTTTCACCAACGACACATGGGTGTACTCTATTTTGGATATTTTCATATGTACCAAATATTTAATCAAATGAAGACTGCGCTGACAAATTGATATATCGAAACAGTTTACAATTCATATAATTTAGTCTTCAAAGAAGATGATTAGCTCTACATTTTGTTATTCACACTCTCTTGCACTAGAAAAAAGTTTTGAAGTTTCGTTAAACATGAGGCTACAGGAATATTTCGAGATATGTTTTTTCCCTGTTAGAAAACTCTTCAATTCTTGCAAGCAAAGGTAACATGCTAGCTGAAGAGTTAAATTATGCTTATTAAAGTGTCACTAAGTGATACTGTTTTCATAGTCTCATAATTAAAGACCTAGCAGCGCCACAATTAACAGCGAGGGCTATTGCACGAGTTAGAAATTGACTTTATCGACGGCTCTTCACAGACAGATTATAATTAGCGATGCCGTTTCCTGTCAGTGCTGAGGGATCATTGGGATAAAGAAAAATTTTTCCTAGAACCATTAGAAATACTTTGGGGCTGACATCATCTCGCTTGACAGCTCTTAATGTATGGAAAACCTGTGCTAGAATTCTTATGAAACTACGCTTAAATGCATTCAGGTCAGGCTTTCCTCAACTGGATAAAGATCTTACGAAGGCTGAATGCAAAAAAAAAAATAAATAAAAAAAAATGAAATATTTAAAACCAGGGGCTGAGAGTCCGATGATGACAACATAGTTGAAACCGAAGGTATTCGACTGTTTGTTAATTTTGAGTAACTGGCAACATTTACGTCTTGTCTTCATCGTCGAATCGCTTCAGCATTTTACATTCTTGTACTACCTACGCATTTGTGGATCCAGGGAATTTTGCTTACAAAATTTTGGAAAGCTTCGTTCCCGCTGTTGTTATGTTTTAGCTGGTCAATTTGAAAAATTAAAAATTCTGCCATAAGATACAATATAAATGCCAATTACACGCACACACTCACATCATCATCAGCAACAAAAATTAAATTATCAATCCACTACTGGATGAAGCAGTGGCGTAACCATAAATAACTTTTGGGGGGTGCATATCGTCGCTGCAATGTCAAAACCACGAATACGAAATGTTTTAGTTTGAATTATCGCTATTTAAATATTAAATTTCATCAAAGAATCACTTCTGCAAAAACATGAGACTGTTCAAGCACTATACATAACATTGACATCAAGTTGCATCTGTATTTGCATCAGCGAATAAAAATTTACATGATGTAAAGTCAACAATCGAAAAATTCTCACATTCTTTGTTTTATCAGTGCAGCTACGATATCATTCCCTTTTTAAAGTGACGAAAAAAATGTGCACGAGAACAGGCATTTTTATTTTTCTCAAATACTATGAATTACAAAGTAATGTTCATTCAACGTTTTTGTTTTCCTGCTATGGTATGTACTCAAGATAAAAGGCTTACCCCCTTCCTCCCCCCAGACCCCAGTCCCACCATTTATTAGTCTGACCACTACAACATTCAACACCAATTCGCTCTCTTCTTTCTTTGGCGGCATACCAGTCGGAAATGCGCACGGGGGAGGGGGGGAGGCATTAACAATACGCATATGTGACCTCGTCTGACCATTCCAAATAAAGAAGTAACTGAGGACAATTGAAGGAAGATCAGAATAGCGACACTAGCAAAATAATGTCATTGACAATTTTTTTCAATTTTTAATACTACACAAAATTATTTTGGGGGGTGCATATGGACCTTTGCACCCTCCCCCTTAGTACGCTACTGGGATGAAGGTCTCCCCAAGTTTCTTCCACAACAGTCTGTATTGAGCCAGTCTCCTTCATGTCACTCCGGCATGCTTTCGAATTTCATTGACCCATCTCCCACGTGGTCTTTTTCTGGGTCTTTAGCTGTCCCTTGGTGTCCGGTCTCATATTTCAGTTGTTCATCAGTGGACCGTTCTTCTGGCAACATGTCCCGCCCTTTGCCATTTCAGGGATTTTACTGTGATCATGTCTTCCAGTCTTGCCATTTTCCTGATCCACGAGTTCCTCTTATTATCTTTCCTGGTTACACCAAATATGCACCTCTTTATGCTTCTTTCAGTTGTCTGCAACACAACCTTTGCATGTCTTTTTTACGCTTTCCAACCGTAGGTTGAAGAAGCGTATATGCTTCAGCTTTTTCCGTCCGTCTGTCGGCACGATAACTCACGTAAAAATGGTTCGATTTCGATGAAATTTTAGTATGTGGTAGAAGACCACCAGGGGACGAACCCTATTGAAAATGGGTGAAGTGGGGTCAAAGGTCACGCCATAAGAGCGGGATCCATTCAATTGCCCTTATGCGTCATAACGTGCGTAAATATGGTTCGATTTCGATGAAATTTTAGTATGTGGTAGGAGACCACCTGCGGACAAACCCTATTGAAAATGGGTGAAGTGGAGTCAAAGGTCAGGACATAGGAGCGGGATACATTTCATTGCCCTTATGCGTCATAAGGTGCGTAAAAGATTTCGATGAAATTTTACTATGTGGTGGGGGACCACCTGGAGAGAAACCGTATTGAAAATGGGACAAATGGAGTCAAAGGTCAGGACATAGGATCGGGATCCATTCCATCGCCCTTATCCCACACTATTAAGGTGGACGTCAAGTAATTTTTCTTCCTATATTTCCAATGGAAAACCTTTTGTACACATTTCCTTCACAATTAGTGTGTTTCAGAGGATGGAAATTTGAACATCGATTAAAATAACTTCATACTATAACTTGGAATAACATTTTCTAAAACATAACCATAATTATATTAAAAAACAATAACGTTTCCTTTGGTGGTGTTGAAACCAGAAAAAAGATGGCGCGACCTGTACTTTGATGACGTCAGTGGACAAATAAATGTTGGATTGCATAATTACGGTTATGGTTTAGAAAATATTAAGTATTCCAAGTTATGAAATGAAGCTATTTTAATCGATGTTCAAATTTTCATTCTTGGGAACTCATTAATTGTGAAGAAAATGTGTACAGAAGTTTTTCCATTGGAAGTATAGGAAGCAAAATTACTTGACGTCCACCTTAAAGTAGCAATTCTGGTATGTATGTATGTACATTTAATTTTGAAAACGGCTCTAAGAATTTTGATGAAAGTCGTTAACCTACCGTTCTCTGGTACGAGAAATGGATTTATCTTGATCTCGACTTTAGGAGAATTCGTTTAGTGGGTTAAATAACCACCCCGAATTATAACGTTTTTAGTGTCATGGCGTCTTTCCATTAATGTTTCCAATGCTTAGAAATCTTTGGACGTCACAATCTCGCGTTTGAGAATGTTGGCGCGCGGTCACGCTATCTGTCTCATTACGTCACGCGTTGTGTGTGGATCCTATTAAAGTTTTATGACGCCATACTCTTGCGAACAGATGGTCGCGATTCCCATCTGCTTCATTACGCCACGCGTTGTGCGCGTATGTCCGTCCGCAGGATAACTCGAGTAACAATCGTTCGATTTCGATGAAATTTTAGTATCTGGTAGGGTATCACCTGGGAAGGAACCTTATTTAAAGTGAACGAAACGGGGTGAAAGGTCAGTACATAGGAACGGGAACCATTCCACTGCTGTTATGCGTCATAACTAACGTAAAAAAGTTTCGATTTCGATTAAATTTTAGTATGTGGTAGGGGATCACCTGGGGACAAACCCTATTGAAAATTGGCGAAATGGGGTCAAAAGTCAGGACATAGGAGCGGAATCACTTCCATCGCCATTATGCGTCATAACTTACGTAAAAATGCTTCGATTGCGACAAAACGATATCATGTTATTTCGGAGATATACCGAACCGGTTCTGTTGAATATCATCGATATGGGATCAAGGGTCAGGACGCCGGACCGAGATTTATTCTACAGCCATTATTCTCATAACTTGAGTAATGATTTCTGGTATGTTGGAAAGCGTATTATAATCAATGCATTGCATGATTTTACAAACTTGTTTAGTTAAGGTCCATGTCTCTGTTTCATACGCAAGAACTGGAAGGATGCATCGATTAAACGCTTTTCTTTTAAAATACATAATGGCATATTGTTCTTGAAAATTGTATGTGCACTGTTTTTTCCAAATGCTTTCCGTCCAAGTTTTACACACCGATTAATTTCTTCATCAGTGTGGCCTTCACTTGATATCTGTTGCCCAAAATAAATATAGGTTTCACTCCTTGAAAGCAGGCTTTGAGCTTTGGACACGTTTTAAGTTTCCTTCGAAACTCTTTGTAGCATTTCATATACCTTTGGTGAATTGTTTGAGTTCTATTTAGTGGTTCTGAGCCTTCCTGTGGGCCAAATGATTAGTACAGATTTGTGTATATATAGAACTTGTAACAGCAAAGCAACGACTCACATATAATCCTTTCTTTTAACTGTAAGTAAGTCGTTTTATATTTTTATTTTTCTTGTAGGAATTTGTGAATTTGCGCTAAGCTTAATTTGAATATTTTCTTGTGTATATTGGGCTTAAAAATTGCTTCGCTGGTGCTTGATTCCATGCACTTTGGTATATTAAATTTTCTTCTTTTATTTTATTTTGCTGAATAATTTTTCTTAAGCTTTTTGCTGTGGGTATTGGGGATTTTTCTTTGCAACTATGTGACATGCAACTTAGTTATCTTGTTCACTATCGGTAATTGCAACTGTAAATTGCTCCTTGGGCATTATTTTACTCCTTTTTCCTAAATATGTTGTTGCTTCCTTTACAATTTGGTTGGTTGCGTTTTCTGGTTTTAATTTTATTTTTTTGTTTATTACTATTTAATTTTTTTTTTTTTTGTGTTTCCTGTTTATTTTCTGGCTGGCAGGTTTTTGGTTTCTCTTTATGTGTGACAAGATAAAAGTATCCCTTTTGTACCATTTATTGGTTGGGTTTTTTATTACCTGGATTCGTGTTATTGGGGAGTTTGGCTCTCTTTCTTCATTTTTTATTTTATTTGTGTGATTATCGTTATATTTTAATCGCCTGTTGTGAGGTCGGGCAAATGTGTTTTAGTTTGCTGGGTGTGGGTTTTTATTAGAATTCACTTTTAATTGACATATTTTCCCCTAAATTTAATTGGTCCCTATAGCAAACTAAAATAGCAGAAACCCACAATTTTCTAGTCTCAGTAGACTAATGAGTGATATTCTTGTTGCTTGCCCTTGACGAAGCCGACAAGAAGTCAGTCATTAATTTGCTTCCCTGCATTCTTCTGTTCGTTATATTTTAATCGCCTGAAGCTAGCCTGTTGTGGGTGGGTGGATAATGGTGATTGTTGTTCTTTTTCTCGTTTTCCTTTTTTTGCTTTTTTGTTTTTTCTAAGTTCAAAATTTGCTTTTATGTTTTGCATTTTTATGTTATTTGATCTTTCTTCTATGCAGCCTCTGGCGCTTTGGAATTTCAAATTTGTTCAAGGTTTTTTGTTTATTCAATTTATATGCTTTTGCTATATGTATCGGTTATATCTAGATTTTCCCTTTCAATCTCTAAATCTTCATTTTTTTCTCCTTGACGAGTCAACCCCAACTTCTCTCGGTGCATCCAGTACCCACTAAAGGGGCTCTGACGACCACCACATAACAATATAACTCTACCTCTACCACCGGGATTAGAGAAAATGCTATTCCCCACTCACCAACCCGCTTGGCCAGCGTGGAGAGTTATGGCCAAACCTCTCCAAAATAAGTGCGTATACACCCTGATTCGTAAAGAAGTATACAGTTTCCAGATGCTGTGAAACAGTAACAGCTGAAGACACGGACCACAACTGCGAACCGTTAGGTAGATGTGCTCATAAAGTTCGTGTTCCGCTACTGAGGGAAGTGACGTAGGCGATAGCGCGCGTGTCACCTGACTAGTCAGTCAAAATGGCAGCGTCTGCAGTGGAGAAGGCGTTTTGTGTTCTTGAATTGAGCAAAACGGAATCTGTAACTGTTGTGCAACGGCATTTCAGATCACGACTCGGAAAAGAACCTCCAACCAGAAAATCTATCTACGATTGGCATAAAAAATTTGAAACAACGGGCTGTTTGTGCAAACTTAAAATCTTGGACGACCGCGTGTATCGGAAGAAGTCGTCGATAGTGTTTGCACCGCCATTCAACGAAGCCCCGAAAAACCAACGCGGAGGGTGAGTCGTGAAATGCAGATTTCTCCCAACTAAGCTGCACTGACGGAATATACCTCTGCAGATTTGTCGTCTTGACACGTGATTCACCTCTGTAGTACGTCACATAATCTCCCTCTCAATTCTTTTTTTTTTTTGTTATTTGAAGCGAAGTAGGAATTTTTCATTAATTCCAGACGATGTGTGGAACAAACATCACACATCGGCCAGTTCATCCATTGTAACGTTCGGACGCCAATGTGAAAACACGAATTTGTCCGCACCCCTTCACTCCGGAGTAAGTTGCTCTCCCAACTAAGCTACACGAACGGAATGTATCGCAGCAGATTTGTCGCCTTGACACGTGCTTTAACACCTCTGTAGTACGTCACAGAATGTGAAAGAAATATCAGTTCAGTGAGCGGAATTTCTATACCAGTGAGGATAAGGTGCTATGTATTATAGTTGTTTGCACATAATTATGCATCCTTTCGCATATAATGAACTAAAAGGTGTTCTTCGCTGGAGCGAAAAATCAGAGACCTGTGTCATTTTTTTATAACAGAGTCAAAAATGTTTTTTCTGCTAAGTGCAAAACATTGTGGCATTATGTTAAATGCGTGTTTTATATTCCAGAGTAAATAATTTAAGTAGTTTTATATTTTTTGTGCTGTAGTTATTTGCTTACTTATGTTATGACATTTCGTATAAATCGGAAAAATGATTAGACACTTTCACACGGCAGTTTCGTTTTTTGTGTGTGCAAACGTGAGGCATTTCAAAAAGCAGCCTTAGTTCTTTAAAATAATAAATTTTGCATGTTATGATTAACTTTGACGTAAGTATTTTATAGTAATTATTATCGGCAACTAGGTCAATCATTTTAATTATAACGTACACATTTGTGTTTCACGCAATAAATTGAAATAAGTTTGATTTTACGAAAAATACTGTAAGGTTCCAAAGAATTTGATTTATTAAAACACCAGTAATAATACATACATGCATACATACATATCACTAAGCTGTTCTCTGAGATTCGTACCTGCCAGCAGGACGCCCAGGACATAAAGGCAGATAGCAGTCAGAACAAACGTCCGCGTAGCTCAATTGGTAGAGTGACTTATTCCGGAGTGAGGGGATCCGGTTTCGAATCCTGGCGTGGACAGAAATGGCGGAGAAATTTACTTCGTTATATCTTCCTTTCTCACGCGAAAAGAAAGTGTCCTGCCGCAAGGCCCCTGTATGTAACGCATTTCTCCAGCACACAAACTACTCCTATGTTTCTTCTGTAGTACCCAGGTTTCACTGCCATACATAAGAGTAGGAAAAAATTACACTTTCATACACAGCCATGCAGGACTCTCTTGAGAACCCATCATTCTTGTGAAAATCTCTTAAAGCAGCTATAACTTACAATGAAGAATTCACTCGCCTACTAATTTCACCATCCAATTTGTTCTCTCTGTCAAACATGCATCCTAAATACACAAACTCATTCACCTGGTCAATCACTGATCCATTTAGACTTATATTACATTCAGTGCTAACAGTTCCTCGATCAAACACCATAACTTTGGGGTTTCCCTTATTTACACTCAGTTTGAATTTCATGCTCACTTCATACATCCGGGACTACATATTCTGCAACTCACTTTTGCTCTCTGCCAACAGAACTGGGTCGTCAGCATACAACAATCTGCACACACGGATATTAATAAGACATAAACCTGTATTGTCCATCTTAGCATCACGCATGCACGCACCCATAAGGTAGAGTTATATATAAAACAGCCGTGGTGACATTACAGAACCTTGTCTGACTCTTGCACCAATAGAGAACTATTTTGATGAGATACAGTTCACTTGTATACAAGCTCCACTGCCAGCATATTGATGGAAGTTAAAATTTTGGAGCAATTGAGAGCTAATGAAGTTTCGTAAAAGGGCCTCGAAAACATTTTTTTGCGGGAGACCTCGAGTTTTTCCGGTACACCGTTGTGAGTAGATCAGGGTCTTGGTTAAAAAATAGGAAGCTTTCCGAGAGCCCCAGGTGTTGCCTAATAAAGTGACCAGGTTGTGTATTTTTGTAGAGGTGAACCCCTTTTTCTTTATGACCCCATCTTCACTTTCTGCTATGATGTTCGGAGAGAAGTAGTGGGCGACAGACTGCTTGTGTAGGGGTAGTGAACCTCGCAGCTGTGATAGTCTGCGGTTTGCCATATATGGTGACGAGTGGGCTCAGCCCATTTTCCATTGTCTGGAGAAAGTGAGCAACTAACTGAATGATGGCTTCCCTACAATGTGAGACAGATATGGCTGGGAGAAAGAAAGGTCGCTAAAAGAAGAGAGGCAACTTTCGGTTTCCGCGCGAAACGCATCGTCACTTGGATAGGGGGCAGAAAAGGGGAGGATAGATGGAAGTTACGTCATTCAAGAGGAAGGTCATCGCGTGCGCTCCAGGTGATCTGTCACCCAGGAACAAAATGAGCAATCGAAATGCGATGCACGTGGCTTGCTGTCTGTGCGCCATTATTCTTCCTTCATCTCTTCCCTTGTCTCACCAACTAATTTCTTTCCGTCCACTTTTTCATTTTTCTAGGTGAGGGGAATGGCGACTTTCTCAGAAGAAGGTGACCGTTAAGGAAACTGGTTTCACTCAACGTTCAATAATTATGTGAACGAGAATCTCGCTTTTTCTGCGATGGGCATGCATAAATTTTCATCTGTAAATGCACAGCAATGTTTATGTAGTCCATGTTCTACGGACTTCCGTGTGTGAAACTTCAGTCGCTGATTTATCAGTAGGGCGTCAGGCAATCATTACTGTAATAGGAAATGAGATTTTTTTAAATCAATGATCATATATAGATATCTGATTATCGATACGTATTGAACTTACACTGATGTTTATCTGAAACGCATATCTTGATTTCAGTGATGACTCCTTCTTGTGTTGCACAAAAATTTCTTGCACTCAGGTCGCTATTTTTTGATGCTATGCATTTTTCGCGGCAGTAGTAAATTCCAAGTAAAAATTTAGTTGTAACGAAAACAGGTACCGGAAATAGTCGGTGAATCTTGCGGGGATGATTACAGAGAATACTGAGGGTCTGCGTCGAATTACTCGTTCTTTTCGACGTACAAGGGGGCACGTCTGATAGAAGACGTAGTGCTAGGTATCGTTCTGTGCCAGCTTCGTATCGTGCAACGTCTTCTGTTCATCTTGAAACGGAAGTTATTTATGAGGTGTACGTTAGGTTGCCGTATACACTGAAAGGACAAATAATTACGTACACCACCTAATAGCGTGTGACACCACCTTTTGCACAACGTGCCAAGCAGTTCGAGTTCCTTTGAACCATCACCCCCCAAAGTGAAACGGAAAAGCATTCCCGAACAGTTTTCCGGACAAACCATGCAGAGTGTCTATGCCAATGTGAAGGTCGCAAAGAAATCCGTTGCAGCAACTGCCGGTAAATACAAGATATCACCAGAAAAAGTGCGACAAATAGTAACGGCTGTTGAGAGTGGTGGTACGATGGAACACAAAACTGCACGCATTCGCCAGCATATGTACACCAAATTCCAAGATGTGCGTAATTCACTAGTGAAATTTAAAGACGTGGTCGAAGGAAGCAGCTAACGCAATGGGTATCCCCAATTTTAAAGCAAGCACATATTTCCTGCGCAAACGCAAACGCAAACGCCGCTATAAAACCTCCTCACGCAAGAACACGAGGTTCATTGCCAGGCGGGATGTTACCCTTGACACGGCCGTAAGGAACAGCGTATTTGAGTTTGTACGAGATGTTACGGACTACATTACACGCCAATGCAATTGATGCCGACATGGTGTTCAATTCAGACCAAACTCGATTTGAATACGAACTCACGTCAATCAGGACGCTATCACTGACTGGGGAGAAGACAACGGAAGCTGTTGTGCAATCCGTTGCATCGACTCCTATACCATTCAGCTGCTTATGTCCATGTCAAGACGCCTTGCAAAGAAACTGTACACCTGCTTTCAGGAAGCGGGTGGTAAGTTTGGCAAACGTGTTTTCGAACCAGTACGACGTAACCAACCTCCAAATATAGAATGTGACTGCAGCACCAGTGGTAAGATGTCCACAGCTGTCGTTCTGTCCTGGATGCGTAAGATACTGGAACCAGAGCTAACAGGACCTTCCCTTCTCTTACTGGATTCGTGGTCTGGTCAAACCGAGACTAGTTTTCCAGTCAAAGCCTTAGGTGACAGGGACGTCAATTTGCACACAAAAATCATACCACCGAAAGCCACCAAATACTGCCAGTCCCTTGATGTGTATTTCTTTCGAAAATACAAACTGTTTGCACGACGGATGGAAGAGTACATACGTTCTGATGAGGTGAATGGCGTCAACCTGCACGACAGAATCTTCATTTTCAAGTTGCATTCATTTATATACAACCAGTTGATTGCACCACAGTACCAACCTATGCTTCGCTATGCGTGGAAGGCGTCTGGATACTTGCCACACGAAACGCCTCTTCCGTTCCGTAATGTGTTGGACATCAATTTCGCTGTGCGTGACATGTGCAACGCTCCTGACTGTGATTCCAGTGCCGTCATTATCTGCTCGTGGTGCGAGATTCACCTTTGCTTCCAGCACTGCCTTCTCTCAACACATTGCCATGACGTGAGTGAGGTATGTGTATGACATTTGCTACTTAATGTTGTTGTACGTGGTCTCTCTCGATATTTAGGTGCCTCATATCTAACAGGTAAATGTTGTTTGGCACTTTATGACTGCATACATTACATGCGGCCGTCCCACTTTTATAAGCCATGTTCTAGGGGTTGCAGGCGATTGCGAAATGCCGTGCTTCAGACCTGTTACTTTGGTGTCATGCTTATCCACCACAGAACGTTCCGTGATAATTGTCGTCGGGAGCTCCGATAGTTTCCCTTGTGAGATTTACGTTTCACACCACATCTTTTGCATTGAGCATTCAGAGGTTTCCGTTTGACGTGTTAACATCCCGTTCCATTGCATGCATGTCGTGTTGGAATTAATGCCTTTTTTGTTAATATGGATGAATTAAAGATTAAGGAGATTGAAAAAGGCGTCGAGGCCAAAAAATACGTTCTTGTTGGAAACAAAAAGGAGAAGAGTGAATGCTGGAAGTTATTTCGTCTCATTAAGAAATCAGAATATGTTTCACAGCAACACCAATTTCTACAAGCTTGTGATGATTTGAAAGTTTCCAAAATGTGATTGTTGATTTCATGAATGTTCCGTCCTTCTGAGGGGCAATGATGAAATCAACATCCACATTTTGGAAACTTTCAACTCATCAGAAGCTGGTGAAAATCGGTGTTGCTGTGAAACATATTATGAACCTTGATATGTTATCAAGAAAATAGCAAAAACTGAAATTAAATGTACAACTAGTTACTTAATTAAAAATGTTTTTGACTTTTAGCGCCATCACAATTAAGTGGAACAGCCTTAACATTACTGCGGAGGAACTTTTTGACTCTCGTCGATGTGTTTGAAAACATATGTAAAACAGTTAGGTTATGTGAAGAACGACAGTTTCAACACTTTCTGAAAGTAAATGAGTAAATTATAAGTTTCCGTAATACGTTTATATGATTTCTATATGACCTACGATACCCACTGCGGAGAGACGAACGAACGCCCGGTGTATATTTATATGTATATATAAAGTTATTACAATGTTCCAAGCAAAAAACGAAGAAAACCTTCTTAATCTTAGGGGAATGCCGGTGGGTACAGTGGCTTTTCATATTCCATAAAAGAGAAGATGAGTCATAAAAATTCTTTTTTTTTGATTGGAGGTTTAACGACCACCGTGAGCAACTCAATGGGCTATAAGCAGTCGCCCGTCCCTAATTTAGGGTCACTGGTTTCAGGGAAGAGAGAGAGAAACAGTGCCGTAAGCCAAGTACAACATCTATGCCTGACCGGGATTCGAACCCGGACCCCGTTCAAACGAATGATCAGAGGCCATCGCTTAAACCACTGCGCCACCGGGGCGGCTTATAAACGTTCCAATTTGTTCTTCAAAATCATCATACAGCCTATCACATACTGTTTAGAGGTTTTCGATATTAATGGATGCACATAGGTTCTTAAAGTCAAAGGTATCAATACTCGGAAAAGTCTCATTTGTTTTAACGTAATCGATAATGTCTTTATTATTTTCAACAATCCCAGACTTCCCAAGAAGTTTCAAAATGGTCTGTAATTTATCCTCAAAAATCATTCCGGCTCTCTGACCATAGCAACAACGTGCACTAGTAGTAAACGTAAATCCTATAGGTACCTTATGAAATTTAGGGAGAGCAGAGAGCATATATGAATGGGATTGACAATGAGGTTACAGGTAGTTTAAGTGTCTTATGTAGTGCAATAATTCTTTTTGGAGCTACCTTTTTATTTTGTTGCACTCCAAGAAATGTTGAATTATTTTCTATTTCATTAGCCATAACGTCCAGGTAAAGTTTGTTTACATAGCAACACAAAATTACCTTCTGCTTTATCAATACGAAGTACTACGAAATGTTGTTTAGGTAATCGTGAGTCCTGTTTGAACTGTTGAAACGAATTTTCTTGGAAACAGCTTTTCTTATATGTTAGGCTCAGATTTATCTTAAAGCATTCCAATATCTAATAAGACAGAAATCCAACATAAAAAAGCCTGGTAATATATACATATAATTATGTACATTTATAAATTGAGTTTTAAATTTATATTTCAAAACAGATTTGTTCTGGTCGAGTCCGGGTCGAGTCCAATTATGTGACGTTTGGGTACAAAAATTTTGACCCATTTCCAACTATTCTGAAGATGCAAGTAAAATATCAGTTTCGCCTATAAAATTTTTGCTCATGGGATATAATCTCATTGTGTTTGTTCTCAATCCAGTGAAACCAGCTCAAGTGGGAATATTAACTTTAGAGCTGTTTTTTTCTGTGCTGCGTTTCGGCAGAGAAACCTATCACAGCAGGAAGTAGTCCCTTGCAGAAGAAAAGTTTTTCATTTGCCGACGTTAAGGTTATCAGATACACGATCCTGACTGGGGAATCATGACATTCTTGCTTGGTCACCTGACGTCTCCCTCCGAGCCCAAACGTTTCTTACTCACCAAATAATGCACCTGTTTAAGTCGCTAAACTAACGGACGTTCCATAGAATTCGCCTCTTCGGACCATCATATTCCACGGGGATCATTTCAGTTGCAATCAAGTTCGGAGAACGCATGTAGGATTCTCACTACCCCAAGCCCATTCTAACTTTCGTATAAGCATTTTATATCTTTTGGAATCATACTGACGTGTTTTCCGTGTTTCATAAATATTCGTGACAAAGCTGGACGTTTTAGTACCTCAAGAACTGAAAGAAACAAAAAGCATGATTAAATCAAGTAAAGCGGAAGTTATATGCCATCTGCGAAGCGAAGCAATTGCAAACCAATCTCAGTAAATATTCTGCAATGGTTCCAAAGGGTATCTTCTGAAACCACGGCTCATGAGGCAATGAAGTTACCACCCCCGCAGCTGCGTGAGGGGAGAGGCGCAGGTTACAAAGGGGCGTGTTGCAGCTGCCAGTTTTAGTTTTATGAAAAAATGCGAAGACGCACAGTAATTAACCCGAAGATTCATATTTTGCTTTGCCTGAATAAATGCCTAGTTTCACTTTTAAAATACTGGATGTCCTACAGATTGAAAGTGTTCGGCTGTTGGAAAACAGTCGGTTTCCTAGGATTACGTGCACGACAGGCGTCAACATTTATTCACAGCAGCTGCAGATCTGCGATGTGTAAGAGGGTGGTTTCTTGAAGAGATTTATTTTAGTTTTGGACAAAGCAATTACACGTACTATCGAATCTATTACTTAAAAAGTTAAAACTACAGGGCTGTAGGTACCACCATTACTTTTGCAGACACTCTCCCTGACTTCCTAACCTCCCCCCCCCAACCACCACACACACACACCGTCCTGGGAAAATTACTGTGCTTAAGGGTGCTGAAGTAAATCTTGCGGGGGGAGGGGGGGGGGGCACGTTGTGCTAATTACGCCACTGGGTTCAAGGTGTCTTTTGCAATGCAGTTCACTTCGCCTGGAGGAATATTTTTACTGGTATAGACATGTGGCAATAAAGCGTGCATAAAAATAAAATGGGGTGAAAAAAAAAGCTCTTAAAGCTGCTCATGAAAATAAGTGAACATACTTTTTCGCCAGAATTAATAAAAATAGAAATAAGGATGAAAGGGGAATAATTAATTTGACGTATTTGCAACATTGTTCTTGTGTGAACATGTAAGCACGTGGAGCGTTGAACATGTACAGTAGTTTCCAGAAGCGGGGCATAGGAAACACAGAAGATGAAATGGAGGAACTGTTCAAACAATGACACAAAGAAAAATAATTTTAAAATGAGATGACGTAACACATAGCTGTGTGTATGAGAAAGGGAACGGAACAGCAATGTTTGACACCATTTTCAACCCAGTCTGTTTAAATCGTTTAACCCTTTTGTGAGACTATTAGCATGAGTTTACGAGACAAAACTCTTTTCTTCTTTGTGCGTTGGTAACCGTTCTCATTCTTTTGGCTGCGCGAAACAGGATCTTACTGTTAGATTTTTAAGACATCCCGCCATTGTGTTTGTAATTGGTTGATCAGAACATGAGGTGTCCTTCTGGTTCTGGAGGTCTGTGATCTATTGCACAGATCTCCATCGAAAATGGGATACGAAGAAAAACATCTTTTATAAGAAAAGTAGTGTCCAATGTGGAGATAGTGTTTCTCAAACTTTATTTTGAAGTCGATTTTTTTTATGTGTTTCCCGATTGATTTCAATGTATGATTGTGCTAGGCTTTTTCTTTCAGTTTAATGTTTCTGTAATAAGTAAGAATTTAAACGGTAGTACTATACTTCGTGATTTTTCTGGCGAAATCGTTTCATATATGTACTCTCTAATCTAACTATCTTTTTGAGATTCTGTTCCTAATGCAAATTTTGTTACTCCTGGGTTAAAGATTTTCTCACTGAACGGCACATTATTTCTCCAAACAACTTGTACGTTTTGGCAACGCTGGCGATGAGTCAAATAAAAAGAAAAAGCAAAGTCGAGAGCGTTGAGTTTTGAGAGATGAAAAACTTTTAGTAGATATACTGTGTAAAGAACGAAGATTATCGGCATGTTGTGGGGATTGCTATGTTCATTAAAAGTATATGAGTTTGCTGTTACGATAATCTCATCATGTACGATTTCTGATTGTCAATATAAAGCGTATATCGTGGCTTCTACGTCCTGTTCTGAGAATACAAGGTCTGATTAAAAAGCATCTCATAAACTAGACAGAGCACCGCGCTAAGACTCAGTGGCGCGCGATCGTGGACTTTAGGGCGCATGCGTGAATTTTTGCTATGCTGTCGGCTGGCTCATTTAGTGCCTGGCAGTGAAGGTTTGGCGTTGTGAACTTCACTGCCATGCACTTTATCACATTCTTGTCTTTCTCTATTTTATTTAAAGTCCCTTTCAGATTTAGATGCAGCACTTCATTTTACTTTTAGCAAACAAGAGGATAATACGTGTTTTGTCTTCTATCAAGAGAGTGGCCATGAATCGCACAAAGGCTGCAAGTAAAAGAAAGCTGGCTATAAGGCTGCAAGAAAAAGTGCTCTAGCAACCAGTGGTGTGATGAAACCCCCATCATTACAGGCCACAGGTATTGCAGCTTTGAGGGAAATTCGTCGCTATCAAAAATCAACTGAATTGCTGATCAGGAAATTATCTTTCCAGCATTTGGTGTGTGATGACTTCAAGACTGATCTGCGTTTCCAGAGTTCTGCAGTGATGGCACTCCAAGAAGTGAGCGAAACCTACCTTGTTGGTCTGTTTGAGGACATCAGGCTTTGTGCTATTCTGCCAAGAGGGTAACCATAATTCTCAACTAGGTAGAGCACGGAGCTAAGACTCAGTGGCGCGCGACCTTGAACTTTAGTGCGCATGCGTGAAATGTTTGCTATACTGTCGGCTGGCTCATTTAGTGCGTGGCAGTGATGGTTTGGCGTTGGGAACACCGTGCCGTCACATTCTTATCTTGTGCCGCAACGACTGGGCTAGCTGATCGTAGAATGTGCATCAAATTTTGCCACACATCAGCTGCAACAATTCAAATGATTAAAAAGGCTTTTGGCCGTGAAGCTATGGGTGCAACACAAATCAAAGAGCGGTATCGGCTCTTGAAAGATTGGTGAACGTTTGTCGAAGGTGACAAGCGTTCAATAAGACCCTCCACGAGCAAAAACCTTAAAATGATTAAAAAATGCATTCTTCAGCCATGGAAAACCGCATAATCGCGATTAGAGAGACCGAAAGTGATCTCTGGATTGCTTAGGGCTAGGCAAAGAAAATTTTGACTGAGATCCTGGGCACGCACTGCGTCCCTACAAAATTCCCGCCAAAGCTCCTGCTGATACAAGAGCAGAAAGAACTCCGTCTTGAGTTCGCTTAGGGCATGCTGGGATGTTCAAATCAAAACCCAGAATTCATGAAGATCATCGCGAGGGATGAAATATGGGTGAACGGGTACGACCGGAAAACCAAAACCTAATATTCCCAGAGTAAGAGGTCAAGGTCTCCAAGGCCAAAAAATAAAACAAAGATGGGGAAGGTCCGCAGCAAAGTCAAAGTCCTGATGTCAGTATTTTATACAGAATAACAAAGTGCCGACAAAGAGCAAGGCTCTTGATACAAGGGCTGGCTCATACGGCAGATTTCAGTTGTCCCCGGAAGTTGCGGCTGGTGACGTAGCCTAGGATGCATCGCTGAGTGTTAGGAATCGCGTTTGCTGTTACTCTGGGCGGGGAACTCTGATGATAAATACAACTACTGAGCTGCCGAATATGAAACCAAATGGTGAAATGATTTAAAAAAACAAAAGAAGTGAAGCAGAATACATCATTGATTGTTTCCTCTTTTATATATACGTGTATTACTTCCATCAAACGCGAAAATAATGCGTTTTGGTTAATAACAAAACCTCGGCTACTGTAATTTTGTAAAACGTTTCGGATGTTCAGGTGTTCATTTAATTGGACTTTTACCCTCTACAAGCGAGTTTACCTGTACTTTTGTAAGTATGTTTCGGAAGCATTTGTAATTTTTTTTTTTTCAGTTTTTGATTATTCGTGTTTAGGTTTTTTACCTTAATTTTCAGTTCTCTGATTTGTTTCCATAAAAGCCGGCGCGAACGATTCCATCTTCTGGCTTTGCGAGAAAAGCTCTTTAAAATATCACCCCCCCCCCCTGCTTTCAGAAAGTTCAGCTCTTTTTCCGTTACTGACAATTTGACATTTAAAAAACTCTTTTTTTTTTGGGAGCATCACATTTCACGCAGAGAACTGTCTCTTCATCTGATGCAGGTTGAGTATCCACTTTTTCTTCGAAAGACTCTTTCTTGGGACTAAGATTTTTAAGTCTATCAAAAGCATCATGCAGGATTTTTCTCTTTCTTTGTCTTTCACCTCTTGCAGCAACATTTTCAACGTTTGATCTCGGTAAATTGACTGTTGGTATAGCCGACGACTTCAATATCTTTTTCATTGGTAAACCAAGCAGATGATTCATCATATCGTCTTCGTACTTACTATTTAAAAAGTGCTCATTGCAAATCCTGGTATTTTTCTCATTAAAAGAATTTGCTCTGCAACACCTGTTAACCCAGTCTTTTGTAACTACTGGGTCATTTCGAGGAAACTGAAAAAATATGTTTCGCCCTTTTGTGTTCCTGCTGGAAGCCATTGTACGAAAACGATGTACTAAAGAAATTAAATAAAAAAATTGGATGTCAGAAATACAAGCAAAAAAAAAAAAAACAGCAGGTAACTAATGCGAATGCAACAAACGTGGGCTAACAGCACCCACCGAGTGCTTTACATCGCACACTGACAAGTGACATGCATCCCTGTGACGTCACTGAGCAGCGCAGGCAACGACCAGAAACACAAAGCGATGAGCCAGCTCTTGTAACTAAGTCCTGAACAAGGAGTACAACCAGTTCTTCATCGCCTACGAGATACAATGCGCCGAAAGAGATTTATGCTGTTGCATCAAGGTGACTGCTAGCTGCACTATGACAATACCTCAATGCATTTATCTCAATTATAGGATCCAAATTGCGGATCCCACAAATGAGGCAAGTCCCATATTCTCCAGACATGACTCCTTGCGAATTCTGGCCGTTCCTGAAGTTGAAATGCCTATGAAGGGGAGAAAATTTGAAAACACAGAGGAGATCAAGAAGAACACGACGCAGCATCTATTGGCCATATGTAAAAGTGACTTAAAAATGTAATGACCAGTGAACTAACTTAAATTAAAACACAACTTTGCTTGTGGCGGTGGTCGAACTCGTATCCTTCTGCTCCTGAGCCGAATGTTTTCCCAATCAAGCTACACCAAGGAAGTTTGTCGCTGCAACTTTGCCTGCGTCACCTCTGAGGTATAGGTACGTCACACATATCCCCCCCTCTCCCTGAGAAAGGGCTGAAACGGAATCGTCGATTTCCGGGTCAGCCGGTAAACCACGCTTGAAGGAGAGACAGCTGTAGAAGAAGGAATTCTAATTCCAGACGATATGTGGAAGGGACATCGCACATTTTTCGAATAACCCAACGACCAAGAGATTCAGTTTATGTTCGGGCGCCAATATAAAAACACAAATTTGCCGGTGGCAAATATCGAACCAACATCCTTCTGCTCCGGTGTGGAATGCTTTCCTAAGTAAGCTGTACCGACGAAGCTTATCGTTGCAACTTTGCCGTCTTGACATGTGCGTCACCTCTTAGGTAGGTACGTCACATATATCCTCCCATCCCTGAAAAAGGGCTGGGACGGAATCTTAGGTTTCCGAATCAGCCGGCAAACCATGCTTGGAAGAGAGACAACTGTAGAAGAATGAATTCTAATTCCAGACGATGTGTGGAAGGAACAAAACACATTTTTAGGAGAACTCAACGCCAGGAGATTCATTTTATGTTCGGGAGCTAATATGAAAACACAAATTGCCCGTGGAAGATCCTTCTGCTCCGGAGCCGAATGCTTTCTCAATTAAGTTACACCGACGAAGTTTGTCGCTGCAACTTTGCCGTCTTGACATTTGCGTCACCTATGAGGTAGGTATGTTACAACTTCTGGATGCGTGTATACGGATAGAACTAGGAAAACGCTGGGGATTTCCATAGTAAAAGCGGGTGATTTATAGTAGAAAGTAGTAACGAAATTTTTTTTTGAATGTTGGAGCAGAGCGTGCATATGTACAGTACTGAAAGGCATGAAAGACGAAGAAGTGAAAAACATATCATTCTCTGCAGCTGCCGCTCACGCTGGACAAAGATCTTCCGAAGTTTATCCTAGAACTTCGTATTGTGGGTACCCTTTTCTTCTTCTTCAAGTCGAATTGAATGATTATTCCGTGACTCACTTATAAACGTGGAAAGAGCGATGACCTCTGTTTGATGTTCCTGGTCCACGCCAAATGTCTGTATTAATTATTCATTCGCCTTCTAAATTTTGTGTTCAGTTGCTGCTTACCATCTTTGGTGAATCCCCAGCATTGTGCGGAGCTCCAAGAAGCAACCTGCCAAATTGGCTTGGCAGTTAGTGTATGTGAGTCTGGAGGGATTTGAGGCCGCTGTGGTGTAGCGGAAGCATATCCAGCGCGTAACTGGAAGACCCTGGGTTCGATTCCCGGTGGTGGCCAATGATAATTTTTCCGTGACTCACTTATAAACGTGGAAAGAGCGATGACCTCTGTTTGATGAATTGAATGATTGCTAGGATTTCATGGTGCATGGGACATAAGTGACACCAAGACTCAAGCTTTCGTCCCCCCCCCAAAAAAAAGAAATTTCCTTAGTGTACCAACAAGCTACTTTCATTTCATCATCATCATCATTGTCAACCATTATCAATCCACTGCTTAATGAAAGTCTCCCCAAGTTTCTTCTACAACGATCGGTCTTGTGCCAGTCTACTCCATGTTACTCCCGCATATTTTCGAATTTCATCCACCCATCTCCCATGTGGTCTTCTTCTGGGTCTTTTCCTGTCCCTTGGAATCCAATCTAAAATTTCGGCTGTCCATCGATGATCTGTCCTTCTGGCAGTATGTCCAGCCCATTGCCATTTCAGGGATTTAACTCTGATCATGATGTCTTCCACTCTTGTCATTTTTCGGATCCACGAGTTCCTCTTCTTATCTCTCCTGGTTACACCAAGTATGCACCTCTCCATGCTACTTTGAGTTGTCTGCAGCCTTTGTATGTCTCTTTTAGTTAAGGTCCACGTTTCTGCACCATACGTAAGCACTGGAAGGATGCATTGATCAAACAATTTTCTTTTAAAACATAATGGTATATTGCTCTTGAAAATTATGCAGTTTCTTCCGAAAGCTCTCCAGGCAAGTTTTATACGCTGATTAATTTCTTCATCAATGTGACCTTCACTTGATATCTGCTGTCCAAGATAAACGTACGTATCTGTTATCTCCAGCTTTTCTCCATCAATCGATAAATCTTCATTTCTTGTAAAAGCATTGTACATCGCTTTTGTCTTCTGAAAGTTCATTTTTAATCCCACTTCTTTACTCTTGTAAGCAAGTTCCTGGATCATACTCTGCAGCTCTGATGGGTGTAGTTGCAAAAATGACTACGTCATTTGCAAAACGAAGGTGAGTTTGATAATCTCCGTTAATCTTTATCCCTTTGTTTTCCCAGTTCAGTGATTGAAAGACTTTTCCAATGGGCATTAAAGAGCTTGGGAGAATGGTGTCACCTTGTTTCACTCCCTTTCCAATTTTTATGTGTGTTGTATTTTCAAGCAGCCGATTCTTTGCACTTGCATTTTCATAGATGTTATTAATAATATTAATGTATGCATCTTTAATATATTATACATCTCTTTTCTGTGGTTCTTGGGTCTTTTGGTTTTTAATTAAATTGAAACACACTGGACAAAAATTGGGAATCTGATTAAAACATGTACGTAAGTATAAAGTTGATGAACATAACTAGTTGTATAGATAAGGTGCGTAAAACTGCTGCATTATGATTGTGGGTGTCTGACGTGTGCGTTTAAAGTATCTGTAGCATTCCGTATTTAGTTTTACACGTACAGCTATGAGTCGTGAAGGTGACGTCACTGAGTGGGAAAAGGCCCCCATCAGCCATCCAGAAAATGTCTTTAGCCGAGAACATGGTCATTTCTTTCAGGATTTAGCGAAGTTTGTTGAACTGTTCGAGGTCACCCGTCAGTAGCATTCCTTCCCAGTGGACGAAGTATGGAAGCTATCACTAGCCGGAGCAACTGTTTTTGAGCCTTCATGATGACAAATCAGGATCGTAGGCTTTTGAGATGAGTAGCAACTGCTGCACGTTTCCAGACTCGTCGACAACTACTTCAGCAGTACAATACTGGACCCAGTGAACCAGTCTCAGCAATTCCTGCACGTTTCCAGACTCGTCGACAACTACTTCAGCAGTACAATGCTGGACCCAGTGAACCAGTCTCAGCAATTCCTGCACGTTTCCAGACTCGTCGACAACTACTTCAGCAGTACAATGCTGCACCCAGTAAACCAGTTTCAGCAACTGCTGCACGTTTCCAGACTCGTCGACAAATACTGCAGCAGTACAATACTGAACCCAGTAAACCAGTCTCAGCAACTGCTGCACGTTTCCAGACTCGCCGACAACTACTTCAGCAGTACAATACTGGACCCAGTGAACCAGTCTCAGCAATTCCTGCACGTTTCCAGACTCGTCGACAACTACTTCAGCAGTACAATGCTGGACCCAGTGAACCAGTCTCAGCAATTCCTGCACGTTTCCAGACTCGTCGAACAGCTACTTCAGCAGTACAATGCTGGACCCAGTGAACCAGTCTCAGCAACTCCTGCACGTTTCCAGACTCGTCGACAACTACTTCAGCAGTACAATGCTGGACCCAGTGAACCAGTGTCATCAACTCCTGCACGTTTCCAGACTCGTCGACAACTACTTCAGCAGTACAATGCTGCACCCAGTAAACCAGTTTCAGCAACTGCTGCACGTTTCCAGACTCGTCGACAAATACTGCAGCAGTACAATACTGAACCCAGTAAACCAGTCTCAGCAACTGCTGCACGTTTCCAGACTCGCCGACAACTACTTCAGCAGTACCATGCTGGACCCAGTAAACTAGTTTCAACACGAACGCAACGGACCGCATAGCTTGACCATTTTCAGTCGTGTTGCCCGGATACGTCTGAAGGTAATTAGTATCTATAGAAGAAAAATCGGCTTGCTTGGGCAAAACAGCATCGTCACTGGACAATTGAACGGTGGCGATGAATAATATGGTCCGATGAATCCAGGTTCTACTTTTATTCAAATGATGGTCGCTCCAGCGTCGCATGCCGAAGGCTGGAGAAGCATTTAACCCAGAATGTGTCCAAAGAGCTGTGCAAGAAGGAGATGGAGGTGTCCCGTAACAAGGCTGTATTTCAAGCACTGGAGTTGGACCATTCCTTGAGGTGTCCAATCGCATGCAATCTATCGATTATGTGCCACTTTTAAATAAAGCATTATTGCTATTTTTCCAGTTTTTGGAACAAGAAGAACACACAGTGGATCCTGTGTTTCAAGATAATAACTCTCGTGGCCATCGAGCTAGAACTGTGATGGATTGATTTGAAGAATATGAAAAAGACGTTCCACATTTCAATCGGCTTGCAAATTTACCTGATCTAAATGTGATTAAAAAATTCTGGGACATACTACAAACGGCCGTGAAGAAGAAAAAGAAAAAACAACACCCTGAAAATTTTCCGGAATTAAGGGATCTTTTAAGCATGGAGTGGAATAAACTCGATACGCTTGTGATACTGAATCATAATGATAGTAAGCCTAGCAAAATTAAAGCTATAATTAAAACAGGTGGTGACTGCATATTAAGGAATAAAGTTTATACACTGACGGAAAAAAATCCCAAACACCAAGAAGGGGTTGTGTTAGATAAACGACAGTTGGTAGGCGGTGAGAGTATATCTGTAAGATGACGTCTATTCAAATTTCACGCTCGGCGCATACGTGTGGCGCTAGTAGCGCCCCTCGGAACATGCAAAGCAGGTTTTCTGTAAATACGCGCTGTAACGTTCGTGAGCGTTAGTTATCGTTGAGATTCGACGTAGGGTGTTGATGTTAGTCAAGAATGCCATTAAGGAGACGAAGAAGCCATTATCAACAGCTCACGGAGTTTGAACGAGGTCGTGTAATAGGGCTACGAGAAGGTGGATTTTCTTTCAGCAATATTGCAGAACGACTTGGCAGGAATGTAGCCACTGTGCATGATTGTTGGCAGCGGTGGTCAAGGGAAGGTACTGCCTCAAGAAGACCGGGTTCCGGCCGGCCACGTGGCACTACTGAGAGGGAAGACCGCCGTGTACGGCGTATGGCCGTGGCGCATCGTACCGCGTCTGCGGCAGCAATTCAAGCTGCAGTTGCCACCACAGTGACACAACGAACTGTTACAAATCGGTTACTTGAAGGATTGCTTCGAGCCACACGCCCTGTAGCGTGCATTCCACTTACTCCAAACCACTGCCGTTTGCGACGTCAGTGGTGTCAAGCTAGAGCTCATTGGAGGACTGAGTGAAGATCTGTTATGTTTTCTGATGAAAGCCGGTTCTGCCTGGGTGCCAGTGATGGCCGTGTGTTGGTTAGAAGGAGGCCAGGTGAGCGCTTGCAACCAACCTGTCTGCGGCCGAGACACACTGGACCTACACCTGGAGTTATGGTCTGGGGAGCAATTTCCTATGACAGCAGGAGCACTCTCGTGGTTATCCCACGCACCCTGACGGCACAGTTGTACGTCGGTCTGGTGATTCAACCTGTTGTGCTGCCATTCATGAACAGCATTCCAGGGGGTGTTTTCCAACAGGATAACGCTCGCCCGCATACCGCTGTTGTAACCCAACATGCTCTACAGAGTGTCGACATGTTGCCGTGGCCTGCTAGATCACCAGATCTTTCACCAATCGAGCACGTATGGGACATCATTAGACAACAACTCCAGCGTCACCCCCAACCAGCATTAACCGTCCCTGTATTGACCGACCAAGTGCAACAGGCTTGGAACTCCATCCCACAAACTGACATCCAGCACGTGTACGACACAATGCATGAACGTTTGCGTGCTTGCATTCAACATTCTGGCAGTTACACCGGTTATTAATGTACCAGCATTTCACATTTAAAATGGCTCTTCTCGCGCTTACAATGAGCTGTGATCTTGAAACCTTAATCGATTAAATATGTTACCTATACAAATGTATTGCCGCCATTTCATTCCTCTACAACTATTTTTTCGTGGTGTTGGGATTTTTTTCCGTCAGTGTATTTCGTAATTTTTTGTCTGGTGTGTTTATGTGTTGAGAGTGTGTCAAAAACAATTAGATGACGAGAAGGCACAGTGGAAATTTTCATATGATGTTCGTATGCATTATTTGCAGTTACAATTTCTCTTTACTTCCTACTGGAACTATAAGCTATGGGCTCCGTGCTCATGGTGGTCGTTAAACCCCGAAACAAACAAATTTCTGCTACGCCCTTTGTAACTGGCAACTTTGGCATTAGCTGGGCGTTTAAGTAACTTCCAAGGAAATAATGGCTTCAGGAGAGAAGCACCCAAGTCTGATGAAATCGCCGTCTCTCTGTAGCTTGCCTGAGGAGACTGGATGTCGCTTCACCCAGTGTGCGTGTCAATATTCAAAGGATCTTCTATAATCTGAATTGCTGCTGTCTGGGCGTCGTAAGGTCGTATATTATGTTTCTTTTTTTTTTTTTTTAATATCCTTTCCTTTCTTGTTTAATACCTTTATTAGAGCAGCTTGCTTTCTCTGCACGTATTAAGTAGGTGGTGATATAATCTCAGAGTTGCTGTCGACATGTTGTAAGGTCATTAACTCCGAGTTTCTTATCTTTTATTCGCCAAATTTTCTTGCCTTCTCAATTTTCTTTCTTTCCTTTCTCCATTTTATTTTCATTGATTCATTCAGTAGCACACTCAGGCTTGCTGTCGCAACATTCGTTCTGGTGAGTCTTTGTTCAGTAACTGCTGGCGAATCCTTTCTCCTTTCAACTTGGACGGCTTAATGGAAGAGGGAAAAGAAAGGTTACCTCCACATTCAGAAATTACCAGTAATGCGTAATAAAAATAAAAAAGAACGAGGAATTAATATAATATAATATAATTTTTGCTCATCAATCGATAAATCTTCATTTCTTGTAAAAGCATTGCACATCAGTTTTGTCTTCTGATTAAAAATGAACTTTCCGAAGACAAAATTGACGCACAACACTTTTACAAGAAATGAAGATTTATCGATTGATGGGCAAAAGCTGGAGATAAGCGATAACTACATTTACCCTGGACAGCAGATATCAAGTGAGGGTCACATTGATTAAGAAATTAGTCGACGTATAAAACTTGGTTGGAGAGCTTTTGGAACAAACAGTACAATTTTTAAGAGCAATATGCCATTATGTCTTAAAAGAAAAGTGTTTAATAAATGCATTCTTCCAGTGCTTACGTACGGAGCAGAGACGTGGACCTTAACTAAAAAAGATATACAAAGACTGCAGACAACTGAAAGAAGCATGGTGTAACGAGGAAAGATAAGAAGAGGAACTTGTGGGTAAGAAAAATGACAAAAGTGGAAGGCATCATGATCAGAGTAAAATCCCTGAAATGGCAATGGGCTGGACATGTTACCAGAAGTACAGAGTACCGATGGACGACCGAAACTCTAGACTGGATTCCAAGGGACAGGAAAAGACTCAGAAGAAGACCACATGCGAGATGCGTGGATGAAATTCGAAAACATGTGGGAGTGACATGGAGGAGACTGGTGCAAGATAGACCCTTATTGAAGAAACTTGGGAAGACCTTCTTTAGCAGTGGATTGATAATGGTTGATGATGAATATAATATAATATAATATAATATAATATAATATAATATAATCCAAAAAGCTTTGTGTGACTTTGAGATTTAAATGATGACTTTTATGGCGTCTAACGTCGCTTTAGGATCTCCAAGAGTTTTTCCCGGGTCTGGTTCATTTGCCCGACGTTTACTTCACCGAAGGGTCACTTGACCGATAATCACTTCACCGAAAATATTGTTTCACCGAAAGATCACTTGATCGAAAAGTTCATTTCACCGAAGGGTCATTTGATCGAAAGGTACATTTCACCGAAGGGTCGCTTGATCTAAAAGTTCATTTCATCGAAAGGTCTCTTTACCTAAAAGTTCATTTCATCGAAAGGTCATCTCACCGAAGGGTCAGTTTATCGAAAACTTTGGATTTCATTACATATCTGTTGAAGTATGGTGCAAGTTTGGCAGACAGACCACCGAAACGTTAGGGCGTTAAACTCAAATTGCGCTTTTGATTTTTCCGTGTCCCAGAGAACGGAAAGATTTAGTTTTAAGACAAATCTTTTTTGTTTTTAAGATAATAGGCCCCTGCTTAGGCCTTTTTAGCAAATTTTAATCATGTTCATAAGGTTTACATAAAAGTCATGTGCAGTGCCCATTTTCATATGGTTTACATAAAAAGCAAAATTAATAATGTTGCACATTTCTTCAGGCAAAAAAAAAAAAAAAATCACTTTTAGGTCCTAAAATTTGCCTTGGCGTAAGCCTTTTTAGCAAATTTTAAACGTGCGTGCTCATATTAATAAGGTTTACATAAAAAGTCAAGTTCATAATGTTGCTCATTTTTTCAGGCAAAAAGAATCAATTTTAGGGCCCCTAGGTCTCGGCTTAAGCCTTTTTAGCAAATTTTAACCATGCGTGCTCATGTTCATAAGGCTTACATAAAAAGTTACTTTACATTTTATGTAATGCTTATGAATATGAGTAGGGTTAAAATCTGTTAAAATGGCCTGTAACTAGGCCTACGGTAAAAAAAATTAATGTTTTGTGGTTGAGTAAAAGTGGAACATTATTTACTTGATTTGCTATGTAACCCTCATGAATATGAGAGGTCGGAGGATTAAAATTTGACAAAAGGCACAGATTTAGGCCTTATAATTAATGTTATATTTCGAAAAACCTACTCATCGGGAGGTATTTCATAGAAATTAGAAGTGTATTTTTTATACAATCCGATAATGTTTAGGTGGCCAGTTTTTCAAAAACACGTTTATAGTAGCCCCACTCCAACAGATCTCTACCAACAAAATTCTAAGTTTTCGATAAACTGACCATTCGGTGAAATGATCTTTCGATATAATGAACTTTTAGGTCAAGTAATCCTTCGGTGAAATGAACGTTTCGATCAAATGCCGTTTCGATGAAATGAACTTTTAAGTGAAGTGACCTTTCGATGAAATCCACTTTTCGGTCAAGTGACCCTTCGGTAAAATGTACCTTTCGATCAAGTAATTTTCGGCGAAGTGATTTTCGGTCAAGTGACCTTTCGATTAAGTGACCTTTCGATCAAGTGAACGATACCCGTTTTCCCCATCTTTCTCTGTCTAAGCACAATTCTTCGGTAAGGCCATTTTGATTAAGTGCTCTCTCTATTCCATCAGACCATGTTCTTCTAGGTCGGCCTCTATTTTTTCGTTTGTTTGATTTAAATTCCATGGCAATTTTGGGCAGGCTTTCATTGGCCATTCTTTTAACATGACCAAACAAACGCTCCTCTGTATATGTCTTCTAAAATCCTTCGTTATTTTCTGTCTTCTTGACACTCTACATGATCTTAAAGCATGCATCTCTACAACTCTTATTTTCTTTCTATCCACTTCTGTTAATCAAAAGGCCTCGACCCCATATAGTGAGATGTTCTTAACAATACTATTACAAATACCCCATTTTTTTTTGCTGGTTATTTCTTCACTTCACCAGATTCCATTCAGGCGTTTTCTTCCCTGTGCAATTCTATTTCTTAATTCCATTGCATCTCTACCTTCTTGTGTAATTTTAACACTTAGGTTATTATAATGATCACATCTTTCAGTTTCTTCGTTCTCTTCTAGCTGTAGGTTTGTTTCATTACTTCCAATGCTCAAATATTTTGTTTTATTTAAATTCATAGTTAGTTCCCATTTTTCATAATCTTCTTTTATTTTTCTAGTCATATACTCCAAATCAAATTTATCTTCTGTAAGAAGTACCTGATGATCTGTGACGTATATTCTATTTTAACTTTCATTTTTAGTTCCTTTTCCTGTGTAAATTTGAGTTTGTTCTCTTTTGCACTTTCCAAACTTAACGTGATACTTTCTCTCTCACATGAATGGAGGTTGGCAACACCATGAGGTCCGTACGCAAGTGACGTATGAATGTGATAAGAACAAGATGAGATATACTGTATAATGGCTACGCAGTAACTGCGAGAAGGCGGATTTTGATGGTGAACGTTAATGCTCCTTTTTTACGCTTTCCAACCGTAGGTTGAAGAAGTGTATATTCTCCAGCTTTGTCTGTCCGTCTGTGAGTCCGTATGATAACTCGCGTAAAAATAGTTCGATTTTGATGAAATTTTAGTATGTGTTAGGGGACCACCTGGGGACGAACCCTATTGAAAATGGACGAAATGGGGTCAAAGGTCAGGACACAGGAGCGGGATCCATTCCCTCACCTTTATGAGTTATAACTTACTTAAAAATGCTTCGATTGCGACAAAACTTTATCATGTTGTTCCCGAACTATACTGAATCGGTGCTGTTGAATATCATCGAAATGGGGTCAAAGGTCAGGGCATAGGTGTGAGATTAATTATACTGCCATTATCCTCATAACTTGAGTAATAACTTGAATAATGATTTCTGGTATGTTGGAAAGCGTGTCATAATCAATGCATTGCATGATTTTATGAACTTCTTGGATACGAAATTGCTTAATTACCATTTAAGTAGTTTGAAGACTACATCTTTTACGTTAATGAAAGTGTTGTGTTTCATAGTTAATTGTTATTGTGAATATTAACATAAGTTTCGCGATTTCACCTTGTTGAAGTACAAATGATCAAGTATTTATTAACAGCAATAAAGGAATAGCTGCAAGTAAAACCTCTTGAACTTTATTTGAGTGACTCGCATTTCACTGTTGGTGAAGTTTTGAATTATGTAATGTTTTAGTAAGTCAGATAAACATAAGCGCTACACATCAGCGAATTATAAAGTAAATACCATCGTTCCATTTAAATTAATCCCCATTGCTGGACAGTTCCTTTTCCATTCTTTTAGAGCCTGTTCCACATGAATCTTAAATAATGTTGAAGATATGCAACATCCCTGTGTTAGTCACTATAGGAGTCCTTTTGAAGTCCCATTTTTATTTCTGTTATCCGTAGTCTTTAAACACTGTAACAAAAACAAAAAGTTCCAAGAGGAAAAGTGAGCGAAAAATAGCAGATGTGGAATCAAAAAGCCTGATCCTAAGCGTCAATTGTGTGCTGGATATTACAAAAACAAACAGCCGTGTGTGTGTTTTATGGAAATACTATTATTGACGTTCCCGATTAGCCCGTGTGGGACATACCGAGGAAGCAGTGTTGTTTTCAAAAGAATTGGAATCTATTATTGCTGCCTCAGCTGAAACGTCCAAATGATGTAGACACAGGAAGCGGTAATTGCACTACAGACACGGTTAGCCAGTCTCGCGTGATGAACCCCCGGAGCCCCCACTGGCCTTGGATCATTTCATCTCTTTTGTTCCGCTGTACGATTCATTCTAGTAGACGGTTTGTAAGAAACAAAAAATTCCGTCGTTCAGACTCGGATATTACGAAGATTTTTTCGGCTTGGCATTTGTTTTGGCCTTGCAGCTGTAAAAAGATGAACGAAAGTGTTGTACAATTTTTCTTTGTCTGTTTTTTTAGATTGAATTGTTTTTCCTTTTGGCGTTAGCTATTTTCATTTGCATGCGAAGGGCGGTTTCTGGAATGCTAAACAATGGTGTCGGACATCCGTTATTGGAAATGAATGGGTTTGACGTTTGTGAGAATCCGTGGTAAAATATGGATCAGTGCCTTTTCTGGAGGAAAAAGAGAAGAATGGTTCAGGTCTTATTTTTTAGGCGTGGTAGAAGAAGAATGTCTAATGGGCAGGCTGCATGAGTTTGATCAGTCGATGTCGTCAGTCATTCGCCATAGGCAATTTATAAGACAGCGTAGTGTGTTTTGTCGACATTTCACATTCATCATAGTTTTCAATTCAGAACCACCAAATCTGGTATACTATCTCGTGGTGTTCTAACTTAGACTGCAGACGGTTTTGGGAAGCGGTTGCAGAGGGGGGGGGAGGTTAGCCCCCCCCTTCCCCACATACAAAATTTTCTTAAAAACTACAGTTTTCAATTCAGAACCACCTAATCTCGTATACTATCTCATGGTACTCTAACTTAGACGCTAGACGGTTTTTGGAAGGGGTTGGAGTCCGGGGGGTCAGACCCCCCCGAATAAAAACTTTTTCGTAAATACTACAGTTTTCAATTTAGAACCACCAAATTTGGTATACTATCTCATGGTACTCTATCTTAGACGCTAGAAGGTTTTTTGAAGGGGTTGCAGCCCGGGGGGTCGGCCCCCCCCTCATAAAATTTTGTAAAATCTACAGTTTTCATATTAGAACCACCAAATTTGGTATACTATCTTATGGTACTCTAACTTAGACGGCAGACCGTTTTTGGAACAGGTCAAGCCCCGGGGGTCACAGCCCCCCACATACAAATTTTTCTTAAAAACTACAGTTTTCAATTCAGAACCACCTAATCTCGTATACTATCTCATGGTACTCTAACTTAGACGCTAGACGGTTTTTGGAAGGGTTGGAGCCCGGGGGGTCAGACCCCCCCGAATAAAATCTTTTTCGTAAAATCTACAGTTTTCAATTTAGAACCACCAAATTTGGTATACTATCTCATGGTACTCTAACTTAGACGCTAGACGGTTTTGGAAGGGGTTGGAGCCCGCGGGGACGCCCCCCCCCTCATAAAAAATTTCGTAAAATCTACAGTTTTTATCTTAGAACCACCAAATTTGGTATACTATCTTATGGTACTCTAACTTAGTCGGCAGACCGTTTTTGGAACGGGTCAAGGCCCGGGGGTCAGAGCCCCCACATACAAAATTTTCTTAAAAACTACAGTTTTCAATTCAGAACCACCTAATCTGGTATACTATCTCATGGTACTCTAACTTAGACGCTAGACGGTTTTTTGGAAGGGGTTGGAGCCAGAGGGGTCAGACCCCCCCCCCCGAATAAAAACTTTTTCGTAAATACTACAGTTTTCAATTTAGAACTTCCAAATTTGGTATACTATCTCATGGTACTCTAACTTAGACGCTAGACGGTTTTGAAGGGGTTGCAGTCCGGGGGTCACCCCCCCTCATAAAAATTTCGTAAAATCTACAGTTTTCATCTTAGAACCACCAAATTTGGTATACTATCTTATGGTACTCAAACTTAGACGGCAGACCGTTTTGGAACGGGTCAAGGCCCGGGGGGGGGGTCAGAGCCCCCACATACAAAATTTTCTTAAAAACTACAGTTTTCAATTCAGAACCACCTAATCTGGTATACTATCTCATGGTACTCTAACTTAGACGCTAGACGGTTTTTGGAAGGGGTTGGAGCCCGGGGGGTCAGACCCCCTCCGAATAATTTTTTTTTGTAAAATCTACAGTTTTCAATTTAGAACCACCAAATTTGGTATACTATCTCATGGTAATCTAACTTAGACAGTAGACCGTTTTTGGGACGGATGAAAGGCCCGGGGGTCAGAGCCCCCACATACAAAAATTTTCTTAAAAACTACAGTTTTCAATTCAGAACCACCTAATCTGGTATACTATCTCATGGTACTCTAACTTAGATGCTAGACGGTTTTTGGAAGGGGTTGCAGCCCGGGGGTCCGACCCCCCCGAATAAAAACTTTTTCGTAAAATCTATAGTTTTCAATTTAGAACCACCAAATTTTGTATATTATCTCATGGTACTCTAACTTAGACGGTAGAAGGTTTTTGGAACGGATCAAGGCCCGGGGGTAAGATCCCCCCCCCGCCATACAAAATTTTCTTAAAATCTTTATTTTTCAATTCAGAACCGCCAAATTTTGTGTCATCAAACTCTAACTTAGCGGGAGACGGTAAGTGAAAGCGCAACATTATTAACTTGATTTGTTATGCAAACCTTATAAATACGACCACAGCGATCAAAAGTTACTAAAGAGTCCTTGTAAGTAATATTTTTTGACCGAGTGCAAGTACAGTTTACGAAATGTCAACAGGTCAAAATATCTAAAGTAACAATGAAATTTGGGATATTTCTTTTTTCTTTCTTTTTATTTCAGTTTTGACACTTGTATTAAGTTTTAAAAACATATATTTCTGCTATCGTATACCTTCATTGTGCTTTAAACAGAATTTCTTACCATGTTTTGGGTATTTTGTTTCGTGTGGTTGCAGTTTTTTAATGTTTTGGGCATTTCATTTTGTGTGGTTACTTCTTTTTATGTTTTGGGCATTTTACTTTGTATGGGTGTTTTTGTTATGTTTTTGTTCTTTTTGTATGTGGGGGGCTGTGACCCCCGGGGCTTGACCCGTTCCAAAAACGGTCTGCCGTCTAAGTTAGAGTACCATAAGATAGTATACCAAATTTGGTGGTTCTAATATGAAAACAGTAGATTTTACAAAATTTTATGAGGGGGGCCGACCCCCGGGCTGCAACCCCTTCAAAAACCTTCTAGCGTCTGAAATAGAGTACCATGAAGATAGTATACCAAATTTGGTGGTTCTAAATTGAAAACTGTAGTATTTACGAAAAGTTTTTATTCGGAGGGGTCTGACCCCCCGGGCTCCAACCCCTTCCAAAACCGTCTAGCGTCTAAGTTAGAGTACCATGAGATAGTATACCAGATTAGGTGGTTCTGAATTGAAAACTGTAGTTTTAAGAAAATTTTGTATGTGGGGGGCTCTGACCCCCCGGGCCTTGACCTGTTCCCAAAACGGTCTGCCGACTAAGTTAGAGTACCATAAGATAGTATACCAAATTTGGTGGTTCTAAGATGAAAACTGTAGATTTTACAAAATTTTATGAGGGGGGCCGACCTCCGGGCTGCAAACTCCCCTTCAAAAAAACCTTCTAGCGTCTAAGATAGAGTACCATGAGATAGTATACCCAATTTGGTGGTTCTAAATTGAAAACTGTAGATTTTTCGAAAAAGTGTTTATTCGGGGGGTCTGACCCCGGGCTCCAACCCTTCCAAAACCGTCTAGCGTCTAAGTTAGAGTACCATGAGATAGTATACCAGATTAGGTGGTTCTGAATTGAAAACTGTAGTTTTCAAGAAAATTTTGTATGGGGGGGGGGGCTTCACCCCCCGGGCCTTGACCCGTTCCAAAAACGGTCTGCCGTCTAAGTTAGAGTACCATAAGATAGTATACCAAATTTGGTGGTTCTAAGATGAAAACTGTCGATTTTACGAAATTTTTTATGAGGGAAAGGGGGGGGGCTCCAACTCCCCTTCCAAAAACCGTCTAGCGTCTAAGTTAGAGTTTCATGTTACCAAATTTGATGGTTCTGAAACGAAAACTAGATTTTACGAAAATTTTGTATGTAGGGGGGGGAGCTCTGACTCCCCGGGTCTTGACCCGTTCCAAAAACCGACAACCGTCTAAGTTAGAGTACTATGAGATAGGATACCAGATTTGGTGGTTCTGAATTGAAAACTGTGTGTGGGGGGCTCTGACCAACCGGGCCCCTGACCTGTTCCAAAAACCGTCTAAGTTAGAGTACCATGAGATAATATACCAAATTTGGTAGTTCTAAATTGAAAACTATATTTTACGGCAATTCTGTAGGGGGGCTCTAACCTCTACCCCCCCTCTCCAACCGCTTCCCCAAACCGTCTACAGTCTAAGTTAGAATACCACGAGATAGTATACCAGATTTGGTGGTTCTGAATTGAAAACTGTAGATTTTACGAAAATTTTGTATATGGGGGCTCTGACCAACCGGGCTCTGCCCCGTTCCAAAAACCGTTTACCGTCTAATATTACGTAATATTCCTATCCTGTCTGCGTGTCCAAACTTTATAAATTTGATCAGGGAGCAAGACGTTCGAAATCGTACGTTTTCCTGCATTCGTTTTGTATGTAACCAAAATCTGTAAACGCGACGAATTGACGTAGTCGACGAATTTGTCCGCGACGAATTGACGCAGTCGACGAATTAACGCGCGACGAATTAACGCGCGACGAATTGACGCAGTCGACGAATTGACGCGCGACGAATTGACGTAGGCGACGAATTGACGCGCGACGAATCGTCGCAGTCGACGAATTGACGCACGCGACGAATTGACGTAGAACCGTTTTTCTCGCCAAATCGGTTCCTATCTTTACGTGGCTACATGCCAGCGTGAAATCTCTTCTCCTTCCCATCGAAGATCTCCAATTGGACCCTCCGTTTAGGACTGCTACGTCCAAATCCACTTTACGAGCTGTCCTCTAGGAAAATGCTCTTGATGTAAGAAGTTGTACTGTTAATTGCCTACTCCCATTGTCCCTTTCGGGCTCTGAGGGAGAGTTCGACGACGGGGGGGAAAGAGAGTGTCCCTTTGTTTGTGGGAGGTCCCGTTCCGTGAAAGAAGGCCTTCCCCAAAATGAATCTGTGCTAAGCACCTTTTTGACTGGGGAGTAAATTTCTCTAGCTGCCGTTGGCGCACAAAATAAAAAAGTTACGATTTGATTAAAGTTTAAATACTGTATTTCCCTATAACATGTCGGATGAACAATTTTTCAGTTTCTATGCGTTGCTTATAAAATAACGTGGACAGAGCGATGACATCTTCTGTTTACATTATCTCCACGTATTTGAAATATATTAACAATTCTGAGGTCAGAGAGCGTGACGTATGCATGTTGACAGATAAGAACTAGAGATATCAAATGTTGAAGCAGCAGCCAAAGATAGTGGTGTGATGTTATTGTATAATCGGGGAAGCTGCGTTACCTGAAACTGTCTATTTGAATGTTGCGTATTAGAGTGGTGTTGTTATATATTTAGCGTTTGGAGTTAATCTAGTTTTCTGCTTACTAACTTTAGTTAATTATTTTTTTTGTGATTAGTTCCTCAAGTATTTTGGGATATGCAAGTATAGAGATCATATAGTGTACTGATGGAATAAAAGACTTTCTGAAACTTTATTTGAGTGACTCCTCTTTCACTTAAAATTAGTGGATAAGAAGAACTGATGGTATGTAGTGTTTAGTAAGCCATGTATACACGTTTCAAATAGCAAGAACGCTACAGTGAACTCTTTTCTGCTTCTATATGTCCATCACAAGATTTTCTGCCCCCCATGTACTGTGTTGTGGAACACTAATGGCTAATTTCTCACCTACCAATTCGTCTTGTTTTAGATCTGACCATGGTTCTGCGACCTGATATTGCAGCAATAACATCTCTTTAGGTAATATCTCGTATCCGACCACCTTAGTATGCTCTCTTGATATTGCTTTTGTACAAAAGAAGTATCAAGTTCCATTGTAATGTCTGTATGACTAATTCTGTTCTGCCATTGAACCCATCCATTTTTGTTGTTGTTCATCACTATTATCACGTCATCAGCTGCTAATTTTGTAAAGTGTCTTTTACTTTGCATCCAGACCTCACTACTATAAGAGATGATATGTTTAAATACTACACGGTGGACAGCCTGTTTCGTTTTGTGTATAACCATTTTCTTAGAGAAAAGTCCCTTTGGATATGGATGGAACCATTGTCTCTAAAGAAATGGTTCCATCCATATCCAGAGGTACTTTTCCTGTTAAGCTGATTCTATTGTCCAATTCCTTATATTCATAACTTAAAAAATTAAAACACCGTGCTCGCTCTAGCCTCTTCCGCCGGTACTGCACAATTAATAATTTGTGGGTTTCGACTCCGAACCACTGATTTAGGCCAATGACATCCATTATGTGGTTCGCGTGACGCCTTAAGCAGTAAAGAATTGTCCAATTACGTTACAAATACACTATGTATTTCCTTTGTGACAACAAGCATGTGCATGTTTGAAGCATTATAGGTTTATTTCTGCAGTGATTCGAAACTATCACGGGCTAACACAGTACCGAGTACTTTGTGACATTTGAGAAAACCCAAATTTGCCGGTGGCGAGGCTAGAATCAGTGTCCTTCTGCACCGGAGCCGAATTCTTTCCCCAATTAAACTGCACCGACAAGGGCTTATCACCCCTACTGGCTTTTGATATGTGAGTCACATCTATAGTACATCACGCATATCTCCCATCCCCTTGAGAAAGGCGGGGCTGGAAATCGCAAGGTTTTTGGTCAGCCGCAAACCATGCTTGAAGCATCTCTGTGTAGAAGAAGAATTCTGATTAATTCCGGACAATGTGTGAAAGAAGTATTACACATTTTTCGAAACATTGAAGAAGGAATTCTCATCAGTTCCAGATCATGTGTGGAACGAAAATCACACATCTTTCGAAGAACTCAATAGCTAGTAGATCCGTTTTTACGTTCAGGCGCCAAAATTCAAATTTGCCGATGGCTATGCTCGAACCCGCTTCCTTCTGTTTCGAAACCGAATGGTTTCCCAATTAACCTACACCGATGAGAGCTTATCGCTGACTTGGCATGTCCGTCACCGTTGTAGTACGTCACACATTACATAATTTCTTGTTAGAAAATGAATTATCTTTGGATAAGGCGTTCAAGATAGCGTCAGTGATCTTAAAGTTTTAGAAGTAAATTTCAATGAGTCCTTTTGTTAAATTTCCGGTAAATTAAATTTAATTCACAACCTGTTTGTCTTTTACTTCTCTGACTGATGAATTGACAGTGGATGAAAAAGATCTTAACTGACATATCAACGATTGTGAAATGCAACTATTAAAAAGTGACAGCCATTTAAATTTTAAAATAAAAAATAATTTTCACCTCTTAGCAGGAGAACTGTAAGTCTCCTAACATTTTCCACCATGTGTGAGCGAATATTTTAGCTTTACTCTCGTTTTAAATTAAAATGCAGAAATAACCTCGATGCGGAACCAGATTGAAGATTGTTTATCTGATCTTCAGCTAAATGTTACAAGACCTTTAATCAAATGAAAAAAGTTTAACATCTAAATTAAGTTCACATATAATTACTACATTACGTTAAATATCTTTTCAATTTGTGACTTAAATATTTATTTATGTTGAATATAATATATTCAGCAAAATTTAATATAAAGTCCCGCAGATAAATTATTTTATAATTAGAGTTCTATGATTTTATATTTAGATTCAAAATTTTAGAGATTTCATATTAAATGCAATAAAATTCAATATTTCATAATTATATCAAACAGAGGTGTTCGCTCTTTTCCCGTTTATAAGTGAGTCACGGAAAAATTCTCATTGGGCGCCACCGGGAATCGAACCCAGAGCCTTCCAATTTACGCGCCGGATATGCTTCCACTGCACCACAGCGGCCTGTAATTCCTCCAGACTCTACACAGAGTCCGGAGGAATTCGAGGCCATGCACTGTGATGCAGTGGAAGCATATCCGGCGCGTAAATTGGAAGGCTCTGGGTTCGATTCCCGGTGGCGCCCAATGATAATTTTTCCGTGACTCACTTATAAACGTGGGAAGAGCGATGACATCTGTTTGATGTTTCTGGTCCACGTCAAATGTCTCTATTAATTATTCATAAATTATAATCATATAATGCACATTTTAACTTGAAGCTATTCTTTAATCATTATTACTTTATTACCCTGAGGGTTCGCAACCCTTTTGCTGTTGTTGTTGAAAGGGGTTCGAGAAGCAAAAAACGGTGGGAACCACTGATATAAGGTAACCAGTGTGATGCAAAGAATAATGGAACTACATTAAAACATTTCATAGCAACCTTTGTTTATTTTGAAAAAGGGATCATAAAGAAAATTATCTGGATCAGACGGAATAGTATCAAACAAAATTTTCAAGATCTTGTACTTCCCAAAGGCCGCCGTAAAAATGAGAGAGGAGCTTTTCACAAACCACACTAGTGTTTCTAACAGTAACGTTCGTATATCGTCTGTTTTCTTCGTTTCTTCAGTATTCAGTCAGTTTTGGAACAGTATAATAATTTTTATCTAACTTCTCGGCGTATTTCTTTTAATGAATTGCTATTCATTCAACCGAAGAAAGACATGAACTGCTTTATGAGAGTTGAGAACAGTGCCTGCATTGCTTTAAGAAAAAATAGTTGCTGTATATATTTCGTTTTATATTAATCAAGGATTAGAATTGTAATCGATATTATTATACTGACATATAAAACGATGAGCCATTACATTATGACCGCCCCCATTCTAGAGAAATGAGCGTGCCTGGAGACCGAACGGTGGCGCAGGTGAAGTTCACAGAGCAGTATATTTACAACCCTAGAACCGGATTTCGGTAAGTAGAGTGCTCGGAGTTAGAATGGAAAAAGCTGGCGATTTATCGGAGTTTGATAAAGGACAAATTGTGATGGGACGGTGCCTCGGAACTACGATCCCGGAAACGGCGCGGCTTCTGAGTTGTTCACGTGCCGCTCTAGTGAGTACGTATCAAAAGTGGTGCACAGATAGCCAAACGACGAACCGTCGTCCAGCCGTTGTCGTCCGCAACTTATTGATGCCAGAGGGGGAGCGGAGACTGTCGCGCATTGTTCACAGCGAACGGCAGTGCCACAGTGCGACAAATCACACGCAGCTGGTGATCAGGACCATGTGTTACAGCACACAGCTCATCGCAGACTTGTGCGCATGAGCCTGAGTAGCCGAAGACCCAGCCGGGTCCCCATGCTTACTGCATGTCCTCGCCAAGAACGCATGTAAAGAGCCCAAGATCATCGAGATGGGAAGAAAGTGGCCTGGTCTGACGAATCAATATTCCTGGTGCAGCACGTAGGCAACCGAAAACAGATATGCCGATTACCAACGGAGGGTATGACACCTGGATGCACTGTTGGGCGGAAACAGGCCGGCGGCGGCGGTGTTCTGCTGTGGGCGATGTTTTCTTGGGACACTTTAGGTCTCATTATCCCAATAGCACAATCCCTGACAGCTGTCAGGTATTTGAACATCGTTGCTGACTATGTTCACCCATTCATGGCAACTGTGTTCCCTGCTGGTGATGGCCATTACAAACAGGATAATGCGCCATGCCACACTGCCAGAAGTTTGACAGGAGTGGTTCGAGGAACATGCCGGTGACTTTTTGCTAATACCACCCTGTCCTCCGAATTCACCTGACACAAACCCAATCGAACATTTGTGGTTCGTCTTGGAAAAGCGGGTTCGCGCTAAATCACCACCATCCCGAAATGTACGGGAACTGGAGAACCTGCTGTTGGCATTATGGTACCACGTACACCGGAATACCTATCGCCACCTCATCGAATAGATGCCGCGGCGAGTGGAGATGTTTTGCCGGCTAAAGGTTAGGGGGGGGGTCCTACAACTTATTAGGTAGATGGTCTTAATGTAATGGCTCATCCGGCTACGTATCAATGTCTTCCTTGCATTATGAAACACAAATCGTAATACGTTCCCTTTACCCATTGCCCAACGAGATTAATTTTACGTGTAACCCGCACAGCCCATAGTCAAGAAGATTAAGTGGAATAACTGTAATTACGTTTAGAGTGCTTAATCGGGGAACAGAAAGGAAATTTATAACAAACCAACGTTTTTTAAATTACATCTGTCGCTTATTACAGCTTGCTTCTGAACAATGAAGCATAGATATCTGTCGATTAACACGATAAGAAAAACTTGCAACTGACCTTTATAACCTCAGTTAGCGTAACGCCGGTGTCGGTTTTTAATTAGGTTAGAAAGGAAAATACAAGTTAAGAACAATTCTTTAAAATGCATTAGTTACAAGTATTACATCTTTTGGCCAACACTATGTGGTCTTCATCAGGTACCAGACATACTGTTCATGCGAGCACAACATATATACAGTGACAAGAGCGTGATGACTACGTATTATTACTCATGCTCATACAGGAAGGTAACGTTACCGAAGAAACACGCTGGAGAAAGGTGGGAAATCTAAAGATCTATTAAAGGTTAAAGTCTATTGGGAAAGGTAGACATCCAGTTGGCCGCCCCGGTGGCGCAGTGGTCTAAGGCGTTGGCCTCTGATAAGGGGTCCGGGTTCGAATCCCGGTCAGGCATGGATGTTGTGTTTGTCTTACGGCACTGGCTCTTTCCCTTCCCTGGAACCAGTGACCCTAAATTAGGGACGGGCGACTGCTTATAGCCCATTGAGTTGCTCACGGTGGTCGTTACACCTCCAATCAAAAAAAAAAAAAAATCCAGTTGATCGGATGGTCTAGTTGAAAGATAAATTCAAAATACGATGATCACCAAAGCGTTCCAAAAGTATGGTCCGATATTTGCGAAATATATGCGGGTAGTTCGTCGTTGCAACATCTTTGCTTAAGAAGATAAGCAAAGATGTTGCAACGACGAACTACCCGCATATATTTCTAAATATTACAGACATTTCTATTTGCTTCTGAAATAGAAATGTCTGGGATTCATCCAGCGTACCTAAACACTTCATTAAGAAAAGCTGAAAATGTGACTATGATACTAATTTGTCGACTTATTGAATTACAATAAATAACTTGAAGGATGAAGAATCCCTTTGAATCGCTTCAGCAAAAGAACTGATACATTTGGAAGATTTCTTGTTGATTTTAATCTCTACTAGACGAAACTCGTCGGAATCGACGGTTAGATTTTTTTTTTTTTGAAAAAAATAAACTAATATAAAACAACTAAATATAAACTTTATTTGATCGACAAATTCATTCAACCTCTTCAGTAAAGACAATAGTTCAGGTTCGTGATTTTTTTTGACTGAAGGTTTAACGACTACCGTGAACAACTCAATGGGCTATAAGCAGTCACCCGTCCCTAATGTAGGGTCACTGGTTCCAGGGAAGGGAGAGAGCCAGTGCCGTAACACAAAATCCATGCCTCACCGGGATTCGAACCCGGACCCTTCACGTGGAAAAATGTAACCTGGACTAATGAGTCGAGATTCATTCGAACCCGGACCCTTCACGTGGAAAAATGTAACCTGGAGTGATGAGTCGAGATTCACGTTGGTACATGCGGATGGCAGGATACGAGTACGGCGCAAAGCACATGAAGCGATGGATCCTTCTTGCCAGCAGGGTACTCTTCAAGCTGGTGGGGGTGGCATTTTCGTCTGGGGACTGTTTACGTGGATTGAAATGGGACCTCTGGTACGTGTGTCACAGTCCCTCATAGGTCAACGTTACCGGGATATCCTAGACGACCATTTGCTCCCGTTTATGCGTCTTCAACATCCCACTGGGGACCTCATCCTGCAACAAGACAATGCACCGTGCTATCGGTCCCAAATTGTATCCGAATGGTTGGGTGAACACTCCACCGACGTGACCTTGCTTCCTTGGCCATCTAGGTGCCCTGACCTCAATCCCATCGAGCACATCTGGGATGCCATCGAGAGAGATGTTCGAGGCTCTGACCCCCATCCATCAAATCTTCGTGAACTGTGGGAGCTTGTTCAGGGGTCGTGGATCCGTATGGCTTCCCAACGCGTCCGGTGTCTTGTCGAGTCCATGCCGAGACGAATCGCCGCCGTCATCAGGGCGAAAGGTGGTGCTACACGTTACTAGACAGGTATCTCTAATTCAATTGCTCTTCAGTGTACATCACACAGTGCAAAGGCATAGCGCACTCAGGTCTTCGAGAGTGTTCGCTGTTCCGAGGAGAACTTTAATACGAATGCCTACTAGCGTTACTTTGCGCAACGGTTCACTCAGAAAAGAAAAGACTTCGGACTTTACACTATCTCAATCTCTCCATGTAAGTCAACCGCACGCTTCTCCCATAGACTTTACACGGGAACTTTGCCGCCCAACAACGCCCGAACCGTTGCCCCAATCTCATTTTTCTATTCGACTAGCACATCTACATGGTAAGACCTTTATTTTGATACCTCAACCATATCTTTACGTTCAGCCGTTCTCTCAAAATAGGACTCACAGTAAAAAGCGTTATAGATATAATATATGGATTGCAGCAATATATTTTCTGAAGTAACTGCACATCAGATGGTGCCTTACCATGAAAGAAAACGTGATTTAATTTTAAAAACCGGTGTTGAAAGATAAAAAAATTCCTGCCAACATAAATAGGAGGCACGTCGTTATGCTCCCACGTTAGAAAATTCGCTCACACCTACGTTATGTTGACGTCTGTTCTGTTAATAACTAGAAGTCGGATTCATACTGTGATTCGTTCTTTTATTTTTGAATAAGGGAACCTGTTTTTACACACCTTCAGATTTTTGGAATGAACAATAAACATGTTGTTACCGAAATAAAAAGCAAAAGATTACTTTGTTTCGTTAGCTTGAAGTTGGCAATGTCGTTAATGGGATTCATATCTTCTAGAAATTTCATGTCTAATTTTGGAACTGAAATAAATGCCGCGCCTTGCCAGCCTGAATAACAAAAATATGCTCCATGATGAAATGTATTATCGTAATGATCATAATGCCCGTCGTGGCTGTCTTTATTCAATAAATTTTGAGACTTTTTCCAGCTCGTTTGGTTTGTGATTTCCAAAATATTCCTCCTATTTTTATTTCAGAATTCACTGGTTAGTTCACCCTGAACTCATCTGGAACAAAGCCAAATACGGTTTTTCGTTGTATAAATGATTCAAAAAACGATAGCTGCGTTTTGTTGCGATGTGTATATTGATATGGTGGGTGACTCCCTTCTACCCACATACAATACATTTGCTTATTCTTTGCGAAAATATTCCCCTTTGAACTTGTCATGGAACTAGACCTTCAGCTTTTGTTTATGTTTCCGTCAACAGGACAGATCTGATTATTCAAGAGAAACCGAAAACAGCGGGAAAATACAATAGGAAAGGAATTGAAAGGAAAAGAAGAGACGTAAGCTACTTATGATATTGTTTTCGAAAGGGAAAGATTGAGGCCGATTATGTCCAAAACAAGTTCCTTTACTTTTTAATTTTTTCTTACAATAGCAGATAACGTTTTTGATTCTTCACTTTCAATACGTTTGTCAGCTGAAATTTTCTTCTTTTCAAAAAGTTTCTAATCATATATACAGGGGTTGGACAGAATGATGTAAACACCTAAGAAAAGAAGGTTTTCTGTACCTAATAGGGTGTGGGACCACCTTTTGGCATTCAAAACCACCTGAATCCAAGTTGGAATGGATGCATACAAATCCTAGATGGTGGTTAGTGGTATGTAACACCATTCTTCATACAGAAACTGTTCCAGATCCTTGAGAGAAGCAGGAGGAGGATAAAAGACCACAGTGGCTTGATGATGTTTAAGTCTGGTGACTGAGGAGGCCAAGGAAAGTGTGAAAGTTCGTCCGCATGTTCGTTAAACCATGATTGGACATTCCGAGCTCTGTGAATTGGGTCGTTGTCATCTTGATAGATGGCATCCTCGCAAGAAACAATGCCTGAGACATTGGAGGGACTTGGTCGGCCGAAATGGTTTCACACGCCTTGTCAGTCATCCGTACTTTCAAGGTGATCAGGAGACTTGCTGAAAGCCACGATATGACTGCCCAGAGCATGGCAGAACCACCACCATGCTGCACTGTTGGGAGCAGACAGTCTGGATTGTACGCTTCTGACGGTGTTCTCCACACGTAAACACGTCCTGCGGTGGGGAATAGTGTGAATGTGGATTCATCCTACCACATTACAGGCTTCCATGCATCGGCAGTCCACGTTGTATGCTCCTGGCACCACTGCCGTCGCCGTTGTGCATTCACCCGGGTCACCAGAGGTTTTGCAATTGCAGTTCTGCCATGAATATCTTGTTCATGCAGTTCCCTCACAACTGTTATCATTGATACTGAGGTCTGGAAATGCAGATTAAGCTCCGCACTAATTTTCGGCGCAGTGGTCTTCTTACGGGTAACAATCCTCTTTAATATTCTTCTGTTTCTATCAGTCAAGAGTCTTTTTTCGGCTGTTCTTGTGTTTCGCAGGCGAGGTTTTGCCACAAATGCGGTATACTGTCATGACGCTAGACATAGTATCTCCCGATAATCCCACTACCCTGGGGACTGTTGTCACGAAGGCACCAACAAGTCGGCCACCAACAATTAGCCCTCTTTCGGAGTCCATTAGGTAGCTCATTTCGTCTTCACCCTGAAAGAAATGTCTCAACAAGACACTTTAAATGCACTTCAGCAGGACCTTGAGGTTCTAAAGAAAGCTACTGCTACCAAAAAGTGATGGATACCTTTTGGTATTGTGACGTACGCAGCTGCATTAAAAGTCATGTCTCTGAGCGTGGTGTTCACATTATTCTGTCCAACTCCTGTATATACCATCATCATCATCCATTCTAAATGCACTAATGGATGAAGGTCTTCTTAAGTCTCTCCCACTACTCTTTGTCTTGAGCAATTCTCTTCCATAATACCCGGCATGCTTTTGAATTTCATCCATGCATCACGCATGTGATCTTCTTGGTCTTTTCATGTCCCATGATATCCAGTCTAGTATTCCAGTTGTCCAAGGATAGTCGTTTCTTCTAGTATTATGTACGTACTCGGCCAACTTGAAAAGTCTTTCTCCAGACGTATGATGCACTCGCGAAATTATATGACGCAGTTTCGAAATAAGATGATGCAGTCAGATGAAATAGAAGACAAATGACTGATGACCTTAAACTTTTGTAAATGACTGTGTATTTGAAGCATTTTTGTGATCTCGAGTAGAAAAATTCTCACACTTAAATTCGCATGCATACAAGCTCTCTATCAAAGAACAGCAATGACACTATTACGCTTTACTCATAATGGCTATACTTATAACGCACGCACGGCATTATATATTTTGAAGCATTATCATGAAAAAATAATCATTCATCAAAGCCTTCACAGCTTTAAATTTCCTATATATACACTGCAGTGCCAGAAAAACTGGTACCGACGAGCTTATGCAAAATACATAGCAACGTCACCTATGCGCGCACTCAGTTACGTCCGCCTGTACGTATATAAAGCGATAGACATCCTTGCCAGCTGTCAGAGCTGTTTTCGGCATGAGAATGACAAGTAATAACGATTTAAGCGATTTTCAACGCAGTGTCATAGTTGGCGCTCGTGAGATGGGCCATAGTATTTCGGAGGTAGAAACGAAGTTCGGATTTTCACGGACGACCATTGCAAGGGTGTACCGTGACTACAAGAATTCCGGCAAAACCTCCAACCTACGATACCAGTGTGACCGTAAAAAGACATTGGGTGAATGTGATGACCATCGTCGGCTGTCAATAATCTTTTCACGCGATAGGCGTGCAACACTCTCTCAGGTATCGTCGGAACTCAATGCTGGAGCCTCAACAAACATCAGCGTCCGGACTGTGCAACGTACCCTGCACGATATGGGCTTTGGGAGACGACGCCCAACTCGAGTTCCCTTGATGGGTGCACGACACAGAACTATGCGCCTCGCTTGGGCACGGCAACACCGCCACTAAACACTTGATGACTGGAAACAAGTAGCCTGGTCTGACTAGTCACGTTTTCAACTGTACTGGGGAGATGGAAGGATTCGTGTGTGGCGCAAACCCCATGAAGCCATGGATCCCGCCTGTCAACAGGGAACTGTACCGGCTGGTGGGGTGTGGGAGGGTCCGTAATGGTATGAGGGGTGTTTAGCTGGACTTCACTGGGACCCTGGTACGTCTACAAACGTCTGTGACCGGCCAACGCTATGTGCGGATCCTTTCTGACGAGGTACACCCGTTCATGTCCTGCATTCATGCTGATGGGTTGGGCCTGTTCCAACAGGAGAATGCACTTCCACACAAGAGTCGGGACGCCACATTATGGTTAGAGGAGCATTCATCTGAGTTTGGTGTGTTGCCATTCCCACCCAAGTCCCCAGATCTGAACGTGATAGAACACATTTGGGATGCCATGCAACGTGCTATCGAACACAGGAATCCGAGACCTCAGAATACACCCGAATTGTGGAACGCTATGCAGGAAGTATGGTGTGCATTGTCTACAGCATATTTCCATAAGCTAGTGGAGTCCATGCCCCGTCATATTTCTGCAGTCCTGCGGTCCCATGGGGGACTTACCAAGTATTAGACTGGTGTACCAGTTTTTCTGGCACTTCAGTGTACATCATCATCATTGTTAAGTCTATTATCAATCCATTTCTGGATGAATGTCTTCCCAAGTTTCTTCCATAACGAGTGGATAGAAATCATGAGATAGTAACGAATAGTTACACTTTCTCCGGGATAGGGGCAGTTACACAGAGAGGCATTGAGTCCACTAGGTCACGAAAGGTTCCATATGTATCTCCACTTATGTTTGCCGCAACGCTGTCTATAATGCTGTCGCATTCGTAGGTGGAAAGATCAAAAGCTCGAAAGGACCTTTCCTGTTGCATCCGTAAATTTTCCACAGGGTTCATGTCCGGTGAACGGGGAGGCCATTCCAATGTGGAAACTTCTGCGGCATGCTCTTTCGACCATTTTCTAGTTACCACGGCTCTGTGGGGAGGTACATTGTCTTTCAGGAAGAGCCCATCGCCCTGTGGGAGCATGATGACCATGAACGGATGCAGATGGTTATCAAGGATGGACACCTAGTGTAGATCGTTCAAGAATGCATCAAAACGTATAAGACGTCCCATTGTATGCCAATTGAACGTGCCCAAGACCATAACCGAGCTTCCACAGCTCGAACAGTTTCTTGTTGACAGCCTAGATTTATCTCTTTGTGCGGTTTCAGCCAGATGCGCACTTTCCCGTCTGCACAAAATAACTGGAAATGGGACTCATAGGACCAGGAGACTAGTCTCCAGTCATCAAAACTCCAGTGCAGTAGTTCTTTCGCCTAGTTTAGACGTACAGTTGGGTGATATGCAATAGGGCTCTCGTGAGACGGCTGTGCTCATAACCTACTGTGGCTAACGATCGCCCGATGATCTTGGTGGAGACGTTTCTAATACCTCCTTCGTTGAAGTCGGTAGTGATTTGTGCGATTGTCGCTCCCCGGTTGGTTGCAAGTATACCAGACAGACGTCGACCGTTGCATTTATCCACCACCTTTGTCCTCCTACAGCGCTGTCCACGATGCGATGTTACTACGGAAATGGCGTATTCCCGATGCACTCTTGATACTGTCAAACGCGAATACTGCAATTTCCGTACTACCTTTGCGATAGAGTGACCCATTAGTCCATCTCATTAGTCATTCATCCACCACCTTTGGCCGCCCACAGCGCTGTCCACGAAGCGATATTTCTCCGGAAATTGCATATTCCCGATACAATCTTGATACTGTCAAACGGGAATACTGCAATTTTCCGTACTACCTTTGCGATAGAGTGAACCATTAGTCCGTCTCATTAGTCATTCATCCACCACCTTTGGCCGCCCATAGCGCTGTCCACGATTGTGACTCATTAGTCGTTCATCTACCAACTTTGTCCGCCTACAGCGCTGTCCACGACGCGATGTTACTTCGGAAATGACGTATTCCCGATACACTCCTGACACTGTCAAACAGGAATACTGCAATTTCCGTACTACCTTTGGGATAGAGTGACCCCATTAGTCCTAGTTGGGCCCGGGATCGAGTCCCAAATGGAACATGAGAGGTGTGTTTGTTTTACGGCATTCGCTTTCTTCGTTCTCTGGGACCAGTGCTGCCAAACACTACGAGTTGCTCATGACGGTCGTTAACGTCGAAACAACAACAACAATAAATCAATGAATGAAATACGGGATTGCACCATTGTACAATACAAATGTGGAAGATGCGAATCTGCTTATCGGTGTAAAAATGACATGGATCTTAAGTCATAGATTTCAAGTTTCCGGATATTATCTGACTTAACATCCATGTCATATTTACACCAATAAATGGATTCACATTTTCCAAATTTGTATTTAACAACAATAAAATGTTTTGCAAATGAGATGCTTTGAATACAAGTTTGTACGCTCTTAATGTTGCTCATAATTGTAACTTTCTTTTCCAGTTCATGTTCCAGAATGCTTTATTTAAATTCTGTTTTTTTGTACAGGGGACATGGCAACTATTTATAGAAACAGGCAGTTGGTGTACCTTGCTGTTATCCTCTTCTTCCTTTTCTCAGGTAAGTTTCCAGAAATATATGTTTTATCTGGCAACGTAAATCAATTGAAAAACACTGTCTCTTTCAGGAACGTCTTTGCAGAAGTGCAATCCTCAGAGAGTGTTCTACTTCAGCTTAAATGAATGATTCCTTCCAGGTTCATGTCAGCAAAGTTACAGTTCTGAAAATCTATTTAAGTTCCACCTAAATGAATGGTTCTTTTCAGGTTGGCGTCAACAGAAATATCTCCTTGAAAGTTTTTTACTCTTTGACACATAAATAAAAGGCAACTTGAAAATATGCTCCGCTTAGTTGTACAACTTGAAATATGCTTCACCTACTAAAGTGAACAGTTCTTTTCACGCTTGTGTCAGAAAAGTTACGTTATGAATGTCTGTCCCCGTTCGTTCTATCTAAATGAAAGTTTCCTTTTAAGTTCGTATCAACAGTGTCACTGTTATGGAAGTCTATTTAGGTTCGACTTAAATGAATGTTTCCTTCTAGATTCGTGTCAGAAGAGTTATTGTCTTGAAAGTCTATTTAGATTCGACTTAAATGAATGTTTCCTTTTAGATTCGTGTTAGAAAAGTTACTGTCTTGAAAGTCTATTAAGATTCGACTTAAATAAATGTTTCCTTCTAGATTCGTGTCAGAAGAGTTACCGTCCTGAAAGTATATTTAGGTTCGACTTAAATGAACTGTTACTTTCAGGTTTGTGACAGCAGAGGTTATATCCTGAAAATCTCTTCCGTTTCGAATTAAATGAAGGGTGCCTTTCAAGATCTTGTAAACAGAATTACTGTCCTGAATGCCCATTCTGGCTCTAGTTAACGGTCACTTGCAAGTTTATATCAACAGAGTTACTGCCATTGATATCTGTTCCTATTCAATCTAAGTAAACGGTGCTTTTCGGGTTCTTGTTAATAAAGTTAGTAACTACAGATTTCAATAGAGTTTCTGTGTTGAAAATCTGATTTGTATCGAACAAACTGAATGGTGCCTTTTAAGTTCTCTTCAACGGAATTACTGTCCTGAAAGTCTGTTTCAGTTTGACCAAAACGGTTGATAACTTGCCAGATACACTTTTATTATTCTTATTTACCGAATTTCTACGGAAAAACTGATTTGGTTTAGATAAAATTAGCTGCGATTTTTAAATTTCTATTCCAAGAATTATCGCACAAAAGAGTTCCAGTTTAACCGTACAGGAAGGAAACATTGTTCAGATTTAGGAGCCGTTTACAAAATTTTCATGATTTCTTGGACCATTAACATAAGTATTAATGAACTAAACTTTACAGCGGTGTACCATAGGAGAAATATTTGCAAGTAAGTTAAATGTGTGTGATCGTTCATTGTAATTATTTTGTAAATATGTATAGATACAAGTCTAACTTAGCAGCTTCAAAACGTTCTCTCTTAACTTTGTGGATAAGTTCCAGGATAATGAGACATAGATCGAAATGACACTACTTTTCCTCACTTGTTTTAACACGAATAGGAGAAGAAGTTTTCAGTCACGCCATTTCCATTATACTACGACATAGTTTCAAGAACTTTTAGCTTATAATTCAATAAACTAAAGGAAGGTTAATATGTGGCCATTCCGTGGTATTACCATTTCCAGAAATGCTTTGAGTTTGGGAGCATCTGACTTTCCACTTCCTTGCCCACCAACGAATTTATACAGTTATCCACATGCTCGCCAGAATTTCTCATTTATGTGTGCACAGAATCGTCAAGTCGAAGAATTTTTAGACAGATTTGCTTGCTTATCTTTTAACACCAATATTTTTGTGCTTTAGTTCACCACTTTCCTTTTGCGTGTGCAGCTCTTGAAAGCTGTGTTGGAAGGATGGCAAGATGTTAGTGCCATAAAAAAAGGCTTCGTTCATATATTTCAAAAGGACTACTTAAGAAGACCCAAGAGACGAAATTTCTGATTTGCTGAGAAATTGCTTTTAATAAGGGTCACGATATGAGGCAAAAATGCATTGAATTTAAAGTTCTAATTTTCGCTCGATATGTGTTACAAACGCGCAGACGTTTTATTCATATTTTGTAAACTATACATGCCAGAAATCTTCGCAACTTTTCAACGACATGGTACCCATGACATTTTTATCAAGCGCGAAGAGGCAACTAATAAGAATCCATGACCGTCTACACAACTGATGATGGCACAGCGATCTGGGTGTATCCGTCCTGAGGAAGCTGGCCCAAAATATGTCGAAACTGCGATCCACTAAAAATAAAATTAATTGTGAGTAAACGTTTATTCCTTCTGTAAGTCGCCCATTCCTGATGCCCGCCAACTTCAGAGAAGGGCTAGAGACATAGTCGTAGAAAAAAATACACTGCGCATGCCTCGTCACATACTCAAAACCAAGGACTAACTCAGACGGTTAACCAGAAGCCCAAGCCTCTAACTCCACGTTCACTAGTTACTATTTGAATGTTTATGGTTATAGTTTTTTTATTAAGATTTTGAGCCATCCGATAACAAATGGTCACTCTTTTGAAACAAGGCAGGGAGAGTCCCTCAAAGTTGATCCACAGCCAACGGAAGTGAGACAGCAGAAATATGCCGTGAGTTGCAGAAATGTCTTAATAGGAAATCCTTATGTGATGGTTGTAAATATTGTTGAAAATGAAACTGAATACTCAAGAGACGCATATAGCATATTAAATCCGTTCATTTTTATGGTGTAGATGTTTACCATTCATTGCCTTGAAAAAGCCTCCCAGTGGAGTGCGAAAGCTTGGCGAATCTTTGTGCTTACTACACCACAAAAATAAACGGATTTAATGCGCTATATGCGTCTCTTGAGTATTCACAGGATGGCGCATTTATAATGACGCAAATGAACCTTCATTGTCTCCAATCCTTGACATCTAGTAATATTTTTTTCTTCATAATTTCGAAGAAACAACTTTGCAGAACCCATTTCAGAAACGATGAAAAGATCCTTGATAGTAGTTTGAAGGACAAGGTAAAAAATTTCATTACCAGAAACTAACAACATATGTTGTAATGTTTGTGTATATGTGATAGACTGAGCACTACATGAAGAATTTCTTAAATAATTCAGCTACAGTGCAACAGGAGTCACCAAAGAAACTTCAAGAAGAGATTACTTACAGTTAGTCTTTATTAAACCAACACTCCTTTGGCACTTTCAACAAGGCGCAACTACAACTCAATTAACTTAATACAACTAATGTGAGTTAATAATTGGACCACTTGATTAAGGAAAAACACTAAAGATATAACACACAGCCTCCAAATACACTGGCGTGCAAACATTAAGGACGAGACGGTTTTTCGAATGTAACGTCGTGAAGAAATGCTCCACATCGACTCAAATCATACCATAACATCTCCAAGATGTAAGAATATGGTACAAGTGAGCAAAACCGTCCAAACGAGGAATCCAAAGGATACAAAGGCACTTTCTTGAAAAGGTAGCTTTGAGCACAACTGGACAGAAGACAGAAACATCCATGTGACAGGCGGCTGCTGCCAATAAAAATCCAGTCTTTAGTAGGGAATATGATCACCCCTGACTGCGTTGCAGGATTTCCAACATCTGTCCATGCTGAGGACGAGGTTGTCAAGGAGCTGTTGAGGCATCGCGGCCCATTCCTCTTTTAGCGCCAATCGCAGCTGCGGAATCGTTGCTGGCGGCAGGTGACGTGTTGCCAAGCGTCTCCCGAGAAGGTCCCACACGTGTTAGATTGTCCGGGGACCTTTCGGACCATCCATGTGTTGAATATCTTTACTCTCCAACAGCTCTGCGACAGCCACTGTACGATGAGGTGTAGCGTTGTCGTGCATGAAGAGGAACTCAGGACCCACAGCACCTCTAAACAGACGCACATGAGGCAGGAGAACTTCGGTACAATAGCGGACACCAGTGACGGAACCTCCTTGGAAGATGTGGAGGTCAGTACGGCTTCCAAGCATGATACCGCCCCATACGAGAACTCCGCCACTTCCAAACCGGTCCCTTTCGATGATGGTGGAGGTGTGATTGCGTGTTCCCTGCTCTCTCCAGATGTGTATACGTCCAGAATCGCTCGTCAGACTAAATCGGCTCTCATCCGTAAAGAGAACTCGACCCCATTGCTGATGTGTTCAGTTCTTGTGTTCCTGCCACCACAGAAACCGCCGTCTCCGATGAGCGGGCGTTAATGGCATACACCGTACTGGCCGTCGTGCAAATAGACCACCTTTGTGCAGCCTTCTGGCCACGATAAAACGCGATAACGGACGTCCAGTTGTCTGTTGCATGTGCCTTGCGATTTCTCCCGCTGTCTGCCGTCTGTCTCTTCTCACCTGTAAGACAATATACCGGTCGTCCGCCGCCGTGGTTGCTCGTAGACGACCACTGCTAAACTCTCGGACAGCTGTTCCTGTCTTTTGAAATGCTCTCCAAGCTCGTGAAACGATGCTGTGAGCGATCCCGAACTCCTCGGCCACACTAGTCACACTTCGACCTTCTTCCAACTTCCCAATGACACGATCTAGGGCAAAGTCATCCAGATGTCGTTTACTGGATTGCCTGTTGGCCATATCACACGGTGGCAGCAACTAGACGTCGTTCAAACCGATGTACACCGTGCAATAGCTTTCACCGAATCACTGAGCGCACACCGCTGGTGTGCTTTATACCCTTCCGACACTCCCCCCACGTCATGCTGCATATATGCGCATGCCCTACCGCACCGGATCCTAGTCTATCTCCTGAGTGGTCTTTCGGTCCGTTCTGCCAGCTCGCTTCGCTGTTATGCTAATTTCTCCTCTTCGTCCTTAATTTTCGCACATCAGTGTAGATCAAACTTCAATTAAACCAAGCCGCTTCCATGATTGTAAAATTAGAACATCCACCATCTCCACACCTTTGCTGCTGCTCAAACATTTAATATTTTACCGTTCTCATCGGACACATACACACGTCATACCTTTCGACCTCATATTGTTGCCAACCTTACTCTTGCGAGAGAGAATATATAACGTTAAGTTTGAAGAATGCTAAAGGAGAAGAAACTGAAACTTACGTAGAGAAAATGACTAAAAATGCAAGTTAAATTAGAGTATACACTGAAGAGCAATTGAATTAAAGACATCTGGCGTTATGCAAATGTGGCGCTGTGGGCGGCCTTGTAAACGGAAACGACATGACGTATGCAGCGATCCGACAATATAAGGAGTGATGCGACGGGAATCAGTAAAAGTTGGACGCGGTATGGGTAAAACGAAGGATTTAAGCGCATTTGATCGTGGGCAAATTGTTGGAACCCGACGAATGGGTCACTCCATCTCGGAAGTCGTGGATTTTCACGAGCTACTGTTCCACGGGTGCACCGTGAGTACATCGAATCCGGTAAAACCATTCCTGCAAGGGCCAACTGCCGTGGACAACAGCGTGTGGATAAGCGGGGTCATCGTCGGCTAGCTCGCATTGCAACCGCGGATAGACGGGCGCGATAGAGTACCCTGCTGCAAGAAATCACTCGGCAATTAACACTGGTGCAGAAAAACGTGTAAGCAGACACACCATCCAGAACCATCTCTTCGCTATGGGGTACAGAAGCCATCGTTCCATGAGGGTACCGCTGCTGACCGCACATCACAGGGTGCAAAGATTAGCATGAGCGCGGGAACATTGCCACTGGACCCTAGACATGTGGGAAAATGTTGCCTGGACTGATGAATCGAGATTCACGTTGGTACATGTGGATGCCAGGATACAAGTACGGCGCAAACCACATGAAGCGATGGATCCTTCTTGCCAGCAGGGTACTCTTAAAGCTGGTGGGGGTGGCATTCTCGTCTGGGGACTGTTTACGTGGACTGAAATGGGACCCCTGGTACGTGTGACATCGTCCATCACAGGTAAACGTTACCGGGATCTCCTGGACGACCATTTGCTTCCGTTTGTGCGTCTTGAACATCCCACTGGAGACCTCATCCTGCAACAAGAAAATGCACCGTGCCATCACTCCCGAATTGTATCCGAATGGTTGGATGAACACTCCCCCAACGTGACATCGTTTCCTTGGCCAGCTAGGTCACCTGACCTCAATCTCATCGAGCACATCTGGGATGCCATCGAGAGAGATGTTCGAGGCTCTAACCCCCCCCCCTCCATCAAATCTTCGTGAACTGTGGAAGCTTGTTCAGGGGTCGTGGGTCCCTACAGCTTCCCAACGCTTCCGGTGTGTTTTCGAGTCCATGCCGAGACGAATCGCCTCCGTCATCAGGCCGAAAGGTGGTGCTACACGTTACTAGACAGGTATCTCTAAATCAATTGCTCTTCAGTGTATGTCACAATGTGCCAAATGCGTTCAAGTTAGGCCGAAAAGTAATGATGCAATATTGCCAGAATAAAAATGCTCAAAACTTTGAATTTATTTCCCTTGTGTGTTAAGCAAAGAAGTCCGTCTTTATAACAGAAGACTTACGCTGGCTTTCAAATTTCATAAACATATTGATGTAAGAATTTTATTCTATTTCATATTTCCTGTCATTAAAATTGGTTGACGTGGCTGTATTTTTACAACATCAATACTAAGCTTGAAATACTAATTTTATGCAGAAATAGAAGAAAAAATCGAGAATATTTGTATATAATTTATGCTCCTCCAAATACGTAGCGTCAGTAAATAAACAAAGACATCGCTCTTTCCACGTTTAGCAACGCACAGCAACCGAAAAATTGTTATTCGGTCACCTCCGGGGAATTGAAACCCGGATCTCTCGATATCCAGCCGAGCGCGTTATGCTTACACCACTGACTTTTTGGAGGATTTTCACTTTGGATCTCGCCCTTTGGATTTACCTGATATAATTAATATATAGCCAGTGCCGTTCATGCCCACCAGATGGAGACGTCTCAGTAGCTGAGCCCATCTTACGGATTTATGATGTCAGAAGCTGAATGAAAAACACACACAGCGCCGTTGATTGTTGGCCACCGTTGTGGAAGACTAACGCGCTCGGCTAGATATCGAGAGATCCGGGATTCAATTCCCCGGCGGTGACCGAATAACAATTTTTCGGTTGCTGTGTGTTGCTAAAACATGGAAAGAGCGATTTCTTTGTTTATTTACGGACGCCACGTATTTGGAGGGTTTACTAATTCCTGACAGTGAATGGTACTTAGGTAGGTGAATTAATAAATCTTATTATGGTCAAACCAATGAAAGAAAATATGTGAGTTACAAAAGTACATATTTCTAAACCATGGCAACAGTAATAGTAAGTATTTCGACTGTTTAGTTTTTCAAAAACAATATTTACTATTATTATTATTATACAGGGTGTCCAAAAATGACTGTGCACTGAATGTACGAATTGCGGTAATGTAATAATAAAGAAATTTTGAATAAAATTGCAGTAAAAGTGACCCGCCACGTGGAAGGGCACTGTGTCTGGTAACCTTCATGTAATGGAGCAATGTGCCAAACTGTGCAACCCACGATATTCTGAAAAGGAAGTTGCGTTTCCACCCTTACATAGTGTCCGTCGTGCATCAGCTGAAAGAACCAGACCACGAGGCCCGTGTTCGGTACTGCAGGTAGTTCCAAGTGTTCTTATCTGAAGAAGGTGAGAGCATCCTGGACGTGACTTTCTTTAAGATGTGGCATGGTTTCACCTGTCTGAGCACATTAACAACCAAAACACTCGTCTATGGGGTACAGAAAATCTCCACATATTTAAGAGGAGTGCTTCTCCACAACCAGAAGGTCGGTGTTTGGTGTGCCATGACACGTACGCGCGTTATTGTGCCCATTTTCTTCAGTGAAACCATTAACTTAGAACTGTACCATGCCCAGATTATCCAACCACTCGTACCCGAACTCATGGAACGGGAAATCAACGAAGGATGGTTCCAGCAAGACAGTGCAACTGCTCACACCGCTGGCGCATCAGTATAGCTTCTGGAGGAATTTTTCCGAAATCGCTTCATCTCCAGGACACTGTGGCCTGCCTGGTCACCAGATCTAACACTGCCTGACTATTTTCTGTGGGAAGCACTGAAGGGGAAGGTGTACGGAGGTAATCCTCATACACTTCAAGAGTTACAGGTTGTAATAACAACCCATATCCAACTAACCACAACACATACCTTGAAAAAGGTCTTCAGCAACATGCAGAAGCGTGTGTAGACATGCCTGGACGTCGCTGGGGCCCATTTCCAACACCTCCTGTAGGACCCAGTTCGACAGGCTAAGTGTTACTTTCAGTACACAGTTATTTTTCGGATACCCTGTATATTATTCCGATTTAGACGAACGTAAGAAATGACCCTGACACCGATGAAATGTGATGTAGGCGCGAAAGCCCATCTACGCAAGCGCAAGCTAATATCTAACCTTAAGATTGAAAGAAAAGCTGAATCGCAAGTGTGTCAGTGAAGGGGATTGGTAACTTTTGGTCTAGGATATCTACAGTTTCACCATGTCCTATTTTGCATCATTTTAAAGCTCTTGTTAATAGCAGCTAACCCCCTCGTGGGGGTCTCGGGAAAGATGCATATCATCAAAATGTATTTTTGTAATGGCTTTCATCACATTTAGCATGAGGTTCTCGTAATTCACGTAGACAGCAATGAGATATTGTTATGTTTACGTAAATCACGATGAAATAATGTTTGGCGATAATTTAGTAAAATACAAGGTGTTTATAAATGAAGTATACAACTTCAGTATGCTACTGAAATAAATGACAACTAACTTTTAAAGTCAAAACACACGGTAACTGTGAAAGTTGTTTTTTAAAATGTCAGTAGGTCTCCACTTGTGCTCCGTTGGTTACTTGCAGGATGTCTAAACGATAGTCCAGTTTCACCCACGTACTCTGCAGAATGTCAGGTGTAACAAAGAGGACGGCTGCAGTAATGCGTTCTTTGAGCTCAGTGATAGATGTAACCATTTTCTTGTACACAGTGTCCTTAATAAAGCCCCAAAGAAAAGCATCGCATGAGGTAATATCAGGAGAACGGGGTGGCCATGCCGTCCAACCTCCACGTCCAATCCAACGCCCTGGAAAATGGTGGTCTAAAGATCTAGGTGTATCCAAAGAGCAGTGCGGAGGCGCTCCATCTTGCTGGTAAACGATATTTTGGATTTCCTGGAGCTGTGGAATTGCGAAATTGTTCTAACATGTTCAGGTACATTATGCCAGCAACGGTTGGTTCAGCGAAGAAAAAGGGCCCTATCACTCTGTCATCCATTAGGCCAGCCCAGACATTAACCTTCGAGCTGTTGCTTGGAATATATTATGTTCAATGTTCCTACGTGTCGGCGGCTCTCTCTTGTTCTCCATTCTGAATTTACGCTGAACTGTTGTTGGAGATTTTGACTCCGCAAACCAAGACACACACGCTGCTTTCTCCACTGGGGAAGCCATCTACGTCTGTTGTATTCCGTGTTTGACGAGATTTTTCATTACCTGAGACACCTGGCGGCATCTGTCATCTGACTTAACAAACTTTAACTCTTACTACGTCTCTTGACGTTTAAAATACGTTTTTTTCTATCGAATTTTTTTAAATACCATACTGAAGTTGTATACTTCTTTTATAGACAACCCTGTATATTGTTGAATAACAATGAAATAATTAAAAATTCAGATTTCAAAAATTGTTTGCCGACTTCCGTTACCCATTTTGGTTACATCGAAATTTTTTACTTGGGATTTACTTTACTACTGTCGGGAAAGATGCATAGCATCAAAAAGTATTCTTACTGTGTCATCTGTGCGCACTTGAAAATGATTCCAGCTATTTTTGATGGCGTTATAATTACGCGTTTGAGTCGATTTTGGTTCAAAAGAGACTTCTACCTTTGTTTAATTGCATGTAAATTTTCCTAGGAGGGTTATGGGCCACTATTAAGTCAAATTACTGCGCCAGTTTTGAGGATCGGAATTAAAAAAGAAAACTTCGTCCCTACATCGAACAGTGTAGTGGAAGATTTTTATCAGCCAAGTTGTATCCTTCTAAAAGTAAGATGACGTCTTGAAATAGTGCTCAGTGACAGACGCAGGAAGCCGAGCTTCTCTTTGGTGATTTAAGAAGCCGGACTTTGTTGAATTGGTTAAGAGAGCAAAGAAATGATACCGCTGCTTGAGCAAGATTTCTTCTACGGAGACAAATAGCTCAAATGGGCCGATTGGCTGATTGCTACACAGCTGAAAGAAAGAGCCAGAGAAAAGAAGAAAGAAAAAGGTCATTCTACTGCTGCTCTTGAAGGAGGTCAGCTTCCTTGTTCATGGAATTACTGTTTAATCAACTTTACGAACTGATTGATAAACGATGTGTTTGTTCCCGCCGGCGTCCATTGCCCCTTACCAAGACACATGTCACTGCCGACGCCCTGAAAGCTGCCTGTCTTCTGAATGTTCTGTGAAGAATGCCGTCTATCTTTCAAATCTGATCAGTTATCCACCAACAAAATATGTAGTTTCTCTGTATGTGGTATTATTTTGCACCTGAAATCAGAAACCGAGTAAAATTTAGTGGGGTATCCGATAAGCTTACACATATGAACGCTCACACTACACCGAAGTACAGTAAGGAAAATTGAAACTGGTTTACTGCCCCTTGTTTGAAACATTACACGATGTTATACACTGCTGGCCACCCAAAATGCAACACCAAGAAAGAAGCATCCGATTAGCCTGAAATTCGCAGCATGCGTCGCCCGCGGGAGGACATGCAAACGATTAGCATTGCAGCGCATATGCAAATCATGTGCGCCCGGCACGCCACCGAGAAGCACTATAAGAAAGGTGCACAGAAGGCGGGGTGTAAGTAGTGGAAGTGTGTTGTGCTGCCAGACCTGTGCGTGGGAAGCTTCCTGATGCCTCGTCGGAGAATACGGCAGTCATTCTAGCACGTTTCGGAGTTCGACATAGGACGAATAATGGCTTATCGCGACTGCGGTTTATCGTACCGAGACATCGGCGTCCTTGTGGGATGACATCCAGCCACAGTGAGGTGAGTATGGATTCGGTGGGTGCAGGAGGGACGGGCGGGCCGACGTGGGTGATTACCGCAGCCACGGCACACTACCTAACGAGAGGACCGGCATGTTGTGCGGCGGGCATTGACGGCTCGCATCGCCACGTCACGAACGTTAGCGCAGGAATTATTGTGTCTTGCGCAATAACCTGTGTCAGCACGTACCGTTCGATGTCGTCTGCAGGAGCGGGGACATGTCGCACGGCGCCCGTTGCTCCGATTACCATTGACGTTACATCACCGGCGAGTGCAACGGCAGTGGGCCGTTGAACGCCGCACGTGGACTACGGAATGGCACGACATTGTCTTCTCCGACGAATCCCGCTTCTGCCTGCAAAACCACGATGGTCGGATCCGCGTGTGGCGGCACCGCGGCGAGAGACTGTATGACGCCTGCATTATGCATCGCCATACCGGTCCGCCGCCTGGCTTTATGGTTTGGGGCGCAATTGGATATGACATCCGCACCCCTCTGATACAATCGGCGGTACACTCAACAGCCACCGCTACATCTCCGACGTTTTGGAGCATGTAGCTGCAGGACCTACCAGCGGCCACGTTTGAACAGGACAATGCGCGCCCGCACGTGGCACGCATCGTGCAACAATTCTTCACTGCCCACCAGGTGTCAATGCTGCTGTGGCCCGCCTGTTCTCCCGATATGTTGCCCATCGAACACATCTAGTCTCTGATCGGCAACCGAGTGGTCCTACAAGCACCACCCGCAGCTACGCCTGATGAACTGTGGCAACGTGTGGAAGCAGCCTGGACCGACATACCCCAAGCCCATATCCAAAGCCTCTTTCGTTCGATGCCGCGGCGTGTAGCCAGCCACGGGTGCCACACAAACTATTGATGTCTGCGTGTTCCGCAAGTCGCACGGGCCTGTAAATTCAATCGTTTCATCTTTGTATCTGTTGTTATGTGTCCAGTAAATCTGACTTTGCTATCTCGTGTCTTTCTTGGTGTTGCATTTTGGGTGGCCAGCAGTGTGTATTTAAAGCAACGTGAATAAAAATGTCTCCAAAACTGAAGGCAAATTCGTCCGCGAGTTTGGATACAGTAAAAGCAATTTTGATTGTGTATTATATATTTCACCACAAGATATCGTTATTCTCGGTACTATAACGAAGTAAATTTCTCCGTCATTTTTGTCCACGCCGGGGCTCGAACCCGGGTCCCCTCAATCCGGAATAAGTCACTCTACCAATTGAGCTACGCGGACGTTCGTTCTGACTGCGATCTGCCTTTATGTCGTGTGCGTCCTGCTGGCAGGTACGTCACAACCCCCCCCCCCAAAGAGGGCCGGGGCATGGCCCACGGGTCAGCCGTGACCATGAATCGTTGTAAGCAGCCATCCGCTGTAGAACGTGCACTTGAGAACTCCCAGTCAATCTATTGTGTGGAATGCAGCATCACACATTTTTATTTTTCGAAGCGCCGGAGAAGGGATTCTCTGATATTTCCTCTCTTGCGGTGTGGAAAGAACATCACACCATTGCGAGATTTTGAACTGCCGGGTCATCCGGAAAGTTCGGGCGCCATTATAACGAAGTAAATTTCTCCGTCATTTTTGTCCACGTCGGGCTCGAACCAGGTTGCCCTCATTCCGGAATACGTCACTCTACCAATTGAGCTACGCGGACGTTCGTTCTGACTACGATCTGCCTTTATGTCGTGTGCGTCCTGCTGGCAGGTACGTTACAGTACATATGTCAATTAGGGACATCAGATGCAAACAGCTCACTGAGTGATGTACATTTCGACAAGAGAAGAAACTGTAATCATTACTCATTTTACATGGTAGCCATCTACATCTTATGTAACCACCAACTTCGCGAAGAATGTAGGTCTACGACGAAATTTTGCATCTGTAGCTATTCATACTTTTCGGGTATTGATGTCCGTGTACACATTATTTACTCCAGAAGCTGATCAATAAGTAATATCCGATAACGCTTAGTGATTAGGTTTATCTGAGCCTGAAAAACGCTGTTAGCAAAGACCCCTCGCCAACTACAAGAAGTATATGACCGAGTTACGATCGTTGCGTGAGTTTTAGAATGGTGCTGAAAAGTCCCACAAGGACATAATGCGTTGATGTGTGAGAAACGAAGTAGAATTCCTTCAGCAGCAACGTGGCGTATATGGAAGCTCTTGTACTTTGCGCCAGATTGCTGCAAATGCAAATGCTTTTTTCTGTACCACCTGTACCTCCCAGTGAGACCATGGTTCGAGGAAGATCGTCATTTCCCCTTGATTCTGTGCTGTAGCACATTGCAGTTTTATTCGAACGCCTGTGCCAGAGATTATCCCCTCGAGTCAGGAGAGTGTAATGACATTCAGAGAAACCCGTTTACATATCTCTAATACATCTCCAAAGGTCATCGGAAGTAAGTTATCTAACGGTCCTCGTATGTGTACAAACCAATGTGAATCAAAAGTTCTTCCCATTTTGTGCCACATAAATTGTAATGTTGGGTCTGCATTACTGTGCGAAACGCGCAGTTGCGTCAACTGGGTACCGTGGTGACGTGGAACAGAGGAGACTAATCACGTGCATTTGGCACGGAAGCACATTGCGTTGTAGGTGAGAAGAGAATGTAGGTCGATAAACTTGCTGTTCGAGTGCTTTACGCCATTATCGGAAAGATAGGTAAAACGCGGCAGCGAAAAAATTTGATGCTGTTGAAGGTGAGGAAACCCTGCACAACAGCACTGCACGCAAATAGTTCGGGCGTTTAAATGGTGAGGACACCAGTCTCAAAGACAAGCCGAGGTCAAGATGCCCAACGACCACAAAATGACATCATTAAGAAGCTGTGGCAATGAACTCTTTTACCAGTAAGCGAAAATTGGCAGCTGAGGTGGGGTCTTGCCAATCCACCATCGTTCGTCACCAACTTAGTTTCTCCTCCAGGTGCAGTCGAATGGTTCCCCATAAAGTGACACCCCAGCAGGCGGAGTAAAGTTTTGCTCCCTGTCACAGATAGGTGGCAAATCTACTGGACGATAGGTTTCACAAGTGTCTCGAAGACAAGCCGAGGTCAAGACGTCCAACAAATACAAAATGGCATCATCAACCATCGTTCGTCACCAACTTAGTTTCTCCTCCAGGCGCAGTCGAATGGTTCCCCATAAAGTGACACCCCAGCAGGCGGAGTAAAGTGTCGCTCCCTGTCACAGATAGGTGGCAAATCCACTGGACGATGGGTTTCACAAGTGTCTCTAAGACAAGCCGAGGTCAAGACGTCCAACAACCACAAAATGGCATCATCAACCATCGTTCGTCACCAACTTAGTTTCTCCTCCAGGCGCAGTCGAATGGTTCCCCATAAAGTGACACCCCAGCAGGCGGAGTAAAGTGTCGCTCCCTGTCACAGATAGGTGGCAAATCCACTGGACGATAGGTTTCACAAGTGTCTCGAAGACAAGCCGAGGTCAAGATGCCCAACGACCACAAAATGACATCATTAAGAAGCTGTGGCAATGAACTCTTTTACCAGTACGCGAAAATGGCAGCTGAGGTGGGGTCTTTGCAATCCACCATCGTTCGTCACCAACTTAGTTTCTTCTCCAGGCGCAGTCGAATGGTTCCCCATAAAGTGACACCCCAGCAGGCGGAGTAAAGTGTTGCTCCCTGTCACAGATAGGTGGCAAATCCACTGGACGATAGGTTTCACAAGTGTCTCGAAGACAAGCCGAGGTCAAGACGCCCAACGGCCACAAAATGGCATCATCAAGAAGCTGTGGCAATGAACCCTTTTACCAGTACGCGAAAATTGGCAGCTGAGGTGGGGTCTTGTTAATCCAACATCGTTCGTCACCAACTTAGTTTCTCCTCCAGGCGCAGTCGAATGTTTCCCCATAAAGTGACACCCCAGCAGGCGGAGTAAAGTGTCGCTCCCTGTCACAGATAGGTGGCAAATCCACTGGACGATAGGTTTCACAAGTGTCTCGAAGACAAGCCGAGGTCAAGACGTCCAACGGCCGCAAAATGGCATCATCAAGAAGCTGTGGCAATGAACCCTTTTACCAGAACGCGAAAATTGGCAGCTGAGGTGGGGTCTTGCCAATCCACCATCGTTCGTCACCAACTTAGTTTCTCCTCTAGGTGCAGTCGAATGGTTTCCCCATAAAGTGACACCCCAGCAGGCGGAGTAAAGTGTCGCTCCCTGTCACAGATAGGTGGCAAATCCACTGGACGATAGGTTCCACAAGTGTCTCGAAGACAAGCCGAATTCAAGACGTCCAACGACCACAAAATGGCATCATCAAGAAGCTGTGGCAATGAATCCTTTTACCAGTAAGCGAAAATTGGCAGTTGAGGTGGGGTCTTGTCAAACCACCATCGTTCGTCACCAACTTAGTTTCTCCTCCAGGCGCAGTCGAATGGTTCCCCATAAAGTGACACCCCAGGAGGCGGAGTAAAGTGTCGCTCCCTGTCACAGAACGGTGGCAAATCCACTGGACGATAGGTTTCACAAGTGATGAAAAGCGGATATTCTAACGTTTTTCTTCTAATGGGAACCAGAGGCCGAAGCACAGCGAGTGGTACAAAAGAGGGCAGTTCGAGAGGAAAGTCTTGTTTTTCATTTTGTGGAATTGTTCTGGGCACTGGGAATTCGAGCCTGATGGACAGGCTGTGAACGGGAACCTAAAACTACTCGTATGTATATGCATTGGACGAACGAGTTGTTTAGTTAGTTTAAATCTCTGGAGCGAAGGAGAATCAGGCCTGCCAACTTTCTGAAATGGTAATCCGTAAAAAATATTCAGTGAAAGTTTAATCGATATGTCAAATTGACAAACGCATCGAGCGTACTGATGAAATGTATCGAGCATATCGATTAAAAACCGATTCAGTATGAGAGTGATATATCGTGTCATATGCTATACAAGTTGACAGTATTTAGTTTGACATATTTTTCTCTGATAATAATTAAAATGCATTCGAAAGATAATTAAGTCATTAGTACACCTCGTGCAATCATTAGGCTGCATATGCTGAAAAATTTCTTTTGTAACTGAAATTATTGCTGTAAGTGATGTATTGCAGTGACTTTTAACTTTAAGTTACAAGTGGCTTTGACTTTTATTTTTGTGCCAATATGTTAAAGTACCTTTAAAAAAAACAAAGTCTTCTCGGTCTCTCTCTCTCGCTCTTTTGTGTTTATTGTCAGTCTTAATTTTACAAAGTTTATTCCCGAGTCTTTTCAAATCGGAGGGGATGAGAGAGTGTTGGATGAAATTATGATCAGAGCATCAAACAAAGATCTTCGCTCTTTCCACGTTTATAAGTGAGTCACGGAAAAATTATCATCGGCCGCCACCGGGAGTCTAACCCAGGGTCTTCCAGTTACGCGCCGGATATGCTTCCGCTATAAACGTGGAAAGAGCGTTGATGTTCCTGGTGAACGTTAAATGTTTGTATTAATTATTCATTCGCCTTCTAATTATTTCTTCAGTTGCTGCTTACCATCTTTGGTGAATCCCCAGCATTGTGCGGTGCTCCAAGAAGCAATCTGCCAACTTGGCTTGGCAGTTAGCGTGTGTGAGTCCGGAGGAATTCAAGGCCGCTGTGGTGTAGCGGAAGCATATCCGGCGTGTAACTGGAAGACCCTGGGTTCGACTCCCGGTGGCGGCCAATGAGAATTTTTCCGTGGCTCATAAACGTGGAAAGAGCGAAGATCTTTGTTTGATGTTCCTGGTACACGTTAAATGTCTGTATTAATTATGATCAGAGGAATCAGAAACATACAGGTGCCGTAATCCTTTGGGATAATTATTCTCTCTTCCAAAATATGTTTAGGTAATATACATAAATATGCATCATACCTATATATGGCCCCAACCTATTTGGGGAAAAAAAAATCCGTAAAACATGTCCCTCAGTAAAGTAACCGTAAAACAAATACAATTTCTGTAAATTTTATGGATAAACCGTAAAACTTGGCGGGTATGGAAGAATACGCGCATCAAAACCCATGGACTGAATTATTAACCTGAGTTTTGCTATCGTGGCATTAGATGCGGGAGGAAGGAACTGCGACATACTTTCGCCATTTCCTTTTCCTCCTTTTTTGCGGAAAGGGAGGGACTGAAAAGAGAATCGATTGGTTAGTCAAGCATCTAGTGTAACGATACCACGGATCAGTCACTTAGTATGTAGCCAAAATGGCAACAGTCAGTCACAATAAAAGTGAAACGAATTAGAAAAAAAGGAGAAAACAAAGTAAAAATCATAGGTGCGAAAATAAACACTAAGCATTAGTTTATAACTTATTTTGTAAAGTGAAACAGCCAGCATTGGTTAAAATTTGTTTTCTTTTTGGAGGTTTAACGACCACCGTGAGCAACTCAATGGGCTATAAGCAGTCGCCCGTCCCTAATTTAGGGTCACTGGTTCCAGAGAAGGGAGAGAGCCAGTGCCGTAAGACAAAAACAACATCCATGCCTGACCGGGATTCGAACCCGGACCCCTTACGGACGAATGATCAGAGGCCAGCGCCTTAGACCACTGCGCCACCGGGGCGGCAAAAAAATTTGTTTTCACTGGCATTCATTTCGAGTTTCTTGTCAACATGCAGTCTAACCGCATCTTATGAAACGCTGTCTCCATAATGTGTACTGAAAGATTTACACTCCTGATTGCTCACTATTTAAGAAAACTTAATTCGTAGCAACATCTTCGCCTCTAACTGGACACTGCCAGATTTATTCACATTATATTTTGAGGTTGTCGATGATTTTTTAAAGAACGAGACCTCTATTTTCAGTGACACAAAAAGCCTACCCCATTTATCAAATCACCGTAACTAGTAACGGACCGCCATTAATTGTTTCTTCTGTGTGGCAACTGCATTTTAATTTATTTTAATGCGCTCCGGAAACTTAGGGAAGGAGAGCAATGCAGCATTTCCAGCCAAATCTGACACAATGTTGTCGCTTAAATATTGCCAGTCTCTGATTGCTTCAACGAGCTGCTCGTATTGCTGAAAAGGCAGTGACCTCGCTTTTGTGAATATTTTACGTGTTTAAAAACATTGCAGACGCTAAACAGAACGTAATCCTTTCCGGGTTTTCCCCTTTGATAAACATGAAGTTTGGTCATTCCATGCGCCTTCAGAATAAGGCCAGCAGTTTTTCTCGTTGTTGTTTGGAGCTTTAACTACCACCGTGAGTAATTCAATTTGCTGTAAACAGTCGTCCCTACCTAGTTTAGGGCAACTGGTTCCAGGAAAGGGAGAGAGCCCAGTGCCGTAAGAAAAATATAACATCCATGCATCACGGGATTCGTACCCGAACGAATGGTCAGAAGCCTGCGGTTAGACCGCTGTGAAATCGGGGTGGCAGCCTAGCAATTAATGAACTCGAAAGGCAAACTTGTAGAGCATGCGATATCTCTATTTATCCCTGCATTCGGATCTGTAGCGTGATGTATTTATTTATTTATTTATTTATTTGTAAACACATCCCTACAGACAGTAGATTTAGTTACAGGAATTGGTATAACAGAAATCTTATTCACAAGTTCGAAACAAGGAATGTTGCTAACCTTGGTGACGATTTTAACATTTCGCGTGAAATCGTTAATACGTTGTCAACATCTATAAAGAACCCACTACGACACCGAAAGGATCAAGTTACCTCATTCTCGCGACTAATGTAATCTTGGTGGCCCCTAAAACCATTCAGTGACTAAAACGAACTTTGGGGAATTTTTGGCTCACTTTGTATGTGGAAATAAACATTGTAGGAAAAACAAAAAGGCAATGCATCCTATTTTTCAGATAGGTGTGGTCCATTTCAGAATTCTGGGATGAAACTTCGACTTCTGAAAGCGAACATTTTTAGTTCATTGGTGTTCATTTAGCGAATCAATCCGGTCATGTGAGAGACGAGACTCTGGCTTCAAATCCTAAGGAAATTACCACCAGCCCTGACTCAAGAAAAAGCATGCACTGTCTACACCCACAGAGAAAGTTTAGACCAGCGTAGCTCCACCTGTTACAGGATTTCAAGCCGAGTATGAAACACGAAGGGGCATTAGGTGGAACCTACAGGTTCACGATAGGAAAGTGGGTAGACAGAGAGGTCAGAAAGCTGCTAGAGAAATCAGAATGCTAGAAAAAGACCTGAACTTAGAGAAATCAGAGCGAGAAAAAGTCCTAAACTTAGAGGACTGAGAGGACGCCCTCGGAAAAGAACTTTCCTCCTTCCTAAACGGAAAAAAGAAGAGACGTTAGGTCTTGATTTGTTCGATTAATTTTTTCAAAGCTTCATAGCTTTTATTTAATGCATCGATTAATCGAAACAAGCTTTTATTCAGCAGAAATGACACAATTAATTGCTGCATATTTCGAGCAGTACAACAGATTACCCAAAAGCTTTATTGCTAAAAATTTCAAGCTCCATTTTCAAGCTACTTTCTCCATACGCTTCCTTTTGTTTAACAAGGGTGCTTCTATTGGCTTGTCGGAAAAGTCATGACGTATTTTAGCCATGTTTTGCAAAAGTCATTTATTGATAGAAAGAACAAAGATCAATCAATGATATAATGCCCGTTTTGTTCGATAACCTTTTGCTATCTTTCAGTGAGCTGCAGAATGCCTCGTTCATAGAAGGACCTGTCTTTCGTGGTGAAAAACTGTACAACGTGCTGATTTACTCATCTGAATTGAACGTTATACCACGCAAGGACTGCTGAAGAGAGCGAAACAAGTGGAAGTCTGACGGCGCAAGGTCAGACGAGTATGCTGGGTGTGGCAGCACATCCCACCCAAGCTCCAATAATTTTTGGCTGGTGATCAAACGTGTGTGGTCTCGCGTTGTCGTGATGGAACACAACACCTTTACGATGAACGAGCTCTGGACGTTTCTGAATGATGGATTCGTTTAAACTGTCTAATTCCCGACAGTACACATTCGAATTGATTGTTTGGTTCCGTGGTAGGAGCTCGAAAAAACACGACACCTTTAAAATCCCACCACATTGAGACCAGAACCTTCCGCTGATGAATGTCTGCTTTGGATGTCGTATGAGGTAAAGCAGCACGTCGGGACCAAGACCGTTTGCGCAGCACATTGTTGAACACAATCCACCTTTCGTCACCAGTTATCAGTCGTTTAAAAAAAAGATCGTTTTCCTCACGTTTAAGGAGCATATCGCAGATGTTTATACGAGCCGTCAATTGAACTTCTTTGAGTTCATGAGGAACCCACACACCGGGCTTGCTTAGGTATCCCAGCTTCTACAGGTGGTCGGGAACGCATGAATGATGGATGTGCAATGAGTCTGCAATCTCTCTTGTCGTGTAACGTGGGTTTGACTCGATCAATGCCTTGATTTGGTCGTCATCAACCTCGGTGGGCATCTCGGACGGAGGGGCATCGTTGAGGTCAAAATCACCAGCACGGAGTATTGCAAACAACCGCTGGCACCGACGTTCTTGTAAAGCATTATCACCGTACACTTTACTCAACTTTTCACAAGCTTGACGCGAGTTCTTCCCTTTACGGAAGTAAAACAGTAAAATATGGCGAAAATGCAGTTTGGTCTTCCATTTTCAACTTGATGTCAAACCTATGCAAATCAACCAAATCGCTCACTATTTCTTTTAGACTGCAGCTAGAACTGGAACCTGTCGAATGCCATAGCGATAACAGAGCTGCGCATGCTTCTAGTACTTCCAAAACCGCCCAACCGTCATCGGGTGCCAAAATACGTCATGACTTTTCCGACAACCCAATAAATAAAAATAACGCACGTCTTAGTTCCTGAGAGATGGTAAGCTGAACCTATACTGAATTTAAAGTGCAAATACATATACACGATGATTTAGTGAATTAACTGCTGTTTTTTAATACAGCAAGTGTCTCTAAAGCAGTTTTTGTTTTTCTTTTACAGCAATAGGATGTTTGACTCCATTCCTGACATTGCACATGCGCCACCTGGGATTCGCACCTCCCGAAATCACCGTCATCAACACCGTGTCAGCTTTCGTCAGTCTCCTGGGCCCTGTTCTTGGTGGAACACTAGCCGAGAGAAAAGGAAAATACAAAACAGTAACCGTTATTTGCATGTTTCTGGCAGCATTGTCATACACTGCGCTCACCTTCATTCCGAGGTTCGAGAAATTACACTACCGCCCTCTGGTGGATTTCAGCTGCGACTCTGGCATCAGGATCGAACGCTGCTTGAACTGGGATTCATGTCAGGAAGCTCTTGATCCGTTGGGTAATGTGAGTAGCGTACAGTTGTCTGGTTGCCACTATCAGTGTCCACAGAGTAGTTTTCTGAACACTTCCGTACCTCTCCACGTCTGCTTCAACGGCAAGGACGGCAACGTCTGTGTGGTTTATGAGCCAAATGGAGCAAACAGAACGGAAACCGTTTTTGACACTCAACTTCACACGTGGTCCTATGATGATTTACCGGAAGAAGATGTTCTCAACGTAAACATTACCATGGAGATGTACGAGGATGATTTAGAAGAAGATGATGTTCAGGATGTATCGACTGTTGCCGCACTGGCTGATTCTTCTAAAGCGCAAGTTTCGGTGTGCAAATTTTACCCATCGGCTCCGATACTCTTCAATAAAAAGCAATTCAAGAGTATTGCATGCCGGCCGAGGCTGGAAGACTGTAGTGTGCACTGCCAGACGTCGTTCTCCGTCGATGGTTCATCGGTGTTGCCTAGTTCATGCGAAGAGTCTACTGGGAACCCTTCGTCCACATTTTGGAGCTACTTGGCTCTGAGGTGTCTCGGAGATATATGCATCTTTACTGTGTTGTGCCTCTTAGATGCCCTAACCGTTGCAAGTACAAATGATTACGAAGGCGCCTATGGGAGGATACACGTGTGGCCCGCTCTTGCCATGGCTGTTTTTTCACCTCTATGTGGAGCACTTTTAGATCATTACACTGATATGGATGGACGTGCGGATTACTCTCCCCCTGCTTTCCTCGGCGCCGGTCTTGCCGTCTTGGCGTGCGCCCTCATCATTGCTCTTCCTGTAAACTCCAAACGAAGCTTTCCTCAGTTTCAGTGCCTGTCTAGTCCAGCTCAGAACACGTTTTTCACTGGAGAAATGATTACGTTACTCTTCATAATGTTGGTGCTGGGAACCCAATGGGGTGTACTGTTCACTTTCTTGCCATGGCTCACCCATGAGGTCGGATGTTCTGGAATGCTCACTGGACTCGGTTTGACAATGGCCTTTGGATTTAGTCTTCCATTCCTGCTGATTTCCAAGAACATGGTGCGAAATATTGGAAGGGGTAACCTTCTCGTCTTTGCACTGCTTTTCTACGGCACAAGATGCGCTGGAGTTTCTTACGTCTTCTCCTCCTGGTGGATACTCCCATTTGCTACCATGGACGCCTTTACATTGTGCGTTATGTGGGTCTCCGCCGTCGCCTATGGTCAGTCCATTGCACCGTTCGGATATCACTTAGCCATGCAGTATACCCTCAACCTGGTACATTTTGGAGTGGGTAAGTTTTTTTGTCTTCTTAATTTGAATTTACTCTCTCCTCCACTCTGAGTTGTTGCTTTAGAAAGCAGATTACCTTTTTAGCAGTTTCTTATTTTACATATTTTCAGTGCTTCGCAAACCGATTGAAAAGTACATTGCTGAACAACAAAAGACATTTCCACCTTCCCAAACAAAAAAAAACAAAAAATAGAAAATCGGAGTTTCTCATTGGTATTGATGAGCGACGAAAAACACCCTGTCAGTAACTTATCAATTAAACAATCCAATGAAAACGGAGCTAATAATTTTTGCAGGTTCGTTAACAGAACGTGTTTCTTTGATGAAATTTCGTTTATAATACTTGTCCCGAAAAGCTCCATAATCAAATATCTATACATCATGAAAGAAATATGGGATTACGCCATATAATACAAATTTTGAAGATGACAATCCAATTTTTGGCGTAAATGGGACAAGGATGGTAAGTCAGATAATATCCGAAAACTTGAAAATTTTCATCGTCCTGGAGCGGGACTCGAACCCGCGTCTCCCAGAAAACGCCCGGGTATGCTAGCCACTACACCCCCAGAACGACCAAGTTTCAAGTTTCCGATCAATTTGAATTTAACCAACACAGGATTCGCTAGTCGAAGCAACCGGCATTCATGTTTAGCGAATCTGGAGGTTAAGAATCTCATCCCGTGTTTGCCCGGAGAAGCAGATAAATCATGAAAGAAATACGGGATTACGCCATATAATACAAATTTTGAAGATGACAATCCGATTTTTGGCGTAAATGTGACAAGGATGGTAAGTCAGATAATATCCGAAAACTTGAAAATTTTCATCGTCCCGTATTTCTTTCATGATTTATTTGTTTCTCCGGGCAAACACGGGATAAGATTCTTAACCTCCAGATTCGCTAAACATGAATGCCGGTTGCTTCGACTAGCGAATCCTGTGTTGGTTGAATTCAAATTGATCGGAAACTTGAAACTTGGTCGTTCTGGGTGGTGCAGTGGTTAGCCTACTCGGGCGTTTTCTAGGAGACGCGGGTTCGAGTCCCGCTCCAGGACGATGAAAATCTTCAAGTTTTCGGATATTATCTGACTTACATCTTCAAAATTTGTATCTATACATTATTTCAAATTGGGTTAAGTAAACATTTATTCGTGTGGTTTTCAACTTGATTACCCTGATCTCAGCTTGTTTTCAGATACCTTAAAGGGCACTTCAATTTTCGATGCTTTTTGTCCAATATAGTGATTTTTACATATACGTAAATTGAATTTCATCTCGCCTTTAAAGCAAATCGACTGCTGCTACAGAGTTCCAGCAAATAGCAGCGTATTCTTATTAACAAATGATTAACACAATAAATATCCAAAATGTAAATTTTTTTCGGAGTTCACTATTGAATCAAGGAAGAGTAATGGCTTACCTGACTTCACCTTTTTGACGAGAACGTAAAACTATACATAACACTAACTGAAAAAGAAATATTGTACCAGATTTTACTTAGAGTGATAAAACTGATTCTTTTGCAAAAAAAACTTCCCAATTTATACACACGGACATGCTACCACTACTTCAAAGCAGCTCGGAAGCTCATACCGTTGACTCTCAATAAGTCGAATCCTAAGGTAGTGCGAAAAAAGCTCCAAGTATCGAAAATTCGAGTTATCAATAAAACGTTATGCGCGTAGAAGATGTGCAGGGGATTTTGATTTTTCCGAGTTATCAAGAATTTCGTTTTATCAAAATTAGAGTTAACGAGAGTCTGTTGTATATATATGACGATACGCATGTTCAATCTTGTTTCTGTTCAATCTTGCTGTGTCACATCTCCCGGAATTTCTGTTCATCGCATGTTCAATCTTGCCTGTGTCACATCTCCCGGAATTTCTGCCGTGATGATAGCCCAGGTTCAATTGTAGGTTCATTTGATTTTTGGAAATAGTGAAAAGATTTTAGGAGCCATATCAAGAGAATATATGCTCAAAAACCATTTCCCCAGATATCTCTGGATAAACCGCTTCGGAGAAAATGAGCTAGGAGCTTTATGGAAACAAAAAACAGCATGTGCCGTAAATGCTACACACGACTCACTAGGCTTTTTAAAACGCGCAGGTACTTCAAGTTTAAAGGAGTTCTGATATCCGTCCACCATAAGTTACACCATTCTTCTACACTGCTGGCCACCCAAAATGCAACACCAAGAAGGGAGCACCCGATTGGCCTGAAATTCGCAGCATGTGTCGCCCGCGAGAGGACATGCAAACTATACGCATTGCGGGGCATATGCAAATCATGTGCGCCCGGCACGCCACAGAGAAGCACTATGAGAAGGGTGCACAGAAAGCGGGTTGTAAGTAGTGGAAGTGTGTTGTGCTGTCGTACCTGTGCGTGGGAACCTTCCTGATGTCTCGTCGCAGAATACAACAGTCATTCCAGCACGTTTCGGAGTTCGACAGAGGACGAATAGTGGCTTATCGCGATAGCGGTTAATCGTACCGAGACATCGGCGCCCGTGTGGGACGACATCCAGCCACAGTGAGGCGAGTATGGATTCGGTTGGTGTAGGAGGGACGGACGGACCGACGTGAGCGATTGCCCGAGCAGCGGCACACCACCGAACGGGAGGACCGGCATGTTGTGCAGCGGGCATTGCCAGCTCGCACCCCCATATCACGAACGTTAGCGCAGGAATTAGTATGTGTTGTGCAACAACCTGTGTCAGCACGTACCGTTCGATGCCATCTGCAGGAGCGGGGACTTGTCGCACGGCGCCCAGTGCCCCGATTACCATTGACGTTATACCACCGGCGAGTGCGGCGGTAGTGGGCCGTTGAACGCCGCATGTGGACTACGGAATGGCACGACATTGTCTTCTCCGATGAATCCCGCTTCTGCCTGCAACACCACGATGGTCGGATCCGCGTGTGGCGGCACCGCGGAAAGAGACTGTATGACGCCTGCATTATGCATCGTCATACCGGTCCATCGCCTGGCGTTATGGTTCGGGGCGCAATTGGATATGACACCCGCACCCCTCTGGTACGCATCGCCGGTACACTCAACAGCCACCGCTACATCTCCGACGTTTTGAAGCCTGTAGTCCTGCCTTGCCTGCAGGACCTGCCAGCGGCCACGTTTCAACAGGACAATGCGCGCCCGCACGTGGCACGCATCGTGCAACAATTCTTCACGGCCCACCAGGTGTCACTGCTGCCGTATCCCGCCTGTTCTCCCGATATGTCGCCCATCGAACACGTCTGGTCGCTGATCGGCAACCGAGTGGCCTGGCAAGCACCACCCGCGGCTACGCCTGATGAACTGTGGCAACGTGTGGAAGCAGCCTGGACCGACATACCCCAAACCCACATCCAAAGCCTCTTTCGTTCGATGCCGCGGCGTGTAGCGGCCGTTATTGCCAGCTATGGGGGCCACACGAACTATTGATGTCTGCGTGTTCCGCAAGTCGCACGGGCCTGTAAGCTCAATCGTTTCATCTTTGTATCTGTTGTTATGTGTCCAGTAAATCTCGCTTTGCTATCTCGTGTCCTTCTTGGTGTTGCATTTTGGGTGGCCAGCATTGTATTCCTCAAGCCACATAGAAAAATTAGTCTCATTTATTAGTTGTCACATTTACTACATATACATTCTACGTCAAAAAAAAATAGTTGCACCCAGAAGGAAGCAATCGACAGGAATGAAACTTTGTGGGTAAGTTTGACATCGTGAGACATGCAAAAGATGCATCCGCATCAGCGCATGTGACGCAAGCAAGGAGGGGTCGTAGCGGTGTGCCTAATCCGCTGTATAAGGTCGTCCCGTTTTGCGTGCTTACCATGCTGACTCGTGTTGTTGTGTGGGCTGCATCCTTTGCCAGTGAAGCATGCCTCGCAGAAAAGTTAGGAAGCAATACGAGCAGTTGGAGGAGTGCGAGAGGGGCCGCATCGTTGGGCTCAGGCGAACGGGATGGTCTCATCGCCGTATTGCGCGCCATATCGGTCGTACGGATATCACCATAGCACACTGTTGGCTGCAGTGGATAGAACAAGGCACGCATCAGCGACAGGAAGGGTCTGGAAGATCTAGACGAACCACGGAGAGAGAGGACCGACGGCTTGTCCGACGTGCGAGGAGTGACCCAACAGCCACGATTGCGGATATCCAACGAACAGTGGTGCCCTCCATGCATCGTCCGATTAGTGCCAGCACCATTGGCAGACGGCTGCACGACGTAGGACTACACGCACGCAGACCGTTACGACGACTGCCATTAACACCATTGCATCGTCGCCGAAGACTACAATAGTGTTGTGTCAGACTGTCATGGAGCCATTCAGAATGGCAGCGGGTGATCTTCAGTGACGAGTCCCACTTTTGTCTTGGAGGAGACGACCAACGAATCCGTGTGTGGAAGAATCGTGGTCAGCGCCAAGATGAACGGTTTGTTGTCGAGCATCACACGTCCAGAAGCCCTGGTGTCATGGTGTGGGGTGCAATTGCCTACGATGCCAGATCACGTTTGGTGTTCATTACAGGCACTTTGACAGCCCAACGTTACGTTAATGGGGTCCTGCAACCAGTGGCCGTACCTTTTCTGAATGCTCACTCCAATGGAATTTTCCAACAGGACAACACTCGTCCGTACACTGCTGCTGTCTCGAGAGTTTGTCTTTAAGGCACTGACACATCTGCCATGGCCAGCCGCATCCCCAGACCTATCGCCGATTGAAAATGGGTGAGATGCTATTGGACGCGCTATCCACACTCCACCCCTACCGCACAATTTGCAGGAACTGCGTGAGAAGATTCAAGCTGCATGGGATGGCTTATCGCAGCACACCATTAGGAACCTGTGCAGCTCCATGCCAAGACGTCTGGCATGCTGTGTGAGCAAACATGGCTGTCCGACGCCATACTGAGAAACACTACTTATTGGCGTGTAGCTCAATAAATATTGCCCATATCAGTCTCAACGTTTAATGGTTTATTTCTCCTGGTAACCTTTACCTTATTGCCAAATAGCATTGCAATCTAACACGTCCTTCTGGGTGCAACTATTCAACTTCTGTTTACATCACAGTACAAAAATGTAATGTACAGTAGTGGCCGAAGTTGTGGAAACCTTTTGGAAAAAGTGTATTTTTGAGGTTTGATGGCTCATAACACCACGTTTTGTTGGAGTAATACCATATAATTATATATCAATAGAAAGATAATTTCATGAAGAATGTAATGCAATAAAGTTTTTTTCAATTATCTGTATTCTATAAAAGGTTATAGCCAAATAACCAGAAAAAGGAAGCACAACTTGCTTAGGTTGATATGAAGTAGCTTTCCTTCGTTTGAATGTAGCCAATGAGCATGAGTGTTTGGAGAGCCAATCAGGTGTCATCTTGTTTTGGCAATGAGCCAATCAGGTCACAGTAGGATTCAGCTATTGAGGTCATGTATTGGAGCTGAGAGGAGGACATTTGTCAGTGTGCTATGTGATTGCTATCACGTTTTGTGTGTGTGTTCTTTCGTTTAGTGAGCTTGTATAACATAATAAAATTAAAGAAATGGCGCAAAGAGTTGACTGGTCACCCAGAAAGCAATGTAAAATAGAACTATTAAGTGAACAAGGCTTCAATTATGAAGAAATTAGAAGAAAAATTGGTGGAAACTAAACCAAAGGTGGCATTTCTAAATTTTTGGAGAGGTATAAGGAGACTCAGTCACAACAAAACCAGACTGGTAACGGCAGGAAAAGGTGCACAGCAGCAAGTGATGATAGAAGAATTAAGAGACTGTGCCTAGGTGACAGAATAAAATCATTTAGGTGTGTACAAGATAAAATGGCGCATGCAAAGTGAAGTTAAATGTAAGCACTGTTCGGCGCAGACTGCAGGAATTTGGTCTAAAAGCTTGAATTCCACGAAAAAAGATATTTTTATCTCTCAAACAAAGGTTGAAAAGATTACACTGGGCTAAAACCCACGTTAACTGGAAAGGGGAACAATGGGGCAGTGTTGTTTGGAGGGATGAGACCAATATATCCCTGTTTGGTAGTGATGGCATAAAATACGTAAGGAGAAGAATCGGAGAAGATTTGCATCCTGATTGCATTACATGTACCGTGAAACACCCAGTTAGTGTTATGATCTGGGGTTGTATGACATCAAAAGGTGTGGGCAGAATTTGCGTGATTAATGGGAATATAAATGGCCAAAAATACATTAATGAAATACTTGAGCCCAAACTGAAGCCTTCCGCACGTGATCGTTTGCAAGATAATGAAGCATTTATATTTCAATAGGATTCAGAAAAAGATTTCATATGACATTGAATGGTCGTGAAGTTTCACTGGAGTTTCTGTTTTGAGAATCACACAATGTTCCCTCACGTAACACTGATTTTTTTTAACCGAAGTTCTTCTTAGCCTGTTTGCATCCACTGCGGGGTATAGGCTTCCCCAGTCTTTTCCAACTTCCTAGATCCTTAGCCTCAGTCCACCATGTAGCACCTCTAAGTTTCTGAAGGTCATATCTCTATCTTGTTCTCTGGCGCCCCCTTCGTCTCTTTCCATCTCTCGGTTGCCATTCCGTTATTAATCGTGTCCATCTTTCATCTTTCAGTCTTCCAATATGTCCAGCCCATCTGGACTTTGATTCTTTTATTGCCTTTATAATATCTATTATTCCTGTTTTTACTCTTTTGTGTCTGAGGCGGTATGTTTAGTGGAGTGAAGAGGATTTCAGGCAGGCATTGAAGAGCTTCATTGAACACTACATCCCAACATTCTCCTCTCTAACTTCCTTGCCGATACTCTTTATTTGTTCACATTGTCGCTCTTGACACTCCGCGTTTCACTTCTATAAGTAAATACGGGGTTAATACATGCATTGAAGATTTTTCTTTTTAAACTCAATGGAAGATCGCCGGTTAGATAGTCTTTAAGTCTCCAAAAGGCTCAATTACCTTGGATAATTCTTCTATTGATTTCTTTTTCTTCAAAACTGATTACTTAATCTGAATAAATGCATTCATCTACTTTTTCGATTTCTTTTCCTTCTGTCAAAATCTTTTTCTGTATCTTTTTCTGTATTGTTCATAAATTTTGTTTTTGCCGTGTTTATTATCAGACCCTTTTTAAGACTTTCCATCCATAAGTTCTGTATCATATTTTGCATTTCACTATTACTAGTTGTAATGATGAGTATGTCATCAGCAAATCTTAAGTGATTTAGGTACCTTCCATTTATGTTTAATCAGTTTAAATTTCTAAAAACATGTTCCAATACAGAGTTAAATAGTCTTGGAGATAGTGGGTCTCCTTGTCTAACCGAACTACCGAAGCCATGTTATTGATTGATTTCTCTTGTGCCGATATTTTTTGCAGGTCGTGGTCTTGGAAGCATCATCGGAGGAGTAATAATGAATTTCCATGGTATCCGTGCAGTACTGCGTGGAATCGCTATCTGGTCAACAGTTGTCGGATTTCTTTATCTGGCTCTTTACCATCTCATCATCAAGAAACACAGAGCACCAAGGAAAGGACATTTCCCAGGTATTTCTTCTTAGGATATAAATAATAATTGATTAATAGTGTGTTAAGTGTATGTGCTGCTCCGGTGGCCGAATGGTCAGAAGCTTAAGCTTCTAGCTAGTCTTTCGAGCCAGGTCGCTTTTTCCACAGAGGAACCGCGGGCCTCTGACATTCCCATTTCATGCCCTCCCTGGAAGCAGAGTTCCAAAATAAATGACAGGCGACTACTTATAGCCTTATTTAAGGCGGCCAGAGACAGACACGTTTGAATGATACGTTTGAGTGCCACGCCAACAAATGGGGGAGTTTTGTGCCTGAGGCGGCATGTAGAGTGGAGTGAAGAGGATTTCAGTCAGGCGTCGAAGAGCTTCATTCTGCTTCACTCCACGCTACATGCCGCCTCAGGCATAAAACTCTCCCATTCGCTGGCGTGACGCTCAAACGTATGTGCCTGTAGTCGCCTTTAGCGCTGCTTATGGTCAGAGCCGAATTAAAGGGCGGGGTCTATAGGGGTTTGTAGCCTTGGGGCCCGCAGTTACCGAGGGTCCAGGAGGCACGCCTGTGCAAATAACAGAGTGAGAGAGAGAGAGAGAGAGAGAGAGAGAGATTTATAAAACAGTTTTACTTTTGCCTCATATGATTTCTGTTTGGTCAGAAACAGTGGCTGGAAGACGAACAGATTTCTAGGAAGTGACTCACCAAGGATAAAGGTTTCATGTCACTGTTTACAGCTGGGTCGGCGAGTCAGTTTCAGCTTTTTCACTACCATCCACCCATACCTCCCAATTTGCACTTGGAACCTTTAATGGGCAAAGTTTCCTGTGGTTTCACATTGCATAAAAAAAAAAAAAGCATACGATGCTACATCATTAGAAAATCCAACACAAAATCTAGGAATCTTAAGCTTTTAACTCATGTTCTTATTAAGCAATGGAAAATACAGTGACTTATTATGAAAACTCTGCAGGTAATTTATTAGTTTAAAGAATGCACTACGTATTATCACAAGCATGTTGCCACAGCTTCGTGTTTTAACGGACTTTATAATGATTCCCCGTCATAAATTCTTTGGGGACCCATTCAGATGTCTTAGCCTAAGGGTAAGGCCTTAATCTGGCTGTAAGGCCTTACAGCCAAATTAAAGGCTGTATATCCTTAATCTGGCCTTGTTCATGGTGGATCGCTACCTTACCTCTCGCAAAAAATATGGAAGGTGTATTCTGCTTGTCACAATTTGAATCTCTTGCTTTGCGGTTTCCTTCTGAGTGTGCAATATTTTGGCCTAAACATGTACGAGTGTTGATCAAAAAGTAAAGTAAGTACTAAAAAAATAATACGCATCAGACGCTTTTGACGTACTTCTGAAGTGACATCAGAGTCCAAACGGCGAGTTGCAGCGATAAGCCAAGGTCGATGTAGTTTAGTCGGGAGAATAACTGGCTCTGGAGCGAGGAGACGTGGCTTCGAATACCACCAACGACAGTTTGGGCTCTTACGCTATACAGTAACAAATTTATTTTCAACTTAATACACCAATTAAACAACAGTCTTTTTTGCACATTATGAACCAGGTTTTTTTTTTCCTATGGCTAACAAGAAAAACGCATCAATTTTAACCTAGATTAGACAGCCAAAACGAAATTAATATTATGAAACAATGCTAGGCAGAATCGGATAGCACCAAAAACGCAAGCACCTAACTTCATGGCAAAGTAAAAAAAAACAACAAAAAAAAAAAAAAAAACTAGAAATTTTATCCCCGTCCTGATGAACGAGCGGTCTGTGGCGCTGGCTTCTGACCATTCCTACGAGATGAGCACGGTTTGAGGCCCCGGTGAGGCATAGGTGGTATGTTTGTCTGATGGCGCTGGCTCTTTCCCTTCTCTGGAACTAGAGGCCCTAAATTAGGGACGGGCGTTTGCTTATTGTTCTTAAAGTTGCTTGTGGTGGTCGTTTAACCCTAAAACGAAAAAAAAAAAAACAGAAAAGAAAAAAAGAAAGAAAGAATAAAATAGGTGAACAATCAGTGGCAAGGAAATTTCTTACATGTGAAAAGTGTATGTTTCCATACTATAAAATCTCTTGCTTTGGCGCATTTCCAAAAATGTAGAAGCAGCGTTTCAACCATTTCGGTGCCCCCCCCCCCGCAGCTTGCCCTGCCCCTCTTCCCGTAGCGGCGGATTTCACCCCCGTAGCATGAGCCAGAAATTTGGGAGAAGTGTGGTTTTAATTTATCCTTGAGGTATAACTGCTTCTTTTACGACGCATTGCTCCCATTTTGAGCAACATTTTTCGATTTCCTTGTGTAATTCTTTTTTCTTACAGAGAGAGAGAGAGAGAGAGAGAGAGAGAGAGAGAGAGAGAGAGAGAGAGAGAGAGTACCCAGTATATTAATTTAGCTGCTCGTAGTTCTTGCACTACAAAAAAGTCAAATGACTTTGCTGAACAAACAAAATGTATCCTTCATCTAAACAGTTAAATCTTACTAATTTTGTGGTGCTGATCACAAATATAACAACAACATTTGTATCTTCGCTCTAGTTTCCATGAAACACTGCTTAACCATCAAAATGGAAAATGAGTAGAAATTTGGGATATATTTTACCACGGGATAGCAGCACAAGGCTGTAAGAGTTTTCACACGAGTCAGCGGTTTTTCATTTCCTAACCGCACTGTTGTTCGGTTTATGTTGCAGTTGTCATCTCCTTAGCTGTTTTGAGTATATTTTTATAGATCATCCACAAGTTTGAGACAAACATCCCACATTTATGTGTTAATAGTGCTGATAACTTTTGTTATGTGTGTGGGGGAAGAGACACTTTCCTCAGAGAAACGCAACATAACGCCTTAATAGGGAAGGCTTACTATTATTACTTTGGATTCAAGGTTGGTGACCAAAAAAAAAAAAAAAAAAGAAAAAGATGGGCACCACATGTATGTTGTAACAACTGTACTTGCAATAGTAGAAATTGGATAAATGGCAAAGAACGCTCTGTACTTTTCGTTATGCCAATGATATGAAGAGAGCCTACAGATCATGTAACAGATTGCTACTTTTGGTTGGTATCCTCTTCAGCAAGATTTTCAAAGAAGAAAAAGTGGACAGTGACTTACCCTAACCTGCCATCAGCTATACATCCAGTACCATAAGAGCAAAGACTTCCTGTACCTGAACCTCCAAAAGAGTATCTGATGATGAAGGGAACGAAGGTGGTGCTAGAGGTAATCTTCTGAGCCAAGTACTTCTACGGACACTGAGTTTAATGTTAATTTACCCACTACTGAACTACATAAAATAACGCAAAATGAGCTGAGTGATCTCATTTAGGATTTTGATTTTTCTAAAAGCAAAGAAGAAGTGTTGGCCCCAAGATTGCAGTAGTGGAATCTTCTGAAAAAAAAAGTAAAAATATCCACTTACAGGAGCAGGAAGAGAGATTTAACCACTTTTTTCACTATGAAAGACACTTTTGTAGCATGCATCAACATAAACGGCCTAATGAAGGCTCTGAACATAGATCACAAACCTCAAGTGGAGTCTTTTTTTATCGATTCCTCAAAGCTGAGTTTAAAAGCTGTTCTACAACGACACTGGAAACGCGCTTCCCTCAATTTCTATTGGCCATGCAGTTCACATGAAGTAGTCTTCCTCAAATATGAAACTTCTACTGGAAGCCATCAAGTATTGTGACTTCCAATGGCTGGTTTGTGGAGTCCCTAAGGTCATTACTGTCATTGCCCTTTTACGAAGCATGCAACTACGGTATCCACAGTTTTGTGGCTTCATTTGTGAATGGGACAATAGGGCACGTACTTCTTATTAAAAAAATGGATATCTAGTAAATTTCTAGAGCCAGGTGCAAAGAGCGTCCAGAAAAACATCTGTTGTTGATCTCAGAAGATTTTATTTTCACCTCTTCACATTAAGCTAAGCCTCAAGAAGAATTTTGTTAAGGTTATGAGCAAAGACGGAGAGGCCTTCAAGTATCTCAAAGCAAAATTTGCCCTACTGAGGGATGCAGAGGTCAAAGAAGGCGTCTTTGTTGTTCCACAGATTCGTTCCTTTTTTAAGGATCATCACTTCGATGAAAAATAGCACGGTGACGAAAAAGCAGCATGGCAAAATTTTAAGTATATTTGTGTTAAATTTTCAAGAAACCAGAGGGCAGGAAACTATAGGTCCTGCTTTCAAGTTACAAGAAACTTGGGTGCAACATGTCTCTGAAAATTCATTTTCTGCACTCTCATCTTGACTTCTTTCCAGAAAACGGTGGAGATGTGAGTGATGAGCATGGCGAGTGCTCCCACCAAGACATTCCAGCAATGGAGAAAAGGTACAAGGGGAAATGTAGTCCCTCCATGTTAGTAGACTACCGTTGGACTATCCCCAGGAATGCTCCAGAGGTTAGCCTGCAAACGAAACGCGAAGCGAAAGAGCTTTACATAAATTTGAAACAGGCTTGCTTAGGACAGAAATGCAGAAATAATTATTTTATACTGTATGAATTTTATTACAAAACAAATGCAAAAGAACTCGTAATCAATAGTTTAATTTAATTAGAATTATAAATTATACTGAACACTTCATTTTTTACATTTTTTTTAAATATCTGTAAACATGTATTTATGATTTTATTATATATAAGCTCAACCTCATTAACTTGAGGCAAGTAAATTTTTTCATGGTCATATAGTGCATAATGTTCTTACATGTAAATTCGAGGGTAAATCAAAAGTAAGGTCAATGTTGTCGTATATTAAAGAAACTAAGAGGCATACAGATAACAATTACCTTATTTCTCAACATAGTCCCCCTGTCGTTCAACGCATTTTTATTTCTGACTACAAGCTTATGGACCACGAATGCACCGCTTCCAGTACCTGCACATCACTTTCAAAGCGGCGGCCTCGCAAAGCGTCTTTCAGAGGCCCGAAGGCATGAAAGTCGCACGGCGCCAGATCGGGACTGTAAGCAGAATGTGGTAACTTCAACTGGTTAATTGTTTGTTGAGTTGGTAATGCCGCATGTGGACGAGCGTTGTCGTGCAGCAACAGCACTTTTTTTTTATAACATTTCCCGTCGTTTTGTGCGATTTGCTGGCTTCAATTTGTCTTTCAGCAAATCACAATATGATGACCAACTGTTAATTAAGTCACCCTGTGCTTGATAGTGTTCAACGATGGGTCCTTTCATGCCAAAAAAGAGAGTCAGCATTAATATTCGTGCCGAAGGGACAACTTCGAACTTTTTTTGCATGGGGAGCTCGGATGCTTCCAGTCCATGCTTTGTCATTTGCTCTCGGGGTCGTAATGATGGATCCATATTTTGTCCTCAGTGGTAATCCTCTCCAGAATACTGGGATGTGACTCATACCGTTGCAAAAAATTTCTGCCGTTTTCTATTCGCTGCTACTTGTGCGCTTCAGACAACTGTCGTGGCACCCATCTGGCAGACACTTTATGATATCCGAGATCGTCATGCATTATTGAAAATGCAGAACCATAGCTAATGTTTGGCGATCTCAGATAGAGTAACACGGCGATCTCAGATAGAGTAACACGGCGATCTCAGATAGAGTAACACAGCGATCTCAGATAGAGTAACACGGCGATCTCAGATAGAGTAACACGGCGATCTCAGATAGAGTAACACTGCGATCTCAGATAGAGTAACACTGCGATCTCAGATAGAGTAACACTGCGATCTCAGATAGAGTAACACGGCGATCTCAGATAGAGTAACACAGCGATCTCAGATAGAGTAACACTGCGATCTCAGATAGAGTAACACTGCGATCTCAGATAGAGTAACACTGCGATCTCAGATAGAGTAACACAGCGATCTCAGATAGAGTAACACGGCGATCTCAGATAGAGTAACACAGCGATCTCAGATAGAGTAACACTGCGATCTCAGATAGAGTAACACTGCGATCTCAGATAGAGTAACACTGCGATCTCAGATAGAGTAACACTGCGATCTCAGATAGAGTAACACTGCGATCTCAGATAGAGTAACACAGCGATCTCAGATAGAGTAACACGGCGATCTCAGATAGAGTAACACGGCGATCTCAGATAGAGTAACACTGCGATCTCAGATAGAGTAACACTGCGATCTCAGATAGAGTAACACAGCGATCTTAGATAGAGTAACACAGCGATCTCAGATAGAGTAACACAGCGATCTCAGATAGAGTAACACAGCGATCTCAGATAGAGTAACACTGCGATCTCAGATAGAGTAACACTGCGATCTCAAATAGAGTAACACGGCGATCTTCTTTAATGACCGCATCGATGCGATCCAGATAGTCATTTGTGCGATAGGTGGACCGACGGCCCGAGCGAGCTTCATCGAACACATTCTTTCTACCTGCTTGAAACTTTTCTATCCACTTGTACACATGTTTACGGCTGATACACTTGTCCTCCCCATATTGCACAAGCATCCAACGATGAATTTCAACGGGCTGAAAAGTGAGATTTTCATAAAAAATCTCACTACACTTCGCTGCTCAATGATGCAGCATTCCTGAAAACGAGCGGCCATGTTTACGCCCTTACAACTGTTGGTAATTGTGGTTAGAAGATTAGCGGTTGCATCCGCCACGTGTCGAAGTCACGTGCCCACCCCTCACCAAATAGCAATCTGCCGCGGTTCTGTTTGCCTATGTAACGAGAGCATTGACCTTACTTTTTGATTCACAATCGTGCATATAAAAATTCATGAGTAAAGCGGGATACAAATTGTTGTGTAAAAATTATTGACCAATGTAATTCAATTATCAGATAACGCCATCGATTGTTTTCCTTCACCCACAAGCCAAATAATCGAATAATCAGATAACTCTATCAATTGCTTTCGTCACACACACATACACGCACACAGCTAGATAATTGAATAATCAGATAACTCTACCGATCGCTTCCTTTCAAAGTTTTGTGTAAAGTTTAGATCGCTGGAATTAATCCCTCTACTTATAAGTCCACTTAATACGTTTGTGTCGCAGTGGTCAGAGGTGCAGGTCCCTGGCTAATCGTCGGAGCCCATCAAGGATGAGTCTTACCACACTAGTTTTGCCAGTTTCCGAGAATCAGTGACCCTAAATTAAGAGCCGGTCACTTTTCGTAGCTTCAGATGTTCACAGGGATCGTTGACCCCCCCCCCCCCAAAAAAAGGGGGGAGCAGAGAAAGAGAGAGAGAGAAAACAAATGACGTTATTTCGTTATGTATGAATAGCAGGGAAATATAATTTTTAATAACCGGCGAAGTGCGTCGTCCAGCAAAATTACAGGAAATTCCCTTGCGACGCGCGAAGTTTAGTACGATGGTTACAATCGATTCAGTTTATCTTGGCAAAATCATTGTAATCTCTTTGCTAGTGAACTCATGACCGCAAACGGACGAATTTGACCGACCAAGGACATAAAATCACCATAAAACTGAGGTACGTGGGTTCTGCAAAGGGTAAGTGAGGTCACCCTGCATACATAATAAGGTGTTGGAAGCGTTCGTGTGTCATTCCTCATAACGCATCCAACACCTACTCGAGTAAACCTCTCTCCATTACATCACAAAGTGATCGCATCCTGTGTCGAAATCACGTGCGTTTGTCCATGAAACATATCAAACTGCAGCAGACATTAATTTCACTTTTGTTTATTTATTTCACCTACGCTTTCTTGATTATGCATTTGAATCCATTTAATAACACGACATACACCGCTTTATCTTGATTCAGATCCAGTCAGAGCGGTATTCGCTTTTGAATATTTTAATTCGAGTCAACAGATTTTCTTGCATCAATTAAGAGACACTGTGGTGTATTATTTGTTATTATTTTTTTATGCGACATCGTCCAAATAAATTTCGCAGCGAATGTAGATAAGAAAATTTCCAGTCGCTGCTTACATGTCGTGAAGTCAGGAGTGCTTGCACATTGTTCTGACGGGTTCGTGCCAACCTTTTGTGAAACTTATGATATAGGCGAATTGTCCCACCGGGACACCGCGATATAATTGACAGTAGCTGCGTACATGACGTGACGTCCGGTGTGCTTGCAGCCCGTGTTCTGACGGGTTCATGCGAACCTTTTGTGAAACTTATGATCAGAGGCGGTTTGTCCCACAGGGACACCGGTATATAATTTCCAGTCGCTGCTTACACGTCGTGAAGTCAGAAGTGCTTGCAACCTGTTCTGACGGGTTCGTGCCAACCTTTTGTGAAACTTATGATATAGGCGAATTGTCCCACCGGGACACCGCGATATAATTGACAATAGCTGCGTACATGTCGTGAAGTCCGGTGTGCTTGCAGCCCGTGTTCTGACGGGTTCATGCGAATCTTTTGTGAAACTTATGATCAGAGGCGGTTTGTCCCACCGGGACACCGGTATATAATTTCCAGTCGCTGCTTACACGTCGTGAAGTCAGAAGTGCTTGCAACCTGTTCTGACGGGTTCGTGCAAACCTTTTGTGAAACTTATGATCAGAGGCAGTTTGTTCCACCGGGACACCGTTATATAATTTCCAGTCGCTGCTTACACGTCGTGAAGTCAGAAGTGCTTGCAACCTGTTCTGACGTGTTCGTGCGAACCTTTTGTGATACTTATGATTAGAGGCGGATTGTCCCACCGGGACACCGGGACATTTCCAGGTGGAGCACTCAAGAAACGGCCCACTATTTCTTGTATCCTCTTAGTCTTGACAGTTTGGAAAGAATGAATAATATATTTGGTACTTATGAATAAGAGTCGTTAACTTCATTTGAGCTTGATATTAACTGTTTAAAACGTAATTGTCTTTGAAAAATGGCGTTTCATTCTATCTATTATACTGTATGTTGGGTGTTTGCTTTTAAATAACAAAGCAAAATTTTCGCTACTTCAGTGAAAAATTTGCTGCCGGACTAAGCACGATGTTATGATTAAATTAAGCTAACTATGGTTAAGCGTAGGTCGTTGGACTTGTAGCCAACCAAAGGGTCATTGTTAGACCCAACTCTCCTTTTGTAATCTTGAAGGAGGCACTAGTAACAATTTTGATGATCCATCATCCTCATACAGTATCTTTATCCATGTATAGGCATAGAGCACAAAGAGATTCCCTGGCAGAGATTTCCGAAATCCGTGTCCCACCCACAGAGGACCGTCTTAAAGGGTGGGCCAACGGGAACGGTGTCCAAGGCCCCCACCACAGCGGGGCCCCCACGCCCCAATAGTCGTATGGGTTTACAAAGAGTCAAACTCTATCAACACTCACCAGCAGGTTTTTTTTTATTTAAAGAAAAGAAGAAACACCAATGAAGTAAGTTGGAAATTATTTCCCCCTTTTTTTCAAACCGTGCTCATAGCTTCGATTTCCCGAGGAGGATATACGTATTAGGGTGGATCTTTTGTCACAAAATAAGAAACAAAGAAAGCCGACCTCCCTCCCGATCCCAAGTGGGGGTGAGAATTGAGCTTTGAGGGCCATCAGGCTTACCGAGTTTTGTCAGAATCAGTTTTTAAACAGTCATTTGTGTTGTCTATACGAAGAAGTGCACTTACGTTTATTACTGGGGTTTGCTCAATTGGGCTACTTATATATATATTCAATCTTCCCGGTTTAAATATATAACAATGACGGGGGCCGCATATCGGCATTTTTGTCCGGTGCGTCATATTGTCTAGAAACGGCGCTGGCTGGTTGGTTTCTTTCTTTCTTTCTTCCGTTTTAATTTAATTTCCGTTGAATAATATGTAGAATGGGGAAAAACATTATATCTTTCACCATCCATTTTCTTGTAATTTACGAAGCAACTAAATGTGATTGCATTTGGTGCTCTTCATGGAGTTCTGCAATTTTTGTCATGTACCTTTTTTCATTCAAGTGGTATTTAAAAAATTACTGGATACTGAATATTTCTTCCCTAGCTTCCCCTAAGAATAACATGGTGATCGTGGCGTATACAATAATGCTCGTGTCACTTCAATGCATATTAATACACACACAGATATATACACCACCGAGTCACATTATTGTGACCACTGACTACCATCTAATATCCAGAGTAACCGCCGTGTGCAGCTAGACGGGCTGGGAGTGACTCAATAAGTTGCCAGAATGGTGTTCACAGGTGTGTGGAGCCATGATAACTGCAATGCATCTGATAGCTGCTGGAGAGTGCGTGGTGGAGGATCCATAGAGCGAACAACATGATCGAGGTTATCCTACAGATGCTCAGTTGGATTTAAGTCTGGGGAATTAGGGGGCCAGGGAAGTACTTTGAAGTCTTCATCATGCTCTTCCAACGTCTGCTCTTCTAGCTGCGTGACACGTCGCATTTTCGTGCTAGAAGATCCCATCCGCCCTCGGAAAGACAATCAGCATGTATGTGTGTACGTGGTCTGCAAGGATGGACACATAACAAGTTCGATCCATAGTGCTCACCACAGGTATGAGTGTGGACCCAGAGAATGCCACGAAAACATTCTCCAGACCATAACGCTGCCCCAACTAGCTTGTGTTCTTCTAGCAGTGGATGAAGAGTGTTTGTTCTCCTATGCTTCTCGATTCATACGCCAACGTTCATCCGTTATGAAGCAGAAAATGTGACTTATCGGAAAAGGCAATCGTTTGCCAATCAGCGGAGGTTCAATTACATACTACCGTGCACATATAAACTTTTTCTGCCGATGCACCTTCGTTAACATGGGCACAGTGACCATCCGTCTGCATCCGAGCCCCACACGCAGCAGGGTTCGCTGAACTGTCGTTTTAGACACGCTTCCGGTAGCCCCCTGGTTCATTCAGCCAGTGAGTTGTTCCACTGTAGCGTGTCGATTGGCCCTCACGCACCTTCGAAGCCGACGTTTCCAGGTCGCTTATTCACAATGGTGCCATTTCTCCAATCACGACACATTTTAACCACAGCAGCACGCGAACAGTTCACAAACTACGCTATTTCAGAAATACTGCCACCCTTGTATAACGGTACTAACAGGATTAGAAGAAATGCTGTCCCACCCTCACCAACCCTCTTGGCTAGCGTTGTGAGTTATGGCCAACCCCCCCCCCCCCAAAGATGAAAGCATGCAGGAGTGACATGGAGGAGATTAGCGCAAGATAGACCGTTGTAGAAGTAACTTGGGGAGACCTTCATCTCAAGTAGTGGATTGATAATGGTTGATGATGATGATATGCGCGTATATACAGTCGTGTCCAAAAGTCCTGCACCAGTATACCGAAAGTCAATTTATGATGTTTGAAGTCAACTTGTACAGCGTAATGGTAAAGTCAGGAATACATATTATGCACCATTTTAAAGGAAATTATTTTATGCTGAATTCAAATATTTTTACAGAATGTTATTACCAGTAATAGAAGTGAAGTTACAAGCAAAAATGTGTAAGTGAGGAAACTACAAATCCAGTTCTGAAAAAGCGTTCGCGCCCTTCTAATCCATTATAGCTTTCTCCGACGTCCGCTAGTGAGGTATAAAAGAATGTAGATTCTTCTGACGGCTTAGAGGGGCCACGGGTGGCCGAGTGGGCAACGTTCGTGACTGCCACGGAAAGGGCCTCAGGTTCGATCCCAGGCAGGTACGAACGCTCGATCCACTAAATATCCGCCGTGCGTCAGATGGGCACGTTAAGCCGTCGGACCCCGGGTACTGGTCACCCGGTAATAAATAAGGGCGTCTTCCTACCCCTTTCTACTTCGCTTCCGTGCCACTTTCCTATTGGGCACTGTAGCCCAAATCTCCTAGTTTCCTATTTCTAAGGGTTGTTTAAGACCTGGGGTCAGACACTCCCTTCCTAAAATCCTCTACAAATCATCATATGATCATGATCATGACGGCTTAGAGGGCCGCAGATGGTCTAGTGGTCAACGTTCATGACTGCCGCGGAGAAGACCTCGGGTTCGATCGCAGGCAGGTATGAACGCTCGAACCACTAAATATCCGCCGTGCATCGGATGGGCACGTTAAGCCGCCGGACCCCGGATACTGGCGCCCCGGTAATAAATAAGGCTGTCTTCCTCCCCTTTCTACCTCACTTCCGTGTGACTTTCCTATCGGGTACTCTAGCCCAAATCTCCTAGCTTCCTATTTCTAAGGGTTGTTTAAGACCTGAGGTCAGACACTCCCTTCCTAAAATCCTCTACGTATGATCTGAGCTGATCTGAAGGCTTAGAAATGCCACGGGTGGCTTAGTGGTTAGCGAGTCAGACTGTCAATGGATGATCCTGGGGATCAAGCCTGGGCTGATCTTCCAGAGATGGTGTGATTTGCTAATAATCGCTGAATATCCGCAGTGCATCGGACGTGTACGTTAAATGATGGCCCCGGGTTGGACCGCAGCCATCGTTATTCTTCAAGTATAACGATGGCTCCGGTTGGACCCCTCGGTTACATTAGGTATCCATTCCTACTCCCCCTGACTTTCTCTCACCCCTCTACGAGCAACATCGTACTTGTACGGTGGCGCCATTTACTGTGCTCTCTCTCACTTACAAACTGTTCTGTCAAAGTCGCTGGACTTGCTCTCACTCCTTCCTTTTCTGTGCCCTGCCCAAAAGGCGGACCCGCTGTAGGTGGTTTGGGCCTAAACCTTCTCTGTGGACGGAAGTCTCTACGACTTAGAACACAGCTGCTTGTAGCCCGTTGACTGAAGTTTATGCAGAATTCCTAGGGATATTTGAATTTCGGAGTGTCAAGGACTCGAAACTTGGTCCTGCCTCTTCAAACCAGGGAAAAAATGATTACTTTGCATGAACTTGGATTTAGTAGTCGTAAAATTGCTGTTAAATGTGGCTGTGATCATTCCACTGTTTTGTGCTCCATTAAAAGAGTTGCAGAAATTGGATGTGTGGGAAACAGAAAAAGAACAGGTCGACCAAGGCTGTGTACTGAACGTGATGATCGCATGTTGATTCGTCGTTCCTTAAAATCAAGGTTTAAAACAGCCACTCATTTAAGAAATGAGTGGGAGAATGAAGTAGGCATTATTGCATCTGCACGTACAGTTCGTCGTAGGCTATAAGAAAATGGACTGACCACGAAAAACTGCACGAAAACCTTTCCTTACTGAACAACAACGGCTCAAAAGAATTGCTTGGGCCAAGGCACACAAGAATTCGACTGTTGATGAATGGAAAAATGTTATTTTCAGTGATACTGTTTCCGCTAATTATGGAAATAATTATGTACGTCGTCTGGCTGGTGAAAGATATAAGGCATGCTGCACCCAGCCAACAATCAAGCACCCACATTCCGTAATGTTATTGTCCTGTATTCAAGCCAGTGGTGGTGGCCGTCTGCACATTGTTGATGGCACATTGAATGGATCGAAATATGTGGATATTTTGGAGTCCAAACTGCTCCCATCTACACAAGACATGGGTTTGCGGAATTTTATCTTTCAGGACGATAACGCGCCATGTCATCGTCACAGTTGGTTGACGAGTGGTTTACTCGAAAAGTTATAAGAAAACTTCAGTGGCCTGCACAGTCACCGGATCTTAATCCCATAAAGTACCTGTGGGTGAGATTGAAGCAAAAGATACGTCAAAAAGGATCCACATCTAAAACAACATTAACTGAGTCTGTAAGGGCCGTATGGCACCGTGTGATCAGCAATGGACCACTAGAGAAGCTCATTAGTTCCATGCCAAGAAGGTGCACTTTGTTACTAAGAAATCGTGGTTATCCAATTAAATATTAGAGCGTACTTTGCTTGTTGGTAAGTTCTTTCAAGTGTCCTTCAAAGTTTCAGTAATGCAATTTACAGTAATTTTACGTGGTACGTGTGACATCGTCCTTCACAGGTCGACGTTACCGTGATGTCCTGGACGACCATTTGCTCCCGTTTGTGCGTCTTCAACATCCCACTGGGGACCTCATCCTGCAACAAAACAATGCACCGTGCCATCACTCCCGAATATTATCCGAATGGTTGGATGAATACTCCACCGACGTGACCTCGTTTCCTTGGCCAGCTAGGTCGCTGACCTAAATCCCATCGAGCACATCTGGGATGCCATCGAGAGAGATGTTCGAAGCTCTGACTCCTCTCCATCAAATCTTCGTGAACTGAGGGAGCTTGTTCAGGGGCCGAGGATCCGTATGTCTTCCCAACGCTTCCGGTGTCCTGTAGATTCCATGTCGAGACGAATCACCGCCGTCATCAGGGCGAAAGGTGGCGCTTCACGTTACTAGACAGATATCTCTAATTCATTTGCTCTTCAGTGTATAAGTTGACTTCAAACATCAGAAATTGACTTTCGTTCGCGTCTCCCAAGTATTTGCATGCACAGTCACCTACCGAATATCTGAAAGGAAAAAGGAAGCGTTTAACACTAACTTTTTTTTTTTTTACGTTGTTAATATTTTCTATTAATAGCAGAACTCTGATCTTTTCGAGATGTGAATGTTTTACTTCCATGAACTTTAATGCGTCTCATTCTTCATGCCCATTATTTGTTGCGTTTTTAATGCTTTTTATTATTTATTTAATTCATGGTCAGTAAGTGTAAGATCCAGGGCCGTAGTTTGAAAGGGGCTAGAGGGAGAATGTTTGCCCCCTCCCCTGCAAGGAAACCAAGCTCCTTTGGAAAATACACATTGTTGTAAATTCTTTGAACTTTTGAAAATACTCCAAATACGTGGCGACAGTTAATAAATAAATACATCGCTTATTCCACGTTCCATAAACACACAGCATCCGAAAAATTGTTTTTCAGCCGCCGCATCCGAAAACAATTTTTCGGATGCTGTGTGTTTATGGAACGTGGAAAGAGTGATGTATTTATTTATTATCTTTGAACTTTTATTTCCATAGGTTAATGAAAATGACTTGTATTTCGTCATAAGCATAAATGCTCTTCCTTATTCTGCTGCGCATTACATTTTTTAAAACAAGAGAAATTGAAGTGATACAGCACAAATGATGCATAGCTTGTTTGTGTTTTAAGCCACGGAAGAGAGAAATGCCGCCCCCCCACTTTTCCGGAGAAGCGTAAAATAATAAAAAAAATACTGAAGAAGGAAAGATAGGAAGAAAGAGTAACGCAGGCGGGGGGCGTAGTTGGGCACATGGCTAAACCCTTGTTCGTCATTTGGTAAGTGACTATGAGATGCTAAGCTGCTGTTTAAACGCTTCCAGGTGGTTCGTTGCTGACAAAGAAGTCCTGTCGTGAAGACATTTTAACTAAATGTATCCCTATACGCGATGGAAAACAGTGCTAAAGGGAAATCCATGTGCGTGCGCAAACGGGAGAGAGAGAGAGAGAGAGAAAGAGAGCTTTCAACATTTTCTGTTTCCTTGTTTTTCGTCCAATAGGAGAGGTTTTACGATGCTTCTGCTGGAGAAAAGTTTTTTCGGTGGGATTCTGCTGTTGCTCTTGGGTTTTGAGAAGGAAGGGGGGGGGTATGGCTATTGACCACGGTAAGAAGTACTGAACAACAGCGGAGAAAAATAATCGATTAAAGATGGGGAAAAAAATAAAACGAAAGAAGAGGAATACAAAAAAAAAACAGTTAAAGTATGACATCAGTAAATCTCCGATGCCATTGCGTGTAACCAGGAACAGAGAATCGAACAATGAACTAAAAAAAAAAAAAATAAGAATTCACGCTGGTTGTTTCAACCACCATCAAGCAAATTCAAAGAATGTATGAGGGTGAATCAAAAAGTAAGGTCAAATGCACTCGTTACCAGGGACGTCGCCAAGGGGGTGCGAGCCCTGAAATTTGTCTTGCCCACCCAGACCCCCACCCAGTTCAAAATGAGCCATTTTTCAGTATATTTAACTTTAAAATATAATCTGTACTTCAGCAAGTAATAACTCTTGTGTTTTATTTCATGTAGCCCTACGTATTTTCCCATAAGAAGTGCGTTGCTTACTTTTCAGTAGAAAGGTTATCAAAACAGCATCCGTAGGGCCATGAAAATTTAGTTGCCCTCCACTCTTCCAATTCCTTAGTTTAAGCCTCTTTTTCATTTTCATGTTTGTATGGAAAGGGAGGCTGCATGGGAATTAACTGAGAGGGCCACTACTAAATGCTCTGCTGTTTGTTTTCTTTACAAAATAGAGGAGTTTTTTTTATTTTTTTTATTGGAGGTTTAACGACCGCAGTGAGCAACTCCATGGGCTATAGCAGTCGCCCATCCCTAATTTAGTGCCACTATTTACAGGGAAGTGAGAGAGCCAGAGCCGTAAGACACACGCAACATCCATGCCTCACGTGATTCGAACCCAGACCCAAGTCAGACTTATGATCAGAAGCCATTGTTTAGACCACTGCGCCGGCAAAATAAGGGATTCCAACGCGGAAAGTGGAGTCTAAAGCTACACTAGCGCTCTTAAGACTGTCCCGGGACAGTGAAAGTACAGGAAGTGGCTGACGACTGCTTTCTTGGGGAGGAGTGCAAGGCAAAGTTGCTGGCTTGAAGGAAGGAAGTGTTAAGCAGGAGGGAGGCAAGTTATTGTGTCTGCGTGGTACGACTCATAATTTTGATTTACACTACTGGCCATCCAAAATGCAACACGAAGAAGGACACGAGATAGCAAAGCCAGTTTTACTGGACACATAACAACAGATACAAAGATGAAACAATTGAGCTTACAGGCTCGTGCGACTTGCGGAACACGCAGACATCAATAGTTCGTGTGGCCCCCATGGCTGGCAATAACGGCCGCTACACGCCGCGGCATCGAACGAAAGAGGCTTTGGATGTGGGCTTGGGGTATGTCGGTCCAGGCTGCATCAACACGTTGCCACAGTTCATCACGCGCAGCCGCGGGTGGTGCTTGCTGGGCCACTCGGTTGCCGATCAGCGACCAGACGTGTTCGATGGGCGACATATCGGGAGAACAGACGGGCCACGGCAGCAGTGACACCTGGTGAGCCGTGAAGAATTGTTGCACGATGCATGCAACGTGCGGGCGCGCAATGTCATGTTGAAACGTGACCGCTGGCAGGTCCTGCAGGTAAGGCAGGACTACAGGCTCCAAAACGTCGGAGATGTAGCGGTGGCTGTTGAGTGTACCGGCGATGCGTACCAGAGGGGTGCGGGTGTCATATCCAAATGCGCCCCAAACCATAACGCCAGGCGACAAACCGGTATGGAGATGTATAATGCAGACGTCATACACTCTCTCGCCGCGGTGCCGCCACACGCGGATCCGACCATCGTGGTGTTGCAGGCAGAAGCGGGATTCGTCGGAGAAGACAATGTCGTGCCATTTCGTAGTCCAGGTGCGGCGATCAACGACCCACTGCCGCCGCCATCGCAGGTGGTGTAACGTCAATGCTAATCGTGCGACAAGTCCCTGCTCCTGCAGACTACGTCGAACGGTACGTGCTGACACAGGTTGTTGTGCAACACACCCTGATTCCTGCGCTAACGTTTGTGATGTGGTGGTGCGAGCCGTCAATGCCCGCCGAACAACATGCCGGTTCTCTCCCTCGGTGGTGTGCCGCGGCTGCGACGATCACTCACGTCGGTCCGTCCGTCCCTCCTGCACCCACCGAATCCATACTCGCCTCACTGTGGCTCGATGTCGTCCCACACGGGCGCCGGTCTCGGTACGATAAACCGCTGTCGCGATAAGCCATTATTCGTCCTCTGTCGAACTCCGAAACGTGCTGGAATGACTGCCGCATTCTGCGACGAGGCATCAGGAAGTTTTCCACGCACAGGTCCGGCAGCACAACACACTTCGACTACTTACACCCCGCCTGCTGTGCACCCTTCTTATAGTGCTTCTCGGTGGCGTGCCGGGCGTACATGATTTGCATATGCCCTGCAATGCTAATCGTTTGCATGTCCTCTCGCGGGCGACGCATGCTGCAAATTTCAGGCCAATCGGATGCTTCCTTCTTAGTGTTGCATTTTGGGTGGCCAGCAGTGTAGATAAACAAAAACGACGTTTTTCTTTAAATTGTTCAAGTATAGTATTAACTTATTTTCGTAAACAAAAATGAGAGATTTTGAAAAGCAATTTAAGGCAATGCATTCAGAGCAAGCAAAATGTCGAAGGCGACATGCAAGCAACATTTGTATCTTAAACCAGTGGCGTAACTTGTCAGATCCGTGCGTTTGCATCCAAGTGAAGGGGGAAAAGGGGGGGGGGCTGCACGAGGTCCTTTGCAGCCGGTAGTGAAAAATTAGTTCTTTCAGTGTTTTGTAAACAAAAAAAAAAAAAATTCTCAAGCTTGCCCCAGCGAAGAAAATGATGTTTGCCAATCCTGATTTCGAAGTCTAGGGACGTCCATGCTCGTTACGTAGGCAAGCAGAACTGCGATCGATTGCTATTTGGTAAGAGGACAGCACGTGACCTTGACACGTGACGGATGCAATCGCTAATCTTCTAACCGCAGTTACCGAGCATTTGTAAAGGCGTAATCATGGTCGCTCGTTCGTCGAAATGCTCCATCGTCGAGCAGCGTAGTGTAGTGAGATTTTTATGGGCTGAGAATGTGCAATCCGCTGAAATTCATCGTGGCATGCTTGTGCAATATAGGAAGGACAAGTGTATGAGCCAGAGACATGTGTACAAGTGGATAGAAAAGTTTCAAACCGGTAGAATGAATGTGTTTGATAAAGCTCGCTCGGCCTTCCGTCGACCTCTCGCACAAAGGACCATCTCGACCGAATCGATGCGATCATTAAAGAAGATCGCCTGGTTACTCTGTCTGAGATCGCCTAAAAGGTAAACATTAGCTATAATTCTCAATAGTGCATGACGATCTCGGATATCATAAGGTGTGTGCCAGATGAGTGCCACAGCAGTTGTCTGATACGCACAAGCAGAAATTTTTGCAGCGATATGAGTCAGATTCCAGTATTCTGGAGAGGATTGCTACTGGGGACGGAACAGGAGTCGATCATAACGACCCCAAGAGCAAAAGGTAAAGTCTGGGGTGAAAACATCCGTGCTCCCCATGCAAAAAAAAAAAAAAAAAAAAAAAAAAATCGAAGTTGTCCCGTCGGCACGAATATTAATGCTGACTCTCTTTTTTTGGCATGAAAGGACCGATCGTTGAACCCTGTGAAGCGCAGGGTGACTCAGTTAACAGTCGGTCATATTGTGATTTGCTGAACAAATTGAAACCGGCATTTCCCACAAAATGACGGGAAATGTTATAAAAAAAAAGTGCTGTTGCTGCATGACAACGCTCGTCCACATGCGGATTAGCAACTCAACAAACAATTAACCAGTTGAAGTTTGAGGTGTTTCCACATCCTGTTCACAGTCCCGATCTGGCGCCGTGCGACTTTCATGTCTTCGGGCCTCTGAAAGACGCTTTGCGAGGCCGTCGTTTTGAAAGTAATGTGCAAGCGGTGCATTCGAGGTCCAGAAGCTTGTAGGCAGAAATAAAAATGCGTTGAACGACAGGAGGACTAAGATGAGAAATAAAGGCAATTGTTATCTGTATGCCTCTTAGTTTCTTTAATATACACAACATTGGCCTTACTTTTTGATTTACCCTAGTATTCAAATTTCAAGCGAGTTCTGTTTTCTTTTTCCCTTTCTATTCCATATGCTGTATTTTATCTAATTGTTTTTTTTCTTTTTTTGAACAATTATTCGATAATGAAGTAAATTAACAAAACGATATTAAAAACAAAGCGTATTCGTGGAAAAATGTAATTTGTAGTTGAACAAAGAATCCTCCCAGTTGAACCATCAACCCCCCTCTGGTAATGGAACCTTGGTACGTCCCTGGTAAGATCGCATTTTAAAGTTCTACACATCAGGATCGAAATTAGCCGCGAAAATGAACGAGTATAAGTTCATGCTGTCGCAGCTGTGTTACCTTTTGAATTGCCATGTAAGACCGTCTTTCTCTTTACTGTCTTTTTTCTTTTTTTTTTCTAAAATAAGTTTTTCTTGTTTTACTTAACACGTTGTTCTGTTATACTTTTTATAACAATTTCCTGCCTTTTTCTTGGAAGCCAAAAGTATTTTCATCCAATCTTTTGCTAACCAAAAACATTTTGTTGTACAGTTTAATCATCATCATCATCATTGTCAACCATTATCAATCCACTGCTGGACGAAGGTCTCCCCAAGTTTCCTCCACAACGGTCTGTCTTGTGCCAGTCTCCTCCATGTCACTCCCACATACTTTCGAATTTCATCCACCCATCTCCCATGTGGTCTTCGTCTGGGTCTTTTCCTGTCCCTTGGAATCCAATCTAAAATTTCGGCTGTCCATCGATGATCTGTCCTTCTGGCAGTATGTCCAGCCCATTGCCATTTCAGGGATTTAACTCTGATCATGATGTCTTCCACTCTTGTCATTTTTCGGATCCACGAGTTCCTCTTCTTATCTCTCCTGGTTACACCAAGTATGCACCTCTCCATGCTGCTTTGAGTTGTCTGCAGCCTTTGTATGTCTCTTTTAGTTAAGGTCCACGTCTCTGCACCATACGTAAGCACTGGAAGGATGCATTGATCAAACACTTTTCTTTTAAGACATAATGGCATATTGCTCTTGAAAATTATGCTGTTTCTTCCAAAAGCTCTCCAGGCAAGTTTTGTACGCCGATTAATTTCTTCATCAATGTGACCCTCACTTGATATCTGCTGTCCAAGATAAACGTACGTGTCTGTTATCTCCAGCTTTTCTCCATCAATCGATAAATCTTCATTTCTTGTAAAAGCATTGAACATCACTTTTGTCTTCTGAAAGTTCATTTTTAATCCCACTTCTTTACTCTTGTCAGCAAGTTCCTGGATCATACTCTGCAGCTCTGATGGGGTAGTTGCAAAAATGACTACGTCATCAGCAAAACGAAGGTGGGTTAGATAATCTCCATTAATCTTTATCCCCTTGTTTTCCCAGCTCAGCGACTGAAAAACACCCTCCAATGTGGCATTAAAGAGCTTCGGAGATATGGTGTCACCTTGTCTCACTCCCTTTCCAATTTTTACGTGTGTTGTATTTTCAAACAGCCTAATCTTTGCACTTGCATTTTCATAGATGTTATTAATAATATTAATGTATGCATCTTCAATACCGCAGGATTTCAGAGCCATTGCAACTGCTGATGGTTTCACCGAATCAAAGGCTTTTTCATAATCGATAAAAGCCATGCACAATGGAAGTTCATATTCCCTCGCTCTTTCAATTAGTTCTCTCAGCACGTGGATATGATCTATTGTGCTGTAGCCACTCCTGAATCCAGCTTGTTCTCTCGGTTGAGCCATGTCCAGTGTTACCTTCAAGTGGTGTGAAAGAACTTTAGTGAAGATTTTATAAACTACTGATAGGAGGCTGATAGGTCTGTAGTTTCCGAGATCCTCAATGTCACCTTTCTTATGTAGCAGGATCATTGTAGCGGTGTTCCAATCCTCAGGAATCTTTCCTTCATTAAGGCATCGAGTGAAAATTTGGGCGAGTACTGTTTCAATTTCTCCACTTGCTTCTTGTATGATGTCTACAGTAATTCCATCTTCTCCTGGAGCTTTTCCCCGCTTCATGTTCTTGATTGCATGTGTAACTTCTGCTGGAAGGACTGGAGGAACTCTGGTACTGGTATCTTTCATGATGTCTGGAGTGCATGTATCATCCCTTTCATATAATTTGGAGTAGAAATCTTTCACTCTTGTCAAAATTTCGCCTCTATTTCTTGTTACAGAACCATCTTCTTTTCTCAGTGCCATAATCTGTTTTCTTCCCTTACTGAGATGTCCCTTTGCTATCTTTAGGCTTTGGTTGTTTTCAATTGCTTTCCTCACTAGTTCACAGTTGAATTTTCTTACGTCTTCAGTGATACTTTTTCTTACTGTCTTGCATAGCTCTATATATTCCACTTTGGAAGTCACATCTTCTTTAGACAGTTTAATATCACGCTGATATTCTGATTTTATTTGCCATTGATATTTGTTTCAAATGAAACCTCAGTTGAAAGTGTCACGGCGGTAATTTGCTCTACCTGTGGCTCCATCTAACGCCTTCTATGTGAAACGTTCGATATATACACAAAATTGATGTTGATCATTAAAATGCTCATTCACGTACTTCTGCTAAGTGGCGTCACTAATTTTATTTTTACTAATGAGATCAGTAAATTAGTGCGAGAAAAAAATGCAGTTTTTTTATTACGCGAGATATTTTTGTTTTCTTCCAATCTTTTAAATTCGTCATGAGCAATGTGGAACGAATGCATTTGATGTAGTAGGCATTTCACTGCCATCTAGGGAGCAAAGTTTGAATATAAGTTCATGAAGGTTTTTTACAGGACAAAATTTCGAACACCTGGAAGGCAGTAGCGCACCCAGAAATTTCCCGGAAGGAGGGGGGGTGCACACAGAATTTTCCCAAGGTGGAGGTGACCCTTCCTAAATTAACCGGGATAAATATTCAGGTGCTATAACAATTAAGAAAGAAGGAGGTTGACTTTTGTACATTTATTCTTATCCAGTTTTTTGTTTGGAGGTTTAACGACCACCGTGAGCAACTCAATGGGCTATAAGCAGTCGCCCGTCCCTAATTTAGGGTCACTGGCTCCAGGGAAGGGAGAGAGCCAGTGCCGTAAGACAAACACAACATCCATGACTCACCGGGATTCGAACCCGGACCCCGTTCGGACGAATGATCACAGGCCATCGCTTAGACCACTGCGCCATCGGGGCTGCCTTGTCCAGTTACTAGTAATGTTGCAGTACAAGAAAGTTGAATGATTAGAAAAAGCAGTAGATGAAATTCTTTTCCTCGTTAGATTTTCCTAAATGTATTTAACACAACTACTCCCTCATAATGATTGTATGTTATAATTGTACGGTACATGATTAAGAAGTGTATGTAGATCGCGTATCGTAACTTTTTGTTTCAAATTTCGACGTAATAATTTTCGTCTCTGTCAGCGGGGGGGGTAGGAATCGCCCACCTCCGTGGGTGCGCCACTGCTTGCAGGTGATAAAATTATAATATTTTTATTGGAGGTTTAACGACCACCGTGAGCAACTCAATGGGCTATAAGCAGTCTACCGTCCCTAATTTAGGGTCACTGGTTCCAGGGTAGGGAGAGAGCCAGTGCCGTAAGACAAACACAACATCCATGCCTGACCGGGATTCGAACCCGGACCCGTTACGGACGAATGATCAGAGGCCAGCGCCTTAGACCACTGCGCCACCGGGGCGGCCTTATAATATTCCCCTTTCACATTTACCGAACTGAATTTCGGTAGAGTGAAAATACCTGAAGACAATCCAAGGTATCTAAGCTCTTAAAGGGCAAAAATATGAAAGCCGCCCCGGTGGCTCAGTGGTCTAAGCGATGGCCTCTGATCATTCGTCCGAACGGGGTCCGGGTTCGAATCCCGGTGAGGCATGGATGTTGTGTTTGTCTTACGGCACTGGTTCTCTCCCTTCCTTGGAACCAGTGACCCTAAATTAGGGACGGGCGACTGCTTATAGCCCATTGAGTTGCTCACGGTGGTCGTTAAACCTCCAATAAAAAAAAAAAAATATGAAGTTAACGTTTGTAGTATCCTGGGCCGGATTGGGACGAACATAAGCTTAGCGTGAGGGGTGGGGTGGGGGTACATGCCGCCAACTTTAAGAAATTTAAATGCGAGGTCAATACTACTATGGGGTACCAAATATGAAAAGCAGAGCCATTACAAAGCTAAAACTGGAAGAACCAAGCCCTTTATACACACACACACTGTTACGCCCACCTTTTAAATTTGGCTGTCAGTGCCAATGCTAGAATATTTTACGCCCTAGGCAAGAATAACTACTTGACTCCCTCCTCCCCCAGTGGCGTATCTTGGGTCCGAGACCTGGGACTGACAGGAAATCATGTGGTTTGGCAGTAAGTCGTATGTGAGTCTACAGAATTCGAGGCAGCTGTGGCTCAGTGGTAGCATGTCCGGCGTGTAACTGGAAGACCCTGGGTTCGACGGCCGGTGACAATTTTTCCGTGACTCACTTATAAACGTAGAAAGAGCGATGTTTTGTTTGATGTTCCTAACCCACGTCAATTGTCTGCATTAATTCCTCCTTGAGCTGGCGCCTTTTTTAAGTTTACTCATGATTTTAACCCGTGAACCAATACTGATAAATCGTTATTTCTTTTAACATAAATGTGGGTGAGACAATTATTCCGGAATATTTCTCCCGGAGAATCACTTAATGCTCTGGGTCGGTCAGTGGGTATGGGCATCATAGGCATCACAATAAGTACGTATTAGTGTCTCCTGGCCAAACTCCAGATTTGTGTAACAGACGGATCCCCTATGAATTATAGTTTGACGTTAGACTTGTCAGAATCGCATCGCAATATTTTAGCTTGGACTTCTTCCTGGTACGTATTGATCTGTTCTTTGTTTACCCATATCACTATTGCTAAATCACTGTATTCATTCACACCTTTTTTGCAACTGTTATCAACTCTTGTTCAACTTGAATATGTACGAACTTTTTTCCCCCGTTAAACCTTCCTAACTTTATTTGTGATTCACTACACGCATTCGGCAGTGCCTGACAGTTTTGTATATAGTCATTTGTACATATAGTTATTTTGTGCAGTTTTTGAAATGTTTTGTGTATCTATTATTTTCTAAATAAAGTCGTGTTTGAACTCCTTCAAGATTACAACAGGATCTGGTTTCCTACCAATGACCCTGGGTTTCAAGTCAAACAAAGTAGGCCTATGTCTAACTGTAGTTAGCTTTAGCTTAATTAATTTATAACAGCCTGCTTGGTCCAGGGGCACTTTTTTCACGTGACTACAGATAATTTTTCTGTTATTTCAGAGCAAACAGGCAAACCGCTTCTTTTTATTTTTATTTTTAAGGAAACAACTCTTTAGACAGGAATAAGCGTAAATGAAGGTAACTTATTCCTGCCTAAATTATTTTTATTCGCAAGCACCAAAGTAATTATCCGTTCGTTCGGAAAAACACCCAAAATGCAACACCAAGAAGGACACGAGATAGCAAAGCCAGAGTTACTGGACACATAACAACAGATACAAAGATGAAACGATTGAGCTTACAAGGCCCATGCGACTTGCGGAGCACGCAGACATCAATAGTTCGTGTGGCCCCCATAGCTGGCAATAACGGCCGCTACATGCCGCGGCATCGAAGGAGAGAGGCTTTGGATGTGACCTTGGGGTATGTCGGTCCAGGCTGCTTCCACACGTTGCCACAGTTTATCAGGCGTAGCCGCGGGTGGTGCTTGCCGGGCCACTCGGTTGCCCATCAGCGACCAAACGTGTTCGATGGGCGACATATCGGGAGAACAGGCAGGCCACGGCAGCAGTGACACCTGGTGGACCGTGAAGAATTGTTGCACGATGCGTGCCACGTGTGGGCGCGCATTGTCCTGTTGAAACGTTGCCGCTGGCAGGCCCTGCAGGTAAGGGAGGACTACAGGCTCCAAAACGTCGGAGATATAGCGGTGGCTGTTGAGTGTACCGGCGATGCGTACCAGAGGGGTACGGGTGTCATATCCAATTGCGCCCCAAACCATAACGCCAGGCGACGGACCGGTATGGCGATGAATAATGCAGGCGTCATACAGTGTCTCGCCGCGGTGCCGCCACACGCGGATCCTACCATCGTGGTGTTCCAGGAAGAAGCGGGATTCGACGGAGAAGACAATGTCGTGCCATTCCGTAGTCCAGGTGTGGCGTTCAACGACCCACTGCCGCCGCACTCGCCGGTGGTGTAACTTCAATGGCAATCGGAGCAATGGGCGCCGTGCGACAAGTCCCCGCTCCTGCAGACTGCGTCGAACGGCACGGGTTGACACAGGTTGTTGCGCAACACACCCTAATTCCTGCGCTAACGTTCGTGATGTGGCGGTGTGAGCCGTCAATGCCCGCCACACAACATGCCGGTCCTCTCGTTTGGTGGTGTGCTGCGGCTGCGGCAATCGCTCACGTCGGTCCGTCCGTCCCTCCTGGACCCACCGAATCCATTCTCGCCTCACTGTGGCTGGATGTCGTCCCACACGGGCGCCGATGTCTCGGTACGATGAACCTCTATCGCGATAAGCCGCTATTCGTCCTCTGCCGAACTCCGAAACGTTCTGGAACGACTGCCGTATGCTGCGACGAGGCATCAGGAAGCTTTCCACGCACAGGTCCGGCAGCACAACACACTTCCACTACTTACACCCCGCCTTCCGTGCACCCTTCTTATAGTGCTTCTCGGTGGTGTGCCGGGCGCATATGATTTGCATATGCACTGCAATGCTAATCGTTTGCATGTCCTCTAGCGGGCGACACATGCTGCGAATTTCAGGCCAATCGGAGGCTTCCTTCTTGGTGTTGCATTTTGGGTGGCCAGCAGTGTAATTGTGGTTTAGAAAATATTAAGTATACTAGGCTATAATATAAAGCTATTTTTATAGATGTGCAGATTTTCATCCTTTGTGAATGCAGTATGTTTAAACAAAATGTCTACAGAAGTTTTTAATAATGCTATTGGAAACATAGAGCAAAGTTTTTAAGTGGATCCATCTTAAAGTGAGAGATATTTCGAAGAAAATATCCGAAGAAGGAAAGGATTGCTCTAGTATGGCGATATAAATAGAAGCGTAAGCAGAACACAGTTGTGAATATGGAGCTACCAGGAAAGCGAACAGAACGGCCTAATATGAGGTTGGAGGGATTATTTAAAATATTATTAAAGAGGGATTATTTTAAATTAATATTTTTTTATGAGGGATTATTTTAAATATGATTAAATATTATTATGAAAGTACAAAGAACTGGATAAAGGGAAAAGATCCGCACTAGTGACGACCTAAATTTGGGAGTCCCAAAGAATTGGGGAAGAAATAAGCTGCTTGTTAAAAATGTTGCCTGAATATACGGAGAAGAATTGTACCTAATTGCTTTGTGATGTAAATTTTCTATCCTTGTTTTTACTTTTCTTTTTATCGAATGACTTGTATTTCTTTTCAGTTTTCCTTCTTACTAATCTCTTTGAATTTTTTTTCACAGTGCTTCTGAATGGTTATTGGCACCCACTTCGAGAACGCAGCTCAAACGGCGATGCCAAAGCTCATCAGCCTATTGTTGTTGATCAAGATGACGACAGTGAGGCACCGACAAATGCAATCAAAGCAACTTCTAAGTAAAATTAAACTAAAAATGCGGAACATTTGAGAAAGAACAGAAAAGGACCAGAATTTAAGTTTTATCGAGGCTATTTGCGGCCATATTAACTTCAAAATATAAATTTTTTGCGTGGTTGACCGAATGGGGATTTTAATATTTTTGCTACAGAATTTACCATTTATCCAAGTTAAAAACAAGTATCTAATCAGTGGTACCTACGCATGGCGGAAAATAAACACAAGGGACATTTAAGACTTTGAAAAATTATTTGTTTTCCAGAGAAAAGTACTGAGAAATATTTTTGAAAAATTGTAAAATTATTTTTGTTAAAGAAAACATTTGTAAAAAGAGTTTTGTCAAAGCATTTTCATATTTTTTAGAGAGTATTACACTTTTTATGTAAAAAGAATATTCTAGCAGCGCACTGCCTACATATTTCTTCATCTCAGCATGTATGAGTATGCATTGGGCGCAATCTTTGGTGCAAATCCATTTCCTCATTCATGCTCACGAAAAATGAACTTTTGCTGTCTGAATGTTTACTCAAAACAGGACATTTACGCCCCTCTCCCTTGTTGACGCCGAAAAACCCATTACCCAAAACAGAGCATTACCCTCTTGTTTACTCAGAAAAAAAAAATCATTATGCCAAACAAAGCATCCTCATTTAACGTTTTGCTCTTGTTCCCTTACTTCTTGTGCTTGTGTGCTTTTTCTTTGTAAACTAGTTAATTTTCTTTAAAGCGAAGGCAATGCGAGCTCAGAAGCTTTATGTCGAAGGTTACAAAAATACGACAGTAAACTGGTCGAAAAATGATACCATCTTCGATATAGTTCTTAAACTTTCCTTTCTAAAAGAGGAGAAAAATTATTCCTTTATTACTGATATTTCAGTAATAAAAATTTCACGTCAGGTTCACTGCAACGTTCTGAAGCAAGAGTATTTTAATTAAAAAATTAAAAGTAAGTCCCTTAAACATTAAAAGCAACAGAATGAGACTACAGAAAATGTTCTTTTTAAGTAAATACTTGATGTTATTCTCTCTCTCTCTCTCTCTATATATATATATGCAGTGAAATTTCTCTTATACGCTTACGGTTAATACGATTTCCAGCTTAATACACATTTTTCACCCATTCCCCAGAATTGAGAGGCAAATAAGTACAAATGTACCCTGTTAATACGCTTCGAATCCCGCTTAATAAACACTTAGTTTTGTAGCGTCATGTGAATTCGGATGAATAGTAATACTATGCAAAAAAATGGGTCAGTCGCGTGTTACATGAGTCACTGGATGTTTACTTGATTAGACAGAAAACTCCCCTATTCATCGCCGCTAACTAAACAGGCATGTCGTAGGTTCCACCTGTGGCTTTAAAGCTTCTGGTGTGGCCTTCCCGCGCATAAGGGTTCCCTTTTCCGTGACCTTTTGCCAACGCAACTCTACCTCCTCCCAACTTTCGACACCATCAGCAAAACTAATCCGCTAGAAACGAAATCGTTATGCTATGACTGGCTGTGTTTTTCTCGTGGGTACGTTTATTCACTTTCACAACTAGTTTTGTCTTTTTACATTTAACGCTTAGAACGTATTGACGTAAAATCGTGATTATTTTTTATTCCTATGTACAAGTATTTTTGTCTGATCGCTTTTCTAAGTAGTTTTGTTGGTGCGATATTAATAACAGCGCTGAAAATAATGAAGGCTAATTCAATAGCGAGCTTAATTAAAATAGTCACATTTTTTTTATGTCAGAAAAATTTCGGAATGCGAATTGTTTTTGAAATATCAAATGAAAGATTAAAACGTGAAAAAAGTTTTCCGCACGATTGCAGTTTCTTTAATTTATTTTTCCAAAAATATTCATTTTATGTTATTTCATCTTAGATTTATATAGCATAATTTGACTTCAAATGATTCAAATACCACCACATGCGATAATTACAGGTGTTTAATCTGCATTGCCAGTTTGTAGAAATCAGTTCTGAGGTACGCCTCTTCATCATGCTCATATCAAATGAATGAAGCTTCTGTGATGGGGATGGACTCAGAAAAGAGAATTAAATTGAGCAATATTGTACCGATTGAACTTTTCCATTGTTCAAATTAAGGTGGCAAACATCCTTTGAAGAACTTTTGCTGTGAAAATGAACAGAACATTTAAATTTTAGGATCTTTGAGTGATGATATTTCTCTTGAATGTAGGTACAATATTTTATTACTATGATATGACATTGGATACAAAGATCTGAAGAATTTACATTTTCCTTCAGGAAGAAGTACAGTACCAGACTTCTTTTATTAAATAGTGAATCAGTATTTTCTGTCGTGCATTTATCTGTTATGCCATTTGATATTGTTGTTGTAATGTTTCATGACAATGTATTTTGCATTTATAAATGATCAGAGCTTATATATATACTTCAAAGCTTTTATAATGAAGAGTCACGGCACAATAATGAGTAGGATATCCAATTCATGTGCCAGCATGATTTACCAAATTTTCGGCGTGGAGAAACGTTGGTAATATTTGTATATTTTTATATTTTTTATCAGTCAATGTCATATCCATAATGCATTCCTCGCTGTCATTTTTAAACATTTTGTAAATAGGCATTAAGTGAGCATATATATGTTTTCTTGTTTTGGACAAATCGTTTTTTTGTGTGTACGTTAATTATTAGAGATTTAGTTGCTACATGTCTTCCAGTTTTCCAGCTTATTGTGACCAGCATTGAGCTTTTTTTATTAAAAAATGCCTCTTCAGCATGTCACTAGCCCATATTTTTAACACGCTGACGTCACACATATGTTGCAAAATTATGAATAAATTTTATATCTATGTCGCATTTTTTTCCCTTTTCCTTTGAGTGAATGCTGATTTTGATGCTATGTATATGTTACAAAATCTGTTTAGCTGGTATTGAAAGCAGCTCTTTCTGTAGAACTTGCTATTTCTTGACTGGGACGTGTCTTAAAATGCGTTCTTCTGAAGTTAATTGTTTCGAACGAGGAAAGAGATACCTTCGAAATGGGGGTAAAATGAAAAAGGAATGTTGTTCTGCCGTATAGTCACTCAGTGAGAACTGGGAAACTACGGACGAGGGTCTTCACCAAATTGCTGATTAATCAGATCCCAAACGAAGAACCACTCAATATTAAAATATCTTTCCAAGAGTATTTACATATTTCATCCACTCGAATAATTGAACTTCCATTTTAAAACAAGTACCAAAGTTTCTGAACAGCGAACACTCTGGGACTTCAACGTTTGTCCGCAATTGGAAGACGTCCGCAATTTGAAAGGTTGAAGTCTAAACCCAACAAGGATCATAATATAAAAAACTTCATATTAAATACGTATGTATAATACCAGGGCCATCCAGCAAGTAAGTACCTTTTGGAGATAAAGCAAAAACAATATTGATAATAAATTTTTAATGTGCTATGAATTCTACGTACTTTAATCTACTTTTCAACATATTCTCGGAGGATGTTTAGGCATTTGTGATATCGTGACGCAAGTTTCTACACCGTATAAAAATTCTGAAATTCACGAACCACTTCCCGTCATTTCTTTCGTGAAATAACGAAGCGTATTTCTGATACAACCTTTTCCGTGATATGACAGAAAAAAAAATCTGAATTTTACAGATTTTTCGTACCACGGGAAAATTCTGAATTTTGAGAAACCTTTCCGCAGTTTCTTTCTTATACTGACGGTAAAGTACCGCTTTAGAGATGTGTTAACGGAAAATTCTGAATTTTCAGAAACCTTTCCGCAGTTTCTTTCATATACTGACGGTAAAGTACCGCTTTAGAGATGTGTTAACGGAAAATTCTGAATTTTCAGAAACCTTTCCGCAGTTTCTTTCATATACTGACGGTAAAGTACCGCTTTAGAGATGTGTTAACGGAAAATTCTGAATTTTCAGAAACCTTTCCGCAGGTTTCTTTCATATACTGACGGTAAAGTACCGCTTTAGAGATGTGTTAACGGAAAATTCTGAATTTTCAGAAACCTTTCCGCAGGTTCTTTCATATACTGACGGTAAAGTACCGCTTTAGAGATGTGTTAACGGAAAATTCTGAATTTTCAGAAACCTTTCCGCAGTTTCTTTCATATACTGACGGTAAAGTACCGCTTTAGAGATGTGTTAACGGAAAATTCTGAATTTTCAGAAACCTTTCCGCAGGTTCTTTCATATACTGACGGTAAAGTACCGCTTTAGAGATGTGTTAACGGAAAATTCTGAATTTTCAGAAACCTTTCCGCAGTTTCTTTCATATACTGACGGTAAAGTACCGCTTTAGAGATGTGTTAACGGAAAATTCTGAATTTTCAGAAACCTTCTCGCAGTTTCTTTCTTATACTGACGGTAAAGTACCGCTTTAGAGATGTGTTAACGGAAAATTCTGAATTTTCAGAAACCTTTCCACAATTCCTTTCGTATATTAACGGAAAAACTTCGTTCTTACTTTTTCCGTCTCCGTATGACGAGAAATTACCGGTAATAGGAGCGATTGGTGAAAATACTTGGTTTGATTAACTTTCGAATTTCAATCGTCTGTCGAATGTTGAAATTCTGTAGCGAGATCGGATATTGTGGACAGCATATCTCATGAATTTTGTTTATTGTGGCACAGGATATTTCTTCTCCTCTCCCCTATTTTATGGACCAGCTGTTTATCATACATTGCGTTACTGCAAGAAACAGGGTACTTAACTTATTGTACAAATGATTATACGATGCCTATGAATCAGTCTTTGGACAACTTAAGACAAAAGCTAGTATAGCTATCAATAGTGAATTTTATATTTAGTAGGTTCTTTTTTGTGAAATAATAATATAAAATAGTACATTTCACCTTTTTCAAAGACAACTTAAAGTCATTGTCAATTTAAAAATCAAGTTGCAAAGCATTTGTTGCGTCGAAAATTCACGATGAAAAATGCTTAATTTGTAAGAAGTCCTACGAAAAATATTACAAATCTATGCAGAAAAATTTTAAGCTCCAACAGAAAGTAAAATGACTAAATCACTTGCATTAATGACAAAAAAAAAATCATCATGGTCCAATTTGTTTTACGCTGTAAGTGATTTTGATTGCCGAGCTTGTGCGGCGCAGTGGTTAAAGGCGTAGGTTACCTGTTAAACTAACTCAAGCCACAGAGCAGGAGACTCAGAGGTTAATCTTCCATAGAGACACGTGGCAACAATTTGGCCCCGAAGATTTTAATAGAACAGCGCGCCAGTGGACGGACATGGAACGGAAGCGTAACCGTCTGTATGCCTTTTTTTTGTTTTTCGAGGGTTTACTCAGATCATATGTAGAAGATTTTAGGAAGGGAGTGTCTGACCCCAGGTCTTAAACAACCCTTAGAAATAGGAAGCTAGGAGATTTAGGCTAGAGTGTCTGATAGGAAAGTGACACGGAAGCGAGGTAGAAAGGGGGAGGAAGACGTCCTTATTTATTACCGGGGGGCCAGTACCCGGGGCCCAACGGTTTAACGTACCCATCCGACGCACGGCGAATATTTAGTAGTTCGAGCGTTCGTACCTGCCTGGGATCGAACCCGAGGTCTTATCCGTGGCAGTCACGAACGTTGACCACTGGGCTACCCGCGGCCTAGTGGTGAACGGTGCCGTATCACGTGACAGACGCTATCGTAATTTCATGCCCGACCACTGGGGCGCTGTCTCGAACACGAGAGTTGGACCTCTGTCTCTCCTCCTCTGTGAACTCAAGCCACGACGGGGGTTCGATCCTATCGTGGCACACGAACGTTGACCACTAGGCTACCCTCGGCCTAGTGGTGAACAGTGGCGTATCACGTGACAGACGCATCGTAATTTCATGTCCGACCACTGGGGCGCTGTCTCGAACACGAGACAGCGCCCCAGTGGTCGGACATGAGATGCGCATAATGCCACATTCATACAATGCGCATAATGTCACATTCCATAAGCATACTAAGTGGAATTAAATCATAACAACAAACAATTACAACACATTCGCCTCACTCACGACCACACCGAGCCACAGTCCGGTAAATACTAAGTGAAATTAAATCATAAAAACAAACAATAACAACACATTCGCCTCACTCACGACCACACCTAGCCACAGTCCGGTACATACTAAGTGGAATTAAATCATAACAACAAACAATAACAACACATTCGCCTCACTAACGACTAACGACCACACCGAGCCACAGTCCGGTACATACTAAGTGGAATTAAATCATAAGAACAAACAATAACAAGACATTCGCCTCACTCACGACCACACCGAGCCACAGTCCGGTACATACTAAGTGGAATTAAATCATAACAACAAACAATAACAACACATTCGCCTCACTAACGACCACACCGATCCACAGTCCGGTACATACTAAGTGGAATTAATTTATAAGAACAAACAATAACAAGACATTCGCTTGACTCACGACCACACTGAGCCACAGTCCGGTAAATACTAAGTGAAATTAAATCATAAAAACAAGCAATAACAACACATTCGCCTCACTCACGACCACACCGAGCCACAGTCCGGTACATACTAAGTGGAATTAAATCATAACAACAAACAGTAACAACACATTCGCGTCACTCACGACCACACCGAGCCACAGTTCAGTACATACTAAGTGGAATTAAATCATAACAACAAACAAAAATGTTTGCTAATTCCTAACATTGAGCGATACTTCGGTAGGTGGATTAAGGAGTGTTATTGCCGTAAAACCAATAAAATAATATATGCGAGTCATAAAAGTAAATATTTACTAACCCATGGCAGCGGCAATAGTAAGTATTTCGGCTGTTCAATTATTAAAAACCAATACTTATCTTTATTATTATATATTTTTCAGATTTAGACGAACTTAGAAACGACCCTGATGACAGATTAAATGTGTGATGTAGCTACAAAAGTTCATTTGAGCATGCGCAAGCTAAAATGTGACATCAAGATGGAAAGAGAAGCTAAATCGGAAATGCGTTAGTGAGGGGTGATTGATAACCTTTGGTCTAGTATATCTACAGGTTACACCCCTCGTGTTATACATCATCCTAAAGCTCTCCCAATAGCAGGTATTTTCCCATTAGAAGGGGAGGGGGTCGAGAGGAATCCAAATTTTGCTGAGACGCATCGTTTTCATAGCATCAGAAGTGCATTTTTAATAATTACTTTTATCACATTTGGCATCAGGTTCTCGTAATTTACACAAATTGCAACGAGATATTGTTACATTTATGTAAAATGTGATGAAATAATGTACATACATATCACTAAGCTGTTCTCTCAGTTTCAGAGGTTAGCTCCACAAAGAAATACAAACTACCAGAAAATGTTTTAACTGATTATTTACTAGTACAGTTGCCGTATCAAACTTCTCCATTTACAGCGATCATGACACACAACTCGGGCTTCACTGACATCCATCACTCGACGTACACAAGACCTATAGTTCATACAATAATCTTTTTCTCATGCAGACTCATACTTCATACTCATAATCTTTTTCTCATGCAGACTCATGCTTCATACTCATAATCTTTTTCTCATGCAGACACTCCTCAATCTGATCTTCCCATGACTTCCTCTGCCTTTCCTTCCTGCCACTTCGGCTAAAAAAATTTCTTAGTAAGCATCTCATCATTCATTCTTTCAACATGGCCAAACCACCGAAGCATATTAGTCTCCACCTTGCTAACTACATTTTGCTTCACATTACACAACTGCAACACATCTTTATTCCTCACATGATCAGAACATGTGTTGCCACAAACCCCCGTAAGTAACGCATTTTTCTCCAGCACACAAACGACTCCTATGTTTCTTCTGTAGTACACATGTTTCGCTGCCATACATCAGAGTAGGAACAATTACACTTTTATACACAGCGATGCGGGACTCACTTGAGAACCCATCATTTCTGTGAAAACCTCTCAAAGCAGCCATGACTTTCAATGAACAATTCACTCGCCTACGAATTTCGCCATCTAATTTGTTCTCCCTGTCAAACATGCTTCCTAAATACACAAACTCATTCACCTGGTCATTTGGACTTATATTATATTCTGTGCTAACAGTTCGTCGCTGAAAAACCATAACTTTGGAAATAATGTGAAAGACAATAAAAATAAAAAAATAAAAAGTGAACTCCGTTTATTAGGCGTATAAAATAAGGGATCAAAAAATGCTAGCTTTCACTACCTCCGGGTAGCTTCGTCGGGCATTTAGTAGTTAAAGATCGCAGAAACAACTGGAACAAATGTATTTCTAAGAATATAATTAAATTCATATTATATTCTTAGAAATACATTTGTTCCAGTTGTTTCTGCGATCTTTAACTACTAAATGCCTGACGAAGCTACCCGGAGGTAGTGAAAGCTAGCACCTTTTGATCCCTTATTTTATACGCCTAATAAACGGAGTTTACTTTTTATTTTTTATTTTTATTGTCTTTCACATTAATTGGGCGTACAGAAACCTGTTTCTTCATCGATCGTATATATATTTGTTATTTGTTTGAAAATAATATTCGGCGATAATTTAGTAAAATATATTGTTGAGTCACAATGAAATTAAGTATTGTTGCGTTACTTCGCGTAACAGCATTCAAAAATCAGATTTCACCAATGGTTTTGACAATGACGTACGGTTGCCCATTTTCGATTATATCGAATTTTGTTTTCATGGGATTTACTTTACTACTGTCCGGGAAGATGCATAGCATCAAAAGAAAGTACTTCCTTTGTGTGGTTTCAGAAAATGTACGGCAATCTATATTGTAGATAATTAATCGCCGTCTGATATAGAGAAATTTTGCTTGTGAAAACACTAAACGATTTCAGAATTGGAATGTGCACTTGCAATGCTTGTGATATGTTTGGTCGTAATTACCTCGAGGGAATTTGAAGAGAACCTTTTTAAGCACTGAACATATCTAGACGAAAAAAGGCATGCAAAATATTGTTGCCTTTATTGCAATACGTGATGCGTGTGTTTATGAACTTCGCATTTCCTCGCAACAAGATAGCAAACAGATTTCAACTTGTCAAGGCAGAAGGAACCTTGAAGCATAATTCACAACAAAACATCAGAAAAAGCAAAAAACAAACAAACAAACAAACAAAAAAAAAACATATATCACACAATAATACACAAGCCCATTTTTCACTGTCACAAAACTTTAATTTCTAGAGTACTTATCACACGTTCCCGTTTCGTGTAGACTTACAGAAAAGGGACAGATGATGACGTTTACAAATTAAGTTCTAGTAAAAGAGGTCCATGTAATTTCCTTTCTCTTCCTATTTTTTTCCAAAGTGGCAAAGGGATTTTGTTTTAGATTTCTCTTAGTCCAAACTTGTCTTTCTCCTCGCCATTTCACCTTAAAGGTCAGTTCCCTCATCTTTTGAATTCCTAGGGAGAGAAAACATAATAAAATATTAATTAAAAATGTATTCTGAAAACATGCAAGGACAAAAGTAAATCTGAAGTATGAAGTGTCGTGAGTACACTGAGTGATGTAATCACTGAATTATGACCGACCACCTACCTAATACTTCGTAATCCTTCTTTCGCTCTCAGTATGGCAGCAATCCGACGTGACATCGATTCAGTAAGATGCCGCAAGCAGTTGGGAAGTATGGCTAACCAAGCTGTATGTAATGCGGCCTTCAGTGCCAGTATGGAGGTGATTGGTGCATCCAAACGTCTGATATGGCATTCCATAGTGCCCAACAAGTGCTCTATGGGACGGATATTAGGTGAGTTCGGAGGCCAATCGTCATGCCGGAAGTTTGAACTGTGTTCCTCAAAACCATTCCTGCCCAACATTTGACCTGTGGCTCAGCGGATTGTCATATTGGAAGACACCATTGCCATTTGGAAGCCAATCGGTATGCTGGAAGTCTGAAGTGTGTTCCTCAAACCATTCCTGCACAACATTGGACCTGTGGCACGGCGGATTGTCATATTGGAAGACACCATTGCCATTCGGAAGCCAATCGATATGCTGGAAGTCTAAAGTGTGTTACTCAAACCATTCCTGTACAACATTGGACCTGTGGCAAGGCGGATTGTCATATTGGAAGACACCATTGCCATTTGGAAGCCAATCGGTATGCTGGAAGTCTGAAGTGTGTTCCTCAAACCATTCCTGCACAACATTGGACCTGTGGCACGGCGGATTGTCATATTGAAAGACACCATTGCCATTCGGAAGCCAATCGATATGCTGGAAGTCTAAAGTGTGTTACTCAAACCATTCCTGTACAACATTGGACCTGTGGCAAGGCGGATTGTCATATTGGAAGACACCATTGCCATTTGGAAGCCAATCGGTATGCTGGAAGTCTGAAGTGTGTTCCTCAAAACCATTCCTGCACAACATTGGACCTGTGGCTCGGCGAATTGTCATATTGGAAGGCACCATTGCCATTCGGAGGCCAATCGATATGCTGGAAGTCTGAAGTGTGTTCCTCAAACCATTCCTGCACAACATTGGACCTGTGGCTCGGCGGATTGTCATATTGGAAGACACCATTGCCATTCAGAGGCCAATCGATATGCTGGAAGTCTGAATTGTGTTCTTCAAACCATTCCTGCAGAACATTGGACCAGTGGCTCGGCGGATTGTCATATTGGAAGACACCGTTGCCATTCGGAAAAAAGTCCAACATTGTTGGGTATACAGAGTTAACAAGCAATTCACGATATTTGGCACCAGAGCTGGAAACGGGTCAAAAATTTCGTTCCTGGACCCGGACGTCCCATAACTGGACCCGAACCTGACCCGACCCAACCCGATTGAGACCCGGACAAATATGCTTTGAACTATACATTTGAAGAGTGAAAGATTTCTACTCCAAATTATATTAAAGGGATGATACATGTACTCCACACATCATGAAAGGTACCAGTACCAGAGTTCTTCCAGTCCTTCCAGCAGAAGTTGCACATGCAATCAAGAACATGAAGCGGGGAAAAGCTCCAGGAGAAGATGGAATTACTGTAGATATCATACAAAAAGCAAGTGGAGAAATCGAAACAGTACTCGCACAAATTTTTACTCGATGCCTTAATGAAGAGAAGATTCCTGAGGATTGGAACAACGCTACAGTGATCTTGCTACATAAAAAAGGTGACATTGAATGTCTCAGGAACTACAGACCTATCAGTCTCCTAGCAATGGTTTATAAAATCTTCACTAAAGTTCTTTCACACCGCTTGAAAGTAGCACTGGACATGGCTCAACCGAGAAAACAAGCTGGATTCAGGAGTGGCTACAGCACAATAGATCATATCCACGTACTGAGAGAACTAATTGAAAGAGCGAGGGAATATGAACTTCCATTATGCATGGCTTTTATTGATTATGAAAAAGCCTTTGATTCGGTGAAGCCATCAACAGTTACAATGGCTCTGAAATCCTGCGGTGTTGAAGATGCATACATTAATATTATTAATAACATCTATGATTTTGTAAACGTTTCGAGCAGCAATTCCTGTATTATGGCCCAGTTTAAATTCATACAGAAAAATGACTCTCAAATCCGACGTCTGCATGTTTCCCTTGCAAGCCACGTTACGTCCAAACAAACCACGCCTTAATCTTGTTCTTTACACACACGTGCTAGCTATTTATAGTAACTCTGTGACGTAATACCCGCAACACTTGTGGGTAGTTCCATTCCGCTGTGGTGGGGGCCTGTCTCCACTGCTCGTTCGCGCCGGACATTTCATTCGCGCCAACCCAATATTATCATTTTGTTACATAAACTCAAAATGGATTTGATATTTTGAAGATGACAATCCGTTTTTTTGTTGTAAATGTAACAAGGATGGTAAGTCAGATACAATCCGAAAACTTGAAAATTTCATCGTCCTGGAGCGGGACTCGAAACCGCGTCTCCCAGATAGCACCCGGGGATGCCGGTTGCTTCGATTAGCGAATCATGTGATGGTTATATTGAAATTAATCGGATACTTGGTCGTTCTGGGTGGTGTAGTGGTCAGCATACCCTGGCACTATCTGGGAGACGCGGCTTCGAGTCCCGCTGCGGGACGATGAAATTCTCAAGTTTTCGGATTTTATCTGACTTACCATCCTTGTCACATTTACATCAAAAAACGGATCAAAATTTGTATTATATGATATTATCCCGTATTTCTTTCATGATTTATCTGCTTCTCTGGGCAATCACGGGATAGGATTCTTAACCTCCAGATTCTCTAAACATGAATACATGTTGCTTCGATTAGCGAATCCTGTGATGGTTAGATTCAAATTGATCGGAAATTTGAGACTTGGTCGTTCTGGGTGGTGTAGTGGTTAGCATACCCGGGCGCTATCTGGGAGACGTGGGTTCAAGTCCCCGCTCCAGGACGATTAAATTTTCAAGTTTTCGGATTTTATCTAACTTACCATCCTTGTTACATTTACACCAAAAAGGGAATTGTCATCTTTAAAATTTGTATTATATGGTGTAATCCCGTATTTCTTTCATGGATTTGATGTTGTTGCATTTTAGTTATATAATGTTAGTTTTGGGGGGAAATATTTCGTAATGTTACGTTAAGATGGCGTTAATTAGACCATCTGTCCCTAATAACGCATCCATTCAAGCTTTTCCTAACTACTTTTTATGTCACCTCCTGAAATACTCATAATTCATATCAATATGCTACCCATCTACAGAAGAGTTTAAAGTGTCTTCATCAATACGTTCTTGTTTTTATATACCTTATTTCCAGAGCTACACCCTTTTAAGTGTTAAGCTGGAGTTATTAGGGCCTGGTACCTTACATTTCCTGCAATTTTAGCTTCTTTCAAACTAACTTACTTTTAGTTCATAATTCATAGTAGGTTAAATATGAACGTCGTTTTGCATGCTTCTATACCTCGAACAGACGCGTAACTAGGGCGGGGCAGGCCCGGGCGCAGCTCAAGAGAGGGCGCAAAAATCATTGCATACAATCTGATTAAAATCGGAATCAAAACTTTTGCACAAGTTTCTTGTGCATCTTTTACCGCCATATATACTTTGTCGTTTGTTTATTTATAGAATTTGTTTATAATATCTTTTCCCAGTTTTGATAGCCTTGGAGTCTAAATTTCGAATTACTTCGTCAAAACGTGCAGGGGATTTAATTTGTTCACACTGAGAAACGAAGCGCCGGTGTTCGTGCGTTTCAAGATAGTTATGTTATTCACATTGCTGAAGATTCCCTGCTGGCAGTTCGATCATTACTGTTGTACAACACGCTGCATTTAATTTAATATGATACCAAAGGTCCGAACTCCAAAGCATTTGGGAATCTAATCACTTTTTTCACCTTTTGTGTTTTGCAACCCATTTGAGGCTGTAAAATACAAAATGCGCTGTATGTTAGGGAAAAGGAAATATACGAAACCCTTCTGCTCAGTTCTGCCACCCATTTTCTACGGGGTTCGGATAATTTGGGCACCGGACTTTTGGGCACCGGACATTTGTGCACCCGGATATTTTGGCACATTCCCTTTTAAAGCAATGAAATTGCGCTGCGTTAAAAATTATAGTGTTCCTATATTTCTCCCTACTTGAGCAAGTGGTGTGCACAAATTGTTTTTCATTTATATCTCATAATCATTAAGAAATTGAGAATTATTTACGATTTTCTGTCTGAAAGACGGGGCGGACATTTGGGCACCGGACTTTTGGGCACCAGACATTTGGGCACCCGGACATTTTGGCACCCGGACTTTTGGGCACAAATGTTTAAGGGGCCGTATAAGAATTGCCGTTTCTTGGCCCAATCGTAATAGTTTGACCGAGAAAATGATCGCCGTAAGTTACTTAGGCACTAAATATTTACGGGCACGTGCCTACTGAGCAAACTTGTCGGTGTGTGTGGTGTATCAAAAGTATAAGATATGAAGAATTTCTCGTCCGATCGGGAGATTTTTAGCATTTGCAAACTACAACTGGAGACATTATCTCAGGGCATGAACCTACTGAGCAAACCTGTCGGGGGGGGGGGGTAATACCAAAACTGTATAATTTGAAAAAATGTATCGTCCAATCGGGAGATTTTCAGCATTTACAAACTACAACTGAATACAACTGAAGACATTATCTCAGGGCATGAACCTACTGAGCAAACCTCGCGGGTGGGGGGGGGGATACTAAAAGTGTAAAATATGAAAAATTTCTCGTTCGATCGGGAGATTTTCAGCAATTACAAGATACAACTGGACACATCAGCTGATCGCTCGTGCCTACTCTGAAAACGAGGCGCGGGAAGGGGGTCTAAGAAAAATCCGTACCTCCTTCTAGGCTGTCAAACATTTAAAAAAAGGTTTCGTCTATTTTAGTGTTTTAAATTTATCAAAAATTTGGCTATATTAACGGGGGGGGGGGGGGGGCGCTGCCCCCGACAATGCGCGCCCTTGGCGCTATGCAATCACGAATATGATGCAATCCATATTCATGATTATGAGCTATGTAATCCCGATCCAGGACGACGAAATTGTCAAGTTTTCGGATACTATGCTTGTCATATTTACACCCAAAAAAACGTATTGTGATCTTCAAAATTTGGGCATTGTAATATTTTTTTTAAATTCAATTATAATTGTCGTTTGTCTTACTGGAAACGTTTTCTCCATTCAATTCCCCTAACAGCGCCAAGAAACGGCAATTTTTGTACGGCCCCTAAAGATTTGTGCCCAAATGTCCGGGTGCCAAAATATCCGGGTGCCCAAATGTCCGGTGCCCAAAAGTCCGGTGCCCAAATGTCCTAAACTCATTTTCTACCTTCAAGAGGGTAAAATGGCGTTCCCATCTGGAACAACAAATCGCACCTACTTCGATAATACCCTATTTACTGTATCATATCCCGATAAAAATTATTAAGTGTTAGGTTGTTAAACTACAATGAAATTGGTAATGAGGGCTGTGATGATATGAAAACCGTTAGGAAAAAAGAATTGGAAAAAATGCCAGTGGTGCACAGGAAAATGGGAACTGCTGAATTTTAAAAAAGTAAATGGGGAAAAATCAGAAATGGGCAATGGAATGCCATTATTGAAGTGAAAAGCAAGGAAGAGAGAAGGACAGCCATCTTGGCGACCAGTTCACAAGGTCATAACGAGTCCATGAATTCTCAGAACTTAGAGCATGGAAATTCTTCGAAGAGCAAAGCAATAGCAAAGGAAGGGCCATCGGGCGGATGTAAACAGTGAGAACGTAGGAGGCGGGGAGTGAAGGATGTCCAGCAACGGGGGTCGAATGCGTCGTCGTGATTGGCCAACCACTCGCTGGGGCTCAAAAAAGTTTGGGAGGACTCGGGAAGTTAGTGTTTTGGCGGGCTATCTTCTCGTATAGCTTCCACAGGAGTAAGACGTCAGATCACGGCGTGGGTTAGTGTTTTGGCGGGCTCTCTTCTCGTATAGCTTCCACAGGAGTAAGACGTCAGATCACCGCGTGGGTTAGTGTTTTGGCGGGCTCTCTTCTCGTATAGCTTCCACAGGAGTAAGACGTCAGATCACCGCGTGGGTTAGTGTTTTGGCGGGCTCTCTTCTCGTATAGCTTCCACAGGAGTAAGACGTCAGATCACCGCGTGGGTTAGTGTTTTGGCGGGCTCTCTTCTCGTATAGCTTCCACAGGAGTAAGACGTCAGATCACCGCGTGGGTTAGTGTTTTGGCGGGCTCTCTTCTCGTATAGCTTCCACAGGAGTAAGACGTCAGATCACCGCGTGGGTTAGTGTTTTGGCGGGCTCTCTTCTCGTATAGCTTCCACAGGAGTAAGACGTCAGATCACCGCGTGGGTTAGTGTTTTGGCGGGCTCTCTTCTCGTATAGCTTCCACAGGAGTAAGACGTCAGGTCACCGCGTGGGATGAATTTGACTTAAGAACAGCGCTCGGCTGCGGTCGAGAAGTTAGCTAGGAGTAGATTTCAACTAACTGCGGTTAGTAACTATCTATATTTTGTTCCAAGGGCTGCGGTCTAGATCCATGATACCTGAGATCGGACAATCTAAATGTCAGAAGTGTTGCATAATGGTCTACAGGAGATGGACAGCTATTAAAGCTGACATGTGTGCTAAAGTGTTACCTTATGTGCTGAATACTGCGTAACTTATGAACTCAAACAAGAACTGAATTTAACATCACTGAACTCTTGTAAAAAAACTGAACGGTGCTAACAAGGAAGCACCATATTTCTATTAGCTCAGCTTCAAGCTCTATTGTCACCTCAAGCTCATACGAGCATCTTCTGTATGTTCTAGTGCAAGGTGTAAAACCAACCGTCATATTACCCTAAGTGGGGGATAATAAATTTAGTTGTTATTTGTTAAATATCTTCGGCTCATTTCTACACCAGCTTGGAAGTCATCAACCACGCCTCTGTCTCGAATAAAGTGGATCTACATAAGGCGTCTAGACCTTACCCAATCTAGACTGGTGGCAGCAAGGAAAAAGTAAGAGCGTCTGGATGGTAAGAGTATCGCAGTGAAATAAAGTGCAATTACATTCACCATGCAATACCTCCCACTATCCCACACCAAATGAAATAAACAGAAAAATACAGCAACGATTATCGTGACGGTACGATTGTGAGAAGGGCTGATATAACTTCGCAAAGTTCTTCCTATGGTCCGCCGAAAAACTACCCAATTCTTAAGATCTATTGCACAACCCCTAATGGTTATTAGTTATTAATTAACTACAAGAGAATGTGATAAAAAAGGTAGCATAAATTTCAGTAAGAAGAGAAACGTCACAAGCTACTCTCGGTTGCTAGTGTACGTTATTTTGAAAAATTGCAATTGCGCATGCGTCTGGATACTAAATAACGTAAAGCTATGCGTAATCAACACATAAGACCAGTGTTACTGTCCTAAAAATTCAAGCACCAAGCGATTCTCTCAACAACTTAGGTGGGAGCGCAATATTGATAGTTTGCTATGGGCGCAGAAATGCCTAGTTTGCCTCTGACCTCGAAACTTCCTTTGTGTACGTAATTCCAAAACGCCGCCCCGGTGGCGCAGTGGTCTAGGCGATGGCCTCTGATCATTCGTCCGAAAGGGGTCCGGGTTCGAATCCCGGTGAGGCATGGATGTTGTGTTTGTCTTACGGCACTGGCTCTCTCTGTTCCCTGGAGCCAGTGACTCTAAATTGGGGACGGGCGACTGCTTATAACCCATTGAGGTGCTCACGGTGGTCGTTAAACCTCCAATCAAAAAAAAAATTCCAAAACAAGTAACAGCTTTTCAAAATATAAAAACACGACTATTAAATCCAACTCTTAACCGTGACCAGTTGCCTTTATATTGCTTTCCAATGTGAAATTAAAAGTAACGGCTCGTCCATTTGGCTTTGTCGAAAGTTCGAATAAGCTATTTTGAAGGAATATCGCATACGTAACCAACACTTAATTTACAACACCAACAACAGTAAGTGAGCAAATACCTGTGTTCTTGGAGCTGCTCTCTGTTGCTTCTTCTGACGTACAAGATCAAGGAATACAGCACAGCAGTTACAGCACATATTGTTCCCAATACTCGGAATGCAATTCTACCTCCGTACTTGCTCATGATGAATCCTCCAACTAAACTTCCCGTTCCTCTACCTGTATTGCAACACTCAGTAAACACATCAGTCTTGTATTGGAATAAAACAAAAATCTAAGTGTATTTATATTATAACACTATATGCAGCATGACATGAGAATAATTAGTATTAACTATTTTTTTAAAAAAAGATTATCAAAAATGCCATAAGAAAATGCTGAATAATTTCTAAAAAAGTTTACAGCAACATGCAAAGAAACTTTTTAGGATGGGCAGGAAATATTTCACAGATATTTGATGTTTGAAGCTCAGAATTAGTCAAAAGAATCCAGTACCTCTGTAAGCAAACCTTTGCTCCATATAATGTTCCAAATGAAATAATTGATTTTTTGTTTTGCTGCCTTCATGCTGCTACTGCGAGCAAAACGCTGAATTATCCAGCAGCTTTGATGAAATCCGGCCGGGTAGCCAAGTGATCGGAGGCGCTGGCTTCTGATCATTCGTGTGAGATGACGCGGTCTCGCATCACAGATGAAGCATCGATCGTGTTCTTATCTGATGGCGCTGGAACTGCTCCTTTCCTAGAAACAGTGGCCCTAAATTAGGGTCCGGCGACTGCCCACAACATTACTTGTCGCTCATGTGGTTGCCAACCCTCCCCCCATAAAACAACAACAACAAAAAGCTTGGTTTTTCTTTAAAGGCACGTTGACCCCCTCAAAGAATATCAGGATATAATTTTCTTGAAAAAAAATTACACTCATCGTCAAAAAAATAGTTGCACCCAGAAGGAAGCGACGGATAGGAATGAAACTCAGTGGGTAGATTTGACATCGTTAGGCATGCGAATGGTTTAAGTATCACGCTCGGCCGCGCATGTGACGCAAGCAAGGAGGGATCATCGCGCTGTGCCCGACCAGCTATATAAGGTCGCCCCGTTGCGCGTGCTTTTTTTTTAATTGGATTTTTAACGACCACCGTGAGCAACTCAATGGGCTATAAGCAGTCGCCCTTCCCTAATTTAGGGTCACTGGTTCCAGGGAAGGGAGAGAGCCAGTACCGTAAGACAAACACAACATCCATGCCTCACCGGGATTTCGAACCCGTACCCCGCTCGGACGAATGATCAGAGGCCATCGCTTAGACCACTGTGCCACCGAGGCGGCTGCACGTACTTGCCATTCTGACTCGTGCTGTTGTGTTCGTCGCATGCTTTGCAAGTGAAGTATGCCTCGGAGAAAAGTTCGGAAGCCATTCGAGCAGGTGGAGGAGTTCGAAAGGGGCCGCGTCGTCGCGCTCCGGGAAGCGGGATGGTCTTATCGCCGTATTGCTCGCCATACCGGTCTTGCGGATATCACCATAGCACCCTGTTGGCGGTAGTGGATAGAACAAGGCACGCAGCAGCGAAAGGAAGTGTCTGGAAGACCTAGGCTAACCACGGAGGGACGATCGACGGGTTGTCCGACAAGCTCGAAGTGACCCAACAGTTACGATTGCAAATATTTAGCGAGCAGTGGTGCCCTCCATGCATCGTCCGATTAGTGCCAGCACCATCGGCAGACGGCAGTACGATGTAGGATTATACGCTCGCTGACAGACAGTTACGACGACACCCGTGAACACCATTGCATCGTCACCGAAGAACGCAACGGTGTCGTGCCAGACTCTCGTAGAGTCACGTAGAATGAGAACAGGTGAACTTCAGTGACGAGTCCCGCTTTTGTCCTGGAGGTGATGACCACCGAATCCGTGAGTGGAGGCACCGTGGTCAGCGCCAAGATGAACGGTTTGTTGTGGAGCTTCACACGTCCAGAAGGTCTGGTGTCAGGATGTATGGTGCAAATTGCCTACGATGCCCGATCCACTTTGGTGCTCATTACAGGTACTCTGACAGTCCAGCGTTACGTTAATGATGTCCTGCAACCAACGGCCCGACCTTTTCTGAACGCTCACTCTGGTGCGATTTTCCAACAAGAGAACGCTCGTCCGCATACAGCTGTCTCCAGAGCTTGTTTTCAAGGCATTGACACTCTGCCATGGCCAGCTGCATCGCGAGATCTATCGCCGATTGAAAATGTATGTGATGCTATTGGACGCGCTATTCACACTCCATCCTACCTACTCACAATCTGCAGGAACTGAGTGAGAAGATTCAAGCTGCATGGGATGGTTTATCGCAAGACACCATTAGGAACCTGTACAACTCCATGCTGAGACATCTGGCATGCTGTGTGAGAAAACATGGCTGCCCGGCGCCATACTGAGAGACACTACTTATTGGCGTGTAGCTCAATAAATATTGCCCATATCAGTCTCAATGTTCAATCATTTATTGTTCCTGGTAACTTTTACCTTCCTCCCGAACAGCATTGCAAATAGGCACGTCCTTTTGGGTGCAACTATTTTTTTGACGATGAGTGTGTTTTTACAAATTAATACCATCATACATTTTAGACTTTTTGTATTCCCGGTGGCGGAGCGGTCTAAACGATGGCTTCTGACCATTCGTCCGTGATGGGTTCGGGTTCGGATCCCGGTGAGGCATGGATGTTTTGTTTGTCTTATGGCACTGGCTCATTGCCTTTCCTGGAACCAGTGACCCTAAATTCAGGACGGGTGACTGCTTATAGAACATCGAGTTGCTCACGATGGTCGTTACATCTTCAATCAAAAAAAGAAAAAAAAAAGTTGAAATAATTGAGATGGAAGCGTAAATACCATTATGAAATTACCATATTTGGAAATATCTCGGCATGGTATTGGGAAGGATATCAGAAATGAATGTCTTAGTTTTCATGTTATTTGATTCAGTATTAAGAGATATAAAGCTGTCAATTGACAGATCAATATTGCGGTATATTGTATTTACGCATTAAAACCGATAAGAATATTAATGTGTAAATCTCAATACTCAGAAAGACAATAAATAACCAGCCAACTGAAGATTTTAATTATGGTGCTGAAGAAGCTGCCTAGCATTGACTAGTTTATTGAGTTTTGAGTACAGGTTGGAACAACATAGGCACTCATGTTCGAAGTCTTCCTAATAGCACCGACAAAAGTCGCAGCAGGAGATGGGTCATCCCTGGTTTCTCAAATTTGGAGTTTTGCTGGGCCACACGTGGACTCTCATAGGGTTTTCAATCGATGGGCTTAATGCAGGGTTAAGATCTCTAGTCCTGTGAAAATGACTGCCTTGTATTTCTCCCAATCATCCTAGTGTTTTCAGTGTTGTTGTGTACTTATCAGTTCATTTACACTGGCGGAAAGTGAAAAAGGAACACCAAGAAGGAATTGGCGGACGATCATGAAATTTACATATGTTAATAGGGTTGAGTTTACGTAGGTGTGATGTTAATTTCGGGACCAACCGGTGAGCACTTATCCCACAGCACCGTATAATATGCAAATTATCGTCGGTGGTATTTAAGGAGTACGGCGAAGTGAATGTAATCAGTCGTCGGCGTACGGACACGCGCGAAGACCCTGAAGAAGCTGCAATGCCTGGACATGGAAGACGTGTACGACTTCAACGGTTATCGGAATTTGAGCGAGGTCGTCTAGTCGGACTCCGTGAGACCGGGTGGTCGTATCGTCGTATTGCGGAGCGAATTGGACGGGAAGTATCGGTGGTGGTACCGAGGAACATTCCCACACGAGAAGACGTGGAACCGGGAGTCACAGACGGACTGAGGAGCTGACCGATCGACGCATAAGAAGAGCGGCGTTGTCAAGCAGAACATCCACTGCGACGCAAATCTGAGCTGCCGTTGAACATAATGCCATTTCATACGAGCAGACCACCGCCTCCGAATGAGTCTTCTTCGTGGATGTTAGCAGCTTCGCCACAAGTTCTCTGTTCCCTCCGGATGAAATACCGACGCGAATCGGTTTGTAGACTGAATCTCGACTCGTCTGTAAAAGGAACGGTAGCCCACTCGTCTGGGCTGGAAGAACAATATTGCCTGCACCATTTAAAGCCAGCTCTCTTGCAGTTAGCGAAGCCCAAACCGTGGGTCTCCTTGGCATACAGGCCAATCGCATTAAAGATTTCGATGTATTGGTTGCCTTTATACCGTAGTCAAAGTGGCAGCGGAGGTCTCTGAAGACCCGGCTGTACAGGACTTATGATGCCGTGCGGCTAAAGCGACATAACTGTCTTCATGAGGTGTCGTATGCCTTGAAGAACCTTGACCGGACAATCGTGATATCACAACTGTGATGTTGAATTGCTGCCATAACCGTGAAAGCACTCTGGGATGCATGTATTTTTAGGAATAAATATTTCCTCAGAAATGCATGTAAATATATTCAAAGTGATTATATTCAAGCATCACATAAATTCAAATCAATCACAAATATGCACTGAATTGCTTGTAGTTTACTGATCTTCCATGTAATAAATCGCCAGAAAATTTTAAAATTGCATCACCTTGGAGCAGAAATCGAACTCGCATTTCCCGATTTACGTTCGAGTATGCTAACCGTTACACCATCCAGGACAACGAAGTTACAAGCAACAAAGATCTTAGAAATCTGGAGACCTCAGATTTTTCGCTAGTCGAAGCGATCAGCCTCATCGTAGCGTCAGTTGATGATCTCAGCGAAAAAAATCTGAAACCTCAGATATTTTGCTAGTCGAAGCGATCAGACTCATCGTAGCGTCAGTTGATGATCTCAGCGAAAAAATCTGAAACATCAGATATTTTGCTAGTCGAAGCGATCAGACTCATCGTAGCGTCAGTTGATGATCTCAGCGAAAAAAATCTGAAACCTCAGATGTTTTGCTAGTCGAAGCGATCAGACTCATCGTAGCGTCAGTTGATGATCTCAGCGAAAAAATCTGAAACCTCAGATGTTTTGCTAGTCGAAGCGATCAGACTCATCGTAGCATCAGTTGATGATCTCAGCGAAAAAATCTGAAACCTCAGATATTTTGCTAGTCGAAGCGATCAGACTCATCGTAGCGTCAGTTGATGATCTCAGCGAAAACATCTGAAACCTCAGATATTTTGCTAGTCGAAGCGATCAGACTCATCGTAGCTTCAGTTGATGATCTCAGCGAAAAAATCTGAAACCTCAGATACTTTGCTAGTCAAAGCGATCAGACTCATCGTAGCGTCAGTTAATGATCTCAGCGAAAAATCTGAAACCACAGATATTTTGCTAGTCGAAGCGATCAGACTCATCGTAGCGTCAGTTGATGATCTCAGCGAAAAAATCTGAAACCTTAGATACTTTGCTAGTCGAAGCGATCAGACTCATCGTAGCGTCAGTTCATGATCTTAGCGAAAAAATCTGAAACCTCAGATAATTTGCTAGTCGAAACGATCAGACTCATCGTAGCGTCAGTTGATGATCTCAGCGAAAGAATCTGAAACCTCAGAATTTTTTCGCTAGTCGAAGCAATTAGCTTCATTATAGCGTCATTTGACCATCTCGCATTCTGAATGTCGGTCTTCGTTCACCAGTATTTTAGATGCAGGTTCGATTCCAGCTCCTGGGTGATATAATTTTCAAGTTTTCTGACAAGTTCTTATGAGGAAGTCCAGTAAACCACATGCAATTCAGTGCATAATTCTGATTGATTTGAATTTATGTGCTTCTTGAATATACAGTAATTGCTTTGAACCACTCTGGGATGGATATTCAAGTCCCTTGCGACTGGACCTGAGACTGGCCTGCCTTGTCGGTCGCAACCGAACAGCTTGGGATATACACTTAATTGACAAAAGTCACCGGACACCTAGAATTTATTAAAGTCACCGGACACCAAGAATTAATTAAAGTCACCGGACACCTTGATATTTAAATGCAACCATATCAGAGGATAAGAGATGCCAGAAAATCCGAGACTACAGTCTTTATGATGATTATGTATATTAAGGATATACAACGCTTTTTCACAAATAATTTATTCTTCAAGTCGACCATGGATTCGTTGGGCTCTGGTCTAGCTTCATCAGAACGAATGGCACGTAAATATTCAAATCGTATATGACGTCAGAAAATGTGTTTTCAGTCACGAGGTTTTGTCTGTTGCTTCCACGCGCTTGACAGAAATGGTGTGGATGCCATGTTGTTTACAAGTTTCGAAGAATTCTGATGTATAGGTAAAGCTTCCAGATTATCAACTTTGGTGGTTGAAACTGGCTTGGCCTCCCCGGTGGCGCAGTGGTCTAAGCGATGGCTTCTGTTCATTCACCCGAGATGGGTGCGGGTTCGAATTTCGGTGAGGCATGGATGTTCTGTTTGTCTTACAGTACTGGCTCTCTCCTTTCTCTGGAGTCACTTACCCTAAATTAGGGAGGAGCTACTGTTTATAGCCTATTGAGTAGCTCATGGTGGTCGCTAAATTGCCAGTAAAAAAAATAATAATCTGGTTTGTCGATTAATTCCACTTTTTCAAAGAGAAATGTTTGGTTATTTTCGCAAGAATGTTTAGCCATCGATGACTTCTTTATGCCACAGTTCCGAATGTAGGCCTTCGTAGGTAGGACAGACCCGTAGAGCTTTGCGTTTTCGATTGAAGGAACACAATGCCTATATTCGAAACTGTGGCTTAAAGAAGTCACCAATGACTAAACACTGAAAATGACCAAACATTTCTCTTTGAAAAAGCGAAACTAATCGACAAGCCAGATTCAACCACAAAACTTGATGTTGTGTAAGCTTTCCATATACACTCATCATCAAAAAGTTGTTGCACCCAGAAGGAAGCAGCCGACAAGAATGAAACTAGGTGGGTAAGTCTGACTTAGTGGGACATGCAAGTGATTCAAGTATCACGCTCGGTCGCGTATGTGACGCCAGTAAGAAGGGGTCGTAGCGCTGTGCATGACCGGATATATAAGGCCCTCCTGTTGCGCGTGCTTGCCATTCTGACTCGTGCTGTTGAGTTGTTGCATCCTTTGAAAGTGAAGTGTGCCTCGGAGAAAAGTTCGGAAGCAATTCGAGCAGTTGGGGAATTAGAGGGACTCCGGGAATCAGGATGGTCTTATCGCAGTATTGCGCGCCATACTGGTCATGCGGGTGCCACCATATCACGCTGTTGGCGGCAGGGGATAGAACAAGTCACGCAGAAGCGACAGGAAGGGTCTGGGGGACTTAAACGAACCACGGAGAGAGGGGACCGACAGGTTGTCTACATGCGCGGCGTTACACAACTGCCACGATTGCGGATATTCAGCGAGCAGTGGTGCACACCATGCATCGTACCATTAGTGCCAGCACCATTCACAGACGGCTGCACGGAGTAGGACTACACGCAGGCAGACAGTTACGACAACTGCCCTTTACACCACTGCATCGTCGCCCAAGACTACAATGGTGTCGTGCCAGAATGCCAAGGAACCACTCAAAATGACAGCGGGTGATCTTCAGTGGCGAGTCCCGCTTTTGTTGTGGAAGAGAGACCAACGAGTCCATGTGCAAACACACCGTGGTCAGCAGCAAGATAAATGGTTTGTTGTCGAGCAACACACGTCCAGAAGGCCTGGTGTCATGGTGTGGGTGCAATTGCCTACGATGCCATATCACCTTTGGTGTTCATTACCGGCACTTTGACAGCCCAACGTTACGTTAATGAGGTCCTCCAACCAGTGGTTCCACCTTTTCTGACCTCTCACTCTGGTGCGATTTTCCAACAGGACAACGCTCGTCCGCAGACTGGCGGTGCGAGCCGTCAATGCTAGCCGCACAACATGCCGGTCCTCACGTTCGGTGGTGTGCCTCGGCTGCGGCAATCGCTCACATCGGTCCGTCCGTCCCTCCTGCACCCACCGAATTCATACTCGCCTCACTGTGGCTGGATGTCGTCCCACACGGGCGCCAATGTCTCGGTACGATAAACCGATAAGCCACTATTCGTCCTCTGTCGAACTCCGAAACGTGCTGGAATGACTGCCGTATTCTGCGACGAGGCATCAGGAAGCTTCTCACGCACAGGTCCGGCCGCACAACACACGTCCACTACTTACACCCCGCCTTCTGTGCACCCTTCTTATAGTGCTTCTCGGTGGCGTGCCGGTTGCACATTATTTGCATATGCCCTGCAATGCTAATCGTTTGCATGTCCTCTCGCGGGCGACGCATGGTGCGAATTTCCGGCCAATCGGACGCTTCTTTCTTGGTGTTGTATTTTGGGTAGTCAGCAGTGTATAAAACGACAAGGGCTATTTAGGCAAAGTATGAAAGTTGAATCATGAAAAGGTCTTTATTGAAAAGACGTATATGAAAATCAAATAAGAAATACAAAGTAAAGTATACGACTTTCTTGCTGAATGAACAAGAGAAAATGACTAGCACTGACCTACTTGTTGCAACAAGGAAGGCTAGAATGGCATTTGGAATTACATTGAGTTGTCTTTTTCACACAAGAGCACTTTATACACTATCTACCAACAAGTAATTGGACACCTGTGATAGCAAAGGCAAACGAAGTTTATTCACCTTCAATAGTTGGTGGAACCTCCACGAGCGGCGAGTACAGCTGCGACCCTCCGGGGCATACTCTCAATAAGGCGTTGTACGACGGCTAGCGGTATTTTCTTCCACTCGGCTTGGAGAAGACAGATCAGTTCCTTTACCGATTTCGGAAGGTGGGGCACCCCTTAAGTCGACGCTCCAACTTGTCCCAGAGGTGCTCGATAGGGTTAAGGTCCGGGCTCAGCGCAGGCCAGTCCGTTCGATTAGCCCCATTGTCACCATACCAAGACATGGTGGACCTCGCAATATGACAGGGGGCATTGTCATCCTGAAAGTAACATGGGTCCACCCTGTAAAACTGCCACAACGTAAGAAGCGCATGGTCATCCAAAATGGTGCAGTAGGTCTCGGCGTTGAGTCTACGAGGAATTGTGACCAAGGGTTCCGTGCCATAACAGGAGAAACACCCTCATTGGAATAAATTCCCCGCCGCCGAACTTCACAGTTGGCAAAATACATTCCGGCAGGAGGCGTTCTCCAGGCAGACGCCAAACCCAGACCCTGCCATCCGAACGGTAGAGGGTGAACCTTGATTCGTCGATCCAGAGAACCTGTTTCCACTGTTCAACGGTCCGCTGTCGATGTTCTTGGCACCACGTTAGCCGAGCAGCGCTATTGGACTTGGTGATCAAAGGCTTGTGCGCGGCAGCACGTCCATGATAACCGATCAGATGGGCTTCCTTACGGATGGTATTCATCGAAAGAACACTCCCGGATGCCTGTTGAAACTCCTCGCGGATGTGGCCCATCGATTTGGTGCGGTTCTTCCGAATTTCTCTGGCTAGAACCAGTCGGTCTCTAACTCACGGTTTTGTGGGTTTGCCGGGTCGGGGCACATTCCGACAGTCACCTCTCATCTTCACTTGCCAATCACGTAGGCCACTGTGTAACGTACCAGGAGATGTGACGTACCTACCAGAAGGACGCACACGACGTAAAGGCAGATAGGAATCAGAATAAAAAAAATGTCCGCGTAGCTTAATTGGTAGAGCAACTTATTCCGGAATGAGTGGACCCGGGTTCGAATCCTGGCGCGGACAAAAAATGACGGAGAAATTCACTTCGTTATAACTGTCGATTTTGGGTACTTCAACTCGCTGGATATGTCACGTATGGATCCGACATTTCTGTGATACCCGACGATTACACCTTTCTTGAAATCAGAGAGCTCCGAACTGCCTGGCACCTTGCATGCGACTGGCTGCGTTGTTGTTTCCCACACGATATTTAACGGTGGCGGCCGTGACGTGTATCAGGACCGCAGATATCGTAGGGGTGTCTAATTACTTGTTGGTAGATAGTGTATTTCGGCACTTGGTCTTGCATATACGCCTCACGAATCCTTGACCAGTTCCTGTGGATTGAGCCATAGCAGATGATCTAAGAGGAATTTCGTGGTTTGTTACGTCTTTAACTTTGAGTAAGGAGATAAAGTGAATTGTGACCTCACTTAGAGTTAAGAGTCGTTGTGACCTGGAATTCTTTGAATAGTTCCTGTCACACTCGTAATAATTGCCAACAGATTGCGCGAGTTATGACGCCAGTCCCTTATCGACGTCAGGAATAGGAACTCGGACAGTGACCCCCAAAGACAGAGTCCATTTCATTTGTCCATTTGCATTTTTTTGGCCTATATTTTCAGTTTCAACTTAGATTCATTTTTGCGAGCATTGAAAGTCACGTGCCTCGTCACGTGAAAAAAAAGTCACTGGCAGGAGTATTTTATACTTTGCCGATATGCCTTTTCGCATTGCATAGAATGCCTAAGAAAGGTGTGAAATGTTAAGGGTTATATACTTTGGCGTCTCATTTTTGGCATTTTACGCATTCTGTACCATGCTTAATTTCAGATATTACCGTAACATACACTGAAGAGCAATTGAATTAGAGACAGCTGGCGTTATGCAAACGTGGAGCTGTGGGCGGCTCTATAAACGGAAAAGACATGACGTATGCAGCGATCCGACAATATAGGAAGTGATGCGACGGGAATCAGTAAGATCCAGACGCTGTATGGGTAAGAAAAAGAATCTAAGCGCATTTGATCGTGGGCAAATTGTCGGGGCCCGACGAATGGGTCACTCCATCTCGGAAGTCGTGCAGGCACTGGGACTTTCACGAGCTACTGTATCACGGGTGCATTGTGATATATCGAATCTGCTAAAACCGTTCCTACAAGGGCCAACTGCCGTGGACAAAAGCATGTGGATGAGCGGGGTCATCGTCGGCTAGCTCGCATTGTAACAGCGGATAGACGGGCCACAGTGCAAGAAATCGCTCGGCAATTTAACGCTGGTACCCCAAAACGTGTAAGCAGCCACACCATCTAGAACCATCTCCTCGCTGTGGGGTACAGACGCCATCATCCCACGAGGGTACCACTGATGACCGCACATCACAGGGTGCAAAGATTAGCATGGGCGCGAGAACATCGCCACTGGACCCTAGACACGTGGGAAAATGTTGCCTGGACTGATGAGTCGAGATTCACGTTGGTAGATGCGGATGGCAGGATACGAGTACAGCGGAAACCACATGAAGCGATGGATCTTTCATGCCAGCAGGGTACTCTTCAAGCTGGTGAGGGTGGCATTCTCGTCTGGGGACCGTTTACGTGGACTGAAATGGGACCCCAGGTACGTGGGACATCGTCCCTCACAGGTCAACGTTACCGGGATATTTTGGACGATCATTTACTCCCGTTTGTGTGTCTTCAACATCCCACTGGGGACCTCATACTGCAAGAAGACAATGCAGCTCCCGAATTGTATCCGAATGGTTGGATGAACACTCCACCGACGTGACCTCGCTTCCTTGGCCAGCTAGGTCACCTGACCTGAATCGCATCCAGCACATCTGGGATGCCGTGGAGAGAGATGACCCCCCTCCATCAAATCTTCGTGAACTGTGGGAGCTTGTTCAGGGGTCGTGGATCCGTATGGCTTCCCAACGCTTCCGGTGTCTTGTCGAGTCCATGTCGATACGAATCGCCGCCGTCATCAGGGCGAAAGGTGGTGCTACACGTTACTAGACAGGTATCTCTAATTCAATTGCTCTTCAGTGTATAAACTGATAAGAGAAATATAAATAGACAGCGACTTACCTGCACCAAAATGAAGAGCCCCTGCTACGGAAACAGCTGTTGCTGTGAATCCTGATGGAGCCGTATCGTGAGAGTGTAGAACTACAGCTACCCAAAAAAGGTTCATTCTCAGAACTGCCAATGGCTGATACAGAAGTGACAACCATGGGCTGGTCAAATATGAGTAACCAATGAAATGAATCGTGTATGCTCCCAGAGCCAGCAGGAAGATCTTATTACTGCCAATCTTTTTTATGAACCAATGTGAAGTGAAAAGGAATGGTAGACTTGAAACGCTGGCGATTGCGGGATTCAGGCCGACTAAAAACGCAGTAGCACCTAGCTCATTTTCTAAGTATAAGCTTCCAAAGAATAAGTTAAAACCCCACATTGTTCCACATAGCAGCACTACCAGAAGAAATACGCCTCTATCGAGGTTTTTCGAATATGCGAAGAATCCAACCAAAATATTTTTCGTCGGTGGTTGTGCCTTCAAATCGAGCTTCCATACAGCAAGAATCACAACTACCATGAGCAAATCAAACAGAAAAAATATCACATCGTATCTTTGTGATTCTTTCTGCGTGCTTAGAACAGAGATGAGTGAACCACCCACAAGGGACCAAAGAAGTGTCCCTATAACCGACCACAAGCGCTGCTGACCAAAGTGAGATCTATGGGACTTCACCATGGACATTGCCATGAAATCGAACACTCTAAAACAGTTGCTTGCGCAAGTATAAAAAGTAATGAGCAGTATAAAGGAGAAAACAAACATTTTCGTTTTTTCATAAAGTTGGCAATCTGCTGTGGTACTAATTGCAGCATTATACTTTTCGCAAGATGAAATGCATTGCGCTGCGATGTAATTGTAGCAGAAAGTACTATTCAGAATATCTTTAGGGGTTTCATCTATGCTGGCGCACAATGAGAAATTCTCACTTCCTGAATGGTATTGCTGGAAATTCACATTGTGAGAGAGACCATGTTGATTCAGTAAATCACAATGTGATATGTAATCCTGGAAGCAGAATTCGCTCAGAGGATACAGATCTGCTGCGCAGTCGAAACTGCAATGCATCAGAGAAATTTCTCTATCCGAAATGTCGCAGTGTGTTATCACTGAACCATTGCTTATGTTTCGTGATGTGCATGTGATAAATGCATCGTGACAAGAAACCGACTTCAGTACAGGTAGAAATAGCATGCTGTTGGCTGAAACAACTGTTAGGAATAAGTTCATGAAAAGGATCGGTTTGCCTCTTCCTAATTTGTCAGCTAACATGCCTGATACTGTACTTCCCAGTAACTGGAAAAGAGGACAGAAGGACAGAATGGAAGAGAATTCTCCAACAGATAATCCACGGTGCCGAAAGAAGATCCCAGTAAACAATAAGAGTGCCACGGTTCCTGCAAGAAAGAAATGAAAGCCGTAGTAATAGTGAAATCACTTCAAAGCAATAAAACTGAAAATAAACTACAAAAGAGGCAAGTTAATTCCCCTTAAGGAAAGTTGAAGGTCGTGTGATCGGTTCTTGTTCGCTTTTCAGTGAAATAAAGTTGGAATGTCTAGAAAGCTCCACTCCGAGTACATTGTTGCTATGGCAACCGCAGGTGCACAACCATTGGTCCTTTCCAAGGACAAGCAGATACGTCCGTACTAATCTGAGGAAAACCATGGACGATGTACATGTAATACGTTCATTTGTGTGTGGCGTGTGTTACGTTCTGATAACCAAATGTTGGGTATAGATCATTTAACCGAAGGTTTTTTTTTGTGAAATTCATTTAACCGGAATGCTCAGTTTGCCAAACTGTCGTTTAACCGAAAAGTTTAGGTCAACGAGAAATCATTTTGTTTTGGGGACATGCCAAATGTAAAAACATTCTTCGAATTTCAAATAATTTGGAAGTACAAATGACTGCCCGGTTTAATCAGGCATTGCATTCTAAAGCGTAATTTGAAATACTCTTACGAAACAGTTTCGCCTATTCGTTCCTCTGTGTGTGCATTATTTCATTAGGGATTCACTGAGTAATTAACATACAAGAATTGTTTTTATACGTATATTTAGGGAAATTAAACGAAGTGTACAGTGAAGTAGCAAATTATTATGAACACCTACTAAATAACATCTCGGGATTTCCTGAGCATTTAAAGCAGCCTTAATTGGACGTAGCATGGGTTTAACGAGGTGCTGATATCGCTGTACAGCTACATTCAGTCAAGCTGGATATTATGGCATCAGTCGATTGTCGAAATCTAGCTGGAGGAGGATCTCTGTTACGAATAGGGCTCTGAATCGCATTCCACAAGTGTTCAATTGGATAATGGTCTGGAGACTGTGGGGACCATTTTAGAACTTTGAAGACAGTGTTGGGCTCTTGAAATTACGGTGTAGGAATTCCAGCCTGGCTGATTTATTATCCTGTGGATAGTAAGTAGCTCACTCCATCAGGAAACAAAATGCACATGCGCCGAATTACTTGGTCCGCATTGGTAACATACCTCGTAGCATCTAAATGCTGTTCCAGATGTATTGATTAAGGAACCAAATGGCAGCCTAGACGTTTATGAAACACAAGGCCATGACTTTAGAGAGATGAGTTCCTTCCGCTTGAGACGTCATTCTCATGTTACCCGGACTGATACGTCGGTGTCATGTTTGACGTCACACATAACAGCGTTAGAAACCAATTGGAAGTCTTGGTCACCACGTGACGTTCCTTGAATTCACTGATTCGTGCTGTTGAAGCCAGATTCTGTCCCCTTCCCCCATAGACATGTATTTACTAAAACCGCGATTCATCGGACCAGGCGACATTTTTTTCAGTACTCAAGGATCCAATTTTGGTGCTCCCTTACTGAATGCAGATGAGTTTGCCCGTTTCTTGAAGCGACGAGTAGTACACGAAGTGAATATCTGTTGAGCCGCCCCGGTGGCGCAGTGGTCTAAGCGATGGCCTCTGATCATTCGTCCGAACGGGGTCCGGGTTCGAATCCCGGTGAGGCATGGATGTTGTGTTTGTCTTACGGCATTGGCTCTTTCCCTTCCCTGGAACCAGTGACCCTAAATTAGGGACGGGCGACTGCTTATAGCCCATTGAGTTGCTCACGGTGGTTCGTTAAACCTGCAATAAAAAAAATATCTGTTGATATAGGCCATTCGCTCGAATGTGATGCGAGCACTATATGCTGAAATTATTCTCTTGATGTAGTTTTTGTACTGCACGATTGATTATTTGACGCAATTTAGCTCGTCTGTTACCTCGTACAATCCTCTCCAGTCAATGTTGCCTTCCTGCATCGACCAGTCGTTTCCACCCAGGAAAACCGCTCAATACTTCGTTTGTTGTTTGCACACCATCCATTGTAAAAGCTCGATGAAGTTGTTCTTGCATAACCGAGATGGTTTGCCGTTTTAAATGCTTGTATCTTCTCACCTAGTAACCATTAACATGCCTCATTCAAATTTCGCTAAAATCACGAATCTTTCCTTCTCTCCGTGCACTTCCAAATTCTTTGCAGTGTGTTGTTTAGAAAGCCTTCATACCGTCATAGTTGCGTAGGTAAGTGAGGATTGAACGTGTCTGATTGCTACTAGGTCCTTCTGATAACTTGTTATCTCAGCATGTATACGAAACTACGTCACAGCTCTGACGTCAAACTTTGTAAAAATAGGAAGCAGATTCGAGGCATTGAACACCTGCCCTAAAATGCGAAAAACGAAGTGTGACGTCATGTCGCAGATTTCGCAAATGGTGAAGAATACGTCTATACCGTCCCGGTAGCGCAGTGATGTAAGCGTTGGCTTCTGACTATCTACCATAGATGGGTCCGGGTTCGAACCCCGATGAGGTATGCATGTTGTGTTTGTCTTACGGCACTGGTTCTCTCCCTTTCCTGGAGCCAGTGGTCCTAAATTAGGGACGGGTGACTGCTTACAGCCCATCGAGTTACTCACGGTGTCATGGAACCCAGTTTTTGTTTTTGTTTGGGAGTTTAACGACCACCGTAAGTACCGCAATGGGATATAAGTAGTCGCCCATTCCTACTTTAGGGCCACTGGCTCAAGGGAAGGTAGAGAGCCAGTGCCGTAAGACAAACACAACATCCATGCCTCACGAGATTCGAACCAGGACCCATCTGGGACGAATGATCAGAAGCCAGCGCTTAGACCACTGCGCCATAGCGGAGGGAGGGGGAGGTTCGGTGCTATTAATATTATATTAAACTCAATATAAGGTGTATGTCAAACCAAAATGTATATGTACGTACATTAATTTAAAACCCATCGCTATGATGAGCTATTGTTCCTGATTTAACACCATCACTTTGATGCCAGTTAAATAATCTCATCACAATAAGCTGTTACTATGGCTCTATGTCACGTAAGCTTACTGATATACAAGGGGTTTGTATATCAGTGAGGTCACGTGATATCAGAGCTCTGTTACTCTGAACGTTTGTCACCCGGGGCCGCAGTAGTCTAAGCTCTGGCTTCTGACCACTCGTCGCAGATGGGTTAATCCCGAAATGGATTAACCCATCTGGGACGAGAAGCACTCACTCTCTTCTCTGGAACAAGTGGCCCTAAAGTAGCGACGGGCGACTGACTGCTTATTAGGGTGGGCCTTATGTGGTCTCAAAATTTTTTTTTTTTTGGAATTTGTTTCCTCCCAATCCATAAATATGTTCAATATATCAAAAAAATGATTTTCTGAATTTTTTATGAATATCAAGATATTTTTAGGCGTTGTTACCACCTTTACAGTACGAGATGGAGTTAGTACAATTTAATAGTACCAGATGGAATTTCATAAAGTTTTAAGGATTAAAAACATAGATATAAAACATATTATGAATTTTGGTTAATAATATACAATTGTTAATAACATACAATTGGATTATAATACACAAGTTAGTAAAATCATGCAATGCATTGCTTATGATACGCTTTCCAACATACCAGAAATTATTACGATAGTTATATGGATGATGGCTGTGGAATAAATCTCTCTCCTGTATCTTGATCTTTGACCCCATTTCCATGATATTCAACCGAACCGGTTCAGTATACCTCAGGAATAACATACTAAAGTTTTGTCGCAATAGAATTAGTTTTACGCAAGTTATGAGAATAATGGCTGTGGAATAAATCATGCTTTTGTGCAATGACCTTTGACCCGATTTCGTTGATATTCAACAAAACCGGTTCACTATACCTCCGGAACAACATGATAACGTTTTGTCGCAATCGAAGCATTTTTTTTTCGATTGGAGGTTTAACGACCACCGTGAGCAACTCAATGGGCTATAAGCAGTCGCCCGTCCCTAATTTAGGGTAACTGGTTCCAGGGAAGGGAGAGAGCCAGTGCCGTAAGACAAACACAACATCCATGCCTGACCGGGATTCGAACCCGGACCCCTTACGGACGAATGATCAGAGTCCAGCGCCTTAGACCACTGCGCCACCGGGGCGGCGAAGCATTTTTAGGTAAGTTATGATGCACAAGGACAATGGAATGGATCCCACTCCAGTGTCCTGACCTTTGACTCCATTTCGCCGATTTTCAATAGGGTTCGTTCCCAGGTGGTTCCCTACCACATACTAAAATTTCATCGAAATCGAACCATTTTTACGCGTTATGCCGCATGAGGGCAATGGAATAAATCTCGCTCTTATGTCCTGACTGACCTTTTACCCCATTTCGCCTATTTTCAATAGGGTTGGTCACCAGGTGGTCCCCTACCACATACTAAAATTTCATCGAAATCGAACCAATTTTACGTAAGTTACGACGCATAAAGGCAATGGAATGGATCCAGCTCCTATGTCCTGACCTTTGACCCTATTTCACCCATTTTCAATAGGGTTCGTCCCCTAGGTGGTCTTCTACCACATACTAAAAGTTCGTCGAAATCGAACCATTTTCACGTGAGTTATCGTGCGGACGGACAAAGCTGGAGCATATACGCTTCTTCAACCTACGGTTGGAAAGCGTAAAAAACTACTGCATTAATTAATAACACAAACCCCAAAAAACAACATTAATACTACATTACGTAAATTCAAGAAGTCCCAGACTTCATTCCTGTGTTTGTTGCTGTTATATCAAAGCTGATACATTTCGCTTTATCACAAATTCCCCACTTTCCTGGTGTACCATACGCAGCTGATGCAATCACGTTTTGCCGCCCCGGTGGCGCAGTGGCCTAAGGCGCTGGCCTCTGATCATTCGTCCGTAAGGGGTCCGGGTTCGAATCCCGGTCAGGCATGGATGTTGTGTTTGTCTTACGGCACTGGCTCTCTCCCTTCCCTGGAACCAGTGACCCTAAATTAGGGACGGGCGACTGCTTATAGCCCATTGAGTTGCTCACGGTGGTCGTTAAACCTCCAATCAAAAAAAAAAAAAATCAATCATGTTTCCTTTTCTTGACAATAATTTTGGTACCCATAATAACTGATCAACACCATCTCAAGATACCAAAATGGTAAGTCGGTCAACAGTTTCAGATACAACTATATCTTCGAGCAATTCCTTATCCCAATGAATAGTTAAAGGGACCTCAGCAGTTAATTGTTCCTTTAAGGTGTTTGCAATACTTTGACGGTGTTCACTCTTTCACGGCGAATTGAATTTACATTTATATTGTAAAGAGATGGATCTAATCCAAGATTTCGTACTGTAGGGGTCAGGATTAAAGCTGCCTGTTGATTGCTTATCTTTGAAACATCAAACCTAGCAGATAAATTACTATCCAGTACTTGTTTTCTTCCTCTTTTAATGGGGTTCTCTCCTGAAGTGGAAGGCTCTTCAGAAACAGTACCAGGACATTCTTTTTCTTCAGAATGCGAATCAGATGAAGAAAAAGAATAACCTTTCCCTCTCTGGATCTTATCTCTTCATGTTCCGTTTGTTTCCTTTTTCTGAAATGTTCTTTATTTTTCAAATTCTCTTCTTTTTGTTCCTAGCACCGAATCAACACTTCCTAATTTTCCTCGTTGTCCTTTCTCTCGTTGAGCCATAAGAAACAATTTGTCTACTTCAATCTGGATCATTTCTAAAGCTTTAGCTTGTGCTATATCAAAAAGGTCTTCCAAATTTTCTTTCCAAAGATTTTCCTTCTTAATCAAAGCATCTGTACTCTTGGCTTTATTTTCTTAATTCTTTTTCAGCCCTTGCCATTCCTTAAAATTTTTTTCAACTTTCTCAACAATATGATCTTTTGGTTTAGTAGGAATTCAAGCCTTTTCCTAGATCTTTAAAATAACACACGCAGTTGATTCAGGAGATTCCCTAACAGTTTGTTTCAAATCAAGTTTATAATGAAACAAGTTTGTAAAATCATGCAATGCATAGATTATAATACGCTTTCCAACATACCAGAAATCATTACTCAAGTTACCACTCAAGTTATGAGAATAATGGCTATGGAATAAATCTCGGTCCTGTGCCCTGACCCTTGATCCCATATCGATGATATTCTAAAGAACCGGTTCGGTATACCTGCAAAATAACATGATAAAGGTTTGTCGCAATCGAAGCATTTTTACGTAAGTTATGATGCATAAGGGCTATGGAGTAGATCCCGCTTCTGTGTCCTAACCTTTGACCCCATTTCGCCGATTTTCAATAAAATTCGTCTCCAGGCAGGCTCCTACAGCATACTAACATTTCATCCAGATCGAAGCATGTTTACTTAAGTTATGACGCATAATGGCGATTGAAGTGATTCCGCTTCTATGTCCTGACCTTTGACCCCATTTCGCCCATTTTCAATAGGGTTTGTGACCATGTGGTCCCCTACCACATACTAAAATTTCATCGAAATCGAACCTTTTTTACGTTAGTTATGACGCATAACAGCAGTGGAATGTATCACGCTCCTATGTACTGACCTTTCACCCCATTTCGTCCACTTAAAATAAGGTTCCTTCCCAGGTGATACCCTACCAGATACTAAAATTTCATCGAAATCGAACGATTGTTACGCGAGTTATCGCGCGGACGGACATACGCACACAACGCGTGACGTAATGAAGTAGATGGGAATCGCGACCATCTGCTATCAAGATTATGACGTCATAAAACTTTAATAGGATCCACACACAACGCGTGACGTAATGAGACAGATGGCGTGACCGCGCGCCAACATTCTCAAACGCAAGATTGTGACGTCATAAAATTTCTAAGCATTGGAAACATTAATGGAACGACGCCATGACAGTAAAATCGTTATAATTCGGGGTGGTTATTTAACCCACTAAACGAACTATTTTAAAGTCGAGATCAAGCTAAAAGCTGAATCGATTTCTAGTACCAGGAAACGGTAGGTTAACGACTTTCATCAAAATTCTTAGAGCCGTTTTCAAAATAAAATGTATATACATACAAACAACAAGAATTGCTACTTTAAGGTGGACGTCAAGTAATTTTGCTTCCTATACTTCCAATGGAAAAACTTCTGTACACATTTTCTTCACAATTAATGCGTTCCCAAGAATGAACATTTGAACATCGATTAAAATAGCTTCATTTCATAACTTGGAATACTTAATATTTTCTAAACCATAACCGTAATTATATTTTCTAAACCATAACCGTAATTATATTTTCTACACCATAACCGTAATTATATTTTCTATACCATAACCGTAATTATGCAATCCAACGTTTATTTGTCCACTGACGTCATCAAAGTACAGTTCGCACCATCTTTTTTCTGGTTCCAACACCACCAAAGGAAACGTTATTGTTTTTTAATATAATTATGCGTTTGTTTTAGAAAATGTTAAGTATTCCAAGTTATAGTATGAAGTTATTTTAATCATTGTTCAAATTTCCATCCTTAGGAACTCACTAATTGTGAAGGAAATGTATACAAAAGGTTTTCCATTGGAAATATAGGAAGCAAAATTATTTGACGTCCACCTTAATAGTGTGTGATAAGAGCGTTGGAATGGATCCCGATCCTATGTCCTGACCTTTGACTCCATTTGTCCCATTTGCAATAGGGTTGCTCTCCAGGTGGTCCCCTACCACATACTAAAATTTCATTGAAATCGAACCATTTTTACGTTCCATTATGACGCATAAGGGCAATGGAATGCATCCCGCTCCTATGTCCTGACCTTTGACTCCACTTCACCTATTTTCAATAGGATTCGTCCCCAGGTGGTCCCCTACCACATACTAAAATTTCATCGAAATCGATCCATTTTTACGTGAGTTATCGTGCCGACAGACGGACGGACATACAGACACGGACAGACGGACGGAAAAAGCTGGAGCATATACGCTTCTTCAACCTACGGTTGGAAAGCGTAAAAAATGATTCCATTACCTCACTAATAGACAGAAGCTTCGAAGGATGAAGCGATGACGAAATTTGGCCAATTATCATACTTCTGTACTTCTTCTAGCAGAAATAGAACTTTCATAAATTTTACACATGTTTGATGCCATTTAATACTATGTTGTAAATTGCTAGAATTGCAAAAACGTTCCTACTAGAGCTCTGAAAAATACATCCACTCTGTGCAACAGTCAGCCACTAGCAGAATCAATTGGATAATGCTACAGCGCCACCTGGTGGTTTGAGTGAAGTGCCACCTTGTGGTTGCCTAGCGCAACATGTGTTTAACTGTATTGCCAGATGGTGGGAGACTACAGTTCCATCTGGATTGCAATGAAATTACCAAACAGATCCATGTAATGAGTAATATAGTAATACTTTCGACCCTGGTAGCGACTTCTAAATCTGATCCGATTTGAAAAAACAATAACTGATTTATTTTCTCACATGATGAAACATTTTGAAAAAAACATCGCACTTTTTCAATAATTTGATCCTGGCATGCAGGACTGTAACATTATCATTCTGACCGATCGATTTCTTGCTGATAGGTCATGCAGTACTCACTGGTCGAACTTTGTCATAAACCCAAGAGCATGCGTCCTCCTTTCTACTCTCGTTCTGTGTACATAAAACCATTCTATTCTTTTTTTTTTTTTTGATTAGAGGTTTAACGACCACCGTGAGCAACTCAATGGGCTATAAGCAGTCGCCCGTCCCTAATTTAGGGTCACTGGTTCCAGGGAAGGGAGAGAGCCAGTGCCGTAAGACAAACACAACATCCATGCCTCACCGGGATTCGAACCCGGACCCCTTACGGACGAATGATCAGAGGCCAGCGCCTTAGACCACTGCGCCACCGGGGCGGCATATATAATTCTTCAACGGTTAGATATTGGTCATTTGATATGGCTCGGTTGAGATCCTCTTCAGATATCTGATAGACGACCTGAACGTAGTTGAACTCTGCAGCTTCTGTCTCCTTCAGGGGTTTTCCGGAACCGACGGCGACTATGTACTTTCGTCTACAGCAACCTCGCCATACACCTCACAAATATTGCGACAGGCTTCAGCTGCATTGCTGCCTTTGTGGAAGTCACAAAGAAAACAGTGTCTAATGTGATCCTTATTGCTTGGTATGTTAATCCTTGTGTGACTTGTTTGCGAATGTGATGCACCTGCATACTTGGTGCCATTTTATAGCCTAGTCCTCGAAGCATTTTGACCATTACTGGCGCCATCTTTTGTTGCACTTGTTACTTAAATTGTTTACTTGGAATTTGCATCATGAAAAACTGGTAGAACTTTAGCACACACTATAACATAATTATCTTTCCGCTATAATTTGTCCTTACGTCAGTGATTACGTTATGTATGCTAAAGTAAATGTAATATTCATTCGCATTACAAGAGAGAAGGTATTCATGCGCATTACAAGAAAGAGGTCAATTGTAGTACTTACGAATATGTTTATTTTGCTTGCGTGGTTTGTATTCCACATTCACATCCGGTTTATTGGAGTACTCAATACAATATCAGTGATTCAACATCCAATCGCAGTATCCACATACGTCACTTGTTCCTGCCTCAGTGTGTTACCAACATCATTCTCGTTTGAGGAAAAAGACATAACGTTAAGGTTTGAAAATGTCTAAGAGAACGAACTCAAATTTCCATAGAAAAAGAAACTCAAAAGGAAAGTTAAAATAAAATATACGTTCCAACACCTAACACAGTTCCGATTTTTGGTGAATATAAAGTTGCTGGGCCTATATTACAGAGAAAAAGAAACCAGTCAAAATCATGGCTAGTTGAGAGAAATAACGTATCCTAAGAAAAACAGCAGTAGGAAACATAATCGCTTTGACTCAAGGAAATTTCTGACCGTCGTTAAAGACCGGATTGCCCAGCTTGCTGACAAAACGCAGATTACAGTCGTGGCCAAAGGTCCTGCACCAATAGACCGAAAGTCGATTTTTGATGTTTGAAGTCAACTTATACAGCGTAATGGTAAAGTCATGAATACATATTATACACCATTTTAAAAGACATTTCATGCTGAATTCAAATATTTTTACAGAATGTTATTACCAGTAGTAGAAGTGAAGTTACAAGCAAAAATGTGCAAGAGAGAAAACACAAATCCAGTTCTGACAAAGCGTTCGCGCCCCTCTAATCCGCTATAGCTTTCTCCGACGTCCGCTAGTGAGATATAAAAGGATGTAGAATCGTCTGACGACTTAGAAGAGCAGCGGATGGCTTAGTGGTTAGCGAGTCAGACTATCAATGCAAGGTCCTCAGGTTCGATCCTAGGCTGATCTTTCAGAGATGGTGTGATTTACTAACAATCGCTGAATATCCATTGTGCATCGGACGAGCACGTTAAGTGACGGCCCCTAGGCTGGACCCACTGGTTAAATGGGTATCTTTTCCTATGCCTCCCCTGAAATTCTCTCACCCCTCCATGTGCAACATCGTACTTGTACGGTGGCGCCATCTACTGTACTCTAATCTCACTACAAAACTGTTCTGTCAAAGTCGCTAGACTTGCTCTCATTCCTTCCGTTTCTGTGTCCTGCCCAAAAGGCGACCTCGCTGTAGGTGGCTGGGACCTAAACTCTACTCACTGAGGACGGAAGTCTTACAAGAAAATGACAAATACTGTGTGTGTGTGCCGACTTAGAACAAAGCTGCTTGTAGTCAGTTGACGGACGTTTATGCAGAATTCCTGGGGATATTTGAATTTAGGACTGTCAAAGACCCGACCTTCCCGAACATTAGGAACGGAAGACTGCTTATATACCTACAGTTACTCACGGTGGAAGTTAACCTCAGAAATTAAAACCAGTATTACTACTAGTATTTCTGTTATCAGTGATTTTATCATTTTTGTCTTCCATCATATGTTCGTAAGAAACAGTGTTAGGAAAGTGTTTTTAAATCATCCTAGCTTTCTACTGAACATCGTGCCCCAGGCAAAAAAACAGTACTCGGACGAAATACTTTCATCAAGGCAAATAATAACAATAAAGGATTCTTCTTCCTGCTTACCTCCGTACCAACAGAAAAGAGCTGCTTTCAAAATAACCAGTTGTTTGTTTATTTGAGGAAAACATGCACGTGGGCGATCAGCTGATATGCTTGAATCTCTGACCTATTAGAAATTAAATCAATGTACATAAACCTCAAAACAGATAATTATTTTCAAAATGAGAGTAACAATTTCTAAGAGATCGGAAATACATGTTAACAAATGGACACAAAACCACCGTGATAGCGCAGTTGGTTAATTCGCTTTGCGCTGTGTGGCAGGCGGACGTTTCTGACGGGTGTTCGAATCCTTGTCCTGCCGGCCATCTAGTCTGCGGTTTTTCCGGGGTTTTCCGCAGGCTCCTTGTGGTTGGGAACGCGAATACGTAGATGATTCCTCGTGAAATTGGCCCCAGACACGCTTTGTCCCTTGTCCGTATGCAGCAGAGGAATTGCAAGCTGGCTGCATTAATTTGCCAGTAACCCTCAAGGGCTGATGGTCGTCTTTGCGTGACTCAACTCGCCATGGGCGGACGAAATAAATGGATGGAAATGCGCACAGAAGGCTTGTCTGAAATGTTTTAGGACTGATCTTAATTTTAACAGTATTGCCAGTACCATTCATTGGCCGCTACTCGAACTACTCACTATGAACTCTGAATTTTTTTGGTGTCAAGTTTCATTAGTATAAACAAAGCGGTTCTACTGGAAAGTCGTGTTTAAGTTGGTGAAATAAAATCATCTTATGGATGTACTGAGCAAAGATTGGCATTCAAATTTTGTTTCAAGAAAAAGTGCATGGGGCAGTTGCCATAATGTTTGCAACATATGGACATGCACCATCCCGATATTTCAGCAGGTATGAGCGACTCTGTGAATGGCGGGAAGATGTTCAGTACGGCCTGCGGAGCTGCCAGCCCTTCCAGTACAGACCCCAAGATCTAAAACGTTCTGCAGCTGTTAATGGAAAGTAATATGAAATCAAACGAGCTTTAAATCAGGATACCATGCGTTCGACTGCGGTTGAAGATTTGAAAAAATAAAATAAAAAAGAGGTGTGCTCGTTCTTCGTACCACACATACTGACAGCTACGCAGGAGGAGGAGTGAATGGCTGTGTGTCGTGCTTTGATTGAGACGGCCGACAGTGATCGAGACTTTAAAAAAAAAAACTTGTATTCGGTGATGAATCCCGGAGCTTTGCGTACTACTAAAGAAATTCGTCTTCAACTACACGTTGAACGTGAAGTTGTGCGTAACAGGATATGTTTGCCAATCTGACGACGTACTTCTTTCAAAGCCGTTGTTTTTAAGTAGATGATAAATGCAAGTGAATAGCAATTCGTTATGTCACTCTGTGGAAGTTATTGTTTCGATATAAACATTACATTCTTCACTGAGCACAATTCATCTTCCATATGCTTCTAAAAAGATTCGATATATTTGCATCTCTATTTGCACAATGGAAATTAGTCCTACTCATTTGTGTGGAGTCTGTACATTTCCTTAATAAAAGTGGACAAGATAAAAAATAACGTCATCCTGCTGCCTCATTGAGACAAAAGTTTGGCAGAATCTTCTTTTCGGAGGTACAAACACTGAAGTGCCAGAAAAACTGGTACACCAGTCTAATACTTGGTAGGTCCACCACGGGAGCTCAGGACTGCAGAAATACGACGGGGCATGGACTCCACTAGCTTCTGGAAATATGCTGTAGGTAATGCACACCATCCTTTCTGCAGAGCGCTCCACAATTCGGGTGTATTCCGAGGTCTCGGATTTCTGTGTTCGATAGCGCGTTGATGGCATCCCAAATGTGTTCTATCACGTTCAGATCTGGGGACTTGGGTGGGATGGCAACACCCCAAACTCAGATGAATTCTGCTCTAACCATAATGTGGCGTCCCGACACTTGTGTGGAGGTGCATTGTCTGTTGGAACAGACCCAACCCATCAGCATGAATGCAGGACATGAACGGGTGTACCTCACCAGAAAGGATGCGCACATAGCGTTGGCTGGTCACAAACGTTTGTAGAAGTACCAGGGGTCCCAGTGAAGTCCAGCTAAACACAACCCATACCATTACGGACCCCCACCAGCCGGTACAGTTCCCTGTTGACAGGCGGGATCCATGGCTTCATGCGGTTTGCGCCACACACGAATCCTTCCATCTGCCCGATACAGTGGGAAACGTGACTCGTCAGACCAGGCTACTTGTTTCCAGTCATCAAGTGTCCAGTGGCGGTGTTGCCGTGCCCAAGCGAGACGCATAGCTTTGTGTCGCGCACCTATCAAGGGGACTCGATTTGGACGTCGGCTCCCAAAGCCGATATCGTGCAGGGTACGTTGCACAGTCCGGACGCTGATGCTTGTTGAGGCTCCAGCATTGAATTCCGATGATACCTGCGAGAGTGTTGCACGCCTATCGCGTGAAACAATTCTTGACAGCCGACGATGGTGACGTTCACCCAATGTCTTTTTACGGCGAAACTGGTATCGTAGGTGGGAGGTTTTCCCGAAATTCTTGTAGTCACCGTACACCCTTCCAATGGTCGTTGGTGAAAAAACGAACTTCTTTTCTACCTGCGAAATACTATGGCCCATCTCACGAGCGCCAAATGTGACACCGCGTTGAAAATCGCTTAAATCTTTATTACTTGTCATTCTCATGCCGAAAACAGCTCCGACAGCTGGCAAGGTGTCCATCGCTTTATATACGCACTGGCGGACGCAACCGAGTACGCGCATAGGTGACGTTGCTATGTATTTTGCATAAGCTCATCGGTACCATCGGTTGTGGCACTTCAGTGTATGTATTGTTTTTTTTTACTACATCGTAAAAATTATTAAAAATAGGTATGAATCTTAATACCCGAATTTATGAAAGCGATTATTAAAACTGAAAATGCTGAACGCACCTTTGTATCAGACGAAACATTTTCACTGTTTGAAGTAACTACCGATGCTAATTCCGTGAGATGATTTTGTCCTTCAGCACTTGCTACCTTCGTGTAAACTACAGTTTCATTCATTGTCTAAAAGACTCCTTCTTTAGGTCATCTCATTCACAGTTCTAAGAAAACAAAGAATAAAAAAAAAAAAACTACAATTGAGACAATTGAAAGATTTGATAAAAAATAAGAAACGAACACTTTCATAAGTGATAATAAAATACCTTTTACCTCATCTTATCTGTTTATAAATTTCTTCATTATGAGAGTCAAACCCGAGTTCTTTTTAATACTTGTTTGCATACATTTTGAGGCATGTTCTAAGGAAAATAAAAAGACTTTCTGAAAATTACTTCTTAAAATATATGTTCTGGACAAAAACCTGACTTTTGAGATTTACGTGGACATCCAGAAAAAATATGCGTTGCTAACACTGTGGCAGTACTACAGCATGATATGGTGCGTTGGGAAAGACAACGCACCATATCATGCTTATCATGCTTTATCAGTAAGACAACGCACTATATCATGCTTATCATGCTTTATCAGTAAGACAACGCACCATATCACTCTTATCATGCTTTATCAATGGGCAATGTCATGCTTATCATGCTTTATCGGTAAGACATGTCATGCTTATCATGCTTTATCATAAGACAACGCACCATATCATGCTGCTCCCGTCGTTACTGATGTTTTCGGAAATGGAAGTTGGAAAGTTGAACTAGCCAGCCCAAAATTCTGATAAGTTCGTAGAGAATCTCTGGTTCGAATTGGATCCCCTTGTACGAAAAATACAATACTAAAAAAACCTGAACTGGTTACCTCTTTGAAAACAGTTTGGCGGAACACATCGACGGACATTATAAAAAAAACAGAAACCGGACCATCTCGGACGAATGGTCAGAAGACAGCCCTCAGGTCACTGGCCTACTGGGGTGGTGAGTTTTGTTTTGCAACACATAAAAATGTTATATCCAAATAGCGTATCTGTACATATTGTCAATGGATTAATTAGCCAAACCCGAGTTCTTTTAATAGTCAAACCAATAACTTGCTGATGCTTTGAACGAATAACTTGTTGTTGTATAACAGGCAATACGTTTTCAGATTTACAACAATTTTGGTATTGTCGAAGCTTATTGATTTTCACTCTGGTGCACTCATTAAACTTTCCCTACGACGCTCACAGTTTCACTGACTCCTGCGTAAAATACACTGGCGGAAAGTGAAAAAAGAACACCAAGAAGGAGACGTCTGATACCAACGAAATTTATACAGCATAATAACAGAATACAGAGGATAACTTGATCAAAACATTATGGCAAAATACAGCTGTATTTGCTGGTAAACTGAAAAATAACATTTCCATGTAACATGGTTAGTACGAGGTTGAACCGCCATGAACTGCGTCACACTGTGCAATTCTGGCAAGGAGTCTGTCGTACAGATGTTGGATGTAAGTTTGGGGTATTGAGTTCCAAGCATCCTCAACCTGGACGCGTAAATCGGGGATAGTCGTGGCTGGCCGTGGAAACCGGATAAGTCGTTGTCCCATAAAATCGCACACGTGCTCAATGGTGGACAACTCCGGTGAACGTGCAGGCCATGGAAGTTGTCTCACACCCTGAAGTGCGTGTTGCGTTGCACGTGCCGTGTGTGGGCGTGCGTTATCTTGATGGAAAACACCACGATGGACCGACCTTACAAATGGCACAACAACGGGCTGAATGATGTTGTTGATGTAGGAGGTGCTGTTTAACGTACCCGGTACAAACACTAGTTGTGTACAAGAGTGATAGCTGATCGTTCCCCACACCTAGGACACCAGGTGTAGGCCCTGCGGGTCGCTGGCGGATGCAAGAAGTGTGGAGACGCTCCCTGTGCGTCTGCGAACACGCATACGGCTATCGGAGGCTCCCAAGAAGAATCTGCTTTCATCGCTCAACACGACAGATCGCCATTGCGTTCTCCAGTGCAGACGGTGATGACACCACGTCTGTGACTCCCGGTTCCACGTCTTCTCGTGTGGGAATGTTCCTCGGACCATCTACGCCACCATCGTACCACCACCGATACTTCCCGTCCAATTCGATCCGCAATACCAAGATACGACCACCCGGCCTTCGCGGAGTCCGACTAGTCGACCTCGCTCAAAGTCCGATAACTGCTGAAATCTTACACGTCTTCCATTTCCAGGCATTGCAGCTTCTTCAGGGTCTTCGCACTTGTCCGTACGCCGACGACTGATTACATTCACTTCGCCGTACTCCTCAAATACCACCAACGATAATTTGCATATTATGCCGTGCTGGGGCGTAAGCGCTCGCCGGTTGGTCCTGAAATTAACATCACACCTACGTAAACGCGACCCCTATTAACATATGTAAATTTCATGATCGTCCGCCAATTCCTTCTTGGTGTTCTTTTTCACTTTCCGCCAGTGTATATAACGAAGTGAATTTCTCCGTCATTTTTATCCGCGCCAGGATTCGAACCCGGGTCCACTCATTCCGGAATAAGTTGCTCTACCAATTAAGTTACGCGGACATTTTATTCTGATTCCTATCTGCCTTTATGTTGTGTGCGTCCTTCTGGCAGGTACGTCACATCTCCTGGTACGTTACATCATCTCCTCCTTATTATTTTTTTTTTTCGAAGTGCTGCTCTTATTTTTCCTATCTCGCGGTGTGGAAATAACATCACACCATTGCGAGATTGTGAACGGTCGGGTCATCCGGATAGTTCGGGCGCCATTATAACGAAGTGAATTTCTCCGTCATTTTTGGTCTACGCCGGGATTCGAACCCGAGGCCGCTTATTCCGGAACAAGTTGCTCTACCAATTAAGCTACGCGGACATTTTATTCTGATTCCTATCTGCCTTTATGTTGTGTGCGTCCTTCTGGCAGGTACGTCACATCTCCTGGTACGTTACACATGTACATTATCTTCTACATTAAAAGCCGAATGTGCTCCAGCCACTAGTTGAGCTGCACATTTTCTAATTTCCGTACTTTAAGTAATTGCTGAAACAGCAGAATTAATTTTTCTCTGTTGCAGCACTTAGACGGAGGTTCTCATATTTTCTCATTGTCTGTGAGACTTTTGGTTCCTTTGTCTCTGATTATCCTGTTTAATTATAATGCACTTTCCACAGTTTGAACAAAATTGAGACCAAACTACAAAGTATTACTCTCTGGCTCTTTAATGAGATGAAACAATTTCCAATATTCACTTTGCCCTTCTCAATAAGCACGTATCATTTATATTCAACGCCTTCCTAAACATGTTTAATATCCATTGTTTGCAATGTTACTGAACATCATTTTAGTACTGATAAAATTGTAATGTAGAACAATGAATAAGAGTCTACATACAGTCTACATACAGTCTCTACAGTCTCTACGTAGCCTCGTGAGAGGAGAACACGATAATGCAAATGTTTTCCGACACCGAAAAAAAAGGAGATAGATAGCTTCCCCAGTGGGAGAGTGGTCTGAAGCACATAGTTCTGTCCATTCGTCGTAGATGAGGGTCAGAGTTTAAGTCCTAGATGAGACATAGATGGTGTGCTTGATCTAAGGCTCTGGCTGTCTCCCCCCCCTTGTAAATCCAGTGATCTAAAATAACAGAGGGGCCACTGTTTATAGCAGTTGCTAATGGCGTTCATTCATAACCCCCTTCTCCAGCAAATAGAGGCAGACAGAGAATCTTTGCTTCTTCTCAAAACAACACATTTTCCTCAGCCAATTACAGGAAACCGTAACTGTCCTTTTCACATGAGCAAACTAAAGCATGCAAATAGTTTTCCCAAAGCAAAGACAGCCGCCCCGGTGGCGCAGTGGTCTAAGGCGTTGGCCCCAGATCATTCGTCCGTAAGGGGTCCGGGTTCGAATCCCGGTCAGGCATGGATGTTGTGTTTGTCTTACGGCACTGGCTCTCTCCCTTCCCTGGAACCAGTGACCCTAAATTAGGGACGGGCGACTGCTTATAGCCCATTGAGTTGCTCACGGTGGTCGCTAAACCTGCAATCAAAAAAAAAAAAAAAAAAAAAAAAAGCAAAAACAAAAGCGATGACATCACCGACAATCGAAATCTCAGAAGTAATGATCATATATTCTGACAAAAAGTCCCCCTATTTTGTGCAGTAAAGGCATTTTTTTTATTGGAGGTTTAACGACCACCGTGAGCAACTCAATGGGCTATAAGCAGCCGCCCGTCCCTAATTTAGGGCCCCTTTTTCCAGGGAAAGGAGAGAGCCAGTGCCGTAAGATAAACACAACATCCATTCTTAACCGGGATTCGAACCCGGACTCCTTTGGGACGAACGATCAGTAGACATCGCTTAGACCACTGCACCACCAGGGCGGCGTAAATGTATTCCAAGGTCTGTAATTAGTAGATGAAAAAAAAATTCCTACAACACTTTTTTTTTCTTTCGCTTGAGGCTATAAAGTCGTGGCAAATACTTGCACACTAACGTAGGAAAACCTTTTTTTACATTGTAAAATTTTATTCATGGTTGTAACTGTCAGGAGACAATAATTTTAATTCTCATTTTCAGAAGTGGAGATATGGTATGTTAAGTAAACATGGCTGTCTCGGTGGCGCAGTGGTCTAAGGCGCTTGCCTATGATCATTCGTCCGTAAGGGGTCCGGGTTCGAATCCCGGTCAGACATGGATGTTGTGTTTGTCTTACGGCACTGGCTCTCTCCCTTCCCTGGAACCAGTGACCCTAAATTAGGGACGGGCGACTGCTTATAGCCCATTGAGTTGCTCACGGTGGTCGTTAAACCTCCAATCAAAAAAAAAAAAAAAAGTAAACATGCATTTGTGTCGTCGATGAGGGAAAGAAAATGATAATTCATTTTGTTCACAAACCACAATGTAATCGAAACATGGCATCCCCAAAATATCATAAAAGACGTTATGCAGAGATTTGCTGTTTTGCTCTAAAGAGATTCAAATAAAACTCCCAAAACCCTGGATCAGAACCGGTTCATGAGAAAATTTTCACCCAGGCTACCCGATGACCAAGTGATGCGTGAGCAGTTTTAATACCTGGGTTCAGTGGCCAAGTGGTCAGAGGTTTCTTGCCTTGGATCTAGGTTCGAGTTCGAATCAGGCATGGGTGATGAGCTTGTCCGACGACGATGGATCTGTTTCCTCCCTGGAACCCGTGGTCCCAGTTGAAGGATCGGCGGCATCTTATACCCCTGACAGTTGCTCACGGTGGTGGTTAATCCGTACCCGCGGAAAAATAAAAGAACAATTCTTTTCGTCGGGCAGGAGGTAGCGCTTTGTAAGCTCAACTGCTAAGTATAAAAATTATAAAACAAAATCAAACGTAGTTTTAAACTAATGATATTTTGAGAGGAGTGTTATACTAACAGATCTGATGTACGGAACATCTACTAATTGGAAACGCTCGTTCCCGAAATTTTACACTATGCTTAGTTGTACGAACATTTCCTGCACTGGCTCACTATGTGATTCACAAAGAAGAGACAGGTGTTCAACTCTTATTGCCTTACGAACGCATCAGTGGTCGGACGTGAAATTACACTAGCATCTGTGACGTGATACAGTACCAGTGGTTGTATTAGTAGCATCGCGGACAGAGTTGTAAACTTATTAAAAAATAAATAAATAATAATAAAATGAAAAAGGTAGACTTTCACGGTTGGTTCACCACTGGTGCGATGTTCTGTTGAGATCATCATGTTCCTCTTCTGGCACGCTGAATCATCCGAAGCAGAAAATGACGATGGACTGGAAGACTGACTGTTCTGTTGAGACCTTTGGGACCAACTTGGTTCAAGCTATTTCCATTAGCCTCTATGAACAGGAATTACAAACGAAGAGTTTCCAGTTGGTGTATTCACACCCCGGCAGCACCCTGCTATCTATTAACCCTCCTCAAAAAACAAATTATAAAAAAAGAAATAATAACAGTGGGGAACACAACTTTTAATGCCTAAGAACCTTTTTTGGGGTCACAGATTCCGAAAAGTTCCGAAAATGGAATTTGTTTTTGTCCATCAGATCTGCTTCTCCCAATATGACATATACAGAGAAATCCGAAGAAGTCTTGAACACGAAGAACAACACACAAGTTTCGTCATTGAGACATGCTGCTGAACTCACGTTTCTGTGATTTCCTGCGATGCGATGTTTCCGGACATTCGCGATGGATGCTCCAACAATAGTCCGCCATCATATGCGTATTCCATCGTCCACGGTATTGTTTTTCAATGGCCCTTATGTCCTGGATAAATCGCTCCCCTTGTTCATTGCAGATATCACCAAGACAACGTGGATATCGATCCAAATGAATGTGGAGGTAATGTAATTTGATGATCATGTTAAAACCAAGTGTACAAAACACAGTGAGCATATACTCCACGAGTTTACGGTAGTTAGCGGCCTTATGGTTCCCATGAAAATTCTGTACAACCATACAAAATGACGACCACGCACATGCCTCAATATCGTCCACTGAGTCTTGGAAACGCTGGTCTCTCATGAGTTTCCGGATTTGTTGTCCATCGAATATACCTGCTTTTATTTTCTCCATGCTCAACGCTGAAAATTTTCTACATATGTAGCCGAAATGCATTCCATCTCTCTTAAGTGCCCTTACAAATTGTTTCATTAAACCAAGTTTGATGTGCAATGGTGGCAATATGACCTTTTCTCTGTCCACCAGTGATGTTGAGGTAGGAGGTAGACGTCATAGTTTCCTGCACATGAATGGCTAGAAGCCCAGGGTTTCCCAGAACAACATTTACCAAAGAATTACACTTGAGTCACCGACATGTTTTCATCCCACGGTGCATCCTGGTGCCAACAGTTCCCCAGGTAAATAACGCATACGTACCCGGCTGTCGCCATGATTAAAAGGAAACGAGATTCATGGGACCAGACGATTTTCTTCCAATCATTCAGTATCCAGTTTCAATGCCCGCATGCCCATTATAGGCACTTTAGAAGGTGAACCGAAGTTAGCATGGGCACTCGGAGCAGCCTGTGGCTACGCAGCTCCAATTTGAGCAGGGTTCCATGTCCTGTGTGTTGTGACACATTACTCCTATTGCCAGAATTCAAATCAGTGGCGAGTTGCGCCATAACATCACTTTTGTTGGCTCGTGTCATACGGGATAGCTTTTGTTCTCTTCTAGCATCGATGATGATCCTTAGTCGTCCACACCTCCCTCTCGGTTCGTAGTCGTCCACACCTCCCTCTCGGTTCGTAGTCGTCCACACCTCCCTCTCGGTTCGTAGTCGTCCACACCTCCCTCTCGGTTCGTAGTCGTCCACACCTCCCTCTCGGTTCGAACCACTTTTCGAAAGTAGTAACCACGGCTGACCGTGATTACCTCACAAGCCTTGTCGTCTCGGAAATGATTTGATCCAGTCGTCTGGCCATCACAATTTGGCCTTTCCCATCTGTTGAACAAGGATAACACTGATTAACAGAGCTTAGTGTACAGGTGTTATACTGTTTCATAACCTCACATGGACCATTGTTTACCTGCAGTTGCTTCGATTTGAATGAAGACACTGGTCATGGTGTTTCGGGCTTTCGTTTTATCTACCTACTATCCAAGTTGGCTGAAAGTAGGAGTCGTGACCATTGAGCAGCTCCTACAAGCTGACCTCTATCGGAGAAATCTACTGGCTATTTCACCATATTTACTACCTACCCTTGAAAACGAAGCCAAATTCATTCTTATCGTGTTTACTCTATACACCCTGTATCCGAACCTGGTCTCCACAACAGCACTGCAATTAGTTTCATCTGCCTCACTTCATCTGCCATTTAAAGTTACGTATTTAACCCAAACGATATTGCTTTATCTTGCCTAGACTTCAGCATAATATCGACATCTAAGTATCTTTTTAACCATTATATGCAATAATGAAGCTAAATTTCCCATGTAACACCGAAAGCATGGAATACTCTTAGGCATACTACTGTATTAATTAACCCACACAACAAGACATTCAGTGACTATTACTCCGCAGATTGCCAGTTCCTAAAACATTGCATCGAATCAACCGATCACCTACCCGAAACAGCGAATAATGTCATGCTCTAAGAGATACCGGACATATTTATTTTGATGGCAGTCTACTACCTCCTCTTTTGAAGTTGATGTCAACCATTACTACACCTGTGTATGAATATTTACAATTGCCTCCCGTACACCAGGTATGTATCTATTTGTTCATATTAGTGAAATATACGTAGAACCTACCTTTTCCACATAATTTACCAAATCAACTTACCTGCAAAATCACTTCATAATGCCAGTTCACATATCGAAATATTTGGAACCCTCCTTTGTTCCACATGACAGTTTGAATTTAATGAAGCACGTACTCCGAGTGCTGCACGCTCTTTTCAACAAAAGTGGAAGCTTTCTTAGTGGCGCGTTGGTCTGAGTGCGGCCTTCTTACCATTCGTCATAGATGGGTCTGGGTTCGAATCGCGGTGAGGTATGGATGGCGTGTTTGTTTTACGGTACTGGGCTCTCTTCCTTCCCTAGGACCAATGGCTCTAAATTATGGAGGGAAACTGCTTACAGCCTTTTGAGTTGCTCACGGTGGTAATAAAACCCTAAGATAAAAAAAAATGCCGCCCCGGTGGCGCAGTGGTCTAAGCGATGGCCTCTGATCATTCGTCCGAACGGGGTCGGGGTTCGACCCCCGGTGAGTCATGGATGTTGTGTTTGTCTTACGGCACTGGCTCTCTCCCTTCCCTGGAACAAGTGACCCTAAATTAAGGACGGGCGACTGCTTATAGCCCATTGAGTTGCTCACGGCGGTCGTTAAGCCTTCAATCAAAAAAAAAAAAAAAAAAAATGGGTGCCTCATACCCCATGGTAAAAGGGTGGCGCAGTGGTTCTTTTTATTTATTTATTTTTTTTTAATTGGAGGTTTAACGACCACCGTGAGCAACTCAATGGGCTATAAGCAGTCGCCCGTCCCTAATTTAGGGTCACTGGTTCCAGGGAAGGGAGAGAGCCAGTGCCGAAAGACAAACACAACACCCATGCCTCACCAGGATTCGAACCCGGACCCCTTCGGACGAATGATCAGAGGCCATCGCTTAGACCACTGCGCCACCGGGGCGGCTTTTTTGATTGGAGGTTTAGCGACCACCTTGAGCAACTCAATGGGCTATAAGCAGTCGCCCGTTCCTAATTTAGGGTCACTGGTTCCAGGGATGGGAGAGAGCCAGCGCCGTAAGACAAGCACAACATCCATGCCTGACCGGGATTCGAACCCGGACCCCTTTCGGACGAATGATCAGAGGTCATCGCTTAGACCACTGCGCTACCGGGGCGGCTCGCAGTGGTTCAAGAGCAGGCTTCTGACCATTCGTCCGAGTTCGAATCCCGTAGAGGCATGGATGTTACGATAGTCCGTATAGTGAGGCAGCTTAGCATGAAAATGTGGACACACCGGACAAGAGCACCAAATTTTTTCCACGTGCTACTTAGGGCCATAGCTTTCAATTTTCGATAGAAACCACCTCCTCCGGCTGCCATCTTGAATTTTATAGCAGCAATCTTGAAATATAAGTATATTATTCATATCTGGCTTCTAAAGCACTTAGGATCACAATCTTGGTGTGTAAATATACATTTTCGCAGCCACGGAATGCAAATAGACAATGTTTAAATGCATCAGACGATTTATTTATTCACAACATGACATTTTACTGGTGCACCTGTACACCATTTAGAAAACATTCACCAATGTTTTGTTTTCAAAATTATACATGTACTAAATACATACATACTAAATACACACTAAAACACATATAATTTTACATTCTTATATGAAAGAGGCTATTATGATGCCATTTTGAAAGATGCACTTGCTTCTGCCGTATTCAAACATTGACATCCACAGAGTTCTGTGCAATTCCAGCCTGCCTTTCTGCATGCACACCATCACCACACCCACTTTGGCTCTTCCAGTTACATTTCACCAATTCACTACAAGCCTTTAAGGCAACATGTAATATGTTCCATACCGGAACCCAGGATACACTGTTTTCCTTCAGAGTCCAGCCCCAACCTTCTGGTTTCGGAGCTTGCTGTACACTGTGCTGTATCTGCCTGATATTGAGTGCTGCAGAAGTGCGTCCCTAGTTCTCCATTGTCTTACTCTTCTGGCAAAACAGCTCCTTCCTGGCTTTATTCACATGTTCTATGTCACTGGCCTTGTTATACATTATAACGACGAAGCGCTCTAATAGATTGAAATTTTCATCATCAATCTCAAGTTTTGTGTAAGGGTGTAGTGCCACGTAGGTAAAGGCATGTGTCACATTAGGATAGCAATTCCATGCCTCCCAGGCATACTTCTTGCTTCGTCTGAAAAATGTAGATGTAGTATCTCATCCTTTGAAACTGTGAAAGACGGGGAGTACCAGGGATTTCTCTCTACCTAGCTTCTCGTAGATAACATTAATGTAATGATAAATGAAAGTTTTGCCTGTATCAACCCAAATCTTTGCATTTTCACACAAGGTCATCACAGGTGATGGAATTTGCCAAGGATGATCACCCTTACATCAGTGTCAACAGTACGCATCATACAGTTAGTACAGCCATTCCATCATACAGTTAGTGCATCCTGTGAGTGGATGAGTAGCCTAGTGTCCGCTTCCTAGTGATCTCATGGTGACATGGATCTATCAGTTCCTCTGACAATAATCGTGGTACCATGTGTGACGATAATTTCCTTGTTTCTGGCGCATTCAACAATTGCCAACTTATCGGAAAGGAATGCAAAAAGTTCCTGTTTGTTAGTGAGGTTGTAACGTATACTCTATATTCACTTTCCTTTTGATTTTACTATCTCTGGTTATTTTATTTTACTATGTAAATTATCTTCCTACTGAACGGAATATTGTTTCACCCGCTGAATGAGATCTGGCAATGAGTGTAAGTCATGACGTGGTGGTAGCTAGTATATAGGCGCGTTCATCGAGGGTGGTGTTGTGTTAGGTTGTGGTGTGTTGTTGAAGTTGAGGTAGTGTTGTTGCGTTGTGTTGGAGTTGTGTTGGTTGTGTGCGTACTATAAGAGGAAAGTTTATTCATTATTATGTACAAGATATATGAGTGCCTTAGTTGACCAAGAGCCTCGGAAATAAACAGTTGTTCAGTAAGTTCAGTCTTTCTCAATTCTTAGTAGTTGTCAGACCTCTGTCTGGCTGTTAGGTTTATGACTTTGATTACTTAATATAAATAACCAGCGTTGAGACTTTGTTTAAGTTCATAATTAACGAGTAACAACACCCTTTTGGGAATTCATTAGTTTGAAGCTTAGAGCATTATTCATTCATAATAATTAGCTTAGCAAAAAGAATATAAAGCTAATTCATTATAAGGTCTAGTAAAATGTCATCCCACTTAAGTGGAAGCTTGTTCTTTCCAGCAATCTTTCTCCGAACACCTTTTCCTCTCTTTTCTCTAGTGGATTCTTTGAGGCTGGTCCGTATGTATTTGTTCCATACTACATCAACTCAGTTTCAGTTTTCTAGTTGTTTATTGATATGTGGAATGAATACATGATCAGTATAATCATCAAATGTCACAATGTTGGTAGTTGGAAGGAGATGCACAGCAACTTCTCCATCGAGAAGCTTTACATCAATGGAGTCAGGAAGATTGTTTTGTGAATCCTAGTTTAGAATGTTCATGAGATCAGACTTCTTTCCTAAGCATAGTTTTCTATCGTCATATAGGGAAGAGGAGAAGGGATGATGGTCTCATTGCTGAAGAATGTGGTCATGTCGCTTGCCCTGTGCCGCATCACTATGTACAATTGAGAGAACAGAGAACCATCACTCTTAAGTTAGGATGTTTTCCCCATTTGTTTTGTCTTTATCTTTTGTATAGGAGTACTGATGAGAGGAAGTGGATTCTTCTTAATTGGTTCATGAATGGAGCGAGTACAATCAGTTTATATCTTAAAGCTTTTGTAAATGGTACACAAGTATACAAATAGCATTATCATCAGTGACATGTATTATTGTGAATAAATAAATCGTCTGATGCATTTACAAATTGTCTAAGATATTGTGATCCTAAGCGCATTAGAAGCCGAGATATTGGTAATATACTTATACTTCTTTTTTTCTTTTTTGATTGGAGGTTTAACGACCACCGTGAGCAACTCAATGGGCTATAGCAGTCGCCCATCCCTAATTTAGGGTCACTGGTTTCAGGGAAGGGAGAGAGCCAGTGCCGTAAGATAAACACAAACATCCATGCCTCACCGGGATTCGAATCCGGGCCCCTTACGGACGAATGATCAGAGGCCATCGCTTAGACCACTGCGCCACCGGGGCGGCATACTTTATAACGAAGTAAATTTCTCCGTCATTTCTATCCGCGCCAGGATTGGAACCCGGGTCTCCTCATTCCGGAATAAGTTGCTCTACCAATTAAGCTACGCGGACGTTTTATTCTGATTCCTATCTGCCTTTATGTCGTGTGCGTCCTTCTGGCAGGTACGTCACATCTCCTGGTACGATACAACTTATGCTTCAAGATGGCCACTATAAAATTCAAGATGGCCGCCGAAGGAGATGTTTCCTATTGAAAATTGAAGACTATGTCTCTAAGTAGGACGTGGAAAAAATTTAGTACTTTTGTCCGGTGAGTCCACGTTCACTTTAAATTCGTCTTTAAGCTACCTAACTATTAGACCTTCCAACCACAAAAAGAAAAAAAGCATTAAAAAGCGAACTATTCTCTTCATCGTGATTTAACTTTACAAAACGCTGAACTTTTCCCAAATAATTATTACCGAGCATGGCAACCTTTCTTTCTTATTTATCTTCCAAATAAATTCTGATTCAAGGAATATAGTTCATCGGCCTTCGCCTGTAAATAGTCTTTCATTGTAAATATGCACTATCGTCAATTTCAACTTTTGCTGCACAGATTGTTTGTGTAACTACTCAAAAAATCAAAAAAAAAAAAAAAAAACTGACTGAAAAACAATTGCCAAAGGAATAAATCTTTCTTAATTACTAGCACACAGAAGAAGCCTAGATGTTTTATCAAAAGAATGAATAGTAAAAGCCAATATTGTTATCTCCTCTTCTGTGTGGAAACTACACCTAAAAATGTAAATACTTTTATTTATATTTTTTGTCATTTCGTTTCTTAGGGCCCAGCGATAGACTCCCATCGGTTTCTAAAAAAAGTCTCTTTTTTTTATTAGAGGTTTTATGACCACCGTGGACAACTCAGTGGCAATTTAGGGCTACTGGTTCCAGGGTAGGGAGACAGCCAGCGCCGTAAGACAAACACAACATCCATGCCACACCGGGATTCAAACCCGGACCCCTCTCGGAATAATGATTAGAAGCCATCGTTTAGACCACTGCGTAACCGGGGCTGCATAAATGTCTTCAAGTTGTAATACAAAGATAACAAATCGTATTGTCAGAAAGTTCAACTTAGCATAAAATTTGCGTAATTTAAAATCAGAGGTAAGTTATAGTAAGTGAATTTCCATCATCACATTTAAAATTTATTTCTTCAAGAAGGGAGATCTGTATAGTTTAAAATACGAGTTCACATTAATGCTTTATTTGATTTTGTGTGAGAGTAAAAACAAAGCATGTGAAATCAGCATGCGTCAATTTGAAGAAAAACTTTTCAAACTCGTGAAATTTGATTTATGGATACGATATGTAGACGATACTTTCGTTCTATGGAATGGAAAAAATTCTGAAATTCCGGAATTAGTCAAACTTAAAAATTCCATTGATCCTCACATTCAATTCAGCTACGAAACTGGAAATAACGGATGCCTACCATTCCTTGACGTCCTGGTTACTCGCTCAAATGGATCTTTCGCAGCCACAATTTATCGGAAGCCTTTCGCTGGTTTCTAACCTCCACATGCCAAGTCCAATCACCCTTGGCAACAAAAACTTAGCGCCTTTTACAATTACGTATTTCGCGGGATACATATACTCGTATGTTCAGATAAAGACAGTTTGCAAAAATAACTTTACTTCCTTAAAGGCGTTGCAGTATCGTGAGGATACAACCCTTCCATTATGGACAAGGCTCTAACAAAATTCCGGAAACCGAAGCCTGTCTCCACGTTAACTCCTGTGACGCGCCCATTGCGAGCGAATTTTGCCATTATTCCATTTTCCCGTGACATTTCCATCAAAATTTCAAAAACTCTCAAAACCTTTAATTTTAAAGTGATTTTTAAACCGATAAACAAATTGAACTTTTCAGGATCAAAGGACTATGTTGAAGACAAACACTCGTGGGGAATTTATCAAATTCCATGTGAATGTGGCGCTTCGTATATAGGACAGACCCGTAGAGCCTTGCGTTTTCGATTGAAGGAGCACAGGATCTACATTCGGAACTGTGAGCAAAAGAAGTCATCGATGGCTTAACACTGTTACGAAAAGGACCATAAATTCCTCTTTGAAGAAGCAAAACTAATTGACAAGCCAGATTCAACCACCAAACTTGATATTTCGGAAGCTTTCCATATTTATCAGAAGTCTTCGCAACTTGTTAATGACACGGCATCTATCCCATTTCTATCAAGTGCATGGAAACAACTAACCAAAACCCGTGACTTTTAACAACATTTATGATATCATATACAATGTGAATATTTACGTGCTATTCGTCCAGATGAAGCTAGGTCAAAATCCAGCAAAACCATGGTCGACTTGAAAAAATAAATATTTGTGACAAACTACGTTGTATTATTTTAATATAAACAAAGCATGTATTAATTAGAAAGTTTTAATGCAAAATTTTTCCTAAATTTGCTTGATCATGAGCTAAAAGCACACAGGAAGCTGCTTCTTTGCGCGCACATGCATGGACATAATAAATATGTAATATACTCAGAAAATATATTCTCTTACCTTGGAAACCTGGTTTTTGTATTATTCTTCCTGACATTTCATGGGGAGAAAGGAAAATACGAAAGCACAGTTTTGAACAATACTGTAGAACAATTTCTGTAAAAATGCGACCTTTCTTATTCATACCAGGATGTTACTGACGTGGATTTAGGTCGTTTGAGAACATTGCATCGCCTCTCAAACATAAATAACGCAACTTCAACTCAGATGAATCACCAATGCGAACGATTTTGGGACGGTAATTAAAACATATCTTTTAGCATTTTAGTTTTGATGTTCGTGTAGCCTCCTATAGGCTCTGAAGAAAACAGCTTGCACACTGGTGGAATTTTGATGAAAAAATTATTGCTCGTTGTGAGTGCAACGAAGGAAGAACAGTATATCACATCAATTGTGTTCCCTCCTTCCTTCCTGCCACGTAATATTTCAATGTATTTGTTTTGTACCTTCTTCAAAAAATATCTCGTCTGGCGCTTTCAAACCATTGAAATTATGAGATAAATGAGACAGGAAATTTATTTGACTTTTTTTGCGACGAACGACAGAGGACCTTTACGCAATCTTTGGCCGGGACCCCAAAAGGGGTTCCGACCAAAGATTGCGTTTTTTACGCTTTCCAACCGTAGGTTGAAGAAGCGTATATGCTCCAGCTTTGTCCGTCCGTCTACCCGCACGATAACTCGCGTAAAAATGGTTCGATTCCGATGAAATTTTAGTATGTGGTAGGGGACCACCTAGGGACGAACCCTATTGAAAATGGGACAAATGGGGTCAAAGGTCACGACGTAGGAGCGGGATCATTCCATTGCCCTTATGCGTCATCACTTGCGTAAATATGGTTCGATTTCAATGAAAGTTTACTATGTGGTAGGAGACCGCCTGGGGACAAACCCGATTCAAAATGGGTGAAGTGGGGTCAAAGGTCAGGACATAAGATCGGGATGCATTCCATTGCCCTTATGCGTCATAACTTGCGTAAAAATAGCTCGATTTCGATGTAATTTCAGTATGTAGTAGGGGACCACCTGGGGACGAACCCTATTGAAAATGGACGAAATGTGGTCAAAGGTCAGGACATAGGATTGCGATCCTTTCCATTGCCCTTATCCCATATTATTAAGGTGGATGTCAAGTAATTTTGCTTCCTACACTTCCAATGGAAAAAGTTTTGTACACATTTCCTTCACAATTAATGTGTTCCCAAGGATGAAAATTTGAACATCGATTAAAATAACTTCATATTATAACTTGGAAAACTTAATATGTTCTAAAACATAACCATAATTATATTAAAAATCAATAACTTTTCCTTTGGTTGTGTTGAAACCAGAGAAAAGATGGCGCGACTTGCACTTTGAGGACGTCAGTGGACAAAAAAATGTTGGATTGCATAATTACGGTTATGGTTTAGAAAATATTAAGTATTCCAAGTTATGAAATGAAGCCATTTTAATCAATGTTCAGATTTTCATCCTTGTGAACGCATTAATCGTCCAGAAAAAAGACGGCGCGACCTGTGTTTTCATGACGTCAGTAGACAAACAAATGTTGAATTGCATAATTATGGTTATGTTTTAGAAAATATTAGGTATTTGCAATACCTTATATTAAAATGAAGATATTTTAATCGATGTTCAAATTTTCATCCTTGGGAACGCATTAATTGTGAAGAAAATGTGTACAGAAGTTTTTCCATTGAAAGTATAGGAAGCAAAATTACGCCGCCCCGGTGGCGCAGTGGTCTAAGCGATGGCCTCTGATCATTCTGCCGAATGGGGTCCGGGTTCGAATCCCGGTGAGGCATGGATGTTGTGTTTGTCTTACGGCACTGGCTCTGTCCCTTCTCTGGAACCAGTGACCCTAAATTAGGGACGGGCGACTGCTTATAGCCCATTGAGTTGCTCACGGTGGTCGTTAAACCTCCAATCAAAAAAAAAAAGCAAAATTACTTGACGTCCACCTTAAAGAAGCAATTCTTCTATGTTTGTATGTACATTTTTTTGTTTTGATTGGAGGTCTAACGACTGCCGTGAGCAACTCAATGGGCTATAAGCAGTCGCCCGTCCCTAATTTAGGGTCACTGGTTCCAGGGAAGGGAGAGAGCCAGTGCCGTAAGACAAACACAACATCCATGCCTGACCGGGATTCGAATACGGACCCCTTACTGACGAATGATCAAAGGCCAGCGCCTTAGACCACTGCGCCACCGGGGCGGCACATTTTATTTTATTTATTTTTTTTTTTTTGATTGGCGGTTTAACGACCACCGTGAGCAACTCAATGGGCTATAAGCAGTCGCCCGTCCCTAATTTAGGGTCACTGGTTCCAGGGAAGGGAGAGAGCCAGTGCCGTAAGACAAAAACAACATCCATGCCCGACCGGGATTCTAACCCGGACCCCTTACGGACGAATGATCAGAGGCCAGCGCCTTAGACCACTGCGCCACCGGGGCGGCACATTTTATTTTGAAAACAGCTCTAAGAATTTTGATGAAAGTCGTTAACCTACCGTTTTCTGGTACTAGAAATCGATTTAGCTTGATCTTAATTTAGGAGAATTCGTTCAGTGGGTTAAATAACCACCACGAATTATAATGTTTCTAGTCATGGCGTTGTTTCATTATTCCATTAATGTTACCAATGCTTAGAAATCTTATGACGTCATAATCTGGCTGCGTTTGAGAATGTTGGCACGTGGTCACGCCATCTGTCTCATTCCGTCACGCGTTGTGTGTGGATCCTATTAAAGTTTTATGACGTCATACTCTTGCGAGCAGATGGTGGCTATTCCCATCTGCCTCATTACGTCACGCGTTGTGTGATTGTGTCCGTCCGCACAATAACTCGCGTAACAATCGTTCGATTTCGATGATTTTTTAGTATGTGATAGGGAACCACCTGGGTACGAACCCTATTGAAAATGGGCGAAATGGAGTCAAAGGTCAGGCAGGTCATAAGACCGAGGTTTGTTCCATTGCCCTTATGCGTCATAACGTGCGTAAAAATGGTTCGATTTCGATGAAATTTTAGTATATGGTAGGGAGCCACTGGGGACGAACCCTATTGAAAATGGGCTAAATGGGGTCAAAGGTCAGGACACTGGAGTGGGATCAATTCCATTGCCCTTGTACATCATAACTTACCAAAAAATGTTTCGATTGCGACAAAACGTTATCATGTTGTTCCGGAGATATAGTGAACCGGTTCTGTTGAATATCAACGAAATGGGGTCAAAGGTCATTGCACAAAAGCAAGATTTATTCCACAGCCATTATTTTCATAACTTGCGTAAAACTGCTTCTATTGCGACAAAACTTTAGTATGTTATTCTTGAGGTGTACTGAACCGGTTCTGTTGAATATCATCGAAATGGGGTCAAAGGTCAGGACACAGGAGCGAGATTTATTCCACAGCCATTATCCTCATAACTTGAGTAATAATTTCTGGTATGTTGGAAGGCGTATAATAATCAATGCATTGCATGATTTTACTAACTTGTTTTCCTCTTCTGTTTAGTAGAAAAAGAGTGGACACCAAAAGAATACAATTGGAATTGGATAATATACAATCTTTGTAATCCTGAGCTGTCTCAAATACTGTCGCGGACTATCTCGGTGGGGAGGTGACATGCGCCCATCAGCAAAAACGTGGTACGTCATGCGCATGATTCAAGCTCAAATTTCGCATCAGGACTGTCAAACAAAGGTTGTGCAGTTTTTTTCTCACCTTAATTGCTTTTATTTTTACTTTCAAAATTTCCAACATATTATTTTTAGTTAGATTAAATATTTTGAAATTTTTAATTAATAAAAGTAACTAATATTGCTGCATACAAAAATAATTTTTTTTTAAATTAATTATTAATTATAATTTTTAACCCGTTGTTTTATTTACATTCTGACATGGGGTATCCATAATAAAATAATTTTTCAGTGGGGTCGCACCCATGAAAAGGTTGCTCACTACTCGGTTAGAGCAACTGACTCCGAAGCGAGGAGACGTGGCTTCGAGCTCCGTCACCGACAAATTACTGTTTTCACATTGGCGTCCGAATGCAAAAATGGATCTACTGGCCGTCGGGTTCTTCGAAAAATATGTGATCTTCGTTCCACACATCGTCGGAGTTAATGTGAACTCCTTCTTCGCTTAAAAAAATTAGGAAGGCGATGATGTGACGCATTACAGAGGTAAGTCACGTGCGAAGACGACAAATTTGCAGCGATATATTCCGTCGGTGTAGCTTAATCGGGTAGAGTAACTCACTCTGGAGCGAGGAGACGCCGGTTTGATCTCGTCACCGACAAATTCTTGTTTTCACATGATAAAATAGCAGCTGAGAGATGTGCACTAAGATAAATTTAAATTCCATAGTATCAGGTGGAAGCGCAGTAACATATACTACTGATATTTATAAGAAACTGAAAAAGAATCGTTGTTGTATTCGTTAACATTGAAATTAAAACAAATATTTACTTTACTTAAAATACGACAGATAATAAAAATGAATGCATTTCATACATACGACCTTAGTTTTACCTTATTTACTTTGAAAAAAGTAAATAAGGTAAAAATAATCATTTTCCGTTACTTCACCGTAAACTAGAACTGCACCTTTGTTTTTACAGTAAACTGTTTCCAGAGACACGGTCAGTATTATTCATCGCGTGTCGTAGATCACCTGCACGGTGGCGAATACGTTTGTCTGAATTGTAATGCAATTGTCGGATTAGAAACTATATTTGGTCACATTTCCGCTGGTATACTTGGGCGCTCCCAGAGCACCGTAAGCTGGATTGCTTTCTTAATGGCGGGAAATGGCAGGAAATGAGATTCCTTGGAATACTTTCTTAATGGCGGGAAATGAGATTCCACCGGTTTTATTTTTGCTTCTTAGTTTACAGTAACAATAAATAAAGAAGATTATTAAATTTTGTTTAAAACAGAAGTTTTTAGTACTAATGAAAAGATTTTGTATTCTAGTAGTGTGCCATACTAGATTTTGTTACTTATAACGAAGTAAATTTCTCCGTCATTTTTGGTCCACGCTGGGAATCGAATCCGAGTTCATTTATTCCGGAACAAGTCGCTCTACCAACTGAGCTACGCAGACGTTCGTCTCGCTGCTATCTGCCTTTATGTCGTGTGCGTTCTGCGGGGCAGGCACGACACATCTCTCCTCCCCTCCCCTCGAAAGAGGGCCGGGCGCATGGCCCACGGGTCAGCCGTGACCATGAATCGTTGCAGGCAGCCATCCGCTGCAGAATGAGCACTTGAGAAATCCCAGTCAATCTGATGTGTGTAATGCAACGTCACACACATTTTATTTTTCGAATCGCTGAAGAAGGGATTCTCTGAATTTTCCTATCTCGCGGTGTGGAAAGAACAGCACACCATTGCGAGATTTTGATCGGTCGGGTCATCCGGAAAGTTCGGGCGCCATTATAACGAAGTAAATTTCTTCATTTTTGGTCTACGCCGGGAATCGAACCCGAGTCCGCTAATTCCGGAACAAGTCGCTCTATCAACTGAGCTACGCAGACGTTCGTTATTGTTGCTATCTGCCTTTGTGTCCTGTGCGTCCTACGGGGCAGGCACGTCACATACTGTTATGTACAGTAATGCATTTTTTCACAGAAATGCCTTTCGAGAAATTCGTTCCACGAATGTCAGTGAGATTTTACTTTGGGATAAAAGTGGTTGAAAAATATTCCCAGACCAGTGGTAGATCTGCCGTTTGTGCAGTCTACATTTCCACCCGGAAGATTGTTCCGTGATGCAAAAATAAGAATCTATGTTAAGATCATTCTCTACAATATTTTTCCTAATTATCACCCACAGTTCATTTTTTTATTGGAGGTTTAACGACCACCTTGGCAGTCACGAACGTTGCCCACTAGGCCACCCGCGGTCCAGCATAACAGGCATTCACCAGACAGTCCTTTAACTGGCTCAAATTTGACGGAAGAGGACTTTGCTCCCGGTTCTATTTTTCTAACACATCCCTTACATTCTCAATGGGGTTCAGTTATGGGCTTTGTGGTAGCCAGGAAAGATGGTAAAATTCGCTGTCACGCTCGCTGAACGACTGCTGAACACATCTTGCACGATGGACAGTTGTAATGTCGTCCATGAAACAGCCGTCACCTGCTGGATAGAAAAGTCAACACTGAAGATAGAACTTGATCGGCAACAATATTCAGATAATCCCTGGAGGACACCCGAACTTCCTGAAATATTAGATGATTCTTTCCATAGCAACAGAAAGTGTCACACGCCATTAGACCACCACCAGAAGTTTGAGTTGTGTTTAAAAGGGAAGCTGGGTCCTTTGCTTCATTGAGCTTCTGCCAAACTCTTTGCCTACCATAGGTACAGAACAAGGTGTACCACTACTCGCCAGACTATTTTACTTTTCTCCAGTCTACCAGTTTCCAGTCACGTGTTCCTTACACCACTGTAGGCAAACGCTCTGGTTCTTCGCAGAATCACTGGTTTCCATGTAGGTTTCCAATACCAATCACTCCTTGAGCATAGTTTGCTGAGATAGTGGTCGGGGATAACCTTCATTGAATGCTTCGGTCAATTGCTGCTCAAAGGAAGTCCTATTTTTCAGCACAAGCCTACTCAGACGACGGCGATCTCTATCTTGAGAGATTATCATCGTGTTTTTCATTAATAACGGTGACTGAGATAACAGTTTTCCGATGTATGCTAATAGTATGTGTATTAACTGCACCCAGAACTCTTGTTCCGATTATTCCACATTATCATCCTGTAACTCCGAATCGCATCCCATTGTAAAACCTTTTAAGGGGCACTAAATTTCTAAGTAACAGGATCACAGTTCTTGATTGCACCAAGAGTGTTTATAATGGTGTTTCAGATTGCGCTAGTGAGATTGTTTAAAAATTCCTTAAGGCACGGAAGTTGATCTTCCGTGTCCTCACTAAACTCTTCCATTAAATACCCCCTTCATTGTTTGAATTTTGAGTCCGGGTGAGTCTTCATTAATTACGGTGATAATTTCTCTTTCCGATAGCTTCTCAGGGGTGGTTATTGTTCTGTTAAATTGGATCATTTGTTTGTGGAAAGTGTCTTTGAGGTAATGTAATTAATTGTGTGTTCGTTCTTGCATTCTCCCTACTCATCAAAAGCTTGCTGTTTTGAGGGAGTTTTCTTCCATGAAGTTCAAACCAAAGGTGACGACAGACGGCCTGCCTTAAATTGCGAGTCATAAACTTTTCCAGATTATAGGTAAAACTTTACTGAAGTCAAATGATTTTATCACTGAATGATGGGGTGGATTTCTTCAAATCTTTCTTTGAGAAGTCTATCTACAGCCAGGAAAATTGCACATGTGTCACTGGAGCTTCATTCCATTTTATTAATTATATCTAGGAGCACTTTTGAAATTTTGGGTATGTTTGGCTTTAGAATGCAAGTCAATTAGCATTCAAGATAAGTGATATTTGACAACCGAGACATCAGTTTTTAGTGTACGTAACAGAGTAGTCGCTATCCCAGTTGAAACTGTAGGTGTGGTTTGATCTCCCTATCCTCTGTATGTAATAGCAATGAGTAGAGGTCTGTCCAGAAAAACATTCCAGTCTTTGAATATTTAATTCCAAATGTTGTCTCAAACACTCTTTCCACGGCCATTCTTGTACCGCCGTTAAGTTTTCCTGTATATATACGGGGTTTGGTTTCCTTTCTATAAATTACCAAGGTAGAATAAATTTGGAATTGGTGACAGTAGATTTACAATCAAGGTTTAAAGTCCTTTGGACTCAAACTACTGTACATATATACCGATGCGCCATTCCATTATGACTACCCCCAGCCTAGAGGCGCTGCAGGTGAAGTTCACAGAGCAGTATATATATATATATATATACAACCCGAGAATCGGCTTTCGGTTAGTAGGGTGTTCGGAGCCAGAATGGGAAAAGCTGCTAATTTATCGGAGTTTGATAAAGGACAGATTGTGATGGAACGGCTCCTCGGATCTACGATCTCGCAAACGGCGCGGCTTGCGGGTTGTTCACGTGCCGCTGTAGTGAGAGCGTATCAAAAGTGGTGCACAGATGTCAAAATACGAATCGTCGTCCTCCGCTCATTGACGCCAGAGGGGAGCGGAGACTGTCCCGCATTGTTCACAACGACCGCAGGGCCACAGTGGGACAATTCACCCGCAGCTACAACAGAGGTGATCAGGGCAATGTGTCACAGTACACAGTTCATCGCAGCTTTCAGCGCATGGGCTTGCGTAGCCGAAGACCCGACCGGGTCCCGATGCTCACTGCTCGTCATCTCCAACAGCGCATGAAATGGGCACAATTATCGGGATTGGACCGCAGATGATTGGAAGAAAGTGGCCTAGTCTGACGAATCAAGATTCCTGATGCATCACGTAGACGGCCGAGTGCGGATACGCAGATTACCAACGGAGGCTATGGCACCCGGATGCACTGTTGGGCTGAAACAGACCGGCGGCTACGGTGTTATGCTGTGGGCGATGTTTTCTTGGGACACTTTAGGCCCCATTATTCCAATAGCACAATCCCTGACAGCTGTCAGGTATCTGAACATCGTTGCGGACCAAGTTTACCTATTTATGGCAACCGTGTTTCCCTGCTGTTGATGGCCATTACCAACAGGGTAATGAGGCGTGCCACGCTACTAGAATCGTCAAGGAGTGGTTCGAGGAACATGTTTGTGACTTTCTGTTTATGCCCTGGCCTCCAAATTCACCTGCCATGAACCCAATCGAACATTTGTTGTTTCGACTTGGGAAAGCGCTTTCGCGCTAAATCACCACCACCTCGAAATGTACGGGAACTGGAAGACCTGCTGTTGACAGTTTGGTACCAGATACTCTAGGATACCTATCACCACCTCATCGAATCGATGCCTTGCTAAGTTACGGCTGTTTTGGGCGTTAAAGGGGGCCCTACAGTTTATTAGGTAGGTGGTCATAATGTAATGGGTCATTGGTGTATCTTCCTTGAGTAGTTTATAGATTTCCGCCGTATTGCTGTCCAGTATCTTTGGAATACACGAGTACACTCAGTAGACAAAATATTGAAAGAAAAGGTGATGTGCATTTGACATGGGCATCCCCCGCGCAAGTGGGACAGGCCCAAACCAAACGCAGGCGATAAATATGCGGATAGCAAGGGCTTTTCAACAGTAGTTTCGCTTCCTCTCATCCCCCCTTCCTCATCCCAAGCGCCTAGACTTGTTTCCCTTCGCTGTTCAGGCATGATATTTAATTTTTGTTAGGTCAAAATTGTAGGGAATTTTTGGCGTGCTTTTTTTCTTGTCTCATAAGGGTTTGGCTTCAGTAAATTAAACTGAACGTTTATCAGCATACATCTACAACTCTAAATGTCATTTTACTTCTTTAAAACACTTTCCAATCAGGGGACCCTACCCCGAACCTACTCCTTAATCCTTCGACTCGTATAACTGAAGGTAAAATGGGCTCTAAACCTCAATAAATTATCGTATATCATATCGTATATCGCTTTCCAACAGTGTATCGCAATCGACAACCACTGAATTTCACCAGAGCGGTCGTGTTTTTGCAGCTTCCCGGAGCTGGTTTTTGAGTGCTGTTTGTGAGTTTTTCCGTGTTTTTGTTTTGCCTGAAGTGTCCGGTAATTACTGTTTACTATCAGAAAGTAGCTGGTCTTTGTTATCTTTTAATTTCGGGTATTTTTGCTGTATAACGAAGTAAATTTCTCCGTCATTTTTATCCGCGCCAGGACTCGAACCCGGATCCCCTCATTCCGGAATAAGTCACTCTACCAATTGAGCTACGCGGACGTTTTATTCTGATTCCTATCTGCCTTTATGTCGTGTGCGTCCTTCTGGCAGGTACGTCACATCTCCTGGTACGTTACATCATCTCCCCCTTATTATTATTATTATTTTTTTTCCGAAGTGCTGGAGAAGGGAGTCTCTTATTTTTCCTATCTCGCGGTGTGGAAATAACATCACACCCTTGCGAGATTTTGAACGGCCGGGTCCTCTGGATAGTTCGGGCGCCATTATAACGAAGTAAATTTCTCCGTCATTTTTATCCGCGCCGGGGTTCGAACCCGGACCCCCTCATTCCGGAATAAGTCACTCTACCAATTGAGCTACACGGACGTTTTATTTTGATTCCTATCTGCCTTTATGTCGTGTGCGTCCTTCTGGCAGGTACGTCACATCTCCTGGTACGTTACAGCTGATAGCGCTGTTTGTATGATTTTTTCGCCGGGGACAACATGGTGTCTTCCGGCAGCATCGCACGACTGCAACTTCAGGGGTCGAAGGCAACGCTGCAACTAACACTACTTTGCCTTTAGGTGTTTCATCAAATTCTTGTACTATTTCTCGTAAGACTATCACATCAACTGCTTCTACTTCAACTGCTCTTATTCCATCAAATTTCCTAGCCCTTAATGGAAACCAAGGTACGAATTTATCAACTTCAACACTTAGCTACGCACGGAAACTTACCGGCGCCTTTCCCCATTCAAATGCCCCTGTGCCTAATCCATTATTACAGACCAAGTTCTTGCATATTGTATGTGTGAAGGACGATTTAAGGAATAAAGTATCGGTTGACTCCGTACTTGGCCAGCATCTTGTTGGCTAGATAAAAGTAGGCTACTTCTTCCCAGCGCTTTGTGATACGCACGTCTACTATACTGCAGGATTATAAAAGGTAATTCCTAATATTTCCATTATTGATATGTCTAGATTTAAAAGTGGGATTGTTTATTTTGCCACCCCTGATCTGTAAATAAAATTCAAGCTAACGAAATAGATGTCAGTTTAACCTCTATTAATCCTACTCCTATGGCCCAACGATCTTTGACTGTTAAGACTCTGTCCCTCTTGAAATGCCTGATGAATGTCATATTAATGCTGTCTCAACCCTTGGCAAAGTGGTTGGAACAACAAAATATCTTGCAGCAGCTCTTTGAACCACCCATTCGCACATGTCTGCAGCTTTCGTAGACAGTACAGAGTTATTTTCCCATCTGACTCAGCCCTTCAAACCAGACCCAAAACATCTACAGTACTTTTTGATTCTCACTCATATATACACTTGTGATTTATTTGTTGGTGTCCAGTGTTTTAATTGCGAAGGTGAGGGACACGTAGTCTCTGCGTCTTTGCTGTTCCAAAGTTGCCAAAACCTGCTGCACCAGATACTGAACTGGATGCCATCCCCCCACCTGACGCTTCTGCTGTTCCAATTTCTGATATAGATACTATCTCCCTCACTGTTCATTCTGCTGACTTACTTTTTCCAACAACTGAATCTATAAATACGACCACTGTTCTCCATCGACCCCAAATTTCCCTGAAATTGAAGTCTACTGATTCTATCATTACTTCTTCCGTAAATGATCCTGGTCAACCTTCTTCACCCACATATCTTATTGTGTGATCACTGATTTAATAATTTCTAACCGGTTTGCATTACTGTCTGAAGATTCGTCTGATGTTAGTGCGGATATTATTGTACCTGTTAGTCATGAGGAAGAGGAGTCACCTCTCGACCATACTGATGTTGAAGTACAGGAAGCCTGTGCTAAGCGTGCTTCCAAATCTTCCCATCTTAATACCAAGAAAATGCGCTCACACAAATCTAAACCTTCTTTCTTACCTTTCCGTCTGTCCCCAGAAAAGGGAAAGTCCCATACTCTCCCCACAAACGCTTTCCCAACAGGAAACCCCCTACCTTTTCCCTGTACGAGAAGCTGCGCAATGCGATGAGCAACTACTACAGGCTGATTCTTCTTCCTCGTCCGCAATATGTGTTACACTTGATAATGCATCCAAAGATAGTTCACAACTTTTACTGGCAGACCTGTTTAATGAACCCGTAACCCCATACCATATCAAGTTTAAAACCATATCGATATACAAAACATACATTGATAAACTTCCTTTCCTCATTGATCAGCTTCATGGTGTTCACAAATTGTTACATGCAGCTTTCCCTGATAGTAGAAAGCATCGAATAAACCGTTGTCTTACACTGTGTGCTAGGTATCTCTATTTCTCGACTGAGGATAAGGTGGTGGTGGTGGGGGGGGGAGGCTGCAAACGGATGATGGCGTTGAAGTATAAATTAATCACATGTAATTTTATGGGTTTTCCAGTCCGCTGAAAAACTTCCTTACATTTGAAGATATATCACCGCTCCGTGTTAATGATATAGCTCTTCAGGAAAGGAACTGTACTGCTCAGGACGAACACGACATAAAGGCAGATTGCAGTCAGAACAAACGTCAGCGTAGCTCAATTGGTAGAGTGACTTATTCCGGAATAAGCGGACTCGAGTTCGAATCCCGGTGTAGACCAAAAATGACGGAGAAATTTACTTCGTTATACCCGTCCTAGCGACCCACAAAACAGTATAGTGCTCAGGGCTCCCATAAATAAAGCATCATATATTTATGGACCCACGGAACATAGGGTGATGAGCACAGGATTCTGAAAATGAGGCACTCCAAACAGAGTGCGGTCATGATCAGGCCCATAGTCAGACAAGCAATTTGGGAAGGGCGGCTAATGAATGAGATCGGGCGAAAGATATAAAGTGGTCGGGCAAAAGATGTGAAAGAGGTTGAGCACTATACTGTTTTGTGGGTCACTAGGACGGGTATAACGAAGTAAATTTCTCCGTCATTTTTTGTCTACGCCGGGAATCGAACCCGAGTCCGCTTATTCCGGAATAAGTCACTCTACCAATTGAGCTACGCGGATGTTTGTTCTGACTGCAATCTGCCTTTATGTCGTGTTCGTCCTGCTGGCCCTCTCGTAATGTGGCCGTTTTGTAGGCTCTATCAGTTCCTTCTCTGCTGCTCCTACAGACTCTGATGGCAAGCGTATTCTGGGCTTCGACGCCAGGCTTGCCTGGTCTTTTCTTCGGTGGAAACTGCTGAAGAATGTCCTTCTTTTCTTGAGTTTGTCATTGGAGCACAACGCTTTCGTAGTGAGGTGCTTACGGCTCTGCAGTGCTTTCAGTGCAAGGGCTTCGGTCATAAAAGGTCTCGCTGCCCTTATCTCTCTTCTACTTCTGTGCCTGTGCAACATCAGGCAGCTTCATCTTCAACTTTGCCTTTCGATCGTCATCAGCCTCCTCCGTTCTACCTCCGGAATCTACTCCCCTAGCTCCCAACTCTCAGAGTGTGGTGTCTTTTACCACAGTCCCTCTACCCCAATCCATTACTTTTGAGTCCAGTGCTCAACTGCCAGCTTCTTCTCCGGTGCATGGTGTTCCTTCTTCCCTGGATATCCATTTGTTCGAGCAAACCCATCCTGCTATCACTGAATCTCAGGACATCCCAGTACTTGAATCTGCTTCTGGTTCCTTTGCCACTGAAGCCCTTGATGATGATGTTGCTGATATTCCTAGACCTGCATTCTCTCCACGTGATCCCGTTACCCCATCGATAGTTGCTCACCTGGAGTATCCTAATTTTGAGTCTCTTGCCGACTATCTCTTGCCTGCTCGGCCGTCTCCAGAAGCTGTTGGGATCATCCCTTGAGACGAATTTGCTGTTGGCCCTTCAGGATTACCGGCAGCCCCAGTTCCGTCAGATCTACCACCACTTGTAGCAGAGATCGTTTCGTTGGATTTCGTCCTTCTTCTCTGTGGTGTCTTCCGCCTTTGCTGGAGACATATTATGGACTCTGCAACCTAATGTGATTGCCTTGAGAACCAAACTTCTACATGGAGCACTACGCTAAAATCCGTCATTGGCGGACGCATCAACACTCCCAGCTTCAACGACCTGAACTTCCGGTCTTTATATTTAGGTATTCGGATGATGTTTTCTGTGACTATTGTGATAATGTGTTCTGTTTAGATGAGGTGTATCACGAGATCCTTGATGTTGTGGAAGGAGATGCAGTGACTGTTCATAAGAACTTTTGGAACTTTTTTGGTAAGTTTCAGTCATAGACTGCCTTTTCCGATCGTCTATTATTAGCACGCTTCAAGATTATTTGTACTGTGCATGTATAACGAAGTGAATTTCTCCGTCATTCTTATCCGCGCCGGGGTTCGAACCCGGGTCCACTCATTCCGGAATAAGTTGCTCTACCAATTAAGCTACGCGGACATTGATTCTAATTGCTATCTGCCTTTATGTCGTGTGCGTCCTTCTGGCAGGTACGTCACATCTCCTGGTACGTTACACATGGTTCTCTGTTTGATATGGACGATTACTCAGCTACAAGACTTTATGTTATCTGCTTTACTGTGGTGCTCGCCAGCGTAGTTCTTACTACACATTTACACGCTTGTATATATTTATCTGTATTTCTTTTCTCTGTTGATGAACCTATTTTAATTTCTTCCGTTCAGGGTTCTGTTTACCCCTCTCGGATGCACTTGTATTGATGATGCTGTTGTTTGTTGCTATTTTTTATGGTCTTGTGTCTGGCGCTCTTTGACCAAATATGGCCCTTGCGGCATTAAAATCCACCAACCACTTTCAATCTGTGAATCTTAATAACAATATTATTCTTTGCGGCGACTCCAACTGTACCCTACAGCCATATTTAGACATACGTAATTCCAATCAACATCGATATAATGTAATTTAATTTCAGCGATCATTCAACAGTCATAGATTTTTGACGCTTTTCATCTCTTACATCCTATCACAAAAGCCTACTTATGGACGGCGAAAGCGTCGAATCGTCGCTTCTATATTTCACATCATCTTTACCCCCCGATTGCACACAGTTCATCATTCATCCACAGTTTCTTCCGACCATCAAGTTGCTTCTACGACAATTTGTTATAGTCAACGCTCGGAGAATAATCCTCGAGCTTGGACTTTGGATGACCACACACTTAAAAATACTGACTTTCAGACATAAATTTTACAGAATACCTTAAATCCAATTTCAGCTATTGCTGACCCCGTTTTTCTTTCGCGTACTACAACAAATCACATACATTCGGTCGCCAATCTAGTTTCTCTCACTCAGCGAACCATACTTTTAATGGAAATAGGCCGTTTACATAATGTTATTTCATCCATTTCAGTATGCTCCTCCGAGGAATTTGAAATCTTGACACCTGAACTGAAACAATTATGTACTACCTGCTGCACGGAATGCTCTTATGCGGCTTAAAATGCAGAATCTCACCTTCCAGCTAACCCTTCTTCGATAATAATAGTCTATATTAAAAAGATCTGGCGGGTGACCCGAAGTGTTATACATATTCTACGATTCGACAGTAATGTTACGGCTGACCCAAGAGAACTGTGTGTAATTACACACAAGTATCTTTCTGAGCGTTTCAAACCCCTTCCATTACTCCTGATCGTTTCCCCCACTTTTTCATGCTCTTCCACTGGTTTTTAGGATGGTGATAATTTAAAACTTTACCTGCTCCTATTTCTTCAGCTTGTTCTCGTCTGAACCGTCGCTCTGCCACTGGAGCGGACGGGTTCCCTGTTTCCTTTTACTCTGTTTTCTTCGCTCAGCCTTCACCATTGCTATTTTCCGTATTTTGTTTAAATCTGGAAATCTTTAATAATTCTCAAATTGGCGCCCGATTTCACTTCTTAATACTGATTACAAACTTTATGCTAAAATCCTCTATCTCTTTGAGCCACGTTCTTTCGAACGTCAGTCATCCATATCAAACTTATTCCACAACTAACTGCTGGATCGATCAGAATACCTCTCTCATTCATAATCTTCGTTTTCTAGCCAATCTTTTTAATGAACCCGTTGCTCTTTTTAACATAGGTCAGCGACACGCGGTTAATCGCGTTGATCACTCTTATGTTTTTTCAGTCCTTCATTTTGGCTTCCCTATCCGATTCTACTACTTTATTTCCAATCTCTACCAAGGCACCGTCTTTCATGAGCGTAATAGTATACGTACATTATTTCTAACTGCTGCCATTTCTTTTAATACTGGAATCAGAAAGGGTTGTCTCCTGTGTGGTCAGCTCTTCGCCCTTGAATTTGAACCGGTCCTCCATCAACTAGGTATCAGACTTACATCTCGCACTATGTTATCTAATCCCCGGCATTCGACACAGACAATCTATTCTCACTGCGCATACCGTTTATGTTACAATTTTTATTCAAGACGATTCTGAACTTCATGTTCTTGAAGAAACTTATCTGTGTTCAACTCAGTCTGATGCAGCTCTGAACAAAGAAAAATGTACCGGTCTCTGGTTGGAAACCTGGATTAATCGTACTAATCAGCCTTGGGGGTGCTAAGTAGAATTCTGAATGCTAAATAATTCTTGGAATCTGGATCAGTAAATCAGATTGCGTTACGAAAAAAACTTGGCATCTCGCGACGAAAAGTATCCTTAACTCACTTCATATCTGGATTAGTCTTAAACCTCATTTATCATCTTCCTAGAAAGCAGCAATTTTTCAAACTTTTTCCATACCTAAACTTCTTCATAGCTGGATTCCGTGTATCCCGCCAGTTGTTTTTAAAATCTCTCCAAGCTGCATTTGTTAATATTCTTTGGAAATCTGTCCATTATGTAAAAATTCAAAATTGTTTTATCTTCCAGAATACGGTGGCGTTAATTTATCTTCACTCCAGATTATATATCAAGTATGCAGTGTTATGCGCTTTCTTAGGATTTTATTCAGTTCACCAACGATTTTTGTGATGTTTTTAATGGTTATTTTCCCATCCAACTCGTCTTTCACTCTTCCTGTCTTTTTGCTTGTGGATTGATATCCGTTGATTTCTCGTTGCCTTCCCCCAACATATCAAGAAGCTATCCAATTTTTTCAAAGTTTACCTCTGCAATTCCATACCTCCACCTGTGACTTATTATTTTTGTTTTATTTATCCTCGTTCATGCAGGTACAGTCACTGTCGCTTAGAACGTGCATTTAAATCTTGCATGGAAAAGCCTAACAGAAATTTCCTCCTGACTTTCAAATACCTCTGAAAATAGAGGTAGATATCTATGACTTCGCATATCCATAACCCGCTGATTTCCACACATTGCAAACAAATCAGGCCTTGTTTACACTCAATCTGCTGCAATTATTCTTCCTTATTTTATCGTCATTCAAGATTCAAATATTTTACTGACTGCTCTCACTAATAAACAATTAGTACATTTGTACTAGGCGAAATCCCGTCAATAATGACGGGAAAAATAAGATATATAGAGTACGTTTTTGGTAACTGGGTAATCATTTTGTTTGTGGTGTCCAAATGTGAAAGAAGTTTTCATGAACATTACAACAATAAAAAAAAAACGCCATACAGTTACGTCACACGCCATGGGCGTATTTAGAGGGGGCTTGCCCTCCGAAAGCGTTTATTCTTTTAAGTTTTTGGTTAAAATGCGACTTAAATGAGAACAAAAGCCTTAATTTAATACAAATGCATCAATTTACATGTAAAAAAAATATTTAATTCTTTTCCTATTTTTCATTAATTTTAATTTTGTTCTGGTGAATTTCAAAAAATTCCATTTTTCGTCGGCTCCCATCTAAAAAACATTCTGTATACACCCCTGTCACACACTGACATAATTCAGTTTCCATTCACGGAACACCTGAACGAAAACACAATGAGTAAGCGTGAAGTCACAAATATTTCTTTCTCGGTTGTTGCTATGGTGACGACTCTTTCATTTGCGCCACCAAAGTAGGACAAAAGTTCGGACAAAACAAATTATATTGTTTGTGATCTTTTTAAAGATATCTTGGCAGTTTCGAACCACGACTTTCCTTCTTGCTCAGTCTTCGGAACCTGGGCAGCGTTTTATCCTCCCATCATCTCCCATAAAGTCAGATATTCAATGGCGTTTCCTCCATCAGCGTCTTCCTACCGCCATTACCTGCATAGATTTAATATCATTACCTCTCTCAATTGCAGGTACTGCTCCATTGAAGTTGATCTCACCCATTTCTAGTCTTTGCCATGTTATCACCCCACTGTTGCGTTTGATGTTTAGAATCGCCCGAGCGGTTTGTCACAGTTCACATTCCACTCGTGATTATCTTTTCCTTCCTGCTCATGACCAGATTTCTAATTGCCGATCTGACATGTGTCCATTTATTTTTACATTAACTAAATCAATCACTTATAATTTTCAAATGGAATATCTTACAGCAATATCAGTTTTTCCAATACGACAAGCTGGTAAATATCTTTGTACACGTTTTCAAACTATTCTGACGTCCCGTATTCAACTTGAATATAGTTCGACTGTTCATCAATCTACTTTTTCACAATATCATTCGTAGTGGTCTACTGGCACTAGATGGATTTCTCTTCATCAAAACAGAATCCGACTCAGTCTGATTCTTCCTGACGTGTTATAATCAAAATGTTCCAATACCCGACTTTCTTTACAAGTTTCAACTGATGTCATACATGTCTTCTCATCTCATGTGTTATTTCCGACTGGAGGATATTTTACATTTGCATATTACACAGAGTGAGTGTTTTTGCGTTTTATGTATTTTCAGAAAGAATGTGAACATTGTTTTGACTTTCGACCTCTCAAGGGAACGGTTGGTTTTCCCTCTCAGGCTGAAGTTTCTTCAAGATGTGTACAACTACTGTATTTTTGCAAGATTTTAATTCACTTTGTTTCTCAGGTATTCTCCTCACGTGTACGTCACAACTTGGGAAAGATGACACATATTGCAAATAGTCACTTACAAATACTCATGTCATCTTTTTTAAACTTTCCTTTGTTGAACTTCCTCTTTTTTATCGAAATAAAATTCTGAAAGCAATCAATGAATATGGGTAAGCGTGGTGATCTGAGCGACTTTGATCGTGGACACATTGTCGACGGAAGACAGATTGGGTCATTCTATCGCCCAAGTGGTAAGAACCCTAGAGTTTCCGAGGGTAACCGTATCAAGGATGTACATCGAGTATACCATCGACGAACGTACCAGCGCCCAGAATAGCCCAGAACACACCAATGACGACCGAGGTAGAAGTAGACTATCGAGGCTGGTACAGACCAACCGCTTGGCAACGGTGGCGCAAATCACATCCAGGTTAAATGTCGAAGTCTCATGCAGCGTCAACGAGCGAACAGTACGGTTCACGCTGCAAACACTGGGTTACAGCCGTACTCGTGAGCCACTGCTCGTCATCGGACACTATGCCTCACCTGGTGCCGGCAACATCAAAACTGGGCCTCTTTAGAGTTACGCCGCGTCGTGTGGTTAGATAGATAACCCGTTTTCAGCTGTACCGAGCGGGCGGGAGGGTCTGGGTGTGGCGTCGATAGCATGAGGCCATGGCCTCACCGTGCCAGGTTGGCTGATTCAATGAGGTGGTGGCCCTGTGACGGTTTGGGTAGCCTTCTCATGGGATACATTAGGTCCCTTAATGTGCCTGGAGAGGTCTTTAACCGCTACGCGCTACTAGCATGTGCTGGCTGATCAACTACACGCTTTCATGGCCTGTTCTAGCAGGACAAAGCGCCACCCTACTGAGCCGGAACCTTTGTAGCATGGCTCAAGGAACGCTCATCTGAGTTTGGAACCATCCAGTTACCCCCAAGGTTCTCGGATTAAGGCCCTGTGGAAGCTCTCTGTGGTGCCGTGGAGTGAAACGTCAGATTCCGGTTCTGGACCCCACCCTTCTTGAGGATGGATAGATTGAGTACGACTTTAAAGCGATATATACAGTATATACATATAAGATAAACACACCATAGCATTTATTGACATACATTAGTACGGTATCGGTCCACCTTTGGCCTTAATACATGCACTGATCTTTCGAGACATGCTTTCGACAAGGTTTTAAAATACAGCGATAGGTATGCGCTTCCATTCAGTACAAAATTCTGCCGCTAACTGTTGCTTAGTAGTAAGCCTTGGTTCAAAACTTCTTATGCGGTGCTCTAATTCATCCCATAGGTGCTCTATGGGATTAAGATCAGGGCTCTGAGCAGGCCAGTCCACACACGATACGGAATTATCGTTAAACCACGCCGTGATAGTCCTTGCTTTATGGCTCTGTGTATTATCCTGCTGGTACGAACAAGACTCGCTTCCATAGTGTTGTCACAGAATTAGTAGGGCATAATAGTCCAAAATATCAAGGTAGACGTGTTGGTTAACAGATTTGTCCAACATAACCAGTGGGCCGGGACCATACCACGAAAAAAAACCCCACACGAGTACACTTCCAGATCCAAACTTGACCGTAGGAACAGTACACTGTGGTAAATAGCGTTCCCCCAGCTGCCACCATACCCACACGTGGTTATCAGACTCATGCATCGTGTATCTGGATTCATCAGTCATTAGGACCCGTTTACACTGATCTACGGTCCACCATAAATGTTCTTTACACTATGCTAAACAACGAGTAGCATTCCGAGTGGAGATGAAAGGCTTATGAGCAGCCGCACGACCACGGTAACCCATGGAATAAAGTTATCTGCGAATGGTAGGTGTACGTACCGAGGTTCCAGCATTTTTACTCACCTATACACTGAGGTCTTGTGCAGTACTCCGTCGATTAGCTGTAACGACTCTCCTGAGGTTTCGACTTCCTCAGTCACTGATTTTCTTTGGTCTGCCGGTACGTTTTGCTGTTGCAGGCACGCCATGTGTCTTCCACGTATTCAGTACATCCAAAACTGTTGACTTGGGTATCTTTAAACGCCTCTCATTTTCTCTTATGGACAACCCAATAATATAACACCCAACAACTTTTCTTTTCTCAAAGTCAGTTCTCTCCTGCTGCGACATTTTTACTCAACTTCACAGTGCGATATGATCGCGGTCAGCTGCAGGCTTGTTGTTATACCGTTTGCAGATGCGCTGGGCATCTTAAGAACGCAGTGGATCCGGTCATTTGCTTTTGAAGGGGGTGTCCGGTGACTTTTGTCAATATAGTGTATATACTGTATATATATATATATATATATATATATATATATATATATATATGTTGTATTTAATATTAACGTAGCAGAAGTTCGCAGCAGTGCTCGTTGTTTAGATCCGCTGTGAGTATGTTGCTTGTGTGACTTCCGTTCGAATAAGCTAGTAGTGAAACTTATGTATATGGTTAACCCGACATATATGTTATTAGTGTTTGTTCATTAAAGCTTTTTAAGTGAATGCGCAGAAATCTGTGTTGTAAGAGCAGAATGATAGAGAAATATTACTTAGTAAAACACTAAACAATCTTAGAAGTAAAATAAGCTTTCATTATGATCTGGGGATACGTTTGGTCGTCATTCTCTTCAAGGATTTCAAATAGACCTCTTTTAATCACTGAACAAGTTTGAACAAGAAAATACAAGCATGATATTGCTGAGTGTATTGCAAAACGCGATGCAGATGCTAATGGACTTTTATTATTTTTTAAAACCATAACTGACTAGTTGCAAGGAGAGTGCAACTAGTCAGTGATATTCTTATTAGAAGAGGCCTCGAAGTATAATTGCGTACATAACAAATCAATGCAGCGGAAACAAAACAAAATCGCATATCGTACAAACATTTATGTTCATATTTCTTTATTATTTGATAATACAAAATCAATATTTATCACAGGTTCGTGTTTCATGCAGAATAAGGTGCAAACGCTTGCAAAACGTCAATAAATGCTGCTGTTTAAAAACGAACTTTTTTGAAAGAGAGGCCTTTCTCTTCTACGTTTTCCCGAAATGGTGGTCTTTAATTTTACTTTTCATCTTCCGAACTGGTGTTTCTGTTTTGCATTTCACGCAGAAGTTCGGTTCTCTTGTCTTTTGAATTTCTAAGGAGAAAGAAAACAATGTGTTGACTGTAAGAAACATTTTATAAATATGTAAAGATACAAGGGGAATACAATTTCGAAGTTGTGATTCCATTTATTGGTGTAGATTATGACAACAGTAGTAAGAATCACAACTGCAGATTTGTATTCTAGACTGGTGTTATTCCGTATTCATGATATAAGGGGATTTGAAACTACGTCATGCGTACCTATCTGGGCCAAACAAGTGCGGCCTTCTTATGTTAGAGATCACATGATATTGGGTGTCCGGAAAATAAAACGGCGTTTTTGATGCAACAGTATCACTTACCCAGAACTTCGGAAGAATTCAAGTTAAATTTCAAAGTACATACCACCATGTTTAATAGTTTGAACCCATCTGTTTGCCAGTTCAATTCCTGCACGGTATCAAGCTTTCGGTTTGGAGGCAAAGAACTTTTGGCACTCGCGTTCGGCATCGTCCAAAGTAGTCAACTGCTTGCCACGGAGAAAATGCGCCATCGTCCAAAGTAGTCAACTGCTTGCCACAGAGAAAATGCGCCATCGTCCAAAGTAATCAACTGCTTGCCACGGAGAAAATGCGCCATCGCAAGAAGCAAGTCGTAGTCTGAGCTCTGAAGGGTGGCAAGGTCGGAGTTGTATGGTAGATTAGGGAGCAGCTCGATTCCATACAGTTCTTGAAATTTGACTTGGATCCGATTAGTGGTATGAGGTTGTGACGTATATTCTAATTTAACTTTCATTTTTATTTCCTTTTCCTATGTAAAGGAACTAAAACGGAAAGTTAAATTACAATATACGTCACCACCTCATACCACTAACCGGATCCAAGTTAAATTTCAAGAACTGCAAGGAATATATCTTTTCCATATGTCTTTTCCCTCAAACGAGAATAATGTTGGCAACATACTGACATCGGAACAAGAGTGACGTACACTGACGGAAAAAATCCCAACACCGCGAAAAAATAGTTGTAGAGGAATGAAATGGCGGCAATACATTCGTATAGGTAACCTATTTAATCGATTAAGGTTTCAAGATCACAGCTTATTGTAAGCGCGAGAAGAGCCATTTTAAATGTGAAATGCTGGTACATTAATAACCGGTGTAACCGCCAGAATGTTGAATGCAAGCACGCAAACGTTCATGCATTGTGTCGTTCAGGTGCTGGATGTCAGTTTGTGGGATGGAGGTCCATGCCTGTTGCACTTGGTCGGTCAATACAGGGACTGTTAATGCTGGTCGGGGGTGACGCTGGAGTTGTCGTCCAATGATGTCCCATACGTGCTCGATTGGTGAAACATCTGGTGATCTAGCAGGCCACGGCAACATGTCGACACTCTGTAGAGCATGTTGGGTTACAACAGCGGTATGCGGGCGAGCGTTATCCTGTTGGAAAACACCCCCGGAATGCTGTTCATGAATGGCAGCACAACAGGTTGAATCACCAGACCGACGTACAACTGTGCCGTCAGGGTGCGTGGGATAGCCACGAGAGTGTTCCTGCTGTCATAGGAAATTGCTCCCCAGACCATAACTGCAGGTGTAGGTCCAGTGTGTCTCGGCCGCAGACAGGTTGGTTGCAGGCGCTCACCTGGCCTCCTTCTAACCAACACACGGCCATCACTGGCACCCAGGCAGAACCGGCTTTCATCAGAAAACACAACAGATCTCCACTCCGTTCTCCAATGAGCTCTAGCGTGACACCACTGACGTCGCAAACGGCAGTGGTTTGGAGTAAGTGGAATGCACGCTATAGGGCGTCTGGCTCGGAGCTGTCCTTCAAGTAACCGATTTGTAACAGTTCGTTGTGTCACAGTGGTGGCAACTGCAGCTCGAATTGCTGCCGCAGACGCGGTACGATGCGCCAAGGCCATACGCCGTACACGGCGGTCTTACCTCTCAGTAGTGCCACGTGGCCTGCCGGAACCCGGTCTTCTTGAGGCAGTTCCTTCCCTTGACCACCGCTACCAACAATCATGCACAGTGGCTACATTTCTGCCAAGTCCTTCTGCAATATTGCGGATCCACCTTCTCGTAGCCCTATTACACGACCTCGTTCAAACTCCGTGAGCTGTTGATAATGGTTTCTTCGTCTTCTTAAAGGCATTCTTGGCTAACATCAACACCCTATGTCGAATCTCAACGATAACTAACGCTCACGAACGTTACAGCGCGTATTTACAGCAAACTTGTTTTGCATGTTCTGAGGGGAGCTACTAGCGCCACACGTATGCGCCGAGCGCCAAATTTGCATAGACGTCATCTTACAGATGTACTCTCACCGCCTACCAACTGTCGTTTATCTAACACAACCCCTTCTTGGTGTTGGGATTTCTTTTCCATCAGTGTATGTGTGGCCGTGCAAGAACGATAGATAAAAAGGGGTTGTAAAAAAGGGGGATTTTGTATGTGAATGTTAATTCTCCTTTTTGATACACGATTGCTTAATTATCGTTAAAGTATTGTTGAAGGCTGCGTGTTCAAATTTAATGAAAGTGTTGTGTTTCGTAGTTAAGTATTATGGTGGTTATTAACCCAAGTTACAGTGTTGTGTTTCATAGTTAATTCTCATCGTGAATATTAAACCACGTTTAGTTGATTTTACAGTGTTGAAGTTAACATATTGAAGTGAACATATTGAAGTGAACAGCAATAAAGGATTAGCTGTAAGTTAAACCTCTTGAACTTTATTTGAGTGACTCGCATTTCACTGTAGGTGAAGTTTTGATTTATGTAGTGCTCTAGTAAGTCGGTTACAAATAAACGCTACAAGTCTTCGAATCGTCTGGTTACAGCAGTGCTCACTTTCGGTCGACTAAGGCAGGATACTTCCGCCGAAGTCTGTCATACATCCTGTCCAATTGCTGAGAATACAGTTCGGCACTGATAGACCGACCATTCGGAAAGAGCTCAAAGTGGATTACACCTTTATAATTCAACCAGACATACAGCAAAACCCTGAACAATTGTATATATTGCGGAGATAAGATCTGTCGTGAGTAGTATGAATCCATACTACTCGTAGCAGGACGAGGCACCGATTCGCCCCTCAGCTGTTTTTTGTGATTGCTCAATGAACAATCAGAGATCTTCAAACACCTTCGGTGGTTCCCTTTTCTCACGAAGTCTTTAGTCTAGTCGAGGATGTCTCGGATCTGCTACACAGTTGTTTCATGTTGATACGGTGTATTTGGATTACGGGATATCCTTCGGTAGGAAAGGAAATTTTTGTATCTGAATGTAAGTCAGTATCTCGCTGTGTTCATGCACTGTCGTGATCGAGCTGATATTCGGGAGACAGGTGGTTTCAATCCTAAAGTAAAGGTTCGAAATTGTTTGGACCTTATGAATATGAATCGAATTCGTAAAACAAAAGATCATTTGATCTTACATACTCTCAAAGCACATCGCACACATCCACAAAGTCGCCGTAATAAAGCTGCCAGTGAACCCCCAGCTGGCTACAAATAAGTCAGATACCCACCTACTACACAGTATACCGGAGATTGTGATGCTTGATAGACACGGAGAGCTCGTCTAGTTCAATCGGGGGCAGGTAACCGGTGTGAGGAAGATGGGATACACCATTTCCGCAACTGCAGAATGTTCGAGACTTCTGCGTGTGATCGTCACCCACCTGTGCAAGGACTACATTAAATTTGGTAGCTGCACTACAAAACGTGCTCGTAAACAGGGTGGTTGATGTACGATGTGTCTGTCACCTCCTCCTTCCGGCGCAGTGGAACGGACAGCATCAGCATTCAACGACGGGGTACCTATGAAGGTTTGAGCGAAGACCATTGAACTTACGATTCCAGGACTGGTTTATGGCAACCGACGCCCTTTGAATAACATCATTAACTCCATTTTAATGGACGAAGAAGAACGCCACTGGACCTTGGAAGACTGAAAACAGGTAGCGGGGTATCATGAAAGGAGAGTACGTATACCCTGTGGCTTACACCACGCGACGTCATCGACTCTAATTGTTAAGTCGACTTGCTATAGGTCGATAATCGGTGGAATATTTTGGGACGTGTTCGCGTAAGCAACCTTAGGGCCCTTGTATCTACTAAGACAACCACACATAATCACTGATCATGCTCATGGTTATCCATTCTCCTAACAGCAGGATGTCTACTTTTTAACGACGTCTCGTTTGCAGACCTCGAATGGCCTTCTCACTCTCCAGATTTGAACCCAATTGAGAATTCGTGAGAGGAGGAGGCAGGATGCGTTCGAAATTGAAATCATCCACCGGAAACGCTGTACAGAGGGCTGTCCGTCTGTACCGCAATGTTCTCCTAAAAGGAAGAGACATGATGCTTTTAAACCTGAAAATGCCGCCCCGGTGGCGCAGTGGTCTAAGGCGTTGGCCTCTGATCATTCGTCCGAAAGGGGTCCGGGTTCGAATCCCGGTGAGGCATGGATGTTGTGTTTGTCTTACGGCACTGGCTCTCTCCCTTCCCTGGAACCAGTGACCCTAAATTAGGGACGGGCGACTGCTTATAGCCCATTGAGTTGCTCACGGTGGTCGTTAAACCTCCAATAAAAAAAAACAGAAAAAACCCCGAAAACATTTACCGAAAACGCTGTACAGACGGCTGTCCGTCTGTATCCCTATGCATGCCGGAAAGGAAGAAGAACGATGCGTTAGAACTCAAAAACATCCAGCGGAAACGCTGTACAGACGGCTGTCCGTCTGTACCGCAGTGCTCCCCGAATATTTCCAACATTTGGAAGAATTCATGCTGTTGTTATGAAAATGATTTCTGTGCCCACATACGTTATTTGGGGTGTGTGCATAATGAATTGCCTTTTTACTGCACGTTGCAGCTAGTTTTGGCGTGCCAGGTATTTTACATACAGATGGAAGTGTAACGTATACTCTATATTCACTTTCCTTTTGATTTTACTATCTCTGGTTATTTTATTTTACTATGTAAATTATCTTCTTACTGAACGAAATATTATTTCACCCGTTGAATGAGATCTGGCAATGAGTGTAAGTCATGACGTGGTGGTAGCTAGTATATAGGCGCGTTCATCGAGACTTAGGGAAAGCTTTTGTTGTTGTTATGAGAGAGTGTTGTTGCTTACGGAGAGCGTTTATAATACGAGGAGAGATTCTTCATTATTGTAAAACAAGTTGTGTGTGTGCTTTAGTTGACCAAGAGTCTTAGAATAAAGAAGTTACCGTAAGTTAGTCTTTCTCAATTCATAGTTTTTGTCAGACCTCTGTCTGGCTGTTAGGTTTATAACATTTATTTATTACTATAAATAACCAGCGTTAAGACTTTGTTTACTTTCGTAATTAACTAGTAACAACACCCTTTTGAATTCACTATTTTGAAGCTTAGTACAAGTATATCATTAGCTAGCTGGTAGGAAGAGAATCATTCATATTAATTAGCTTAGCGGAAAGAAAATAAAGCTAATTCATTATAATTGGCGCCCGAACTTTCTCGAACACGAGATCTTGACGATTATTACCCATGTCTTCCTTACCTGAGACAACTTCAAATTTCCACCCTCCGGCAAGTCTCGAGGGTGATGGTGCGTTTTTGGACAATTTGCAAGAAGCCTGTGGGTCTGACTTTGATATGCATGATCTACACGTACCCAGGCATTCTTCACCATTTCGTAATATACCAGCTTCCTATTACTCTGAGTCGCGGGTCGTTCCTGAGGGAGTTCAATCCTCTCAGCGAAGCAGAATGCTTGCCCATTTCGTGCCGCATGCAGGAACAATTCATTTCAATGGTTTGGAGGGGTCCTTAAAGTTCCTCGAAGATCTGGAAGATCATTTTGATCTATATAATATTCCTGAAGACTGCAAAGTCCAAATCGCCGGCACTTGCTTGAGGGATACCGCTAAGACCTGGTATCGGCAGTGGAGAGTGTCGAACCCGGATTCTCATTATGAGAATTTCCGTGCAGAATTATTGGAGGTCTTTCCTTTCGGCCTCAGTCGAGCTAGCCTTGCACAACAGCTTTTTTTCGCGTCAGCAAGGTCCCAATGATAGCCCTGTTGCATTTGCGTTGGAGACTACACGCTTATATAACTTATGGGATCCACATGCCAGTCATGATGACATGTTGGATACCCTCGTGCAGCAACTCGACCCATTCTTACAAGATTTCCTTGAGGTTCGACACCCTGCCGCAATTCATGAATGCCTTCGCCTCATACGCACGTATGAAGAGCGACATGGCAAACATGGTTCAACTCACCATGCTCGGGCACCCCGCGAGGCTTATTACGAAACCCTCAGCGGCATAATAGACATAACTTTCAGCGCGAGCATACACAAGTGCACACCCAAGCTTCATACGTTCCACCACACAGAAGAGTGGCAAACCAACAGCGAGTTTCTGAACAAGCTTCGGGATATCGTACAAATGCACCGTATGCTCGACCCCGTTTCACTCAGCAGCATTCGGAACGTTATCATGCTCCGGGCAATAATAATTTTTCTGCCAGTGCTGAGGGCAGACGTAACGGATATGAAAATGTCAACAGACACGCGGAGTTCCCGACGCAGGTTTCACGCAGCTTTCCTCATCGTGAAAATTTTCCCGATACCCGGCAGGGTCGAGGTTTCCGACCACATGATAACCCAACCAGGATTCCTTTAAACTTCCAAAGGAAGTAGACCAAGGGTCGGTCCTGCTTCCTGATACCAAGCATTCTGACCCTAAAACAGTATTAGTGACTGTTCAAACTCCTCAGTTGCCTGATGTATTCTTAACAATTGAAGATATTATTGTCGAGACAAAGTTCGACACTGGGTCTGAAATATCAGCCCTAAACACAAAGTTTTGCACCTGACAATTTTCCTGCAATACACGTTCAGCCTGCAACGCAGTATTTGCGAGGTGCAAATAATGAAATCTTCAGTATCACAGGAACTGTCACATTATCTTTAGGGCTGGGAAAAGCTCGTTTTACGCATTGTTTCCTGCTTATAGACGAGCTACCTGTGAAATGTCTAATGGGAATGGACTTTATACATCAGTTTCAAATAACTTTGAATTTTGTACAACATGTGATTTCCTTTCCGGAACCTGTCGAAATGATTCCTACGGTTCCTGTAGATATAACAAGTTTGTTATTGAGTAACCAATTGAATGAGAGGCAACGAAACCAGCTTTCTCTCCTTTTACAGGAAAGCCCTGGTTTATTTTCGGATCAACCTGGTTTCACACAGGTGGTTTATCATGTAATTGACACTGATGGTTCGAAACCAATTGCGACGAAACCTTACCCTTGTGCTCCACATAAAAAACAGGAAATGCAACGTCAAATTGCTGAAATGATTAAGCAGGGCATAATCAGGGAATCCACAAGCGCCTGGGCTGCTCCTGCCTTTTTGGTTCCAAAGAAACAACCCAATGAATTTCGTTTCGTGACAGATTTCCGCAAGCTCAACCAAGTCACAAAAACGATCAATTATCCACTACCTGTCATGTCACATATTTTAAATGACTTGTCGTCAACCAAATGGATGTCAACCTTGGATTTGGCGAGTGGATATTGGCAGGTAGCAGTACATCCGGACTCTGTCGATAAAACAGGCTTTGTGACTCCTTTTGGGGCCTATGAATATTTACGTATGCCTTTTGGACTAGCTTCTGCACCTGCTACTTTCCAAAAGCTTATGGATACAGTTCTCAGACCTGTCCTGGGTCCCCATGTGCATGTCTATTTGGATGACATTATTATCACATCAGAGACTTTTGACGAGCACCTTTCTCTGCTCAAACAGGTGTTCCAACTCATATACAATGCTGGCTTGACGTTAAAACCTAGTAAATGCCAGATAGCGAGGGACGAGATTGTATATCTGGGGTTGAAAATCACTCCCCACGGCTTATTTACTGATAATGAAAAAATTAGGCCTATTGTTGACTTTCCTCGGCCTAAAACAGCAAAAGAACTATCCCGCTTTCTGGGAATGACCGGATGGTATCAGCAGTTCGTCCCCGCTTATGCTACAATCTGTGAGCCATTGTATGCTTTAAAACGTAAATACAAGAAGTTTATTTGGACACCTGAGGCTAACGCTGCATTCGAAACACTGAAGTCTGCATTGACTCAGCCTCCGGTGTTGGCTTTCCCGGATCATACTAAGGAATTTGATATTTATACTGATGCATCCGGAGTTGGTCTTGGTTGCGTTTTGTCACAAGCTGGGCATCCAATAGCTTTTGCGTCTCGTACTTTAGCCAAAGCTGAACGCAATTATTCAGCTACGGAACGTGAATGTCTTGCTGTTGTGTATGCGCTGAATAAATTTCAATGTTATCTTAACGAATTGACGGTTAACATAATTACGGATCATTATGCCCTTCAGTATTTGAATTCTGCTAAGCACCTATCTCAAAGACTTATGAAGTGGGCTCTGAAGTTACAGGAGAGCAATATCAAAATTTCATATCAGCCAGGTCATAAGAATCAATTACCGGACGCATTATCTCGCGTTCCGATTAGTGGGGTCCCCACAGAAACTACTCCTGGATGTCAGCCTTTACTTCTAATAGCTGATATAACATCCAGAGAGCAGATAATGGCAGAATTAATAAATGAAACAGATTTTGGGGATATCTATAATTTTTTGCTTGCGGATTCGCTCCTTGCCGAAGTGATCCTTCTCTGGCTGGAAGGTCACAGCATTTTGAAGTAATAGAGGGTCTTCTTTACTATACAAAGTCTAGGACTACTAGGGCAGAGTTTCGCCCATGTATTCCGCGAACCCTTAGATTGGCCCTTTTAAATGAATTTCATGACAAACCTCTTGCAGGCCATTTAGGTATTCGCAAGACCCGTTGTAAATTGCGGGATGTTGCCTATTGGCCTGGCATGTACCAAAGTGTGCTCGCATACGTTCAATCATGCCACTTGTGTCAGATTAATAATTACCGTAATGTAAAACCGGCCGGTCACTTGAAATCTAGTTCAAGTTCTCATGTGTTTGATATTATTTCAATAGATTTATTGGGACCTTATCCATTATCTGTTGAAAACAAAGCTCGTTATGTTTTAGTACTAACTGATAATTTTTCTAAATGGGTTGAAGTTTTTCCCATTAAAGCCGCTACGGCAGAAGTTATTTGTAATGTCTTAGTTAATGAAGTATTTTCTAGATATGGTGCACCTAATAAAGTAGTTTCGGATAATGGTCCTCAATTTATTTCTGACATTTTTGAAAGAATGTGTGCGAGACTACACATTAAACATAAATTCATTTCCCCATATCATCCCCAGAGTAATCCTGCGGAACGCGTTAACCGCACGCTAGTGAAAATGATTGCGACTTTTGTAATGGATCATCATGAAAGATGGGATGACCATTTGGAGCTTTTTGCGTTCGCCCTCCGCTCGTCTGTCCACGAATCTACTAAAATTACTCCTGCAGAACTTTTCTGGGTCGCAAAATTAAAACCCCTTTTGAAAATTTAACGGGGATTATCGACGAACTAAACCAGCGACCAACTCCGCAATCAGTACGAATCATGGCAGAAAAGCTCGTGTTGCAATGCTAGAGCACAAGCGGCTCAAGCAAGATATTATAATTCTAGGCGTAGGGAACCAGATCTTGTCGTTGGAGATCTCACTCGTGGAAACGCACTTCCAGTCTTCTGTTTCGCATACTTTAGTGAAGAAATTTGCACCCAGCTACGAAGGTCCATATCGGGTGGCAAATATCTTTGAAAATAATATTGTTCTGGAGAAACCTGACAACCAATTTCAATACGTACACGTTGATCAGTGTCGCAAGTATCATGAACGAAATATCGATTTCATAATCAACCCTACTCAACCTTCTGTTCCACAGACTCAAGAGTCTATATCTCATGTTCAACCGCCAGAAATTTTGGACGAACCAACAAACATTTTTGAAGAATCTCCAGTGATGTTTCCTTCACCCTCCCCTCCTCCAGACGGGTTTCCAAACACGCAACCTGATTCTCCCATGAGACCAAGGCTCGAATCGAGTTCTTCGAATACTAGTATCGTTCCTTTCCCTCCAACCATTGCCAAGACTATTGCTGCGCCGTTTCCGGATAACTCTGCACCAACGCGGGCTACTTCTTCTTTGAATACCTCGTCAGAAAGTATTCCTATAGGCAAATCTAAACATCGCCCTGCACGACCACTGAATTACAGCAGCGACTCAGAGGCTTCGGACATTTCTGACTTATCAGTTATGAACACTAAATTTCATGTTCCAAACCGTCCAGCACCACCAAAGGCTGGGCGCAAACGTGACTTGTCTTCCCAATCTGCTTCGCCGCAACAGCGACGACGGCAGAAATCTTTGCATCCGCCCGGGTTTCGCCCCTGGAACCTACGTTCAGGGCAAACAGGGCCGATGCCTACTGCTACTCTCATGCCACGAGGGCGTAAGAGAAAGCAAACGATGTGGCCGGAGCCACGTACGTCCAAGAGAATACTGGAATGACACAACGGGCCCCAGCACAAAGGGACTTCATATCAAAAGCCTGGGGGAGCCCGTTCCTTTCAGCCGCAAGGGATTTCGGACCGCCAGACTTCTGACGTTCCTGACCGTTCCTATCAGCCGCAAGGATTTCCGGACCGCCAGACTTCAGACGTTCTTGACCGTTCTTCTCAGCCGCAGGGATTTCTGGACCCACAGACTTCAGCCATTCCTGACCGTTCCCGTCAGCCGCCGGAATTTCCTGACCGACAGCAGACCGATGTTCCGGTTCCATTAAAGTCCTTGAAGAGATCGAAGCCACCTGATTTTACCAGTCCGATTAGGCCTGGAAAACGTTATCGCACTAAAGTTTTTTATGCGTCCTCGAGATAAGTAAGTTCTCGTGGACAGGTTCTTTTCTCAGTTTGTTGTTTTTCCTGCACGACCAGTTGGCGTGTCAGAATTTCTTTTTTTCGTGTGGGCCTATGCATTCTTTTTTTTGTGTATATATGTGTTTTTTTTTTATATTTCTTCTATGTCCATCTACTAATCCACTTTTTTATATATCTATGTGCTTAGGGGTAAAATAATAAAATTGTTACTGTTAGGCAGCTCCAGGTAAATTTCGCTGCTGATACAGTTGGTATGTATTCAACGAATAATGTGAACGTGATTTGAAATTAAAATAATAAAATTGTTACTGTTAGGCAGCTCCAGGCAATCTTCGCTGCTGATACAGTTGGTATGTATTCACCGAATAATGAGAACGTCATTTGAAATTAAAAAAGTGATTCCTGCTAGGCAGAATAAAAAGGAAGGTATGCCGATGCAGGTTTGTTTTGTTCAACAATACAAGTTTCACAGTCGAATACAGATTTCTTAATTTGTCATGCCAAGTTTGATAATGTAAATACGGCTACCACCAAACCACAAAACAAAAAAAGAGGTCGAGAAACGTCAATCAACGAAATGTACGACTTACACTCCAAAATTGATAGGTTTTTCGGAAAGAAAAAAAGAAAAAGAAAAAAAGAAAAATTAAGGGGGAGATGATGTAACGTATACTCTATATTCACTTTCCTTTTGATTTTACTATCTCTGGTTATTTTATTTTACTATGTAAATTATCTTCTTACTGAACGAAATATTATTTCACCCGCTGAATGATATCTGGCAATGAGTGTAAGTCATGACGTGGTGGTAGCTAGTATATAGGCGCGTTCATCGAGACTTAGGGAGAGCTTTTGTTGTTGTTATGAGAGAGTGTTGTTGTTTACGGAGAGCGTTTATAATACGAGGACAGATTCTTCATTATTGTAAAACAAGTTGTGTGTGTGCTTTAGTTGACCAAGAGTCTTAGAATAAAGAAGTTACCGTAAGTTAGTCTTTCTCAATTCATAGTTTTTGTCAGACCTCTGTCTGGCTGTTAGGTTTATAACATTTATTTATTACTATAAATAACCAGCGTTAAGACTTTGTTTACGTTCGTAATTAACTAGTAACAACACCCTTTTGAATTCACTATTTTGAAGCTTAGTACAAGTATATCATTAGCTAGCTGGTAGGAAGAGAATCATTCATATTAATTAGTTTAGCTGAAAGAAAATAAAGCTAATTCATTATAGAAGTTAATAAATTGCCTTTTTACTATATGTCGCAGCCAATTTAGCGGGCCAAATATTTTACATACAAATGGAAATTAATAAATTGCCTTTTTACTGTATGTCGCAGCCAGTTTGACGTGCCAAATATTTTACATACATGTCATCATTCATCATCACGAAGCTGTTCTCAAAGTTTCAGAGGTTAGCTCCACAAAGAAATTCAAACTACCAGATAATTTTTACTCACTGTTGCCGTATCAAACTTCTCCATTAACAGCGATCTTGACATACAACTCGGGCTTCACTGACATCCATCACACGCCGTACACAACATCTTCCATACTTCCTACTCATAATCTTTTTCTCATGCAGAAACTCCTGAATCTGATCCTCCCACGACTTCCTTGGCCTTCCTATGCCTTTTCTTCCTGCGACTTGGGCTAAAAGATTTTCTTAGTAAGCATCTCATCACTCATTCTTTCAACATGGCCAAACCACCGAAGCATATTAGTCTCCAGCTTGCTAACAACATTTTGCTTCACATTTCACAACTGCAACACATCTTCATTCCTCACACAATCAGAACGTGTCTTGCCACAAACCCCCCATAAGAAACGCATTTCCCCAGCACACAAACGACTCCTATGTTTCTTCTGTAGTACCCAGGTTTCACTGCCATACTTCAGACAAGGAACAATTACATTTTCGTACACATCCATGTGGGACTCTCTTGAGAACCCATCATTCCTGTGAAAACTTCCTGAAACAACGATGACTTTCAATGAAGAATTCACTCGCCTACTCATTTCACCATCCAATTTGTTCTCTCTGTCAAACATGCTTTCTAAATACACAAACTCATTCACCTGGTCAATCACGGTACATGCAGGTGGAAATTAATAAGTTGCCAGTTTACTATATGTCGCAGCCAGTTTGGCGTGACAAATATTTTTACATACAGATGGAAATTAATAAATTACCTTTTTACTGTATGTCGCAGCCAGTTTGATGTGCCAAATATTATACATACAGATGGAAATTGTTAATATTATCTAGCCACAAATATACATTATTTAGCTGTTGTTAAGCGAAATCTCGGAAGTGATGTTATGCACTGTCGTTAAGTGAAAGCTGGTATACTAGTACAACACACCAAGTACTTTATCTTCCGAGAAAAGGTCCAATCCTCTTCTTGTGATAAGCAATGTTATACCACCAATACCGTGCTTACAAACATATGCCAGCTTCAGAAATACCGAACGAAGAAGAAAATTTAGTTGAATGTTGCTTTAATTTAGCACCTATGACATCTTTTTTTAATTTCGAATGCATGAATGCAAGTAGTGTAGAAAACGATGCACAAAGTAATCAAGGAATCGTCGAATGCAGTTTTCCCACTGTGGGAAGATTATTTCTAGTTTTCGACACCTAGCAGCATAAGAGCGTGACGCCCACATTGCGACCAGTCTTTCAGAGGAAAGGCGGACGGCGTTTATTTTGCATTCACTTTTGTTCATCGTTTAAGGATTGAATGATTCTGATGAGAATTCGAGGCCGTTCTCAATTTAGAGCATCTGTTCCAAGAAGGTCACAGATTCATGACTAGCACACCTACCATGTATCACTCGGGTCCCAATGGGATCATTAGCGAGAAGTCTGGGCCTCTGACTACTCGCTCACCAGGACGGATGTATTAGCTTTTTCTAGCAATATTGATATCTTTGGTACAGCGATGAACAGAACTATACCAGTTGCCGTGTCAGGAGTTAATGGCAAAAGTTCGAGATACATGTTTATTATTCTTACCGCGTTCTGTGTACATGGTCTGCAAAATTGCAGAATGTTTTGGCCATAGCGTAATGAAAGTGAAAGTAGTGATACCAGTTTGAAATTAAGTTCAGTCAGTCTATCATATTTCACCTTTAGACACATGAGTACGTAATTCGCTCCACTTACGACAGTAGTAGCTGGGACTGTACCGGTCGACCTTTGTTGCACATTACTAGCACGATAGATGCCCTTTAAAGTTTCCTTCCATGAATAATTGTGAACACAAGTTTGTCCGCGACGGGCATAGAATCCGGGTACCCCTCACTCCAGAGTAAGTCGCTCTCCCAACTGAGCTACGCGGACAGAATGTCTCGCTGCAGATCTGTCGTCTGGACACATGTTTTCACCTCTGTAGTACGTCACATAACCTCTTTGCCGCACCGGTGGCACAGTGTTCTAAGCGATGTTTTGTGATCAATCGTCCAAGCCGGGGTTCTGGTTCGAATCCAGAGTGGCATGGATGTTGTGTTTGTCTTACAGCACTGTCTCCCTTTCTTCCCTAGAGTCAGTGGCCTTAATTTAGAGAGGGGCGACTGCTTCTAGCCCGTTCAGTTGATCGTGGTGGACATTTAAATCCTCAATCAAAGAAAATAATAATAATCTCTCCTAACACGCAGAATCTCAGAAATAAGACACAGATGGAAAATATTCGGCCACCTAGGTCGAACGGAAATAGGAGTTTTTATTAGCCGAAATCAATACTTAGTCGGCTCACCTTTGCCGTTAAGACTTCAGCGACCCTCCTTGGCATGCTTTCCACTAGCTGCCGGTAGGTTTGTACCGAAAAGTACCACTTTCCTCCTACAAAGTTTTTACCATAGCTGCCGTAGAAGCTGGCCTTACCGGCCGATACCGAATTTTGCATTCCAACTCGTCTGAGATGTTCTATTGGATTTGGACTGGTACTTCAGGTCGGTTAATTCAATACTTAGACGTCCTACTCCTCAAACTAGGACAGGGCAGACCATGGTGTGTGTCTCAATCTCGCTGAAACACGCAGGGATCTGTGCCGAAGTACTGCCACAGCGCAGGAAGTGCGGAATTGTTTAGAATGCCTTCATGCCTGAATGTTGTAGGGCACCCCATCCGAAGGGTACAGTCGATTCCAACAGACCCATCCCCAGATCCTCACAGAACCCACCTCAAACTGACTGTATGAATCTACCTTATAAACCGATGAGCCATTACAATATGAACACCTACCTAATAAGCTGTAGGACCCCTTTTAGTCCGCAAAACAGCAGCCACTCGGCGAGGCATCGATTAGATGAGGTGACGATAGGTATCCTGAGCTGGTACCATAATATCAACAGAAGGTCCTCCAGTTCCCGCACATTTAAGGGTAGTGGTAATTTAGCGCGAACCTGCTTTTTCAAGTCGAACCACAAATGCTCGATTGGGTTCATGTCAGGTGAATTTGGAGGTGAAAGCATTAACAAAAAGTCACCAGCATGTTCCTCAAACCATTCCTTGGCGAAACCGGCAGTGTGGCACAGCGCGTTTTCCTGTTCGTAATGGCCATCACCAGCAGGGGAACACAGTTGCCATGAATGGGTGAACGTGATCCGCAACGATGTTCAGATACCTGACAGCTGTCAGGGATTGTGGTACTGGAAAAATGGAGCATAACGTGTCCCAAGAAAACATCGCCCATAGCATAACACCGCCGCCGCCGGCCTGTTTCCGTCAAAAGTGCATCCAGGGCCATAGCCTCCGTTGGAAATCGGTGTATCCGCGCTCGGCCGTCTACGTGGTGCATTAGGTTCGCTGACCAGGCCACTTTCTTCCAATCACGCACGGTCCAATCTCGATGATCTTTGGCCCATTTCATGCGATGTTGGCGATGAGGTGCAGTGAGCATGGGAACCCGGCTGAGTTTTCGGCTACGCAAGCCCATGCGCTGAAGGCTGCTATGAACTGTCTGCTGCGACACATTGCCCTGATCACCACTGTTGTAGCTGTGGGTGATTTGTCGCACCGTGGCCTTGCGGTCGCGGTGAAGAATGCGTGAGAGTCTCCCCTCCCCACTGGCATCAATGAGCTGCAGACGACAGTTCCTCGTTTGGCTATCTGTGCACCACTTTTGATACGTCGCCGTTTCCAAGATCGTAGTTCCGAAGCGCGGCGCCGTGCCATCAGAGTTTGTCCTTTATCAAACTCCGATAAATCAGCAGCTTTTTTTATTCTGACTACGAACTCTCTACTAAGCGAAAGCCGGTCCTCGGGTTGTATATATACTGCTCTCTAAACTTCACCTTCGTTGCCGTTGGGTCTCCAGGCGTGCTCATTTCTCTAGGCTGCGGGTGGTCGTAATGTAATGGTTCATGGGTGTTGAGTTACCCGAGCAAACTCCATGCACTCAAATCCACCCCTCCAAACAAATGGGTGAGTGGTGTGACTTGTCCACACGATCCTCTTCAACTCTTCTGTTGTCCATGAACGGCGAGAGAAGCACCACTGTAGTCTTCATCTAGCATCTCCAGGAGTGATGTAGGGCTTGCGCGCGGCTGACCTAGCATGCTAATCGTAACCATGTAGTTCTCGTCTTACTTTTCTGGAGCAAATAGCTGTTTCAGTAGCTAGTGCAACGTAGCCGGCCAGTTCTGTGGCAGAGTACGTACGTCCAATACGACCATTCAGTTTACGCGCCCCCCGGAATGCGTCTTCTCTATAATATCGCTGTTTTCCATCAATAAAGAACATCAGCGACAGTGGATTTTTGGAGTGCCAGAGGAGAGTCACTGACTGCTTAATCGGGTGACATTCAACCATCGTTCCCTTTTCAAATTCCACCGCCTTAGCTCCGCGCTGCATATTCGCTTTCAGTGGGATTTGACAGGTGTATCGGCGTTTCGCTTTATATACAACACATCCTGCACGCGCGTTTCTGGTTCCCCAAAAATGCACGTTCGTTTGCATATGTAGAAGTGTGCGAATACTTTTGTTTACATAGTGTATTCAAGGTATCCAACATAGTGTTGTACAATGAAACCTTCTTAACGGACACTCCCGAATAGCGGACAGTATCCCGATCCCGAGTCCCGAAGTATATATGGTTCTTTATATTTACCTGAAAATAGCGGACAGTGATCTTGGTATTTACCTGAAAATGCGGACAGTGATCTTGGTCATAAGGCAGTTAAAAATATGAATGTTCAAGGGGAAAAATTGCCACCACACAGATTTTTTTAAATTTCACACACATATAGGGCACATTTTGTCCTCCGGATCCAATTACAAAAATTAGTGGTCTACGGTTTCAATATGGACGATCGTTTCTCAGAAGTGGAACAAACAAATACAATTACGTATTCATTGTCTATCTAGAAGAAGAGGACTTACACGCCATTTTTGAACCAATTAGGTGTTTAGAAAAAAAAAAGGAAATGCAAAGGATTTCATTACGGTCAATGAATATCTGTGCATCGAAGAGGCATCGAACAATGTGCGCGATTTCGTTTCTTTTAAAACAACAGAAGGAAATGATCTGATTGAGGAAGTATCTGATGCAGTTGAAAAGAGGCGATCGATTTTTTTAAAGACGCTGTAAAGTACACTGAAAAGTTACAAAATCTTTTTTGTGAGCGAAAAGGGATATGGGAGGATTTGTACTATTGAAAAATTCAAAAATACATTTTGACAAACCTGCTACGAATTGCCAAAAAACTTTCTTCAAAAACCGCATTTATCAGATGATTTGCAGACTTGCTGGCCTTATTGCTATGGATGTATGTTTAAGCACAAACGAAATGCATGTAATGTACATAGTATGCACTATATTTCTAAATGAAGATTCTGCACATGTACTCCATGTATCTACGTGTATTGCTTCTCAATGTAAAACAATAGCAAAAAGTAAGAAATTTAACCCAAAGACATCATTTTATTTATGTATTGTACGTATGCGTTTAATATGAAGTTTTTTACCTGCTGGGAGACTAGTTGTGCTCAAATGTCCCGAATAGCGGACAAATGGTGAAGTCCCAGGGTGCCCGCTATTTTTTTTTTTTTTTTTTTTGGTTGGAGGTTTAACGACCACCGTGAGCAACTCAATGGGCTATAAGCAGTCGACCGTCCCTAATTTAGGGTCACAGGTTCCAGGGAAGGGAGAGAGCCAGTGCCGTAAGAAAAACACAACATCCATGCCTCACCGGGATTCGAACCCGGACCCCTTTCGGACGAATGATCAGAGGCCATTGCTTAGACCACTGCGCCACCGGGGCGGCTGCCCGCTATTCAGAGGTTTTACTTATGATATTCGTCAACGTCCCGAATAGGGGACAAATATTGAAGTCTCAGGGTGTCCGCTATTCAGAGGTTTTACTGTAGTAAAGTGTTGCAATTTAGAAAGTCAATATAATTTGCAAAAAATAAGAAGTGGTTCGGCTTATTTTGATTAAACAACTAAGAAATTCAAAGTGTTGCAAAAACGAAATCAATTTTTAAGAAACGACATCAAACAGACAGGACTACAGACGTGTGATACTCGAACTGAGGGGGAAATGTGTGCAAGAGCTGCGATGATGTTATATGATTTACTAATTGATTTAACGTGCAGTTTTATTCATGCAATTGTATAGTTTGACAAAATGTTAGTTGTTCATCCTCTACAGCTCGGTTTCAAACTACGTCTTACATTAAATGACATATTTAGCATACGTGCTATAAAATACAGTTGTATTTTAACCAATGTTGTAATTTTTCATGTTTCCGAAATTACTCCTTTTCACTGATTGTCCATCATAAGCGTCAAATGAAGAGTATGATACTATAATTTGCTTCTGCCTATATTTTCTTTTAACAGTAATCTTTCGAACAGTATGAACTCGGCAAGATATGATTACAAATCCCCTGAAACGGACACACGAAATGTTTTCTGATTTTAATAGTATATTTTGACATACGCTGTGGCAAAAATTCGTGCTATTAATATAATTCCGTGGCTCGTCTGTGAACACCATAACTTTGCACCTATTTGTCAGGATACAAAATCTTTTTTTTTTTCATTAGGATAATAATCCATACATTTTATATCTTTCAGTTGTACAATGTTTCATCAACGAGCCAGCCGTAAGTGCGCAAGGCTAGTTGCCTAAAAACATATTTTCATCCACATCTCTGCTACTGAAGAGTTCATTCAAAAAAGGGTAATTTCCCGTCATCGCGACGAAAGTGACGTCACTTTCTGCTTCAAATAATGCAAATTTCCCTCTAACAACTAAAGTACGTCAGCGGGAAATGCACATTTTATTTCCATGATCAACTCTGGTTTTAAAAGTAAGATTATAAAATGCCCTTTTCTTTGTTTAACATCATCCAATATAAGAAACATATCTGCAAGAAAAAAAAAAGTTTTCTATAATGCAAAGTTCTCTTGCATCTAGGGAGTAAATGAATTCTTCTTCTTCAAAATGACCACCTGAGAAAAAATTTAGATAACTATATTCAATTTTTCCTGATGAATAATTTGTTCGTAATCAAACATGTTTGAATATATGATTTCAAATGGTAATAAATATTCGAAGTTTACTATATTTTTCATTTCACGCCCGTTTTTGGATCAAAATACGACTTCATTATTTAATAAAATTCGATAACATATGATGTATTACAGAGATAAAGCACGTGTCAAGACGACAAATCTGCAGCGATGCATTCCGTTCGTACAGCTTAGTTGGGAGAGCAACTTACTCCGGAGCGAGGGGGCACGGTTCGGACACATTTGTGTTTTCACAAACATTCTTGTCTGATATGCAGGAAAATCGAAAACAGGAACATAAAGAGCTTACAGGTTAATATTAGTTTCTACTAAATATGTTTAATTGTACGAGTAGATAGGCAACCCCGAAAACGGCTGTTTGCTAAGTCACCTATCAAGAAAATTACAATGAAACTTATGTAAAAAGTCTACAGCGATAAAACAATATCGGATAACTAATAATAGAAGGGATTTGTGACCCCTTAATACGTAAGTATTTAATGCGTTCGTTTATCATAAATCTTCAAAAATTACAGGCATGCATTGTCACACTGGTCATAAAAAGTTAGGGTTATTGCATGAAATGAACGATGTCTGTATCTGACTCAAGTAACGCGCATTGAAATAATATCAGTGAGGCTACGTAACACACACGACAGAGAGTGCGTTTACGAAAACAATTTATTGTGCAATTTCTGCACACAACAAAGTAGCACTGCAATATAGACAAAATGGTAAATTTGGAGGATGTCCATACCTCTGGATTTCTAAACCCTGTAACACATCCTCTGTGTCGAACGGCGTCTTGACACCTACGAGGCATACTCTCAATGACATTATTGCTGAGTGTTATAACGAAGTAAATTTCTCCGTCATTTTGTCCACGCCGGGGCTCGAACCCGGGTCCCCTCGTTCCGGAATAAGTCGCTCTACCAATTGAGCTACGCGGACGTCCGTTCTGACTGCTATCTGCCTTTATGTCGCGTGCGTCCTGCTGGGCAAGTACGTCACAGTGTTTTAAACAGCCAGTCCCATATTACAGGCAACACGTTATGGAGGTCTGCCAGTGTACTGGGGTATGTCACGTGGTTATCCAGACGTCGCTGTACAGCGTCCCAAGTGTTCTCAATAGGGTTAAGGTCACGAGACCTCAGAGGTAGTTGTAACGATTTAATCTTACGATTTCCCAGCTCCTGAATCACCCTCCAGGCACGGTGACTGGTTGCATTATTATCAAGAAAACGAAATGCATGTCCAATGAGGATGTAGCACGTGACGTCATCGAGAAGTGTTGGGTGAAGTGGCAACAGTTCCTGAAGGACAAACATTGCTGGCTGTCCTGCAGTTAGTGTGTAAAGTGCAATAATTACAAAATTACAAAAATTTGAAGCCAAAATGCCTAGATTTTGTTGTGGCATTATTAAGTGCGGTAGTAGAGGAGTTCAGTTTTAGGCTGCCAGCTGTTGTCTCTAAAGGCAGTACCGAAAAGATTCACTTATCTGTCAAACGAAGGGAGATCGCTTTCCAGAGGTTAGAAAGCACTTTTTATTGAAGAGTTAGACTTCAAAGGCAGAAAACGTTTTAAAGGTTAGTTTTACCCAGAAAATCAGTGATATCTGGTAAGGAAGAGAATATCTTTTTACTTGTTCAAATGCTGTTAGCGTGCAGTGCTTGCACTTATTGGGTCAGGCGTTTAAATCGTTGATTCCAAGTTTTCAAGTTGAATTTAAAAGGTGTTGGCAGTTTTTTTGGGTAGGTTTAATTGCTACTGACTGTTTTCTTATAGAACACCTTTTAGAGTTTGTCTCTTAGTCAAAGGTTTTCTTAAATCAACGCCTCGGTACCCAATAGGCACTTCTGTGCAAGTTGGGTTCTCACCTTCATGGGCTTCTATTCAGAAGTTTCCTAGTTGATCAACGGGGACGGGGTTGAAACTTTGGCTGCTGGAGTTTTTAGTAGAGCTCGAGCACCAGTTCCCCTGACTCACTTTTTTGCGAGTTTTCAGCTATTCCCTTGGTATTTTCCCGTTTAAGGTTATTTGGCTGTCAGTTATGGAGGGGGGTTACTTTACTAGTTTGTTCTTTATGATATTTCCTCCCCAAACCAAAGTTGATTTTATTTTTAGTACTCCTGGATTTTTATCTGGAGCTGAAGCACACTTTTGCGGAAAAAATGCAAATAATGGCTAAAGTTATTGCCCAAATAAAAGTATTTCTGCTGTCTAGGTCTGTTTACAAACCGGAAGTATGCTAGTAAATTTATTTATGGATAAATATATGAGAGCCCAAATCCCAGCAAAATTACTATGTTTTTTCACCACAATTTTGCGTAAAAAACAGATTTTGCTTTAAATTTTTCTAAGTATTGGAAATCGCTTCCCAGAGCTTAGAAAAACCCTTTTTATTGAAGAGTTAAGCTCTCCAAAAGGCAGATAATCTTTCAAAGGTCAGTTTTATCCAGAAATCAGTGATTTCTGCAAATGCAGAGAACTGATCTTTTTTACCCAGAAGTCGGCATCTAGGAGGGCACAGAAACTTACTTATTAAGGCAGTGTACATATTCTCTCACTAAATTACTAATAACTCACTAATAGTGATCTCATTAAATTGCCATGTAAAAGAATATCCACGATGAGAAATTGTTATATACTTCGAGACTTTTATATGCCTCGAGCTGTTTTGCGGTAAAGGCGCTTCGATCAAAGACGAAGTAATAGAAAATATTTACTATTTGCATTTTTGGAAAACTTTTTGCGTCACCTTCGAAGATACTTGCATTCAGCTCATACCGATCTCTTCCTTCCAATCACTTTAACTTTTTCCAAATACCTCGTTTTGTACTCGGAAGTTGAACTTTCAAAGTAAGACGCTGTCATTTCAATGAGGACGGTTGTCCTTCACTTACGTTATTAAGGCGCGTTGCCATGCTGAAAGTCACGTGTCTGCTACATCCTCATAGCAGCGTAAAGGAGGAGTGTCACAAAGCGCACAGTGATCTCGTTTCGGTGCACTGAGGTATTCATGTAGCCTTGAAAAACATGCAAGAAATACGCTCATCAAAACACACTCCTCCTCAGACCCAAACTGACTGTTGCTGGGAAGGGTGGACCGACTGCACATTGTGTATTTGCATTCGTGTGCCGGATATCGTGCACACGTGTCCTCGTCGAGTATCGGGATAAAGAGCGAAACGGAATTCGTCTGTGAAAAGTACATGGTGCCACTCTGTATTCCATGATATGTACTGTTGGACTCAGGTACGTCTTTGACTATGGTGAGCTAGTGTCAATGCTGTATATTTCAGGAGCCTCCTTGCTCTGAGTCCGTACCCATGAAAATTTCAGGAGCCTCCTTGCTCTGAGTCGTAATGTTTGAGTACATACTGTGACGACAGAAGCAGCTCGAAATGATTCTCGGAGTTAGTTATTGGTGATACTAGGCTTCCTTCGAGCATTTACTGTCAAGTAGAGATCTTGCCTCCTGGTGGTTATCCTCGAGCGACCACTCCTAGGTCGATCTGCAACATTTCCATGCCGTGGAAATCTTGTGTGTAACTTGGCTTACTACACTTTGCGAAACTTCTAAAGCAGTGGCCACATCGATCTGCCGTACACATTCTGTAACATACCAATACCCTTATTTCTATTGTCAAGGCTTAATAGTAGTCTGGAGATCATTTCGGGTTAATCCCACACTGAAGGCAATACATTCAGCAAACATCTAGACCAAGCGGTGAAACGACCCGGTTTCCACTTCTAGCAGGGTACTTTTATCGGTGCTCGCACGCTACGATCTGTGTTGTCATGATGCTAATTTGCATATGACGTGGCTACACACACTGATAACTGATCTCCGGTAGTCGCCAAATCTGTATATCACCACGCTTTCCGTTCGAAACCGCAATATCCCTGAATTCTTGTAACCAGTGTATTTATGCCCTAATAGATCCTAATTGAAGATGAACATTTCTCGTTTTAAACTTCAAAAAAAAAAAAAAAAAGTAGGAAGACCAGCTATTCTTTCAGTGGAATAACCGTTTGCAGTGGCGTAACCAGGTTTAAAAATTTGTGGGGGGGGGGGGGATGGGGGTCCGATCACACATACACACATTATATGTTTATATATATATACAATATTATATACAGTATACTGTATAAAATAGAGTTCAGGACCCCTCCCTTACACACATACACGCAGGAGCAAAGCAGTTGCTGAGGCACGATCTAAACGGCACAACATAGGCGCCTCTATTAGCGAATTGTGGCACTTTGCGAACACAACTGTAAAACTATGATAGATAAGGCAGAAATGTAAATTACAAAGTTGTAGAACTGACTTTGCTAATTAGGAATCGATATCGTTGTTTTATTAAGTACATATTATACACGTGTTTGCATTCTACGAAAAGTTATAATTTTATATTATCAAATTTAGTTGCTTCACATCATAAAAAAGTGTGCATTATATCATTATATTCCCGAAAAATTTGGGGTGTCTTTTACATTGGAGATCCACGACTGAAAATGTGGGAGGGTTCTGACCCTTCCCCCGACCCCCAGTGGATACGCCTATGGCCGTTCGAAAGTATGTTAACAGATGTGCCGCATTATAAAACATAAAATCAGATATTTTTGAAATGTTGCTTACTTTAGGACATTTCCATAGCGAGAAGAATTAGTAAAACATTGAATATCTTCCTAGATTTTACTTTCAATCCAGTTTTTCATTTCATTCTTGAAATCCAGTGTTTTCCTTGGTAAGCCCTTTTAATGCGTTTCCTATAATTCCCACTATTTCTTTTAAGTTGACTTGCTTTTTCGCTCATAATTCACAGCAGGTAAATATGAACCTTGTTTTGCATATTTCTATACCTCGAAACTTCCTTTGTGTACTCAATTTTAAAGAAATTACAGTTTTTCGAAATATGAGAATCGAAATATTTAACAAATGCAGCTCCGAACAGCTACAAGTTGCCCATATAGTACTTCTATGCAAGATTAAAAAAAACATAGCATGTCCATTTGATGTTGTGGAAAGATTCACATAAGTTATGTATTTAAATAACTATATACCTAATGATCCGAATTTCTTGGTGTAGAATAGAAATTTAACTTTCCAAGCTTTTGCACATCAACCAGATGGCGTTTTCAAGTAAGGTAGACAGCAAACTGTGTAATCAAAGTTTCAGTGTAATCACAGGCAGTTTGCTGTCTACCTTACTTGAAAACGCCATCTGGTTGATGTGCAAAAGCTTGGAAAGTTAAATTTCTATTCTACACCAAGAAATTCGGATCATTAGTACAATTATACTATTTTGAATATAACTGGTGCACAGTTTGTATTTATTAATTATTATGAAAGAATTTCGTATAAGTGACTGAAACTTAATTTAGAAAGTCAGCAAATGAATAAATAAGCAAATACCTGTATTCTTGGAGCTGTTCTTTGTTGCTTCTTCTGACATACAAAACGATGGAATACAGTACAGCGGTTACAGCACATATCGTTCCCAATACTCGGTACGCAATTCTACCTCCGTACTTGCTCATGATAAATATTCCAACTAAACTTGCTGTTCCTCTACCTGTACATTATGATGCAACACTCAGTAATCATATCATGTATTGGACTAAAACCAAAAGTCTAAGTGTATTTGTATCATAACAACTGTACATAGTAAGACATGAAAATGATAAGCATTAATTATTTTAGAATTAAAGATTATCAAAAGTGACACAAGAAAATACTTATTAGTTTCTAAAGAAGTTCAGGGCACAACATGAATACTTTATATTAAAAACATTAACTTATCATATCCAAAACTACGGTTTGTAACGTACCAGGAGATGTGACGTACCTGCCAGAAGGACGCACACGACATAAAGGCAGATAGCAATTAGAATCAATGTCCGCGTAGCTTAATTGGTAGAGCAACTTATTCCGGAATGAGTGGACCCGGGTTCGAATCCTGGCGTAGACCAGAAATGACGGAGAAATTCACTTCGTTATAGGTTCTCGTTTTACGAACAGGCAAAGAATTCTTCTGTGATTTTCTATGGTTGAAATATAGGAAGCTATCAAATAAAATTTTGCATCCAGTATCTCTGTTTGCAAAACTTTTTCTATATAGAGATTCCACATGAAACAATTGTTCTTGTCATCATACATTCAAGTTACTTCTGCGAGGAAACAGCGAATTATCATGCAGCTATGATGAAATGAATCCTTTCTTAAAACATATTGACCAGCTCACTTTCATAGGATATCAAGACTTAAGTTTCGTTTAAGTAGTTTCTCTGACAACCGGACAAATTAATATCACTTGTTTTTTAATATTTGAAGGTGCAGTAATGGATATAGAAATACCACTCAAAACTTCCAGAATTAAAAAATCTCTGATGTTAGGAAGGGCTTAAGAAAATGAATAAAAGTGTGGAATTTTCTTTAAGGATAATGTCATACAAACTGGCCAAGAGGTGACTAGTTCATCGATTTTGGGTACAGGTGAAAACAGAAAGGAACACATGTTCAAAAATTGGGTACAGGACCTTATAGAAGCTTCGACGAAATTACCGATGGGCTTCTAATGGGTATCGTTCACTTGATCGAAAGATCACTTGACTGAAAACCAGTTTTTGGAAATTCACTTGATCGAAAGGTGCATTTCACCGAAGTGTCATTTCACCTAAAAGTTCATTTCACCGAAAGGACACTTCACCAAAAAGTTCATTTCACTGAAAGGTCACTTCACCGAAAAGTTCATTTCACCGAAAGGTCACTTCACCTAAAAGTTCATTTCATCGAAAGGTCGTTTGATCAAAAAGTTCATTTCACCGAAGGTACTTCACGTAAAAATTCATTAGATCAGAAGATCATTTCACCGAATTGTCAGTTCATCGAAAACTTAGAATTTTGTTGTTAAAGATTTGTTGGAGCGCGGTGCGGGTTCTTGAAAAACTGGCCACCTAAACGTTATGGGATTCTATAAAAAATGCACTTTCGATTTATACGAAACATCTCTCCGTAGGTAGGTCTTTTGAAATATAACATTAATTATATGGCTTAGGTCTGGGCCTTTTAAGTAAAGTTTTATCCTCCGAGCTTATATTCATAAGGTTTACATAGCAAATCAAGAAAATAATGTTCCATTTTTACTTAACACAAAACATTAATTGTTTAACCGTAGGCAGATGTTAACCCTCGGTACTCATATTTATAAGCGTTACATAAAATTTTAAAGTAAAATATGTTGTACTTTTACTCAAACCCAAAACATTAATTTTAAGGCCCTAAGCCTGGATCTGGGCATTTTAAATAAATTTTAGTCCTCCGTGTTCATATTCATAATATTTCTTTAAGGAGTCAAGTTAATAATGTTTCACTATTACTCAACCACCAAAAAACGTTTATTTGTAGGCCTCAGGCCAATATATAGGCCTTTTCAGCAGATTTTAGCCCTCTGTGGTCATAATCATAAGCTTTATATAAACAACTCAAGTTAATAATGTTGTACTTTTACTCACGCCCAAAAGTTAATTTTAAGGCATTAGGCCTCCTTTTAGCATACTTCAATCATTTGCGATCATATTCATAATTCATTGCTGGAGAGCGGAAACGCTCTCCAGCAAATAAATATTTTTTTAAATCGGACTCTTCGAAGCAGAGATATGGACAAATATAGGATATGCATCTACGCTCATTGGCGGAAAACACATGCATTATTTTATTAAGAAAGTATTTTCAAAAGATGTTTCGATGTGATCGGTATCGGTCCAAAAAAGAAATGTTTAGTCGAGTTTTCAGGAGCTCAGAGTTTGCTGCAAATACATCAGAAGCAGAAATTAACACTTCTGACCCCCTGATGTCCAAACCATTTTTTTCCAAATATTAGAAATTATATGAAAAACTTTTTCGATCAAGATCTGCATGCGATACAGAAAGAATGTTCCAAATCGGAGTTTTAGAAGCAGAGATAACGCAGAAAATGCAATTTACTTTTGCGCCCCCTAGCGGAATATCTACGATTTACTTGAAAATTTTGAATTTATGTAAAAACCATTTCTCACCGGACACACAATCCAACAAAGAAGGAATTTTTCAAATTGGACTCTTAGAAGTAGAGATATTGACAAAAATAAGGTATACATCTACGCCTCCTGGCGAAGAAACCATGCAATATTTTGGAAGAAAATATTCCAAAAGGTTTATCGACGTGAGTGGCATCGGTCCACAAACGAAGTTTTTTCAATCGAGATTTTAGAAGCTCAGATTTTGCTGCAAATGCGTCAGAAAGTGAAATTAAGACTCACACCCCTGGTGGCCAAACCATTTCTTACCTTTGTTGGAATTTATATGCAAAGGATTTCCCATCAGGATCTGTATCTGGTGCAGAAAAATCTTTTCAAATTGTAGTTTTAGAAGCAGAGATATCGGGGGAAACGCAAGTTACCTTTACGCCCCTTAGCGGAAAGTCTATGAATTATAAGAAATTATTTGGAAAACATGTCACGCTGGAAACTATCTAATAAAGAAATAATTTTTCAAATCGTACCATTAAAAGCAGATATATTGACAAAAATAAGATATACATTTACGCCCCCTGGTGGAGAAACCATGAAATATTTTAAGAAGAAAATATTCCAAAAAGGTTTATCGACGTGAGTGGTATCGGTCCACGAAAAAAGTTTTTCAATCGAGATTTTAGAAGCTCAGATTTTATGGCAAATACATCAGAAGCAAAAATTAACACTTTCGCCCCCTGGTGGTCAAAGCATTCTTTGCCAAAAATTAGAAATTTTATGCAAAAGATTTTCCATCAGAAGCAATATCTTCTAGAGAAAAACTTTTTTCAAATCGGAGTTTTAGAAGAAGAGACATGGGGGAAAACGTAATTTACTTTTACGCCCTCAAGCGGATGTGTAACTTGAAAAAGTAACTGTACCTAAAATACTCTTCGACATAAATGGAATCGAAAGGTAAAAGCATTTTTTCAATTGGATGCTTAGAAACAAGCATATGGAATAAAAATCTATTTTGAATTCGACATCATCTGCATTTACTCCCTCTAACGGCAAAATTGTGCATCGTAAAAAAAAAAAACGAAGTGAAGGGTCATCATTCGCATATTTCAAACTTCGCAATGCAAAACGAATTTTTCAAATCGGACTAATAGTTGCAGAGATATGATGTCTACAGACGGACGGACGGACAAACCGATAACATAAGCACGATCTTTTTTTACAAAAGAAGTGCTAAAAATTACAAATATATCTTTCCCCAAGCACCAAATATCACTTGCTTCAAGCTTGTCCAGAAATCTAGCATGATGCACTTGGAATTTCGACGATGAGTACATGTCTTTCTACAAGATAAAGTGAAAAATCTTTTGTCTGGAAATTACTTAATCGCTGCGGGAGCAACAATCGAACTGGAGGCGTGATTCCAGACGAGTGGTTCAGTGATGTCACCTATACGTTTTCTGTATGCTGAGACTAAAGGTTCTTAACAGAGTTGTGAGAATGAGACCTACTTGCATCTATTACAATCAGCGTAGCTGTCATCCAGAAGTACAATGGTCAAGAGAGTGCAGCCTGTGACGCACTAAGAGGTGACGTACAGGTCAAGACAGCAAAGCTGCAGCGAAAAATTTCGTCGGTGTAGCTTAACTGGAAAAGCATTCGGCTCCGGAGCAGAAGGATGTGTCTTCCAGCACCGCCACAGAATAATTTGTATATCGCTATATTGGTTCCCGAACATAAAATTAATCTACTGGCCGTTAGGTTCTTCAAACAATGTGATATTTTCCTTTCCCACATCGTCAAGAATTAATGATAATTCCTTTTTCACTTCACAAATGCGTTATGCTTCTCCCCACATCGTCTGGAATTAGTGAGGATTCCTTTTTCTACAGAGATTACTTTAAGCATGTGGACCAGAAACCTGCGATTTCGTGCCCCCGCCTTTCCCAAGGAAGGGGGAGAGGGGATATGTGACGTACTACGCAGGTATCGTACATGTTGCAGTCACAAATTTTGTCGGTGTAGCTTAAATGGGAAAGCATTCTGCGCTGGAGCAGAAAGATGCGAATTCGAGCTCCATCACCCGAAAATTTGTATTTAGCCAGAAGCCTTCTGGTGCCTGTTCTTCTAGGTTTGAATGTGGTATATACAATATCTACCAACAAGTAATTGGACACCCCTGCAATCGACGATATCTGCGGTCCTGATACACGTCACGGCCGCTGACGTTAAATATCGTGTGGGAAGCAACAACGCAACCAGTCGCATGCAAGATGCCACGCAGTTCGGAGCTCTCTGATTTCGAGAAAGGTGTAATCGTCGGGTATCACAGAAATGGCCGATTCATACGTGACATATCCAGCGAGTTCAAGTACCCAAAATCGACAGTGGCCTACGTGATTGGCAAGTGGAAGATGAGAGGTGACTGTCGGAATGTGCCCCGACCCGGCAGACCCACAAAACTGGGAGTTAGAGACCGATGGGTGTTGGCCAGAGAAATTCGGAAGAACCGCACCAAATCGATGGGCCACATCCGCGAGGAGTTTCAACAAGCATCCGGGAGTATTCTTTCGATGAATACCATCCGTAAGGAAGCCCATCTGCTTGGTTATCATGGACGTGCTGCCGCCTATAAGCCTTTGATCACCGAGTCCAATAGCGCTGCTCGGCTAACGTGGTGCAAAGAACGTCGACAGTGGACCGTTGAACAGTGAAAACAGGTTCTCTGGAGCAACAAATTAATGTTCACCCTCTACCGTTCGGGTGGCAGGATATGGGTTTGGCGTCTGCCAGGAGAACGCCTCCTGCCGGAATGTATTGTGCCAACTGTGAAGTTCGGCGGCGGTGGAATTATGCTATGGGGGTGTTTCTCCTGGTACGGCACGGGACCCTTAGTCGCAATTCCTGGTAGACTCAACGCCGAGACCTACTGCACCATTTTGGATGACCATGTGCTTCCTACGTTGTGGCAGTTTTACGGGGTGGACCCATGTTACTTTCAGGATGACAATGCCCCCTGTCATGTTGCGAGGTCCACCATAGCTTGGTATGGTGACAATGAGGTTAATCGAATGGACTGGCCTGCGCAGAGCCCGGGCCTTAACTCTATCGAGCACCTCTGGGACGGGTTGGAGCGTCGACTTAAGGGGTGCCCCCACCGTCCGAAATCGGTGAAGGAACTGACCTGTCTTCTTCAAGCCGAGTGGAAGAAAATACCGCTGGCCGTCGTACAACGGCTGGTTGAGACTATACCCCGGAGGGTCGCAGCTGTAATTGCCGCTCGTGGAGGCTCCACCAACTATTGAAGGTGAATAAACTTCGTTTTCCTTTGCTATCACAGGTGTCCAATTACTTGTTGGTAGATAGTGTACATGGATAATGTGTTTGTTCTTATTGCGCTAGTTATATTCCCTTTCCTGTACGAGTAATCAAAAATTAAGGACTTGCTACTCATTCTAGTTTTGAATGTTCGTAACAGTTGTGGCGTTCTATATGATATGAAACGTGTATATGTGACTTACAGAACACGGCATAAAGTTTGTTCTTCTTATTCACTCTCCTTAAGTGAAACAGAATCACTCAAATATAGTTCAAGAAAGATTTACTTGCGGTTCGTCTTTTATTCAGCCACCTTCACTAATGAAGAAACTTTTAGTCATAACAACAGTAGGCACGTAGTCGAATTAACATGAATGAACAAACACAATCGTAATTTGAAAAGACTATAACGAAATACACTGAAGTGCCAGAAAAACTGGTACACCAGTCTAATACGCGGTAGGTCCCCCACGGGAGCGCAGGACTGCAGAAGTACGACAAGGCATGAACTCCACTAGCTTCTGGAAATATGCAGTAGTCAAGGCACTCCATATTTCCTGCAGAGCGTTCCACAATTCGGGTGTTTTCCGAGGTCTCGGATTCCTGTGTTCGATAGCGCGTTGCATGACATCCCAAATGTTTTCTATCACGTTCAGATCTGGGGACTTGGGTAGGAATGGCAACACCCCAAACTCAGATGAATGCTCCTCTAACCATAATGTGGCGTCCCGACACTTGTGTGGAGGTGCATTGTCCTGTTGGAACAGGCCGAACCCATCAGCATGAATGCAGGACATGAACGGGTGTACCTCGTCAGAAAGGATGCGCACATAGCGTTGGCAGGTCACAGACGTTTTTTGACGTACAAGGGGTCCCAATGAAGTCCAGCTAAACACACCCCATACCATTACGGACCTCCCACCAGCCCGTACAGTTCCTTATTGACAGGCGGGATCCATGGCTTCATGGGGTTTGTGCCACACCCGAATCCTTCCATCTGCCCGATACAGTTGGAAACGAGACTCATCAGACCAGGCTTCTTGTTTCCAGTCATCAAGTGTGCAGTGGCGGTGTTGCCGTGCCCAAGCGAGGCGCATAGCAAGCACTGTGTCGTGCACCCATCAAAGGGACTCGAGTTGGGCATCGGCTCCCAAAGCCCATATCGTGCAGGGTACGTTGCACAGTCCAGACGCTGATGCTTGTTGAGGCTCCAGCATTGAATTCCGATGATACCTGCGAGAGTGTTGCACGCCTATCGCGTGAAACGATTTTTGACAGCCGACGATGGTCACGTTCACCCAATGTCTTTTTACGGCCACACTGGTATCGTAGGTTGGAGGTTTTGCCGGAATTCTTGTAGTCATGGTATACCCTTGCAATGGTCGTCCGTGAAAATCCGATCTTCGTTTCTGTCTCCGAAATACTATGACCCATCTCACGAGTGTCAACTATGACACCGCTTTGAAAATCGCTTAAATCGTTATTACTTGCCATTCTCATGCAGAAAACAGCTCTGACAGCTGGCAAGGATGGTTATCGCTTTATATACGCACTGGCGGATGCAACCGAATACGCACATAGGTGACGTTGGTATGTATTTTTCATGAGCTAGTCTGTACCAGTTTTTCTGGCACTACAGTGTATATATACACCACAGACCGACAGGCACAATCACTTACAGATAATGACAGCCTCCACGACTGCCACTAACGCACACACTTGTCTGCTAGCTCCAGATTTCATTTTCTTTATACGTCTGATCAGTAAAATTAATTACAAATTTATAGTTCTGTGTTTTGTACATGTTCATTCACGACCAGTGGGTCTCTGAAAAATGGCACTTTATGGCAAGCAGTGCTTACAAAGATAGATAATTTGAAATCCCTCAATCAGGTATTATATTCGGTTTTTAGCTTTTCAAACACGTGCACGTCATTCACTCTTACGTCAAGACTGTTACCAATATAACATTCAGTGAGCAAGAAAACATAACGTTAAGGTTAAAACGCTAAAATAGGACGAGCTCAAAATTTCCATAGAGAAAGTAAACTAAAATGAAAGTTGAATTAGAATATATCTCATACTGTGAAAAAGAAATAGGTAGTATGCTTGACATTGTGTCCATCAGTGGTTGAGGAGTGCAGTATGTTCACTGCAATGGTTTGTGCTGTTTTATCCACAGTCGGACACGAAACAACGATGATCAAATCTAATAACTGATGACTTTACACACATACAGCGTATGTGAATGCGACAATCACTGTGTCAGAGAAGGTTTTGTACTAATTTTAAATCTCATTTTCAGAGCTATATACACTATATTGACAAAAGTAACCGGATACGCATTCAAAAGCAAATGAAAGGATTCGCTGCGTTGTTCAGATGCGCGGTACAGCTGCAAAAAGGTACAAAAACAAGCCTGCAGCTGACAGCAATCATATCGCACTGTGAGGTTGAGTGAAAATGTCGTGGCGGGAGAGAATTGATTGCGAGAAAGTAAAGATTGTTGGATGTTATATTGGTGGGTTGTCCATAAGAGAAACCGAGAGGCGTTTAAACACACCCAAGTCAACTGTTTTGGATTTACTGAATAAGTGGAAGACACATGGCGTGCCTAAAGCAGCAAAACGTACCGGCAGACCGAACAAAATCAGTGATTGAGAACGTCGAAGCCTCAGGAGAGTCGTTACAGCTGATCGATGGTGTATTGCACAAGACCTCAGTGCACAGGTGAGTAAAAATGCTGGAACCTCGATATGTACACGTACCATTCGCAAAAAACTTTATTCCATAGGTTATCGTGGTTGTGCGGCTGCTTATAATCCTTTCATCTCTACTCGGAATACTACTCTTCGTTTAGCATGGTGTAAAGAACATTTATCGTGGACCTTAGATCAATGGAAACAGGTCCTATGGACTGATTCATCCAGATACACGATCCATCAGTCTGATGGCCGTGTGTGGGTATGGCAGCAGCCGGGAGAACGCTATTTACCACAGTTTACTGTTCCTACGGTCAAGTTTGGAGCTGGAAGTGTACTCATGTGGGTGTGTTTTTCCTGGTATGGCCCCAGCTCATTGGTTATCGTGGGAAAACCTGTTAACCAGCTTGCCTACCTCGATATTCTGGACAATTATGCCCTACCAATTCTGTGGCAATACTAAGGAACGAAGCCTTTTTCATACCAGCAGGATCATGCACCCAGCCATAAAACAAGGACTGTTACGGCGTGGTCTAACGATAATTCCGTATCGTGTGTGGACAGGATAGCACAGAGCCCTGATCTTAATCCCATAGAGCACCTATGGGATGAATTAGACCGCCGCATAAGAAATTTGGAACCATGTCCTACTACTGAACAACAGCATACGGCAGCATTATGTACTGAATGGAAGCGCATACCTACTGCTGTTTCCCAAGCCCTTGTTGAAATCATGTCTCGAAGGGTCAGTGCATGCATTACAGCCAAAGGTAGACTGACACCTTGCTAATTAATGTATGTCAATAAATGCTATGTTGTGTTTCTCTTCTAGGTGTCCAGTGAGTTTTGTCAATATAGTGTATTTCCTAGATGGAAAGTGTTCAATTTCGACTTTCCTAAATGAAGAACTGTGATCACATTTAAATTTCCGATGAATAAAAATTACACGGTGAAGTTACATTATTGTGACCACCAGCTAATATCCAGAGTAACCGCCGTGTGCAACGCAGACAGCAGCTAGACGGGCTGGGAGTGACTGAATAAAGTGCTGGAAGGCATTCACAGATATGTGTGCCATGCTGACTGCAGTGCATCTGCTAGCTACTGGAGGGTGCGTATAGAGCGAACAACACGATAGAGGTGGTTCCACACATGCTCAATTGGGTTTAAGTCTGGGGAATTAGGGAGCCATATAGAATCGGCCCTGGCTCACCTTCGCAGCTGAAGTTCACTTCTCGCATCAATGGCCTGTGGTGCTCCGCAGTTTCCACGTCGCGTTTTATTCGCAATGGTGCCAGTTCTCCAATCACGATACACTTTAACCACGGCATCACGCGAACAGTTCACAAACTGCGCTGTTTCAGAAATACTGCCACCCTTGGCCCGAAAGCCGATGATCATCCCTTTTTGCAAATCTGATAAATCGCTCCTTTTATCCATGACAGCAATGAGTGACATGTTTTCAGAATGCCTACAGCAAACCTTAAATACCCTCTAAGGCAACGCATGACACGGGCCTTCTTTCATTGGCTACGCGCTGTTGACGTCAAAAGTAGGAGGTGGTCACAATAATGTGACTCGCCTGGGTATTATTAAAACGAATTTCAAGCAGGATATGTAAACTAAAGGAAGCAGTTGTACCCCATGCCTTCTGCAAAAGAAACTGCACATGGATATCACGCTTAGATTACGGAGGTAATTATTTACCAAACCATCTGAAGTTTGTTAGTTGCTACTTAAATGCAACCAAATCAAAAGATGGATAGAATCGTACTTCAAAAATAACCTGTGAAACATTAGGAGAAAGCGACAGCAATTTTTTGACTGTGGAGCATGTTATAGAAAATACTAGTTTAATAACAAGAACAAAAGGTTTCGCTGCAGGCTGATAAGATAAATAAATAAATATATATATATATATATATACACTGTAGTCAGCAACTTACCTACACCATAGTGAAGTGCTCCCGCTATGGAAACAGCTGTGGCTGTGAATCCTGGTGGAGCCGTTTCGTGAGAGTGCAAAACTACAGCTACCCAAAAGAGATAGATTGTCAAAACTCCCAAAGGCTGATACAGAAGTGACAGCCACGGATTTGTCAAATATGAGAAACCAATGAAATGAATCATATATGCTCCCAGTGACAACAGGACGATATTAGTTTTACCAATGCTCTTCATGAACCAATGGGATGTGAAAAGGAATGGTAGACTCGAAACACCTGCAATTGCGGGATTGAGGCCCATTAAAACTCCAGAAGCACCTAGCTCTCCTTCTAAGTAAAAGTTTGTAAGTAATATGTTGAAACCCCACATTGTTCCACATACCAGTATCACTAAAAGATACATAACTCTATCGAGGTTTTTGGAATACCTGAAGAATTTAATCAAAATATTTTTTGTTCGTGGTTGTGCCTTTACGTCGAGTTTCCAGGCTGCAAAGATCACCACTACGATGAGGAAATCAAATAGAAAAAACACTACATCGTACCTCTTTGATTCTGTCTGAGAGCTTATAACAGAGACAAGTGCACCAGCCATTGAAGAGCAAACAAGAATCCCTATAACTGACCACAAGCGCTGCCGCCCAAAGTGAGATCCATGGTACTTTACCATGGACATAGCCGTGAAATCCAACACCCTATAACAGTTGCTTGAAAAAACGTGAAAGGAAATGAGTGCTATAAAGGAAATAATAAACATTTTCAGTTTTTTATAATTTTGGCAATGTGCTCTGCTGCTAAATGCAGTGTTGTTCTGTTTGCAAGATGAAGTGCATTCGGTTGCTATGTGAGAGGAGCAGAAGGCACTGTTATTCAGTTTAAGGGCCTCGTTTCCATTAACGCATAACGAAGGAATCTCAGTTCCAGAATAGTTTTGCTGGATGTTCAGATTATAAGTCAAACCCTGTTGTTTTAGCAAATCACAATGTGAAATATAATCCTGGAAACAGAATCCGCTCAGGGATTGCAGATCTGCGCAGTGGAAACTACAGTGCATCATAGAGTTTGCTCTATCCGAAATGTCACAGGATGTTACCAGTGATCCATTGCTTAGGTTTCGTGATGTGCATGTAATAAATGCATCGTGGCAAGGATCTGACTTCAGTACAGGTAGGAACAGCATGCTGTTAGCCGAAACCACAGCTAGGAATAAGTTTAGGAAAAGAATAGGTTTGCCTCGTCCTAATCTGTCAGCTAACATGCCTGATACCGTACTTCCCAGTAGCTGAAACAGAGGACAGAATGACATAATGAATGAAATTTCTCCAACCGGTAATCCACGTTGTCTAAGGAAGATTCCAATGAAAGCTGTGAGGGTGCCAGCTGCTGTAAAAAAAGGTAAGACCTTGTGAAACTTAATAATATTGAAAACACTTCAAAGCAATCAAAGTAAAGATCAATTACAAAAATGCAGGTCAATTTCCTTTAACGGAAGTTGAAGACCGTGTGATCACTTTTTGTTTAGTCTTCAGTGAAAGAAAATTGGGTTGCCTGGAAAGTAAAATGGTAAGAGCCTTTTTCGTCACACGGTCACATTGTTGCTACAGCAACCGCAGGTGCACGGCCCTTTGTCATCTCAAAGTACAAAAGCATACGTCCGCGATAATCTGAGGAGAACGAAGAAAGGTGCGACATGCAAGCACATTATCTTGTGTTTTACGTGTGTGTGTTTCACGCTCCATTCATACATATGAGTGTAACACTCACTTTGGTTAAGTGAGTCTCGACACAGTAGCATTTGCTCATTTGGTAGAAGCTTACTTTGTCGAAACTCACTTAACCAGGAATTATTCTGCACGCCGAAGGGTCGTTTAATCAACAGCACGTGACCAATGACAGAAAGCGCGTGTCTTGAGCTGGCTTGGAGGACATATAAGGTGTGCTGTAGGCATTCTGAAAACATATCACGTTGCTGTCATGAATAAAAGGAGCGTTTTATCAGATTTGTAAAAAGGGATGATTATCGGCTTTCGGGCCAAGGGTGGCTGTATTTCTGAAACAGCAAAGTTAGTGAACTGTTCACGTGATGCTGTGGTTAAAGTGTATCGTAATTGGAGAAATGGCACCATTTTTCGAATACAAAGCGAAGTGGAAACTGCGGAGCACTAGGTGCCATTGATGTGAGAACTGAAAGTCGGCTTTGAAGGTGTGTGAGGGCCGATCGACACTATACAATGGAGCAACTCACTGGCCGAACGAACCAGGGTGCTACCGGAAGTGCGTCTAAAATGACAGTTCAGAGAACCTTGCTGCGTATGGGAATCCGATGGAGACGGATGGTCACTGCACCTATGCCAACGAAGGTTATAACGTAGAAGTCTTGTCTTACTTCTACGTTAATTTAAAACATCAACATACTAAGAAATAGTGCCTAAAGGTTGTAGCACGTCCATCACAGAACGATATCAATATTTAAACACATGACACAACTTCACAGATCTTAACACAACGCTCGCTTTACAACGCACTCTTTCAACGCTCTCAATAATCGCTCTCGTACAACAGTTTTTTTGTCGCTTTTATCTCTCGTTCTTATCAAAACAGGCATACGTCAGGTTCATTCAACCTCAATTGTGTTGCCAACAGTATTCGCTTCAGAGAAAAGGTATCACGTTAAGAGTGAAGTATAACAGAATAAACTCAAGATTTACATAGGGAAAGAAACTAAGGTGCATCGGCAGAAAAGGCTTACATATGCAATGCAGTATCGGAATTGAACATTCGCTGATTGGCAAAAGATTGCCTTCTCCGATGAGTCAGGGTTTTGTTTCATCGAACGGATGGACGTTGGCGTATAAGGCGAGAAGCATCGGGAACAAACACTCTTCAACCATTGCTGGAAGAGCACAAGCTAGTGGGGGCAGCGTTTATTGTCTGGGAAATGTTTTCGTGGCATTGTGTGGGTCCACATATACTTGTGGAAGGCACTATGAAGCGAAAGCGTTGTGGATCCATCTTTACAGACCACGTACACCCATACATGCTGATTGTCTTCACTGGGGCGGATAGGATCTTTCAGCACCGCAATGCGACATGTCACACAGCTAGAAATGTCTGATAGTGGTTTGAAGAGCACGATGAAGACTTCAAAGTAGTCTACTTCCGTGGCTTCCTAATTCCTCAGACGTAAACCCAATTGAGCGTCTGTGGAACCACCTCTATCGTGCTGTTCCCTCTATGGATCCTCCACCACGCACCCTCCAGCAGCTGTCAGATGAACCGCAGTCAGCATGACTCCAAATATCTGTGAACACCTTCCAGCACCTTATTGAGTCACTCCAAGCCCGTCTAGCTGCTGTCCGCGCTGCACACGGCGGTTAATCTGGATATTAGCAGGTGGTCGCAATAATGTGACTCGACCGTGTATAATTTCTTGTTCGAGATAAACACCAAGTGACTTATGTACATTCACCGACAGTATCCCACCCACAAAGAACACATGTCAAAGTGTGACTAAATTTCTGAAGGTCTCCGCCACTACACCCAAAACCTCATGCTTTTAAATCAGTCGTCATATCTTAAGCACTATGTTTATTTTACAAAATTCCATATCTTACACTTACAATATACATTTTCAAAAACTCTTCAAAGTTATTTTACAGTAAGTTTTACCTTGTCACTTTCATTAAGTTGTGTTTAGTTTATGCACTGATAAGTATACATAAAATAATATGTTCTGGTAACACTCCGAAGATTGTGGCCCGGTCATGTTACTCATTGCTGCAAAAGTTCACTTATACGGTTGTAATTATACACACTGCTAAAAGTGCATGCAAATTTCTGTATACATACAGTATCTTTGAAAGTCCTCAGGAAAAACCTCCGAAAGCTGTCACACTCTTGTCATGTTGGTGTCTTTCAGCCCTCTGCCCATTCACATATACCCGAAGCCCCCTACATTTGTTAATCAGAGAACAAGTTTCCCGTGATATGGGAAATGATTAGCAGTGTCCGGAGATGAACACGGAGTGTTCGAAAACGTTAACGAGTACATACACAATTCAGAGAGTTTCTGGTGTTTCACTTAGAGGATTTCGTGTTGAACATAAATTGTACGTTGACATTAATAGAGACGAGTATATACACCATTTGGAGAATTCCTGCTGTCTCACCCAGAGATTTCGTGTTATACATAAGTTTTCAGTTGAAATTAATAGAGTACTGTGACATCAATTGCCTATGTGAATAGACATAGTGCTGTGATTTCAACTACACTGCTGGCCACTCAAAACGCAACACCAAGAAGGAAGCATCCGATTGGCCTGAAATTCGTAGCATGCGTCGCCCGCGAGAGGGCATGCAAACAATTAGCATTTCAGGGCATATGCAAATCCATGTGCGCCCGGCACGCCACCGATAAGCACTATAAGAAGGGTGCTCAGAAGGTGGGGTGTAAGTAGTAAAAGTGTGTTGTGCTGCTGGACCTGTGCGTGTGAAGCTTCCTGATGCCACGTCGCAGAATACGGCAGTCATTCCAGCACATTTCGGAGTTCAACAGAGGACGAATAGTGGCTTATCGCGACTGCGGTTTATCGTACCGAGACATCGACGCCCGTGTGGGACGACATCCAGCCACAGTGAGGCGAGTATGGATTCGGAGGAACGGACGTATGTGCAGGAGGGACGGATGGACCGACGTAAGCGATTGCCGCAGCCGCAGCACACCACCGAACAAGAGGACCGCCATGTTGTGCGGCGAGCATTGACGGCTCGCACCGCCACATCACGAACGTTAGCGCAGGAATTAGGGTGTGTTGCGCAACAACCTGTGTTGCGCAACAACCTGTGTCAGCACGTATCGTTCGACGTCGTCTGCAGGAGCGGGGACTTGTCGCACGGCGCCCATTGCTCCGATTACCATTGACGTTACACCACCGGTGAGTGCGGCGTCAGAGGGCCGTTGACACCGCACCTGGACTACGGAATAGCACGACATTGTCTTCTCCGACGAATCCCGCTTCTGCCTGCAACACCACGATGGTCGAATCCGCGTGTCGCGGCACCGCGGCTAGAGACTGTATGATGCCTGCATTATGCATCGCCATACCGGTCCGTCGCATGGCGTTATGGTTTGGGGCGCAATTCGATATGACACCCGCACCCCTCTGGTACGCATCGCCTGTACACTCAACAGCCACCGCACCATCTCCGACGTTTTGGAGCCTGTAGTCCTCCCTTACCTGCAGGACCTGCCAGCGGCCACGTTTCAACAGGACAATGCGCGCCCGCACGTGGCACGCATCGTGCAACAATTCTTCACTGCCCATCAGGTGTCACTGCTGCCGTGGCCCGCCTGTTCTCCCGATATGTCGCCCATCGAACACGTTTGGTCGCTGATGGGCAACCGAGTGGCCCGGCAAGCTCCACCTGCGGCTACGCCTGATGATCTGTGGCAACGTGTGGAAGCAGCCTGGACCGACATACACCAAGACCACATCCAAAGCTTCTTTCGTCCGATGCCGCATCGTGTAGCGGCCGTTATTGCCAGCCATGGTGGCCACACGAACTATTGATGTCTGCGTGTTCCGCAAGTCGCACGGGCCTGTAAGCTCAATCATTTCATCTTTGTATCTGTTGTTATGTGTCCAGTAAATCTGGCTTTGCTATCTTTTGTCCTTCTTGGTGTTGCATTTTTGGTGGCTAGCAGTGAATATAGAAATTTGCAAGTACTTTTAACAGTGTGTATATCATCATCATCATCATTGTCAACCATTATCAATCCACTGCTGGTCGAAGGTCTCCCCAAGTTTCCTCCACAACGGTCTGTCTTGTGCCAGTCTCCTCCATGTCACCCCTGCATGCTTTCGAATTTCATCCACCCATCTCCCATGTGGTCTTCTTCTGGGTCTTTTCCTGTCCCTTGGAATCCAATCTAAAATTTCGGCTGTCCATCGTTGATCTGTCCTTCTGGCAGTATGTCCAGCCCATTGCCATTTCAGGGATTTAACTCTGATCATGATGTCTTCCACTCCTGTCATTTTTCGGATCCACGAGTTCCTCTTCTTATCTCTCCTGGTTACACCAAGCATGCACCTCTCCATGCTACTTTGAGTTGTCTGCAGCCTTTGTATGTCTCTTTTAGTTAAGGTCCACGTCTCTGCACCATACGTAAGCACTGGAAGGATGCATTGATCAAACACTTTTCTTTTAAGACATACTGGCATATTGCTCTTGAAAATTATGCTGTTTCTTCCAAAAGCTCTCCAGGCAAGTTTTGTACGTCGATTAATTTCTTCATCAATGTGACCCTCACTTAATATCTGCTGTCCAAGATAAACGTACGTGTCTGTTATCTCCAGCTTTCCTCCATCAATCGATAAATCTTCATTTCTTGTAAGAGCATTGAACATCACTTTTGTCTTCTGAAAGTTCATTTTTAATCCCACTTCTTTACTCTTGTCAGCAAGTTCCTGGATCATACTCTGCAGCTCTGATGGGGTAGTTGCAAAAATGACTACATCATCAGCAAAACGAAGGTGGGTTAGATCATCTCCATTAATCTTTATCCCCTTGTTTTCCCAGCTCAGCGACTGAAAAACACCCTCCAATGTGGCATTAAAGAGCTTTGGAGATATGGTGTCACCTTGTCTCACTCCCTTGCCAATTTTTACGTGTGTTGTATTTTCAAACAGCCTAATCTTTGCACTTGCATTTTCACAGATGTTATTAATAATATTAATGTATGCATCTTCAATACCGCAGGTTTTCAGAGCCATTGTAACTGCTGATGGTTTCACCGAATCAAAGGCTTTTTCATAATCGATAAAAGCCATGCACAATGGAAGTTCATATTCCCTCGCTCTTTCAATTAGTTCTCTCAGCACGTGGATATGATCTATTGTGCTGTAGCCACTCCTGAATCCAGCTTGTTCTCTCGGTTGAGCCATGTCCAGTGTTACCTTCAAGCGGTGTGAAAGAACTTTAGTGAAGATTTTATAAACTACTGATAGGAGGCTGATAGGTCTGTAGTTTCCGAGATTCTCAATGTCACCTTTCTTATGTAGCAGGATCATTGTAGCGGTGTTCCAATCCTCAGAAATCTTTCCTTCATTAAGGCAACGAGTGAAAATTTGGGCGAGTACTGTTTCGATTTCTCCACTTGCTTCTTGTATGATGTCTACAGTAATTCCATCTTCTCCTGGAGCTTTTCCCCGCTTCATGTTCTTGATGGCATGTGCAACTTCTGCTGGAAGGACTGGAGGAACTCTGGTACTGGTATCTTTCATGATGTCTGGAGTGCATGTATCATCCCTTTCATATAATTTGGAGTAGAAATCTTTCACTCTTGTCAAAATTTCGCCTCTATTTCTTGTTACAGAACCATCTTCTTTTCTCAGTGCCATAATCTGTTTTCTTCCCTTACTGAGATGTCCCTTTGCTATCTTTAGGCTTTGGTTGTTTTCAATTGCTTTCCTCACTAGTTCACAGTTGAATTTTCTTACGTCTTCAGTGATACTTTTTCTTACTGTCTTGCATAGCTCTATATATTCCACTTTGGAAGTCACATCTTCTTTAGTTGTCCTCATCTCTCTTCTTTTTTGCATCAACATTTTCGTTTTTCCTGATAATTTATTTACATGCAACTTGTTTTTAGACCCAGCTAATTTTGTTGCTGTTTTCATAAGCGCTTTGGTTACTTTTCTGTTAACTTCAGAGATGTCCACTTCTTCCGATGTTAGGCCTTCTAAAGCAGAGAACCTGTTCTTCAGTTCCAACTTGAAGGTATTATGGTGTTTTTTAAGGTTGGTTATGTCAATAGATTTGGTTTGTCATTTTTTACAACAGTATATGTGAAACTTCGCAGTGCTGAGTGACATGATGCTTCCGTATCACTTTCCTATCGGTCACTGTGGCCGAAATCTCCTAGCTTCCTATTTCTAAGGGTTGTTTAAGACCTGGCGGTCAGATACATCCTTCCTAAAATCCTCTACATATCATCTGATATGATCTGATCTGAGTGATATGACCCAGCCTCAATCTTCGGAGTGTTACCAGAACGTATTATTTTATGTATACTTATCAGTGCATAAACTAAGTACAGCTGATTGAAAACGAGAAGGTAAAACTTACTGTTAAAGAACTTTGTAGAATTTTTGGAAATATATATTTTAAGTGCAAGATATGGAATTATATAAAATAAACAGTGTTTAGAACATAACAACTGATTTAAGAGCATGAGGTTTTGGGTGAAGTGACAGAGACCTCCAGAAATTTGGTCACACTTGGACATGTGTTATTTTTGTGGGTGGGAGTTTCTCGGTGAATGTACGTACATAAGTCACTTGGTGTTTCGCTCGAACAAGAAATTCTATATTAACCTTATACACGTGTGTTTAAGAGAGGCTATAACCTATACGATTATAACTTCAGATATTTATCATCTCATCAAAATGATGCTTTCTGAACAATGAAAATATAAAAAAAAAAAAAAAAAAAAAAAAAACTTCATCTCGTTGCTCATTTGAACTTGGTATCATTTTTAAATATACAGTCGAAGCCACATATACGATTGGTCACTGAATTATAACCAACCCTTTTAAAAGAGGATACTGTCCGTTGACCTCGTGATTTCCGAGAAGGCGCGACTAGTCAACCGATGTAGCATATATAATGTGTGTCTGGAGCTGTAGGTAGTAAAATTCGGAGCGTGATGGGTAAACGAAGAGATTTATCGACTTTGAAGAAGATAGCTCGGAGAGAGAGTGCCTCGATTTTCCGAACGACTGAACTGGTGGGTTGTTCGTGAGCCGCCTTAGTTAAACTGAGTGAGGACTGGTGTAAAAATGGTCAAGCAACAACCCCTGGGCAAAACTCCACAGGACAGCGAAAGGTTGACGTGAGAAGTGGTCGCCAAGTCCAACGACTCGTAAAGGTCAACAGACGCAGAACTGTTCAACATTTGACTACCCAATACAGCAGAGGTCAACTTGGAACAGTATCTGTCATGACCATGCGTTACACGCTCGCACGCATGTGCTATAGCAGGGCAAGACTCCGGCGACATCCTTTGCTAACCACAGTTCATCGGGGCAAAAGACTCATCTGGTGCAAACATCATGCACGTCGGATGACTGGAAAAATGTGTGCTGGTCTGACCAGTCGCGTTTTTTACTTTAATCCGTGGATGGTTGTGTGCGTATTTGGAGCAAACAACATGAGGCACTCAATCCGTCCTGGATGGTCTCCACACTGCAAGACGGTGGAGGCAGTTGTTTAGTGAGGGGCATGTTTACCTGCCAGGAACTTGGACCCCTTGTGCATGTGGAACAAGGTATGACTGGTGCCCACTCTCGTGAATTGCTTGATAACTCTGTACAGCCAGAAATGTTGCAATTTTTCCGAATGGGGACGGTGTCTTTCAAGTTGACAATGAGCCGAGACACAGGTCTAGTGTTGTACAGGAATGGCACACTTCAGCCTTCCACAATATCAATTAGACTTCGAACTCATCCGATATCAATCCTATAGAGCACTTGTGAAACGCTATGGAACGCCGTATATCAGACGTCTGGATACACTAATCACCTCCATACCTGCATTGAAGGCCGCATTACATACTGCTTGGTTGGCCGTTCCTCTGAACCACTTCCGGCATTTCATTGAATCGATGCCAAATCGAGTATCTGCTGTTCAGAGGACGAAAGGCAGACCCACGAAGTATTAAGTTGAACACTCGGTGTAATACACTGAAGAGCAATTGAATTAGAGATACCTGTTTTGTAACGTGTAGCACCACCTTTCGCTCAGATGACGGCGGCGATTCGTCTCGGCATGGACTTGACAAGACACCGGAAGCCTTGGGAAGTCATACGGATTCACGTCCCCTGAACAAGCTCCCACAGTTCACGAAGATTTGATGGAGGGGTCAGAGCCTCGAACATCTCTCTCGATGGTCTCCCAGATATGATCGATGGGATTGAGGTCAGGTGATCTAGCTGGCCAAGAAAGCGAGGTAACGTCGGTGGAGTGTTCATCCAGCCATTCGGATACAATTCGGGAGCGATGGCACAATGCATTGTCTTGTTGTGGGATGAGGTCCCCAGTGGGATGTTGAAGACGCACAAACGGGAGCAAATGGTCGAATAGGATATCCCGGTAACGTTGACCCGTGAGGGACGATGTCACACGTACCAGGGGTCCCATTTCAGTCCACGTAAACAGTCCCCAGACGAGAATGCTACCCCCACCAGCTTGAAGAGTACCCTGCTGGCAAGAAGGATCCATCGCTTCATGTGGTTTGCGCCGTACTCGTATCCTGCCATCCGCATGTACCAAGGTGAATCGCGACTCATCAGTCGAGGGAACATTTTCCCACATGTCTAGGATCCATTGGTCATGTTCCCGCGCCCATGCTAATCTTTGCACTCTGTGATGTGCGGTCAGCAGCGGTACCCTCGTGGGACGATGGTTTCTGTACCCCATAGCAAGGAGATGGTTTTGGATGGTGTTGCTGCTTACACGCTTTTGCGCACCAGCGTTAAATTGCCAAGTGATTTCTTGAACTGTGGCCCGTCTATCCGCTGTTACAATGCCAGCTAGCCGACGATGACCCCGCTCATCCACACGCTGTTGTCCACGGCAGTTGGCCCTTGCAGGGATGGTTTTACCGGATTCGATGTACTCACGGTGCACTCGTGACACAGTGGATCGTGAAAATCCCAGTGCCTGCACGACTTTCGAGATGGAGTGACCCATTCATCGGATCTCGACATTTTTCCCACGATCAAATGCGCTTAGATCCTTCGTCTTACCCATACAGCGCCCGACTCTTACTGATTCCAGTCGCATCACTCCTTATATTGTCGGATCGCTGCGTACGTCATATCGTTTCCGTTTACAGGGCCGCCCACAGCGCCACATTTGCATAACGCCAGCTGTCTCTAATTCAATTGCTCTTCAGTGTATGAGATACAATGCCGGAAGCGTTTTTGATGCAGCCATGTTTGCATTCACGCAAGAGTCCACGGAAAAGTTTGAAAAGGAGCATTTCGTAATAAGCTTATGACTGCAGTGGCAACAGCCTTGATGCATTATTTCCTATTATTTGATTTCTTCTTAATCAAGAAATCTGGAGAAGGGAAAATTTTGCAAGGAATTTTCGACTGCAGAAATTTATATTCTTTATTTAAAGGCCTACAACGTACAAAACCTTTAGATTACCTACACAAACATCAAACGAATTTCTGTGGACAAATTCTGCTCTTCGCATTTCTTCTTTCAGCATTTAAATGTTCTTTAAAATAAAGTCCGCATGCCACGCAATTTAAGTTTTATCTGTTTTAAACACGTGCTGGTAGAACTGGTAGTTTAGGGAAACACTTTAGCTCTCAACTACTAATATTTTATTCCGGAATTTTACATTTCACCGAATATTATGATGCAGTGAAGTCCCATTTTTCAGTGAATGGAAAGCTCCTGCGTCGGTGTTTCAAAGATAAATAAAATTAGTTGAAATCTAGGGGAGTTGGGGATAAATATGATATCCCCCAAAAAAGGCAGCAGTGGAAATACAATTTCCATAACTGAAGGGGACGTTTGACTCCCGATAAAGAATTTTGGTACTTAAGTATTAAACCGAGGCCCTCAGCAGAGACCGCTTTTGGCGGAAATGTAACCACGGCAAGTTCGGTAAACAAGCTTTCATTAATCTCCACTACCATATTCGCCCCTCCGATTTTTTAGCACGTCTTTTGTAAAAAAAGATCGTGCTTATGTTACCGGTTCGTCCGTCCGTCCGTCTGTATCCACGATATCACTGCAACTATTGGTCCGATTTGAAAAATTCTTTTTTCATTTTGAAGCTTGAAATATGCGAATGATGAACCTTTATTTCGTTTTTTTACGCTGTACAATTTCGCCGCTAGAGGGCGTAAATGCAGATGATGTCGAATTCAAAAATGCGTTTTATTCCACATATTTGCTTTTAAATATCCGATTGAAAAAGTTATTTTATCTATCGATAACGTCGAAGATTATTTTAGAAATATTTACTTTTTCTAATTACGCATAGATTTTCCGCTAAGGGGCGTAAAAGTAAATTACATTTTTCCCGATAACTCTTCTTTTCAAACTCCAATTTGAAAAAGTTTTCTTCAGCGGATACACCTCCTGATGGAAAATGTTTTGCATGTAATTTCAAATTTTTGGTAAAGAATTCTTCGGTCACCAGGGGGCATAAGTGTTAATTTTTGCTTCTGATGTATTTGCCATAAAATCTGAGCTTCTAAAATACCGACTGAAAAAACTTCTTCCGTGGACTGATGCCACTCACATCGGCAAAACTTTTCGGAATATTTTCTTCTTAAAATATTCCACAGTTTCTCCGCCAGGGGGCGTAGATGTATATTATGTTTTTGGCAATATCTCCACTTCTAGGAGCCCGATTTGAAAAATTCCTTCTTTGTTGGATAGTGTTTCCAGTGTCACACGTTTTTCATATAATTTCAAAATTTTCAAGTAATTCACAGACTTTCCGCTAGGAAAGGAAAATTGCTTTCCCCCTATATCTCTGCTTCTAAATCTCCGATTTGAAAATTCTTTCTGCACCGCATACAGCTCCTGATGGAAAATCCTTTGCACGTAATTTCTAATTTTTGTAAAAAATGGCTTGGCCACCAGGTGGCGTAAGTCTTAATTTCCGCTTCTGATGTATTTGCAGCAAAATATGAGCTTCTAAAATTTCGATTGCGAAAAAAGTCGCTTGTTGACCGATACTACTCGTGTCGACAAACTGTTTAGAAACGTTTTCTTCTTGAAATAATGCATGGTTTCTACGCCAGTGGGCGTAGATGTATAACTTATTTTTGTCAATATCTCTACTTCTATGAGTCTGATTTGAAAAATTCTTCTTTGTGGGATAGTGTTTCCGATGCGAAATGTTTTCCCTATAAATTCACAATTTTCAAGTAAATCATAGACTTTCCGCTTGGGGGCACAAAGGTAAATTGCGTTTTCTGCGTTATTTCTGCTTCTAAAACTCCGATTTGAAAACTTTTTCCTGTATCGCATGCAAGGCTTGATGGAAAATATTTTTCACATAATTTCTAATGTTCGGTAAAGAATGATTTGGCCACCAGAGCGCATAAGGGTTAATTTCTGCTTCTGATGTATTTGTAGCAAAATCTGGGCTCCTGAAAACTCGACTAATTTTTTTTTTCTTCGACCGATACCGCTCATATGGAAAAACATTTTGAGAATGCTTTCTTCCTAAAATAATGCATAGTTTTCCCACAAGGGAACGTAAAGTCACATCTTATTTTTGTCGATATCTCTGTTACCAAGAGTTCGATTTGAAAAATTCTTTATTTGCTGGAGAGCGTTTCCGGTGCGAAATGTTCAAAAGACGCGCTTATTACACTCGAAAATTCGGTGTCATCTTTCTTGTTTCTTATTTCTTTTATCCAAAATTTCAACACACACTTCTCTCACCGGTTGGTCCCGAAATCAACATCACACCTACGTAAACTCGACCCATTAACATATGTAAATTTCATAGTCGTCCGCCAATTCCTTCTTGGTGTTCTTTTTTCACTTTCCGCCAGTGTACACCAAAAACCTTGGTATAACTATAACAATAACAGTGTAACTAGTGACAAATGGGAAGCACGAGGGAAAAGGCCTGAATTGGCCTAACATAGCCCTCGGACCCCATAGTAAAAATCGTATAAGTCAAGGACAGACATAAGTAATTTTCTGACATCATATAAAGGAATTGGTGAGTAGTAAATAAGAATTGTAAAGAAAGAAAGAAAGGTCACCAAGAATAGTTTAGTATTATGTAAGTAGAATTTTACCCTAGTTTCCTATTTTTCACGACAAATAAAAACATAGGCATAAGAAATACAAAAATAAACAAGTTAACCTTCAAGAATTTAGTCAAATTTTTTCAAATTTTTTTCTTAAAAAATATGAATATTATTAATAGAAGTAAGATGGTAAGGAAAATTATTCCATAATTTAGGGCCAGAGTAATTTATGTTACTTTTAAAATTTTATGTATGTGTGAATACCGGTAGTGCTTTAAATCTATTTCTTGTTGGATAAGTATGAGTATGCGTATTGGATGTGATCAGATTACAGTAGAAGTTATATTTTATTCTTTTAAACATAATCTTTCCCAAATTATATTTATATAATTGTTGTATAGTTAATATATTGAAAGTACTGGGATGTGTAGTTGTTCTATATGTCAAATTGGAAGATTGATTAGTATAAATTTTTAACTCCAATAACCTGATAAATTTATCTTGTAATTTTTGTAGTTTGTGAATGTTATATCGTGTTGATTTTCCCCATGTCAAGATACAGTAGGTAAAATAGGTCTGTGTGATGGAATAATATAACACTAGCATTAATTTAAGGGTTAGATGTCTAAGAGTGTGACTAATAACTCCGAAGCTCCTCGAAATTTTAGTTGAAAGTAGATCTATATGTGTATTCCATTTCAAATCATCACTTAAAATGGTACCCTAATACTTATGGCAGTGCACCACCTCAATATCATGTCCAATTAATTTTATTATCTGTAAGTTAGTTGAAAAAGCAGAAGTTTTACTAAAAATCATTATTTTTGTTTTATTTATATTAATAGCCAGATCGTTACAACTTAAACAGTCATTAATCAAAGTGAAATTATTTTCCAACTCAGAAATAAGTATATTTATGTCATTACCGTGTAATAGAACAGCAGCATCATCAGCGTATAGTTGTATATCAGTATGTTCTAGTAGTTTAAAAATATCATTAACATAAATATTAAAAAGTAGGGGAGCAAGAACTGATCCCTGCGGTATTTTATTTAAAAGTAGGGGAGTAAGAACTGATCCCTGCGGTACAAATGGAGACATTTACTTGGATATGCTAGAAAATTTCGCTATATCCCAGATTAAAAGGTATGATAACGTCGTTTTCCAACGAGACGGCGCGCCTCCGCATTGGTCAACGTGTGTACGTAAGTGCCTAAATGAGCATTTCCCCAGCAGATGGATTGGGCGTGGTCGTCCCATTCCGTGGCTTCCTGGCTCTCCAGATCTAACTCCATTGGATTATTTCATGCGGGGTTATGTGAAGGATCATGCCTATCACACGCTTTGTACTGATTTGCAGGAACTGAAGCAGCGTATCACAGCTGCTATTAATTCCCTAACTCCTCCGATGCTTGCCAATACATGGCATGAAATCGAGTATCGCTTGGACGTACTAAGAGCAACCAAGGGATCTCACATCAAAATTAATTAACTTGTGTAGTTACATTGTAAGTTAGTACCGTCAGTTTCTTTCTATCTGTTTAATATTTTGTTTTATATAATTTTGTAATTTGTTCAATAATTCCCGGACACCCTGTATTACAATGAAGTTCTCAAGTGACGTCACTTGTTCATTACGAAGAACGGAACAAATGACCTTCGAGGGCGAACTTTGCGAGTGAGATGGCCCGGAAATAACGGACCTAGCAGCGCGATCGGCCTCGGTTTAATACGTAAGTACCGAAATTTCAAAACACGTTGCTTAGTATGCTGCTGAAATATAGGTTACATTTCAGCAGTATACTACCCAACCAATATACACTCCTGGCCACCCAAAATGCAACACCAAGAAGGACACGAGATAGCAAAGCCAGATTTATTGGACACATAACAACAGATACAAAGATGAAACGATTGAGCTTACAGGCCTGTACGACTTGCGGAACACGCAGACATCAATAGTTCGTGTGCCCCCATGGCTAGCAATAACGGCCGCTACACGCCGCGGCATCGAACGAAAGAAGCTTTAGATGTGTGCTTGGGGTATGTCGGTCCAGGCTGCTTCCACACATTGCCACAGTTCATCAGGCGTAGCAGCGGGTGGTGCTTGCCGGGCCACTCGGTTGCCGATCAGCGACCTGACGTGTTCGATTGGCGACATATCGGGAGAACATGAAGGCCACGGCAGCAGTGGCACCTGGTGGGCCGTGAAGAATTGTTGCACGATGCGTGTCACGTGCGGGCGCGCATTTCCTGTTGAAACGTGGCCGCTGGCAGGTCTTGCAGGTAAGGCAGGACTACAGGCTCCAAGACGTCGGAGATGTAGCGGTGGCTGTTGAGTGTACCGGCGATGTGTACCAGAGGAGTGCGGGTGTCATATTCAATTGCGCTCCAAATCATAACGCCAGGCGACGGACCGGTATGGCGATGCATAATGCAGGCGTCATACAGTCTCTCGCCACGGTGCCGGAACACGTGGATTCGACCATCGTGGTGTGGCAGGCCGAAGCGGGATTCGTCGGAGAAGACAATGTCGTGCCATTCTGTAGTCCAGGTGCGGCGTTCAACGGCCCACTGCCGCCGCACTCGCCGGTGTTGTAACGTCAATGGTAATCGGAGCAATGGGCGCCGTGCGACAAGTCCCCGCTCCTGCAGACAACGCCGAACGGTACGTGCTGACACAGGTTGTTGCGCAACACACCCTAATGCCTGCGCTAGCGCTCGTGAGGTGGCGGTGCGAGCCGTTAATGCCCGCCGCACAACATGCCGGTCCTCTCGTTTAGTGGTGTGCTGCGGCTGCGGCAATTGCTCACGTCGGTCAGTCCGTCCATCCTGCACCCACCGAATCCATACTCGCCTCACTGTGGCTGGATGTCGTCCCACACGGGCGCCGATGTCTCGGTACGATAAACCGTTGTCGTGATAGGCCACTATTCGTCCTCTGTCGAACTCCGAAACGTGCTGGAATGACTTTCGTATTCTGCGACGAGGCATCAGGAAGCTTCCCACACACAGGTCCGGCAACACAACACACTTCCACTACTTACACCCCGCCTTCTGTGCACCCTTCTTATAGTGCTTCTCGGCGGCGTGCCCGGCGCACATGATTTGCATATGCCCTGAAATGCTAATCGTTTGCATGTCCTCTCGCGGGCGACGCATGCTGCGAATTTCAGTCCAAACGGATGCTTCCTTCTTGTTGCTGCATTTTGGGTGGCCAGCAGTGTAGCATACAACCCCGACCTTGCCACCCTTCTGATGTCAGACTACCACTTGTTTCTTGCGATGGCGCATTTTCTCCGTAGTAAGCAATTAGTTCAACTGTATGCAATTTTTGTATCTTAAATAAATATATACATATGGTAGTAACCAATTGTATATTCAGGTGAAGAGTGTACCAATGGGTACTTGCTGTTCCAATCTGCTGACTAATCTTTACCTCCGTCATTACGAGGAGAAATTCAGTTCATATGCATTTTTCCCATTCAGATATGTAGATGATTTAATTACCTTTTCCTTTAATCCTCCTTCTGATCCTGTGAATGACTTTTATCCTCCATGGTTGGCGCTTTGTAAGACGAGTACTAGAAATCGTATACGTTTTCTTGATTTGGACATTCATCTAAATAGTCAGGGTATTAGTTTAGATCTTTTTTGATAAAAGAGTACATTGCAACTTTAACACCCATGTTATGACTGATTGGCATTCAAATATTTCAAATCCCGTTCTTAGGAATATTATTATCTCTCAATTTGTTAGAGTTACAAGAACATGTAATAACAGGTCTAACATTACAAAACAACTAAATATACTTTTTTCTTCTTGCTTAAAAAATCGTTATCCGTTGAAATATTGTCTATTCCATTTCGAAAATCTGTTGGCTTCTTTTAATTTGGGAAAATCCTTCAAAATTAGATTATGTAATATCATCACCTCTAATACTTTTGACTAACCATTCTTCGGGCTACAATACACAATTTTTTCTTCTGAGTCGCCCCGGAACATTTAACATTGCACCTGCTTACATCCATTAAATACACATGCACCTCGTTCTAGTTCGTTTTTGAATTCCACAGGGGTCGCCACAAGGTATCATTTTTTTTTGATTCATGGATTACGTTTGGAGTGTCAGCATGACATTTGTTCATTTTCTTGCGTGGGATTTAGGATTAGTGTGTCTGGTTGCAGTTCGTTATGGTTTGATGTCCGTTGAGACGAAGATGCTTAAGGTATCCACTTCTCTCTCGATCTCTAAATTCACCTGCATCTCGATATTTCACGATTGTATTATGAAAAGCTGTCTTACTCGCATTCACCTTTCTGCTTATTTCACGTTTGGAGTATCGATCATGATATAAAGTTACTACTTGCGTCCGCTGAGTAACACTTAGTGACGCTTTTTTGCCCATTTTTAGCTATGTAGAAAACCCCTCACTTTGAAAACCAGAAGCAAACTGACGCTCGCATGCTTCCCCGAACTCTATCAACAGTTGATGCAACACCGACAGGAAGTTGAGTAATGCAGACAGTAGCTGACGCAATCGGTAGAAATCTCCTAATACCAACAGGTGGTAAACTGTTATAAATGACTTTAATGACTTCAGACTTCTGTATGAAGGCTCACTAAGGCGTCGAGTTAAGGTTAGCTACCACTGTGTTCAAGCTCCATAGTAAAATTTATTGCAGTGTAGGACTCTATCGAGGAAAAACGGGAGAATCTCCCTTCCGTGAAACTGATGTTGCAACGATAAATTAATTACTTTCGTTTAAGATATTTGAAATAATTACAAAGAGAATTGAGGAGTCTTACAAGCGGTTTCATAGTAATCATAGGTTAAAGATTCTGAATTTATCACATTCTCATTTTCGAGAAGTTTTGGTGTTACATACACTAGGTTTAAGGTTATAGAATTTGTTACGAGAGAGTTTTGAGAAGTCTTGGTATTACTAGCATTTTCATGTTGAAGGTTTAAGGTTTTTGAATTTATAGCAAAGGAATTTTATCCGAGTCTTAGTATAATTAACACTTTCATATTAAGGGTAAGTGAGAAATACTTCGCCAATAATTATTAGTATCCTCCACATTTCACCTTCGCACTGGAAGTAATTAATTATTTCATAATTATTGCCGATCACATATGACGTACTATAGAGGAGAAAAATGTGTCAAGACAGCAAATCTGCAGCGAGATATTCTGTCCGCGTAGCTCAGTTGGGAGAGCGACTTACTCCGGAGTGAGGGAACACGGTTTCGATGCCCGTCGTGGACAAACTTGTGTTTTCATAAGCTGTAAAATTTGATACAGTAAGTGCTTCTTATTTCAACTAATCCAGGGCGTTCATAAAGAAATTAGATAAGATGAATTAAAAACTGGCATCGCCTACTAATATTATAATCAATTATACAATTATTTAGTACTAGGCAACCTTGTTGGCCGACTGGTCAGAGGCGTAGGCTTGTGACTAGGTCTCCGAGATGGATTTGCTCCCGAGCATAGCTTGCGTGCCTCCCTCAAGCGCTACCCCCTCCTATCCGAGTTATTTGGCCTACATTAAGGATTGGCAACTGCTTACAGTCGCTTGATTTTTCACGGCGGACGTTAAACTCCGAAATAAAATGTGTGACGTATTACAGAGATGAATCACGTGTCAAGACGGCAAAGTTGCAATGATAAATTCCGTCGATGTAGTTTAATTGGTAGAGCATTTGAATGCGGAGCAGAAGGATGTATGTTCTATCTGCGCCACTCGCAAATTTTGTGCTTCACATTGGCGCTTGATTGTGGAAATGGATCAACTGACCTTTGAGTTCTTCGAAAAATGTGGTGTCCCTTCCACACATCGTGTAGAATTAGTGAGAATTTCTTCTTCCACAGAGAATTACTTCCAGCACGGTTTACAGCGGACTCAAACCCTGCGATTTCGTGCCCCGTCCCTTTCTCAATAGGGGGGGGAGAGATATATGCGACGTACTACAGAGGCAAATCATGTGCCAAGGTGGCAAAGTTTCAGCGATAAATTCCGACAGCTTAGCTTAATTGGTAGAATATTCGGCTCCGGAGCAGAAGCACGTGGAGTCCGAATCACACCACCGGCAGTGTGTGTTTTCACAAATTAAAGTATTATTATTAGTACTACTGTTATTTGTGATGTTAGCATTTTAGTATTCGATCGTGATTGTAAGAAATTCTGACAGAAAAATATTTCAAGTCATTTGAAGTTATCGTATCTCTGACAGACAAGTGTGCAAGAGTGAAATATTTTTAACTACGGTAATAATAACAATAAATGATTTTTCTTTGCGCTTACCTCCGGCCCAACAGAAGAGAGCTACTTTCAAAAGAACTAGTGGTTTGTTTATTTGAGGAAAATATACACGTGGGCGATCCGTTGATATGCAGGAGTCTCCGACCTATTTGAAATTAAATCAATGTACACAAACCTCAAAACCGGTAATGATCATCATCAAAGTGAGAGTAACATAGTTTATATGAAGTCGGAATTATTAGGTGTGCGTGCTACAGTTCTACCCGTTTTTCATGATGCAAATTCCAAGTAAAAAAATTAAGCAACAAGTGCAACAACAGATGGCGCCAGTAATGGCCAAAATGCTTCAAGGAGTAGGCTATAAAATGGCACCAAGTATGCAGCGGCATCTCATTCGTAAAAAAGTCACACAAGGGTTAAAACATCTCAAGCAATAAGGATCACATTTAGTATTGTTTGCTTTGTGAGTTCGACAAAGGCAAAACTGCATTGCCACAACATTTGTGAAGTGTATGGCGAAGATGCAGTAGACGAAAGCACATATTTCGAAAATTCCTTGGAGGCAAACTCCAGAGATAACCACGTTCTGGACGTCCATCAGAGGTATTTCAAAGATGATCTCAGCCAAGAAATATCAATTGATCAACATCTAACCGCTGAAGAAATATCAGAACGGTTTTCTGTACACAGGACAACAGTAGAAAGAAGAATGCATGCGCTTGGGTTTATCACAAAGTTCCAGCAGTGGGTACTGCATGACCTATCCGCAAGAAATCGATCGCACAGAACGTGACTGTCTGTCTTTCTTTGCTTGCGCGTCACAGAAATGAGACTTTCTTGGAACGATTAGTTACGGGTGATGAAAAGTGGATCATTTATAGAAATGTAAGGTATCAAAGAACTGTATGCCGAGTTCGAGGCTTCAACGGGAAAAATGTACCAGTGAAAGGTCTTGCTAAATGTATGGTGAGTGTCAAGAGGAGTAATCCACTGGGAGCTGCTCGCACCTAATCAAATGAAAAATGCTGATGTGTGCTGCCAACAGTTGGAAAGGCCAAAAGAAAAATTGAAATCTAAGCGTCCTGTATTTGGTAGTCGCAAAGGCGTTGTCTTGCAGCATGACAGCACAAGATCCCATACAGTTTTAGCCACTCATATAAAATTACTGGACGTTGGATGGAACGTGTTATCTCACCCCCGTATTCCCCAGAACTTGCACCTACGGACTACCACCTTTTTTGATCTCTCCAGAACAACTTCACTAAAAAAACCTTCAATATGTAGATGAGTTTTTGACTCTAAGACGGAGGAGTTCTACAGTAGGGTAATTCAGTACTACCAGAAATATGGTAGGAGGTTGTACATAATAATGGGAGTTCTGTAAAACAATAAAGATATTATTTATTAAAAAAACTTCTTTGTTTTTAGTACTAAAAACGGGTAGAACTTAAGCATGCACCTAATACATGTTAATTACGAAACAAATGCACATAAAAGGTTTGTCTGAAAAGTTGTAGGACTGATTCTATTTAAACGATACTATTAACACATTCGCATCTCCCATACTCTTTAATGCCACATCGCAAAATGTCTTTCAATCACTGAACTGGGAAAACAAAGGGATAAAGATTAATGGAGATTACCTAACCCACCTTCGTTTTGCTGATGACGTAGTCGTTTTTGCAACTACCACTTCAGAGCTGCAGGGTAGGATCCAGGAACTTATTGACAAGAGCAAAGAAGTGGAATTAACAACGAACTTTCAGAAGACAAAAGTGATGTACTATGCTTTTACAAGAAATGAAGATTTATCGATTGATGGGGAAAAGCTGGAGGTAACCGTTACCTACATTTACCTTGGACAGCAGATATCAAGTGAGGGTCTCATCGATGAAGAAATTAATCGGTGTATAAAACTTGCTTGGATGGAGAGCTTTTGGGAGAAACAGCACAATTTTTAAGAGCAATATGCCATTAGGTATTAAAAGAAAAAAGTTTGATCAGTGCATCCTTCCATAGCTTACGTACGGTGCAGAGATGTTGACCTTAAGTAAAAAAGACATACAAAAACTGTAGACAACTCAAAGTAGCATGGAGAGGTGCATGCTTGGTGTAACCAGGAGAGATAAAAAGCGGAACTCGTATATCCGGAAAATGAAAAAAGTGGTGGACATTACGATCAGAGTAAAATCCCTGAAATGGCGATGCGCTGGGCATATTGCCAAGAGAACGGACCATCAAAGGAAAACCGAAATTTTAGACTGGGTTATGGGGGACAGGAAAAACCCCAGAAGACCGCATGGGAGATGGGTGGATGAAATTCGAAAGTATACGAGGGTAACATGGAGGAGACTGGCACAAGACAGACCGTTGTGGAAGAAATTTGTGGAGACCTTCATCCAGCAGTGGATTGATAATGGTTAACGGTGATGATGCTGATGATTAGTACACTCATTAGCCGTAGCTGGAACTACTCACTATAACATCTGAATTGGTTCGATGCAGAGTTTCAGTAGTATGCACAAAGCGGTTCTACTAAAAAGCCGTGTTTAAGCTGGTGAAATAAAATCCTCTTATAGATTAAAGTACAATACTCAGCAAAGAGGAACAATCCGATTGTGCATTAAATAGCAAGAAGAATTGCAGCTGTGAAAAAGTTGTAGTGGTGTTTGGAACGAATGTAGATGAACTATCACAATTCAATATTTTTCGCTGGTATGGGCGATTCTGCGAATGGCAGGAAGATGTACAATACGACGTGCGGAGGTGCCGACACTTTTACTCCAGTCACCAACATCGAAAAAGTTATGTAGCTCTTACTGGAAATTTTTTTATAAGAGCAAATGAGTTTCATAACAACAATGATATCGTACGTTCGATTGTGGTCGAATATTTTTAGAAATGACCCCCGTTGGCGCAGTGATCTCAGCGATGGCTTATGACCATTCGTACGAGAAGGGTTCGGGTTCAAATCCCGGTGAGGCATGGATGTTGTGTCTGTCTTACGGCACTGGCGCTCTCCCTTCCCTAGAACCAGCGGCCCTGAATTACAGACTGGCGACTGCGTGTAGCCCATTGTGTTGCTCACGGTGCTCGTTAAACCTTCAGTCAAAAGAAAAATATTTTTAAAACAGGAAAAATGTGTTTACCCGTCCTACTACGTGCATTAACGGCCGAACAGAAGAAGGTACGAATTGCTGCGTGTCTTAGTTTGATTGAGATAATAGACAACAATCCATACTTTATAGCTTGTCTTTTGTAGAAAAACAGCACGTGTAACACTATGTCTGTCCGTCTGTGGACAAATATTATCTCCGGAACTATCTGTCCGATTTGATGTTTTTCTCGCATTGGGAAACCCGAAATATGGGAACAGTTCTTTCTTTCCAGTTTTTTTTTTCAAATGCATAATTTACCCTCTAGAAGTCCAAAATGTAGATGCTGTGGAATTCAAAATACAGTTTATTCCGTATTTCTATTTCTAAATATCCGACTTAAAGTCTTCTTTTTACAAAAGTCTTTTTTTTTTACTTTGCGGTCGGATACCACTCTTCAGGAAAAATAATTTGCGCTTCATATTTGCCGTTCAGGGGCGTATTTAGAAAGGCGACCAAGCGGATTTAGCCCCGCCGAAAGTGTTCAATTTTTTTATGTTCTTGGTTAAAATGCGACTTACATTAGGAGAAAATGCTTTAATTTAATAAAAACGCATTAACTTACTTTAGAAAAATGCTTTAATTTTTTCTCCTATTTTTCATTAACTTTTATTTTGTTCTGGTGGATTTAAAAAAACCATCATTTTTCGTCGCCCTTCCCCCGAAAAAAATTCTATACAAGCCCTGTTGCACTTGCAACCAAATTGCGCCTTAAAAAAAAATCAGAAATTATAAGCAATTTATTTTTCGCCATGAGCTCGATCCGACACATTTTTTTTAACAAATCGGATTTTTAGAAGCAGAGATAACGGAGAAAACATAGTATGTATTTGCCCCTCTGCCTACCAAAAATGCTTCGCATTATTTGAAGAAGAAACTATACGAACAAGTTAGTAAAAGCATGCAATGCATTGATTATGATACGCTTTCCAACATACCAGAAATCATTACTCAAGTTATGAGAATAATGGCTGTAGAATAAATCTCGCTCCCATGACCTGACCTTTGACCCCATTTTGACGATATTCAACAGAACCGGTAAAGTATACTTCCGGAGCAACATGATAAAGTTTTGTTTCAATCGAATCATTTTTACGTAAGTTATAACGCATAAGTGCGATGGAATGGATCCCGCTCCTATGTCCTGACCTTTGACCCCATTTGGCCTATTTAAAATAAGGTTCGTCCCCAGGGGTCCCCTACCACATACTAAAATTTCATCGAAATCGAACCATTTTTACGCAAGTTATAACGCATAAGAGTAATCGAATGGATCCCGCTCCTATGTCCTAACCTTTGACCCCCTTTCGGCCATTTTTGACAGAAGTCATTCCAAGGTGGTCCCTTAGAATATACTAAAATTTCATCGAAATCGAACCATTTTTACGTGAGTTACGACGCCTAAGGGCAATGGAATGGATCCCACTCCTATGTCCTGACTTTTGATCCCATTATGCCCATTTTCAATTGGGTTCGTTCCCAGGTGGTCCCCTACCACATACTAAACTTTCATCGAGATCGAACCATTTTTACGCGAGTTATCGTGCGGAAGGACAGACGGACATAGCTGGAGCATACACGCTTCTTCAACCTTCAGTTGGAAAGCGTAAAAAATGGTATTTGTTGTAAAAAAAAAAAGTATAGAAGAAAGGAACGAACTGTTTCAATTGGGGTTTAAGGAGAAATGATATAAAATAAACTGTATCTTGAATTCAATAACATGTGCATTTGATCACCTTTGCAGCAAAATTATGCAATGGATAAAGACAAACGGTCAAGAATAATCGTTTCAACGGTTCACGCTTTCCAACGTAAAAACCATTTCAAATCGGACTCATAGAATTGGTTCGAAAATATCATATACACAGACGGACATGCATACTGATAATATAAGAACAATCTTTTTTATTCAAAAGACATTAAAAAAGTGTCAGAGGAAAATTATAAGTACACGCACGTAAAAAATTTTGTGAGGGCCTTAGTTACTTAATTTTTCAGTAACTGATCAAATGTTTATTCATTTACGATATTTCGGTTTAATACATCATCTATCAATTAACAGTGCATATCCCAGACAGACTCTGAGTTGTTGAATGTGTATACACGAGCTGAACAAATGTATGATCATATACCTAAAAAAAAATAATTACCACAAAGAAACAAGGTATTATGGAAGAAATTGACAGAAGAATAAAAATGGGATGGATAGCTTTTGGGAAGTTAAAGAAGATTCTGTGTAGTAATGTAAAGCCAGAAAACAGAGCAAAACCGTTCAATCAATGTATAATACCCATTATGACATATGGCGCTGAAACCTGGCCTATCAAAGAAAACATCTTAGACAAATTGCAAAAAACACAACGTAAAATGGAAAGATCCTTACTAGATATAACACTTCAAGATAATGTAAAGAATACAGACATAAGATCCAGAACAAAATTTTTAGACATAGGTGAAAAGATACTCAATTTGAAATGAAAATGGGCTGGCCATACAGCAAGAATGGGAAATAATAGATGGACTAAAATAATAACAGAATGGAGACCACATAAAGGAAAGAGAGGAGCAGGAAGACCAAAGGAAAGACGGATGGATGATATAAACAAAACTGTAGAAAAGCTGCGGAATAAACAAGCCCAAGACAGGAACATTTGAAAAGAGATGAGGAAAACCTAGAGCCTCAATTGGCTATAAAAAGGTTGGAAGCAGAAGTATAACCCTGGGACAAACCTTTGTACCTTAACTCTTCAAGAAACGTGAAAGAAATACCGAAACATACAGTGTGTTTCTAAAGTCTTTCCCTAATTACGATAAATCGTATAAAATGAACCACGCTCGTTAGACACCTGATATTCAGAGTTTTTTTCCGGGTCGTCAGTATACCTCAACGTTGGCACCTTTTGTTACACAGAGGACATCCAGTTGGTACTCTCTCTCTCTCTTTCCATGTCTGCTGCAACATGTCATCTGTGATGGTCGCACACTATTCAGTTATTCTTCCCTTCAAAGTGGTAATAATTGCAACTGGTGTTGCATAAACGTGATGCTTAATGTAGCCCCATAAAAAGCAGTCAAGGGGTGTAATGTCTGGAGATCTTGGTTACCAGAGTATGGGACCATCTCTGTTTATACATCTGTTAAGAAATTTGTCATCTAAGAATTGACGGACAAGTACATCCCAGTGCGGGGCGCACCGTCCTGCTGGAAGCTCTTCCAATTGAGGTGCATGGTTGCAGCTCTTCCAATTGAGGTGCAACATTCATCTGCATTATGTCAAGGTGAATACCCGATGTAATGGTGGGCTCAATAAAAAAGAACGGTCCAATTTCTTTGTTGTGCATTAGTCCGCACCAAACATTGGCTTTAGGGGCTATCCCTCTGTTTCGCCAAAACCACATGTGGATTCTCTGAATCCCAGATACGGGCATTATTATATGGGCATTAGTCAACTGAATTCCCAGACTTTCTGCTACTCCTGGAATCTTTCCATATGACCAAAATTCTACTTGCATGTATTGGAAAATACATAAAGGGCAGCGGCTTGGAAAACGTCCTCATTGAAAACTATGTTTTTGGTCCAAAAGTAGTAGAGAGTGTCCTCAAAAGTAGCAATTACGTAAGGTCAGTAAAAAGAAAGTTTATACTAGCAGAAGTGGTAGAGAGGCTTAAATGGAAAGCATTTTTGAGTATCATCGAGGGCGATGAAGAATTAACTACACAAATTGTGTAACGTATACTCTAGATTCAGTTTCTTTTTGATTTTACTATCTCTTGTTATTTTATTTTCCTATGCAAGTTATCTTCTCACTTAACGAGATATTGTTTCTCCCGCTGAATTATATGTGGCAACGAGTGTAAGTCATGACGTGGTGGTATGCAGTATATATAGGCGCGCTCAAGTATACCAGAGGTTCGTTGTATATATGATAGGCTCTTCCTAATTATTGTGATGCGATTCTACGAAAGTTCAGTCTAACAGTAGTTGTGTTTGTGACGTACCTGCCAGCAGGACGCACACGACATAAAGGCACATAGCAATCAGAACAAATGTCTGCGTAGCTCAGTTGGTAGAGCGACTTGTTCCGGAATAAGCGGCCTCGGGTTCGAATCCCGGCGTAGACCAAAAATGACGGAGAAATTTACTTCGTTATAATGGCGCCCGAACTATCCGGATGACCCGGCCGTTCAAAATCTCGCATTGGTGTGATGTTATTTCCACACCGCGAGACAGAAAAAATCAGAGAATTCCTTCTCCAGCGCTTCGAAAAATAAAAATGTGTGATGTTGCATTCCACACAGCAGATTGACTGGGAGTTCTCAAGTGCACGTTCTACAGTGGATGGCTGCCTGCAACGATTCATGGTCACGGCTGACCCGTGGGCCATGCCCCCGGCCCTGTTTCGGGGGAGATGTGACGTACCTGCCAGCAGGACGCACACGACATAAAGGCACATAGCAGTCAGAACAAATGTCTGCGTAGCTCAGTTGGTAGAGCGACTTGTTCCGGAATAAGCGGCCTCGGGTTCGAATCCCGGCGTAGACCAAAAATGACAGAGAAATTCACTTCGTTATATGTTATATTGGAGTGTGTATTGAGTAATAATAGGAGTTTCCCAATAAAAGGTTAAAAGTGAGTACGTTTTCTTAGTTCATTTTATTGTCAGACCTCTGTCTGGCCGTTAAGTCTATTTCATTGAGTGTTTACGTTAAGTTCAGGGGATATTGTGTTGACCGCTCTAATGAGGAGCCTTCAAGGTACTAATGTACTAAAACCGAAGTTATATTACTGATATTCAAGATAAGGAACGCTGAGTAAGAATAATTCCATATTCTTGGTATTTATTGCACGTGAGTGTCTTACCTAAACAAACTCTAGCACTTTGATGATTAAGCACACTTTAGCTACGTCAAGTAACCTTTCAATAACCCTAACGTAACTTAACGTGAGCTTTCCTGCACGACACGTCCAGCAGGAGAACTCTATTCATTATAATTGGTGATATGCTCAACTCTATGCAACACTCAACAACAGAAGAAGCACAACTCAAGTTTCAAGAGTTGATCGCAACATCAGAAGAAACACTGAAATCGTTGAATATTTTCATACAGGAGCAAGTTAAAAATTCTGAGCAGTGCAAATACCTGGACGGATTCTTGCATCTGATAAGTCTTTTGAAGAACCACATAAGAGCTGTCAGGGAGGAACTGGAACCTCAACGTGCAAACAGTGAAAGATGTCCTTCCAATTTCTAAAATTTTTGATAGAGACAACTATTTGAGATGAGGTTCACTGTTCTTCGAGCAAAAGCTTAGCCTTTAGACTCGTTATCCTGATGTACACTGACGGGGAAAAAATCCCAAACACCACGAAAAAATAGTTGTAGAGGAATGAAATGGCGGCAATACATTTGTATAGGTAACATATTTAATCGATTAAGGTTTCAAGATCACAGCTTATTGTAAGCGCGAGAAGAGCCATTTTAAATGTGAAATGCTGGTACATTAATAACCGGTGTAACCGCCAGAATGTTGAATGCAAGCACGCAAACGTTCATGCATTGTGTCGTACAGGTGCTGGATGTCAGTTTGTGGGATGGAGTTCCATGCCTGTTGCACTTGGTCGGTCAATCCAGGGACGGTTAATGCTGGTTGGGGGTGACGCTGGAGTTCCCGTCCAATAATGTTCCATACGTGCTCGATTGGTGAAAGATCTGGTGATCTAGCAGGCCACGGCAACATGTCGACACACTGTAGAGCATGTTGGGTTACAACAGCGGTATGCAGGCGAGCGTTATCCTGTTGGAAAACACCCCCTGGAATGCTGTTCATGAATGGCAGCACAACAGGTTGAATCACCAGACCGACGTGCAACTGTGCCGTCAGGGTGCGTGGGATAATCACGAGAGTGCTCCTGCTGTCATAGGAAATTGCTCCCCAGACCATAACTCCAGGTGTAGGTCCAGTGTGTCTCGGCCGCAGACAGGTTGGTTGCAGGCGCTCACCTGGTCTCCTTCTAACCAACACACGGCCATCACTGGCACCCAAGCAGAACCGGCTTTCATCAGAAAACACAAAAGATCTCCACTCTGTCCTCCAATGAGCTCTAGCTTGAGACCACTGACGTCGCAAACGGCAGTGGTTTGGAGTAAGTGGAATGCACGCTGCAGGGCGTGTGGCTCGGAGCAATCCTTCAAGTAACCGATTTGTAACAGTTCGTTGTGTCACTGTCGTGGCAACTGCAGCTGGAATTGCTGCCGCAGACGCGGTACGATGCACCACGGCCATACTCCGTACACGGCGGTCTTCCCTCTCAGTAGTGCCACGTGGCCGGCCGGAACCCGGTCTTCTTGAGGCAGTTCCTTCCCTTGACCACCGCTACCAACAATCATGCACAGTGGCTACATTTCTGCCAAGTCCTTCTGCAATATTGCGGATCCACCTTCTCGTAGCCCTATTACACGACCTCGTTCAAACTCCGTGAGCTGTTGATAATGGTTTCTTCGTCTTCTTAAAGGCATTCTTGGCTAACATCAACACCCTATGTCGAATCTCAACGATAACTAATGCTCACGAACGTTACAGCGCGTATTTACAGCAAACCTGCTTTGCATGTTCCGAGGGGCGCTACTAGCGCCACACGTATGCGCCGAGTGCGAAATTTGCATAGACGTCATCTTACAGATGTACTATCACCGCCTACCAACTGTCGGTTATCTAACACAACCCCTTCTTGGTGTTGGGATTTTTTTCCGTCAGTGTATTTGACCGGTTCAAAAATGGTCATGTTGTTCGAAGGACAAATGGAAAGTTTAATGCCATGGGGATCGACATGGCTCTCGAACAAACAATAAACTGCTCTCAGAAGTCAGCCGGAGGATCATTGGCCAAACAAAAAGGAAATAACACATTGCTTACTATGAAGTCCTTCTCATAAGAAAGACATTTCAAAGGCTGCTGACCAGTTGACTATGAGCTGATAATGAATCATGAGTTAACAGGAAGCCTCAGAAATAGAATGGAAGCCAACATCCAACAGATGCTCCAGTGTGTTGAAATCAGAGAAAACCCATATCTTGTAAAAGGTGAAGTTAGGCTTAACAACAGTCTAACGAATGAATGTGTTCCATAATTGAATGCTAAGAAGATGCTCCAATCTTTGATGACAGCGCAAGAAGTTCTCTGCAACTTTTGAGAGGAAAGGTTTATAACACGCTCAACACCACTATCAGCGCCTATTCATCAGCAAAAGCTACCCTCTTTTCTAAATGTAGTACAACCAGATATGCAGACAAAAAAGCAAACTGTGAAAAATGCCACCAAAGACCGTTTGCAGGTTCAGAGAAAAGTTAATATTGCCAAGGAGAGAGGAATGACAATGACAGGAGTTCTAATATACAATTTTTCATCTTCTGCCTTATTAGATAAGAATGGGGCTACAATCAAACCCATAAAGTCTCAACTCATGTTTGGGTGGACAAAAAAATTAGATACTCCTGACAGAAATTTCCAAAAACCGCATATCCTGAAATCAGTGTGGTTTTTGATGTCATGAATCAGTTTCGAAGTTTGCCACTTAAGGGAAATGACACATTTGAAGATATGTTTAAAACCTTTGACAGTTATGTTACCAATACTTGTAAATTAAGTCGTGTGAACTAGATTTTGACAGCTACCTTCAATCGTCAATCAAAAATGCTGAAAGAGAAAGAAGGTCTCATGTACAGCCACTACCGTTGACATCCGTTGCTACCACTACGAAGCTTCCTGTACAGATGGAAAGATTTTGGGCATCAACTGACAACAAAATTCTAATTCAAGATGCTCTGAGCGAGTTTCTGAAGACGGTATCAGCTAATCGACAATGGGAAACTATCCTCAGCGGCGTGTTGCTTAAAAGTGGACCTACTCCCGCCTTAGCAATAAAAGATGGAAGCTTCACACAAATCAAGAATACTCTTCTAGTAACTGTTACGGAGGCCGACCTATATATTATTAATAATATTTTCCATGCTGTTAAAGAAGGTTTACAGCGTATTGTTGTGCTTTCAAGTGACCCAAAAATTTTTGTGATACTCACTCATTTCTACAAGTTTCTTAATGAAAAGGGACTCTCAGAACTATGGATGAGAAAGTCGGCATGAGATATCATACCAATTCATACTCATGTGTGCAAGATAGGTACTGCCACAGAAGTCTTTCTTGCTATCCGCTTTCTTACAGGCTCTGATGTGACCAGTAACATAGGCACCGAGTTGTCATCGCTCAAGATAGAACCAGAAAAATATCTCCACAACTTTTGTAGGCGTTATCCTCCAAGTACTTAATCCTTTAAGCTAGCAGAGGAGTACTTGGTGAAGGTTTTAAAATCAGGCTCCGTGTGCAAGACATTTGATGCACTTCGATTTGAAATAATGACCAAAGCTGGCATTCCTAACTTACAAGGCTTCCCTTGCACAAGCTCTTCATTACAAAGTCACCTGAAAAGATCATTTTACATGGTATACTCATGCTCTACAGTGTTAATAATGGACGACCCATTAGCCCCAACTGATTTTGGATGGACAATCAATGCTGATGATTCATGATTCTGGCCAGACCCTTTCATTAGTGAACTACCTGAAGATGTGATTCTTACCTGTATATGAAAAAAGCTGTCTTTCAAAACAATGCAGGTGACGCAGGAACAATGTTTCTTTTACGTTCTTTTGCGAACGCAACATGTCTTGTGACATTCAGAAACAAGTACAAAATACTTAAAATGACCATTTAACACTGTGTATAATTTGTGATTCTTTATGTATCATAATTTAATAGTGATACTTCAATACATTATTATCTATTCCTATTTTGTATGTTTTTTTTCGTTTGTTTGTTTTTTGTTTTCTCCTTCAATATTCACAATCAAGGGTCCCAGAGGAGTAAAAATAGTCTTATCTTATAGGAAATATTATGAGAAATCCAAAACACTTGTCGTATTTTGTATACGTATAATGGAAAGAACAGAATATGCCCAAAACTATATGGCGTCTTATAAAATTTACGCCCGGGTTGCCAGATGTCTACCCAAAATTTTATTCTTCCTTTGGGCATGCCCTAACAGGAAATGAAGAGAAAACTCGTCCACCTCAAAACTCCGACGGGGCTTATGGCCAGAGACTGGACTATTACGTTTATTAAAGTAATTTTTAATACTGAAAACGCTAAACCTACCTTTGTGTCGGACGAAACATTTTCACTGTTTGAATCAACTTCCGATGCTAATTCCGTGAGATCAATTCGCCCTTCAGCATCTGCCACCTTCGTGAAAACTGCAGTTTCATTCATTGTCTGGGAGACCATTTAGCTCGTATCTTTGTAGTTCTAAAGAGATAAAGAAGAAAAAAAAAGAAAAAAGAACAATTGAAGGATTTGATAAAAAATATGAGAGAGTACAGCAGCATTTTCTTTTTTATCGGGTGTTTAACGACCACCATGATCAACTCAGTGGGCTGTAAGCAGTCGCCCATCCCTAATTTAGGGCCATTTCTCCATGGAAGGGAGAGAGCCAGTGTCGAAAGACAAACAGAAAATCCATGCTCACCGAGATTGGAACCCGACCTATCTCGGACGACTGAACAGAAGCCGTCGCTTAGGCAACTGAGCCACCGGGGCGGGGTAATACTTTCATGAGTGATAACAAAATGTCTTTTATCTGGTTCTTTCCGTCCGTAAATTTCTTCATTATGATAGTAAAATGGAGTTTTTTTAAAGACGTGTTTATATTTTGAGGTTTATTCTATAAAAAATAAAACGTATATTTGAAAATCAGTTATTTTTAATCAGCCGTTTTAGTAAAATTTGACGAAAGCATCAATACTTCACCTAGTACACAGACATCCTGGACAATTATTCAGTACCAACCTTATGGCAATACTTTGGGAAAAGCCTATACGTCTACAACATGAACAACGCACTAAAACATACTGCTTACGCTGTTACAGATTGTTTTTTGGACATGGGCAGCGGCAAGTCAAACCTTCCAGCATGGAGTCCTGAATGGAACCGTACCAAGAACCTCTGGTACGAACTGAGTAGCCAGATGCGTGGAAGAAGCGATCTTCCAACAACAAACAAAGCTGAACTGGGCATTGCTTTCAAGGCTGATTGGCGGAACACATCGGTGAACATTAGTAAAATACTGTTGGGGAGTAATCCCACGAAGACTCGAAGCCGCCATGAGGGTCATAGATTCCATACTATACACTGTAAAAAAATCTGTGGAACGTCACACAAAAAAGGGGCAGCTTAGCTGCCACAACATTTTTGAAAACGTCATGTAAGAAATCCTGACAAACGTTCCGCACATTTTTCAATAAGGAGAGGAACCTTTTCAACAAAAGTGATCAACCTTCCACACATTATTGAAATATTCTGTCCCAGGGTGTCAGCATCATTATGAGGAACGTTACACAATATACTCGAAAACATTTCACAAAAGCAGAAAGCCTCCTGTGGAACCTTTTCTACAATTCTGAGGAACTTTACACATGTTACTGAAAAATCTTGAAAAAGGCTGGCAGCCTGATTTTGAGAAACGTTCCACAATAAACATGAAAACATTTCACAAAAGTGGGAAGCCTCCTGTAGAACCTTTTCGACAATTTTGTGGAACTTTATACATGCTACTGAAAAATCTTGAAACAGGCTGTTAACCTGATTTTGAGGAAAGTTCCATAGTAAACAAAGGAAAGTTCCAGAAACATTTGAAACCTTCAGGGAACAAAAACATGAAAAATTTCTAACAAATCTGAACAAGGTATTGCATAATATATCTGAAAAATAATTATCTATAAAAATGTTCCTGAAATTTTTGTTTGCACCAGGATAGGTACTTTTTTACCATTTTCAGAAATTGCTCTTACATTTCAAAAATTAACTCCAATAAGGGCAATTCAAGATGTACTAGTTAATTCTTGATAAACATGAGTAATATAGTAACAGTTCCTATTGAATCTTATGCTTACTGAATGAAGAAAGAAAAGGACAATTTACTCATGAGTTTTCTCAGATTTGAAAAGAGAATTTATAAGAATGAAATATTCATGAAAAAAACACTGTTCTTAACAAATGCTAATTGTGTGTTACACATAGATACTGCATCTTTTGTACATAATGCACCTGTACAAACAAATGCGTTCGAGGATATTTTACCCATGGCACATACAAAACCAATTTTCAGTTTACCCAAGCTTGACTGAAAAATCAATGATTTTTACATTCGAGATACTTTAAATTTTTATAGTATGGTGCCTTCTAAAGACGTTAAATACTCACTGAACAAACGATGCAAGATGGAACTTATCCTGTATCATTTGTTACACCCGTTAGAACTTATATAATAACTTATCCTGTATCCTTTTACACCCAGCAAAAACTTATTTCCCTGCAGTGCTCATCAGAAGTGATGACTTAGTCATTTTTAACAGCCTGTTTCAAGATTTTTCAGTAGCATGTGTAAAGTTCCACAAAATTGTCGAAAAGGTTCTACAGGAGGATGATGGCGTCCTTTGCTTGTTTCTTTTATTTTCCTCAAACATCTACTGCAAGTTTATATTTGTGAGTTTCGGTTCGTGTTTGCGTGGAATATGGATGCCGACGGCCATTGCAGAGGATTACTGGATCACGACCTTGGATTAGTTGTAATGACGTTGCAGCCATGTGTGGGAACTCGCTGTTTGTTGTTCTTATAAAAAGTGCTCTAAAAGAGCACATGTATTATGATCACCTAAAAGGATTTTTACTGGAATATAAACTGTTTTGTGTTAAGTGCCAAATGGGTAATAATTCACAGTAAGACTGTTTAAAACAGACTAAATGGAAAGTGCAGAGTCGTTGTTGTTTAATAACTCATTCATTCTATGTTTATTATCAGTGAACTTACATTAGCATTTTAGTTATGTGATTATTCAAGAATAAATAACGATAAATTATTTCAGTAGTCTGTCGATTATGAGCATAGATACTGTTGCAAATCATTTCTTAGTTTTAACTTACACCATCATTAATTTCATGTGCAATGTTTGCACTCGAGGAAGGGGACAACTGAATTTTGAAATATAATTGTGGGAATCACGCATCTAAACTCAGTATACGTTAATCAAATTTAAATGACATGGAAGCGAGACACCAAATATTTGCAGGGGAGGAAAAAATGAAGTAATGAATGTATAGACGTGTTCCGACAATTCAAAAGCACATAAGCAATATATCACTTAAAAAGACTACTGCTGGGGATAAAAGTAATAGGTGTAGCCAGTAGTGACACCACAGTTTGTAGAAGAAGTTTACCGTTGCTTGTTGCGATCTCCCCTTAAGTAATTGGGGAATTTGTCACAAGTAAGAGCATCTTATTCAACCACTCACAGGGCTGCCAGAGGTTTGAAGTTACAGTCATACAAAGTCCCGATACCGCAAGAGGTGTGCCCGTTAGATGTAGACATACATGATCACTATTACCATTGGTTCATGAGGTTCACACATTTCTTATAGAAAAGGCTTGGTTTCATTTAAATGGGCGCATAACTTCTCAAAAAAAAAAAAAGTCCATCAGCTTTTGAAAATCGTCAGGAAGCACACCAGGCTGTTTCCAAAGATAGAACTGTGGAACCACCTTTTTTAGAGTCTACTGTGACCTTAGCTATCAACGCAAATATTGTTCAACAGTTTGTGGCTTTACTGCATGAGAATGAACGCTACTGTCGGGGCCATCTAATGAAACAATTATACACATATTAAATTAAACCATGGAGATACTACTGCACTTATTATAGAATTCACTCGTTTTTTAATATATGGCCACCGCGCTTTTGCTGGACTTATCTCCTCCAGATTTCTTCTTGTGAGTGGAATCTAAAGGGAACAGTGTAATAAACATTACCCTCAAACGCTGGCGACTCAATCATACATTTAACTATGCCTTTGCAAAGAAAAAACTGCACTAATGGGAACACATTAGGTACATTGAAAGTATTGTCTTTTATCAATAATATCAATCATTAAAAAAACAGAGATACAGTTAATACCAAATACCTGATTTTTTTCATTTTCTGAAAGATACAAACTAAAATTGAAAAAATTATCTTGTGACATACGCGTAGTACACTGAAAATGAAAACACTGTGAAGCTTTGAACTGATGGACCCCAAGGACTATCAGCAAACTCGAAAAAAGACTTTTGAATCTGGCAGATTAGAGCTAAACTTCGCCTTAGCATATTTGATTACAAATCACGTTAGTTGAGAAATAATTACAACATTCATCTAAAAAAAACATGAAATTCTCAAAATAAGTAGAAAATTATAGAATGCTAAAAAACGGATATGGCCATTACATTGGAATTCACCATGTGCCTTTCGCCAAACCATCACAAATGTTTCTAAACACTAATATCAATCATTAAAAAAGCAGAGATGCATTTACTACGAATACCTCTTATTTGTTTTCAGTTTCTAGTATGTACACTCTAACATTCACATCTTAATTTCTGATTTTATTATTACATTTTACACTAAAAATGAAAACACTCTAAAGCTCTGAACTGATAAACTGCAAAGACTTTCAGAAAGCTCAAAAAGAGAAAGTTTGAATCTGGCAAATTAGAACTAAACTTTGCCTCAGCATATTTGCTTACAATTCACATTAGTTAAGAAATAATCACAACATTCATCTTATAAAGCATTAAATTTTCAAAACAACTAGACAATTATAGAATACCGAAACACGGATATGGCTATTCCATAGAAATTCAACATGTGACTTTTATCAAACCATCACAAATTTCTTAGATCCCCTTCCCCAAGAAGATATCCCAATATAAGACAATATAAGACATTCAAAATTTGTTAATTTTTTTAAACTTAGTGCAAGCACAAGAAAATGATAACGTGACTAATTTAGCAGCACGAAAACTGATCTTTGGGATTTTATCATTTTATCCTCAATCGGGCTATTTTTTTTTTAGCTTATTTCTGAAAATACGAAAGTAAAGCTATCTGCATATATCCACTTATCCAGTTCCCCCCCCTCCCCACCCTTTCTGTTTTCAACTTGTACATTGAGAAACGGATAAAAAAATGTAGTAAAAACTTGGAGAAAAAAAATCAGGGAGCATTTAGAAGTTTTTGAGAAGAGGATTTTTTTCCATGGATGCATCGTACTTGAACCAAATGGGGGCTATGTATATAAGACTAGCTAAGTTTCAATATAATAAACTTTTTTATAGTTATTATGTTGCCATACATGAATTGTTCGAATTTTGCTTCATTGATGATTGATTGCAACGGAGATAATCTAAAATAATTAGTAATATCCCTAGCAGCACATCAGTACTTGAAAAAGTTTCACTCGATTATAACACGTAAGTCCTAAGAAAGGGAAAGAGAGAAAAAAAGGCTAAGGAATTGTAAGGGCATTTTGAAACTAGGCATAGCAACACAACTGTGCAAGGACCGTCCTCCCTTACCTGCAGGACCTATCAGCGGCCACGTTTCAACAGGGCAACATGCTCTCGTACGTGGCACGCATCGTGCAACAATTCTTCACGGCACACCAGGTGCCACTCCTGCCGTGGCCCGCCTGTTCTCCCGATATATCGCCCATCGAACACGTCTGGTTGCTGATCGGCAACCGAGTGGCCCGGCTAGCAGCATCCGCGGCTACGCCTGATGAACTGTGGCAACGTGTGGAAGCAGCCTGGACTGACATACCCCAAGACCACATCCAAAGCCCTTTTCGTTCGATGCCGCGGCGTGTAGCGGCCGTTATTGCCAGCCATGGGGGCCACACGAACTATTGATGTCTGCATGTTCCACAAATCGCACGGGTCTGTAAGCTCAATCGTTTCATCTTTGTATCTGTTGTTATGTGTCCAGTAAATCTGGCTTTGCTATCTCGTGTCCTTCTTGGTGTAGCATTTTGGGTGGCCAGCAGTGTATATTCATATTTAAACTCTTTGACACGCTGGAACGAATAAACTAGGGATTATCAAAATGGGCTGAAATCAGCTCGAATGAATACATTCTTTGTCTAAGGAGTGGACCAAACGCTGCTTGAACGAGTAAACCTGCACATCGGGAAACGTTCCTTTCCTCTTAGCTTTGTTATTCATAGTCGTGATTCAGGAATATGACTGACACCAATGCTTCTTGACTGATTACTTGCTAAAAGGGCTGCAAAAATGGCGACAAATCTAAACAAGTTAGTAAAATCATGCAATGCATTGATTATGATACGCTTTCCGACATACCAGAAATAATTACTCAAGTTATTACTCAAGTTATGAGGATAATGGCTGTGGAATAAATATCGCTCCAGTGCCCTGACCTTAGACCCTATTTCGATGATATTCAACAAAACTTGTTCAGTATACCTCCGGAATCACATGATAAAGTTTCGTCGCAATCGAATCATTTTTACGCAAGTTATGAGGCATAAGGACGATGGAATGGATCCCGTCCTATGTCCTGACCTTTGACCTCGTTTCTCCCATTTTCAATAAGGTTCGTCCCCAGTTTTCCTCTACCACATACTAAAATATTATCGAAATCGAACCATTTTCACACGAGTTATCGTGCGGACAGACAGACAGACGGACAAAGCTGGAGCATATACGCTTCTTCAACGTACGGTTGGAAAGCGTAAAAAAGGAGAGTGATGTGTGATTTACTTGTTCTTATTATCTAATGGCATGATGTCAGTGTCAGGGGGACTAGTCCTTCCCCATCATGCCTTGGGTCATAGGGGAGAGAATAAACTAGAAGGGAGCGCTTATCACCTTTGACATATGCACGTATGTCAGCAGAAGAGATGGGACGGGGAAAGGAATTGTGCTTTGCCATAGCTTTCGTGAAACCCGGCAGCTATAAAAATATTTTTGTTTGGGGATCGCAGACAGTCTTGGGCATCATTTGATTGAGGTACATCGGCCGATTAAGGGGTTAAGGCATAACTTGAACAGTAAAATTGGTTGCTAAGTCTTGTCACGTTCTGGCGGAGGTGCCCATGTTTTTATATACCGTATTTTTTCGTGTATGAGACTATATTTGTTTTCAAAACTTTTAGACAAAAAATTGGGTGTCGTCTTATACACCGGTTGAGAGAACCCTGGGGTTACCGCGGCAAAACTGCCAGTATATCTTATCCCTTCTCCCCACCAGGATTTACAAATCTACTGAGTCACCGGCGCACTGAGTCACAAGGAGGTTATATTCCTGGAGACACCACTGGGCCGCCCCGGTGGCGCAGTGGTCTAAGGCACTGGCCTCTGATCATTCGCCCGTAAGGGGTCCGGGTTCGAATCCCGGTGAGGCATGGATGTTGTGTTTGTCTTACGGCACTGGCTCTCTCCCTTCCCTCGAACCACTGACCCTAAATTAGGGACGGGAGACTGCTTATAGCCCATTGAGTTGCTCACGGTGGTCGTTAAACCTCAAAAAAAAAAAAAAAAAAAAAAAAAAAGACACCGCTGGTTCTGCCGCCATAGGTCACAGCTAATATGTGGTGTGTGTGCCGCCCCGGTGGCGCAGTGGTCTAAGCGATGGCCTCTGATCATTCGTCCGAACGGGGTCCGGGTTCGAATCCCGGTGAGGCATGGATGTTGTGTTTGTCTTACGGCACTGGCTCTCTCCCTTCCCTGGAACCAGTGACCCTAAATTAGGGACGGGCGACTGCTTATAGCCCATTGAGTTGCTCACGGTGGTCGTTAAACCTCCAATAAAAAAAAAAAAAAAATGTGGTGTGACGTCACAAGCAGGCAAAAATGAACTAAATTATCCCGTTGAGGAAACAGTAAGCTTGTGTATCATTGTTAAAGATTATTGAATTACTCATTTTATCTGTTTATGCGCTTAGAAGCTTTTGTTCCATTGGTTTCCAAGCAGCTTCTGTTCTGCGGCTGCGTCGTGCCTGCTCATGACGTCATTTGCAGCACAGACGGTGACTTATGGCGGCCAATGCTGCGTGGATAGGAGTGGTGTCTCCAGTAATATAACCTCCTTGCTGAGTCACAGCTATTTTTTGTTAAGCTTGCTGCAACCACCGCTTGATTGTCGTGATATTTTCGGTCGATTGACGTCATTCACGGTTGATACTGAACAAACCAATCAGAGCTCTGAAAGCATTCGTACGTCTGCAACTCAGTTGGTGGAGGGTAGCGTTTTGGCGTCATTGCGCTGGATCAGTCAGTACTCCCTGAGCAGTGCGCGTGGAGATGCAAAATTTAATGCATTAGCATTAGCCCCATAAAAATGTCCGAAAATAAAAAAAAAGATTGTCATATTCTGATTGTCATATTCAAAATATGACAATCAGAATATGACAATCGTTGTCATATTCTGATTGTCATATTCTGAACGATTGTCATATTCTGCAAAATTCAAGTTGAAAGTCATCAGATACGGACATAAAGCTGCAGAGAGACAGTTTTGACCTCCTCCTACTAAGTGTAGGATCAGACAGTGGAGACAAGAGGAAGAACAACTCCTCAAAATGCCAAACAAAAAGAGGGCTTTAAGAGGAAAACCAACGAAATGTCCAAACTTGGAGCAGAGGCCGAAGACGTGGATTATGGAGCAGCGCCAGAGGGGATATGTGTGTCAATCAAGCTTATTCAATATGAGACAAAAAGGTTTGCAAGGGAAATGAACATTGTTGATTTCACAGGAAAGCCAAAATGGTGCTTCAACTTCATGACGATAGAAGGATTGGTCAAAACAAAATAGTCATAATCTCTTACAGTAACCAACAGTAACCAAGTTAGGCCAGAAAATGCCACCAGATTATGAAGATAAAATCCTACAGTTTCACTCCTTTTTTACAAAACTCCGGAAAAAATATGATTTTGAACCGAGCCAGATTGCAAGCATGGATGGGGTGCCTCTTAATTTTGATGTGCCTTCCAACAGAACTGTTTGATATGAAAGAAGTCAAACCAGTGGCAATCAAAACACGAAGCCATGAAATGATCCACTATACAGCAGTCCTTGCATGCTCTGCAGATAGTACTAGGCTGCCTGCTATGCTCATTTTAAAGAAGAAAACATATCCACCTGGAGTTAATGTGCAAGCTCTTGAGAAGGGTTGAATGAATGAAGAGACTATGACTATTTGGTTTACAAAGATTTGGTCCGTAAGACCTGGAGGGAGGGTTCTCAATGAAGCCAGCTCTGATCGTGTTTGATCAGTTCCGAGCACATTTAACAAAAGACAAAAAGGAATGCAGCGGATTTGCGAACACAGCTAGCAGTTATTCCTGGTGGAATTACAGGTCAGCTACAGCCTCTAGATGTGCCCATCATCAACAAGACTTTCAAAGCCCTGATGAAAGAAGAATGGAATAAATGTATGCAAAAAGCAGGTTATAACTTGACACCGACAGGGAGAGTGAAAAAACCAACCATTACTGAGGTCTGCAACTGAGTCCTAAACTCATGGAATGGAGGCAAGCAAGAGGTGGTTGTGAAGTCCTTCAAGAAATGTGGAATCAGCAATGCAATGGATGGAACTGAGGATAATCTAATATACACTGGCGGAAAGTGAAAAAAGAACACCAAGAAGGAATTGGCGGACGATCATGAAATTTACATATGTTAAAGGGGTGGACGTTAATTTCGGGACCAACCGGTGATCGCTAACGCCACAGCACGGCATAATATGCAAATTATCGTCGGTGGTATTTAAGGAGTATGGCGAAGTGAATGTAATCAGTCGTCGGCGTACCGACACGTGCGAAGACCCTGAAGAAGCTGCAATGCCTGGACATGGAAGACGTGTACGATTTCAGCAGTTATCGGACTTTGAGCGAGGTCGTCTAGTCGGACTCCGCGAGGCCAGGTGGTCGTATCGTCGTATTGCGGAGCGAATTGGACGGGAAGTATCGGTGGAGGTACGATGGTGGTGTAGATGGTCTGGGAAACATTCCCAACCGAGAAGACGTGGAACCGGGAGTCACAGACGGACTGATGAGCGGACCGATCGACGCATAAGATGAGCAGCGTTGTCAAGAAGAACATCCACTGTGACGCAAATCCGAGCTGCCGTTGCACCTGAGGTGACTGAGCGAACAATCCGCAACCGTCTACTGGATGCAAGACTTCGTTCATGCTTGCCTCTGGCATGTGTACCTCTGACTGCAGCCCACCGTCAGGAACGGCTGCAGTGGTGTCGCCAACGTCTGCACTGGAGAACGCAATGGCGATCTGTCGTGTTCAGCGATGAAAGCAGATTCTGCTTGGGAGCCTCCGATGGCCGTATGCGTGTTCACAGACGCACGGGGGAGCGTCTCCACCATTCTTGCATCCGCCAGCGACACACAGAGCTTACACCTGGTCTCCTGATGTGTGGGAGCGATCAGCTATCACTCCCGTACACAACTAGTGTTTGTACCGGGTACGTTAAACAGCACCTCTTACATCAACAACATCATTCAGCCCGTTGTTGTGTCATTTGTAAGGTCGGTCCATCGTGATGTTTTCCATCAAGATAACGCACGCCCACACACGGCACGTGCAACGCAACATGCACTCCAGGGTGTGAGACAATTTCCATGGCCTGCACGTTCACCGGATTTGTCCCCCACTGAGCACGTGTGGGATTTTATGGAACAACGACTTATCCGGTCTCCACGGCCAGCCACGACCATCCCCGATTTACGCGTCCAGGTTGAGGATGCTTGGAACTCAATACCCCAAACTTACATCCAACATCTGTACGACAGACTCCATGCCAGAATTGCACAGTGTTCAACCTCGTACTAACCATGTTACATGGAAATGTTATTTTTCAGTTTACCAGCAAATTCAGCTGTATTTTGCCATAATGTTTTGATCACGTTATCCTCTGTATTCCGTTATTATGCTGTATAAATTTCGTTAGTATCAGATGCCTCCTTCTTGGTGTTCTTTTTTAACTTTCCGCCAGTGTATTACTTAATTTATAAAAAGTATCAAATATGTCTTTTTTTGTAATAAAAATATTGATTTCTTAATTTTCTGTTCGAAAAAGTACGGGTCGTCTTATACATTAGGGCGTCTTATACACGGAAAAATACGGTAATTTGTGATTTTTCGTCCAGTTACTTCTTATTACACCCGATTATCTTGCTTAGTATCATTACATTTCACACATTTTGAAGAAAAAGCGAAATTAAGCAATACAGAATTACTATTTGGCTTCTTTATGAGATGAAGCATTTTCCAACATTCCTTTTTATCTTTTCCGTTTTCAATAAGCACGTATCATTTTGTTTCAGTATCTTCTCTAATGCACTTATTATCCATTGTCATGCAGTGTTAATGCACACTGATCAGCCATTACATTACGACCACCTACTTAATAAGCTGTAGGACCCGCTTTTGCCCGCAAAACCGCGGATACTCGGCAAGGCATCGATTCGATGAGGTGGCGATAGGTATCCTGGGTTGTCTGGTACCATAATGTCAAAAGAAGGTCCTCCAGTTCCCGTATATTTCAGGGTGGTGGTGATTTAGCACGAATCCGCTTCTCCAATTCGAACCAAAAATGTTCGATTGTGTTCATGTCAGGTGAATTTGGAGGTCAGGGCATTAATAGAAAGTCACCAGCATGTTCCTCGAACCACTCCTTGACGATTCTGGCAGTGCGGCATGTCACATTATCCTGTTGGTAATGGCCATCACCAACAGGGAACACAGTTGCCATGAATGGGTGAACCTGTTCCGCAATTATGTTTACATACCTGACAGGTGTCAGGGATTGTGCTGTTGGGATAATGGGGCCTAAAGCGCCCCAAGAAAACATCGCCCACAGCATTGCACCGCCACGGCCGCCGCCGCTAGCCTGCTTCCGCCCAACAGCGCATCCATAACCTCCGTTGTTAATCGGCGTATTCGCACTCAGCCGTCTACGTGATGCACCAGGAATCTTGATTCGTCAAACCAGGCCAGGCCACTTTCTTCCAATCATCCACGGTCCAATCTCGATCAATGGGCCCATTTCATGCTTTGTTGGCGATGACGTGCAGAGAGCATTGGGACCCGGGTGGGTCTTCGTCTAACCCTGACCATGCGCACAAGGCTGCGATGAACTGTGTGCTGTGACATATTGCCCTGATCACCACAGTAGTAGCTGGGGGTGATTTGTTGCACTGCGGACCTGCGGTCGCTGTGTACAATGCGCGACAGTCTCCGCTCCCCTCTGGCATCAATCAGCTGCAGACGACACACGACTGGACGACGGTTCGGCGGTTGGCCATCTGTGCACCACTTTTGATACGTACTCACTACAGCGGCATGTGAACAACCCACAAACCGCACCGTTTCCGGGATCGAAGTTCCGGAGGCGCCGCGCCAACACAATTTTTCCTTTATCAAACTCCGATAAATCGGCAGCTTTTCCTATTCTGACTCCGAACACTCGACTAACCGAAAGTCGGTCTTCGGGTTGTATATAAACTGTCGAGAAAAAATCCCAACACCAAGAAGGGGTTGTGTTAGATAAACAACAGTTGGTAAGCGGTGAGAGTGCATCTGTAAGATGACGTCTATGCAAACTTCGCGCTCGGCGCATAAGTGTGGCGCTAGTAGCGCCCCTCGGAACATGCAAAGCAGGTTTGCTGTAAATACGCGCTGTAACGTTCGTGAGCGTTAGATATCGTTGAGATTTGACGTAATGTGTTGATGTTAGTCAAGAATGCCTTTAAGAAGACGAAGAAGCCATTATCAACAGCTCACGGAGTTTGAACGAGGTCGTGTAATAGGGCTGCAAGAAGGTGGATTTTCTTTCCGCAATATTGCAGAACGACTTGGCAGGAATGTAGCCACTGAGCATGATTGTTGGCAGCGGTGGTCAAGAGAAGGTACTACCTCAAGAAGACCGGGTTCCGGCCGGCCACGTGGCACTACTGAGAGGGAAGACCGCAGTGTGCAGCGTATGGCCGTGGCGCATCGTACCGCGTCTGCGGCAGCAATTCCAGCTGCAGTTCCCACCACAGTGACACAACGAACTGTTACAAATCTGGTTACTTGAATGACAGCTCCGAGCCAGACGCCCTGTTGCGTGCATTCCACTTACTCCAAACCACCGCCGTTTGCGACGTCAGTGGTGTCAAGCTAGAGCTCATTGGAGGACGGAGTGGAGATATGTTGTGTTCTCTGATGAAAGCCGGTTCTGCCTGGGTGGCAGTGATGGCCGTGTGTTGGTTGGAAGGAGGCCAGGTGAGCGCCTGCAAGCAACCTGTCTGCGGCCGAGACACAATGGACCTACACTTGGAGTTATGGTCTGGGGAGCAATTTCCTATGACAGCAGGAGCACTCTCGTGGTTATCCCACGCACCCTGACAGCACAGTTGTACGTCGGTCTGGTGATTCAACCGGTTGTGCTGCCATTCATGAACAGCATTCCAGGGGTGTTTTCCAACAGGATAACGCTCGCCCGCATACCGCTGTTGTAACCCATCATGCTCTACAGTGTGTCGACATGTTGATGTGGCCTGCTAGATCACCAGAACTTTCACCAATCGAGCACGTATGGGACATCATTGGACGGAAACTCCAGCGTCACCCCCAACCAGCATTAACCGTTCCTGTATTGACCGACTAAGTGCAACAGGCATGGAACTCCATCCCACAAACTGACATCCAGCACCTGTACGACACAATGCATGAACGTTTGTGTGCTTGCATTCAACATTCTGGCGGTTACACCGGTTATTAATGTACCAGAATTTCACATTTAAAATGGCTCTTCTCGCGCTTACAATAAGCTGTGATCTTAATCGATTATATATGTTACCTATACAAATGTATTGCCGCCATTTCATTCCTCTACAACTATTTTTTCGTATTGTTGGGATTTTGTTTTCCGTCAGTGTATATACATACTGTTCTGTGAACTTCACCTACGCCACCGTTCGGTCTCCAGGCACGCTAATTTATCTAGGATGGGGGGTGGTCATAATGTAATGGCTCATCACTGTGTATCTTTCTAGCACTGATAAATATGCTAATAGAGAACAATGAATAAAATCGCAGTCTTGAATGATGCTTGTTATATGGCCTCATACGAGCAGAAATCTAAACAAGAGAAGGAAAATTAGTAATTTCTCCGCCGAAAAAAGGAGATGGAACTCCATCCCGGTGCCCGCGCGGTCTGAAGCATCGGATTCTGATAATTCGTTTGCGATGAGCCTGGGTTCCAGTCCCGGATGAGGACTGTTGAGCTTGTCTTAGGGATCTGGCTTCCGTCCCTGCTCTTGAACAAGTGAGCTTAAATTAGGTACCAACGACTGCTTGTAGGCATAAGTTTTGTTCATGGTGATTTTGTAAACTCCCTATCAAATAAAAGCATATAGTGAGTTATCCTCAGCCAATCAAAGTAAACCATTACTTATCTGTGCGCGTGAGAAAACTAAATCGTGCGCATTGTTTTCCCAGAGAAAAAAAACAAAAGTGATGTCATAATCGAAAATGGAACTCTCGGATGCAAGGGGCACTTATTATTACAAGAAAGTCTAAACTTTTGTGGAATAAAGGTATTACAATGAAAAAGTATTAAGATTGCCTATACCACTTTTTTCTTCCGCTTTCAGCCGTTAAATCGTGGCAAATGCTCTTACGCCATCAAGGGAAATTTTGTTTTTGCGTATTGTGTATATGGAAAGCCGGAAAATACATGAATAATTTTATTCGTGATTACTGATACCCGAAGACCAAAAAAATTTCAATCTCATTTTCAGGAGTGGAGATATGGTATATAAAATAAATATGCATTTACGTGATCGATGGGCAAAAAGTACAAGTCGTTCTTCTTGTTCACATACCAGAGTGAAATCAAGAGGAAGCAGATGGAAAAATACCACGCAAAAAATAATGCAGAAATTAGTCCAAAAAAATGCCTCTCCAAACCAAGTCAAACCTGTTTCTGGATAAAATCTTAACACAAGTGATTCTTGGCCCTGTTCCATATCTACCCCAGTGACCGAGTGGTCAGAGGTATTGGTTTTTTGCCTTGATTCCGAGTTTGTGCTCCAATCAGGCATAAGTGGTGTGGTTGTCCGTCGGCGTTGTGTTTGTACCTTCTCTGGAAGCAGTGACCCAAAATTTAGAGCAAGCTGTCTCTTGTCACCCTAAGAGTTGCTCATGGTGGTAGTTAATCTATACCTTTTGAAAAATAATTCTTTCGTTGGACAGGTAGTAGGGCAATCTGTAAGCTCAACTTGTATTTATTCAACTGCTAATTGTAAAAGGGGTAGTTTTAAACTACCGATGCTTTATAGAAGGAATGATATGGAAACAGATATGACTTACGGAAAATTGTTTAATTGGAAATGTTTGTTGGCGAAATTTTAGGCCAAGCTTGGTCATACGAACATTTCCTGCAGTGTATCGCAAGAATCAAAGTTATTTGAAATACTTTACGAAAGGTACTTGAAATGAGAACTCTGTCAAAAGAATACACCAACTCTGTCAAAAGAATACACCAACTCTGTCAAAAGAATAAATATTTCTTATCCGCTGGTCCACAGCTACCAGGGAGTTCCTCCAAAAGAATGAATGGTTAGATATTCATTAAGCGAATATTTTTATAATCTATTTTTTGAGAAAACTACCCCTGGAAATATATTTACTTTTAGACGTTGTTCATGTTAAATTTTAGTTATGATTGTTCCATTTTAAATTTCTGTCGCGTACTTGTGGGTAAATAAATTTCATTTCGTTCTTCAGTGTTCAGCGATATCTCCGACTGGTTCTTAAAAAATTTTTTGTCAGAAATTTCGAACGTAACAGAATGCGATATGTATGGTTTAAAACCAGTGGTTGAATCATCATAGTAAGCATGTTTTATTTTCATCATTACACTTAAAACTTATTACTACAAGAACAGAGATCTGAAGTTGAAAATCAGAGTATATACAAATTTTGAAGATGACAATCCGATTTTTGGCGTAAATGTGACAAGGATGGTAAGTCAGATAATATCCGAAAACTTGAAAACTTTCATCGTCCTGGAGCGGGACTCGAACCCGCGTCTTCCAGAAAGCGCCCGGGTATGCTAACCACTACAGCACCCAGAATGACCAAGTTTCAAGTTTCCGATCAATTTGAATTTAACCATCACAGGATTCGCTAGTCGAAGCAACCGGCATTCATGTTTAGCGAATCTGGAGGTTAAGAATCTCATCCCGTGTTTGCCCGGAGAAGCAGATAAATCATGAAGGAAATACGGGATTACGCCATATAATACAAATTTTTAAGATGACAATCCGATTTTTGGCGTAAATGTGACAAGGATAGTAAGTCAGATAATAACCGAAAACTTGAAAATTAAAAAAAAAAAAAAATCGGATTGTCATCTTCAAAATTTGTATTATATGGCATAATCCCGTATTTCTTTCACATCAGATAAGAGTATATGTTAATGCTTTGTTTGATTCTTTGTGAGAATAAGGATTTGAAAGTTCTAATGCAAAAATGTTTCAAGATTTTCTTGATCATGAGATAAGAGCAGTACACGAAGTCGTTTCTTTGTGTATACATGCGTGGACATAATACATATGCAATATACTCAGAAAATGTGTTATCTTACACATGCCTTTACTTACCTTATTTTATCAGGGAGAAATGAAAATATAAAAGCACGTTTCAGAACAATATTTTCCACATAGAAGTGAAACTTATTCATGTCAGGATGTTGAGAAAAGGAATCCTGTCGTCAAATATGAATAACGTAACTTCAGTGTATGTGTATCACCAATGGGAGAACATATTTTGAGAAGGTTATTAAAGCATATCTCTTATCATATTAGTTTTTTTGTTTTTATGTTTTGCTTTGCCAGGCCTACAAAAGCTCCGACAAAAGAAAGCTTGCTAATTGATGGAATTTTGATGAACGAAATTAGGACAAGTTGCTGGTGAGTACGAAGGCAGAAAAACCGTATGTCATCTAAAGTGCGTTACTTCCTGCATTCTAATATCCCACTGTTCGTGTGTCGCACATTTTAAAGAAGACGTAGCTCTATTTCTTGGGAAATCATGACAATTAACAATGATCTGCAATTTTTCAACTTTTTTCTGTTGTTTTCAAATGAATAGGTGTATCTGAATGGATTGTTTGCGCAGATTCCGAAAGTGACCTTCAAAATTCCGTATCACGTCAGGTTTTTTCACAAATGACGGAAATGTGAAAATTTAAAAAACCGTTATTTTTTAATGACATTGCTATATGGCAACGTTTGTAAAGTGTGAAAATGTTCTCGAAAGGGGTAGAATGATTGTTTAAGGAATAGATAAACATAAATACATATTCAAAAGCAAACATGCCTAACATTCGCCACTCGGCTCCTCTTCAAACTTCCCCTTTTTGGATTGTCTTCGGTGTGCGTCCGTACAGTCTCTGTTCAACATCCAACAATAGTCGGCCATCATATGTACAGTCCACTTTCCTTGGTACCTCTTTTCCATCACTTTAATATCCTGATGGAAGCGCTCGCCATGTTCTTCCGAAAAATCACCCAAATTGTTCGGAAAGCAATTTAGATGAGCATGAAGTAAGTGAACTTTGACGCTCATGTTGCAACCAAGCAGTTCATAGGATTCCAGCATGTCCTCGACTAAAGTGGTGTAATTTGAAGCCTTCGTGTTCCCCAAAAAGTTGTGTACCACATTTCTGAATGCAGTCCATGCTCGCAATTCGCACTCACTCATGGTTTCCTCGAATATGTTGTCTGCCATCAATTTTCGTATTTGAGGGCCTATGAAAATGCCAGCTTTAATTTTTTCGGACGTGATTGATGGAAACTTACCACCAAGATACTGAAAGCATTTACTGTCCCTGCTTAAAGCTTTCACGAAAAGCTTCATTAAGCCAAGTTTGATGTGTAAGGGTGGCAACAGTATTTGCGAGGGATCAAACAGTGGAAGTGAAACAATGTTTTTTTCGCCAGGTGTGAATGTGCGTCTGACTGGCCACTGCTGCCGAACCCAATGTTCCGTCCTTGCTCTGGAGTCCCATTCACACAAAAAGCAAGGAAATTTGGTGTAGCCTGCTTGTTGGCCGAGCAATATTCCAATCACCTTGAAATCCCCGCACAAAGACCATTCATGAAACTTGTACTGCACACTTTCCAGCAGTAATTTAAGGTTCTCGTATGTCTCTTTCAAAGTCACAGAATGTGCTACTGGAATGGATGGACGGATGTTAGTATTGTGTAATAAAACACCTTTTAAACTAGATTTGCTGGCATCTATGAACAACCTCCACTGTCCCGAATAGTAACTAATGTTGAAGTATTTCATGGCTGCCGGAATGTCTCGGCATTATACTAAGCCGCCTTCCTCAGTAAAAAACGTAACCAATTCTGCGTCTCGGTGTCTGTACCAGAAGAATCTCGTATTAGGAAATAGTAAATTCTTTTCCTGAAGTCGTGATCCTAAAAGCTCTGCTTAGGTAAATTCAGATCACGAACCAAATCATTCAGTTCATGCTGGGTAAATGGCACTGGATTTTCATCCTCCATGCTGTCCAGTTGGTACATCTCATCCCTTGTATCACCGTCTGAATCGGTGTCTGTTGGGGACTTGATATTGGACGGAGATTGCACAGGGATGGATTCACTATGGGACACTGATCTTATGGCAGATGGGATATTGGGATTCACAATATTACGCTTACTGGTTCTGGTATGGCCCACGATATTCACTGTGCAGAAGTAGCAGTCGTTACTGTGATTTTTTGGCTCACGCCACACCATGGGTACACCGAACGGCATTGATGCCCTTTTTCCACTTTTTCATTTCCTCAACCGCTCCACACATGCACGCCACACATTGTGAGGAGACCAAACTTTGTCCTGATCTGCTAATTTAATGCCGAAGTATTGAAAATAAGCATTTTTCACGAAAGGCGTAATATTTTGCCTCTGTTTTTTTCCTGTCGTATAACAGCCACATATGTAGCAATATATGTCTGGATGATTTACCCAACCACGTGAAGCCATTGCACACGCCACAAAGAAACAACCGAACGGGACCAGTCCCTTCTTTGCACTGACTAGTGTAACACAATCTGCCCCGAATGGCGCCACATGTGACCAATAGAAAGAAGGGAGCAGTGGCGTGAGGTATGATTCATACTGCCGTGCCAAGATAACATTCTCTTATGTTCTGCCTTTGTGAGGGGCGCAAATCGTGACGTTATACAGATAAAACAGTTGCATTTCCATTATCAGCTATATATTTATGTTTATCTATTCCTTAAACAATCATTCCGCCCCTCCAGAGAACATTTTCACACGTTACAAACGTTGCCATACAACAATGTCATTAAAAAATAACGTTTTTTTAAATTTTCACATTTCCGTCATTTGTGAAAACACTTGACGTGATACGGAATTTTGAAGGTCATTTTCGGAATCTGCGCAAGAAATCCATTTAGATACACCTATTCATTTCAAAACAACAAAACCTTGCATATTAGTGATCAGATCATTGAGGGAGTAAACTTTGGTAAAATAGCAGCTGAAGAAGTTACTCTAAAATAAATTAAAATTTAATAGCCTGATGTGGAAGCAGTAGCGGGTAATAGTGGTATTAATAAGAACGTGAAGAAGAATTGTTGTAATGAAAACATATTTATATCTTTTTGATTTATTTAATACATTTAAATGATTGATCTAAAATTTTTTGGTTATTAAATTAAATAAAAATGATTGATCTAAATTTTTTGTTTAATTAAAAAAATTCTTGAACTTAACATACGACAGATAATGAAAAGAAACCAGTTCACTGATACAGTCCCATCTCTATCTTTCTTTCCTTTTTTTAAATCAGTCCATAGTTACTGTCACATCACCATAATTTCACCTGCACACTACAACTACATGATTGTTCTACAATAATCTGTTTCCAGAGACACGACCAGAATGTTTCGTATTGTGTCAATGATTTCAAAACTCTCATGCATTTGCCTGATAACAAACTATAGTTCGTCCAACAGTAATTAATTTCGTGCATCAGAGATCCTAGTTATATTTATTTTACCGTCTATACACGATGAAGATTTTGAATCTAAATATTCAAATCCGAAAAAGATCTTAAAACCACCTGCAACCAGATAAATATCTTTATTTGATCATTCACACACTACTAGATCTTTCAAAACGCCAAGCGTTTCATCTTCAGGTATTAGCTGATCAACAAAGATTAGAAACTTTGAAAGATTACAAAGTTTCTAATCTTTGTTGATCAGCTAATACCTGAAGATGAAACGCTTGGCGTTTTGAAAGATCTAGTAGTGTGTGAATGATCAAATAAAGATATTTATCTGGTTGCAGGTGGTTTTAAGATCTTTTTCGGATTTGAATATTTAGATTCAAAATCTTCATCGTGTATAGACGGTAAAATAAATATATAGTTCGTCCATTTTCCGATCGTATGTTTAGACGTCTCAAGAGCACGATAAGCAGCATTATTTTCTCAGAGGTAAGATAAGCGATTGCAACATTTGTACCCCTTTTCATCCCATTGAAATGTTACAAAATGTAGATTATTGTTTTTTGTGTTTAAAAAAAGAGATGTTTTTAGTGCTAGTGTACACCGTTCAGCCATTACATTATGACCACCTACCTAATAAGCCGTAGGACCACCTTTAGCCCGCAAAACAGCTGCCACTCGGCGAGACATCGATTCGATGAGGTGGCGATAGGTATGCTTGGGTATCTGGTACCATAATGTAAAAAGCAAGTCCTCCAGTTCCCGTACATTTCGGGCTGGTGGTGATTTAGCGCGAACCCGCTTTTCCAAGCCGAACTACAAATGTTTGATTGGGTTCATTGCAGGTGAATTTGGAATCCAAAGCATTAACAGAAAGTCACCAGCAAGTTCCTTGAACCGCTCCTTGAATATTCTGGCACCGTGGCATGGCGCATTATCCTCTATTAATGACCACCACCAGCAGGGAACATAATTACCATGAATGGATGAACTTGGTGCGCAACGATGTTCAGATACCTGACAGCTATCAGGGATTGCGTTATTGGGGAAATCGGGTCTAAAGTGTCCCAAGAAAACATCATTTTTGCCCAACAGTGAGAAAACATTGTTTCCGGCCAACACTGCATCCAGGTGCCGTAACCTCCGTTGGTAATCTACGTGCCCGCGCTCAGCCGTCTACGTGATGCACCAGGAATCTTGATTCGTCAGACCAATCACCCACGGTTCAATCTCGATAATCTTGGGACCATTTCATGCGTTGTTGACGATGACGTGTAGTGAGCATGGGGACCCATCTGGGTCTTCGGCTACGCAGGCCCATGCGCAGAAGGCTGCGATGAACTGTGTGCTGTGACACATTGCCATGATAACCACTGGTGTAGCTGCTGGTGATTTGTCGCACTGTGGTCCTGCGGTCTCTGACGTCACAATGCGCGATAGTCTCCTCTCCTCTCTGGCATCAATGAGCTGCGGACGACGCACGGCTGGACGACGGTACGGCGGTTGGCCATCTGTGCACCACTTTTGATACGTACTCACTACAGCGGCACGTGAACAACCCAAAATCCGCACCGTTTCCGAGATACTAGTTCCGAGGCGCCGTGTTATCACAATTTGTCCTTTAACAAACTCTGATAAAACGGATGCTTTCCCTATTCTGACTCCAAGCACTCTACTAACCGAAAACCGGTCCTCGGGTTGTGCAATATACTGCTCTGTGACCTTTACCCTCGTCGCCGTTCGGTCTCCAGCAAGCGCGCTGATTTCTGTAGACTGGGGGTGGTCATAGCGTGATAGCTCATCGGTGTATATTTTGTGCTCTTTAACTCACGATTGTTATGAAAACACAAACTCGTCGGTGACGGGGATCGAACCCTCGTCTCCTCCGTCCGGAGTGAGTTGTACTAATCTACTACACCGACGGTATGTATAACTGCAGATTTGTCATCTTGACACGTACTTCACTTCTATAGTACACTGAAGAGCAATTGAATTAGAGACAGCTGGCGTTGTGCAAATGTGGCGCTGTGGGCGGCCCTGTAAACGGAAACGACATGGCGTACGCAGTGATCCGACAATATAAGGAGTGATGCGACGGGAATCAGGTGGAGTCGAACGCAGTATGGGTAAGACGAAAGATCTAAGCGCATTAAATCGGGGACAAATTGTCGGGGCCTGACGAATGGGTCCCACTATATTGGAAGTCACGCAGGCACTGGGATTTTCACGAGCCACTGTGTCACGGGTGCACCGTGAGTACATCGAATCCGGTAAAACCATCTCTGCAAGGGCCAACTGCCGTGGACAACAGCGTGTGGATGAGCGGGGTCATCGTCGTCTAGCTGGCATTGTAACAGCGGATAGACGGGCCACAATGCAAGGAATCACTCGGCAATTTAACGCTGGTACACAAAAACTTGTAAGCAGCTACACCATCCAGAACCATCTCCTCGCTATGGGGTACATAAGCCATCGTCCTGCTGACCGCACATCACACGATGCAAAGATTAGCATGGGCGCGGGAACATCGCCACTGTACCCTAGACATGTGGAAAAATGTTGCCTGGACTGATGAGTCGAGATTCACGTTGGTACATGCGGATGGCAGGATACGAGTACGGCGCAAACCACATGAAGCGATGGATCCTTCTTGCCAGCAGGGTACTCTTCAAGCTGGTGGGGGTGGCATTCTCATCTGGGGACTGTTTACGTGGACTGAAATGGGACCCCTAGTATGTGTGACATCGCCCCTCCCAGGTCAACGTTACCGGGATATCCTGGACGACCATTTGCTCCCGTTTGTGCGTCTTCAACACCCCACTGGGGACCTCATCCTGCAACAAGACAATGCAGCTCCCGAATTGTATCCGAATGGTTGGAAGAACACTTCACCGACGTGACCTCGCTTTCTTGGCCAGCTAGGTCACCTGACCTCTATCCCATCGAGCACATCTGTTATGCCATTGAGAGAGATGACTCCCCTCCATCAAATCATCGTGAACTGTGGGAGCTTGTTCAGGGTCGTGGATCCGTTTGGCTTCGCAACGCTTACGGCGTCTTGTCGAGTGCATGCCGAGACGAATCGCCGCCGTCATCAGGGCGAAAGGTGGTGCTACACTTTACTAGACAGGTATATCTAATTCAATTGCTCTTCAGTGTACATGTTACATGGTATACTTTTGCTTACCTTAAGGCACTTGCTTTTCACTAATACGTCATCCGAACAAATTGCTCCATGAATGTCAGCTTTATTTACCAAATAAATTTTTCCAAAGATTTGTTTTTAAATCTACGATCGATCTGATTGTACGCAATCCACCTTTGCATAGGTGAAATTGTTTCGGGATGTAAAATTAAGAACTTATTTAAAGGTGCATGCCATCCACAATATTTTTGCGGATTATCCACAGTACAAATTGCCAAAAGCTACATTGGAAAAAAGAATCATTTCAACAAACGAAGATAGTTTTCAAGTGAAGAGAAAAAAAAATGGAAGACGTTATTCGCAGTAAACGACAGTATAAATTACGTCTTGAAAATCTGTCTGGAAAGAGTTTACCTATCCAAGATTTCAGATGAATGTAGAGAAGTAAGTGATGCCCTGAAATGTTGGTGAATTTTGTTAATACCCAAGGTCAGATGGAAAGTGGTAGCACTCTTTCTCCAAAAAATATGATAGCTGTTTTGCTAAACGACTTCAATATAAAATGGCGTCAAATAAAATTTGAGTCCGAACATACTTCAAAAGTATAATAATTAAAATAAGCACAGATATACATCGAAAGGTGTGAATTAGCCTGATACTGAGATCTGTCAATCAGTATTATTTCTGTTCTTCAGATGGGAAAAGCAGCGAATTTAAACGAGTTTGATAAAGGCCAAATTGTCATGGCCAGACGACTGGGTGAAAGGATTTCCGAGACTGCAAGGCTTGTGGGATCCTCACGGTCAGCCGTGATTAGTACCTTCAAAATGTGGTCCGAGGTGGAAAAAATCACGAACTGGTATGGGGTGTGTTTAGCTGGACTTCACTGTGACCGGCCAACGCTATGTGCTCATCCTTTCTGACGAGGTACACCCGTTCATATCCTACATTCATGCTGATGGGTTGGGCCTGTTCCAACAGAACAATGCACCTCTACACAAGTGTCGGAACGCCACATTATGGTTAGAGGAGCATTCATCTGAGTTTGGGGTGTTGCCAATCCCACCCAAGTCCCCAGATCTGAACGTGATAGAACACATTTTGGGATGCCATGCAACGCGCTATCGAACACAGGAATCCGAGACCTCGGAATACACCCGAATTGTGGAACGCTCTGCAGGAAGTATGGTGTGCGTTACCTACAGTGTATTTCCAGAAGCTAGTGGAGTCCATGCCCCGTCGTATTTATGCAGCCCTGCGCTCCCGTGGGGGACCTACCAAGTATTAGACTGGTGTACCAGTTTTTCTGGACCTTCAGTGTATGTCATGAGTCAAAGGATATTTCTATTCCACAAAGCCGAATTAGAAATTTAATGTTGTCAACACAACCTGTTTCAGAAAGCTACGCAGAAGTTGTACAAGATCGACCTTCAGGAAGAAATAGAGTAAACAATAATATAGAACAGCGAATTGATGTTGACGGAAGAAATATTGTGACACTTAACATTTCAGAAAACTCACAGCCCGAATGAAAAGAGGAATTATATACTTCGCCTTACCAGCTGCCCCGGACTATTCTTCCAGTGCCGATTCGTCCAAAGATACAAATGGCCCAATGCCGTTTTGTCCACTGGACTATTCATCCAATGTATGAGTACTCCAACGGCCTGATTTGTCCAAAGCCGATTCGTTCAATGGTACGATTGGACCAATGCTCATTCGTTCAATGGTATCGTACCAACGGCCAATTTTTTTTCGTAATTTTAAGTTTTAATGCCGTTTTGCTCAATGGACTATTCATCCAATGTATGATTACTCCAACGGCACGATTGGTCCAAAGCCGATTCGTTCAGTGTCGATTCGTCCAAAGATACAAATGGTCCAATGCCGTTTTGTCCAATGGACTATTCATCCAATGCATGATTACTCCAACGGCACGATTGGTCCAAAGCCGATTCGTTCAATAATACGATTGGTCCAACGCTCATTCGTTCAATGGTATCGTGCCAACGGCCAATTTTTTTTCGTATTCTTAAGTTTTAGGTTATTCTCCTCTTCAAATCCATTTGAATAAAGATTTCAATATATTTGGAATTTGAAAACATTTTATAAACCTGATGAAAGGCACTCAACAGAACAATTCCCAGCTGTTTACAAATCACCTACGGGGCGTCGTATAAATATAGAGACAGTCTACTCTGCGCCGTGAACGCATTGCGAATATAGGTAGGAAGCTGAAGTGGTACCTAATTAGACATTACCCTACACAACAAACGTTTCGATCCGTCGAGATGACCGGATTGTGTGAAAAGAACACCACAAAGTGAAATAGTGTAATTTTAGGTGTCTCATAAATATAAAGACAACTATGTAAAGTAGCCACATGCAAATGAGATGTACAAATTAGCATGTTGTACGCACGTGCATTGGCTGTAATTCGGTCCAGCCTACAAGAGACAGCGGACCTGCCATCAGACATTCATTTGCCGAAATGCCACGCAACAGTCAACTTTCTGGTGAGAAGATACAGAAGATTTGGAGACTGAAATCAAATGGATTGCCTGTAAGGAAAATTTGTAAAGCCATGGGAAGGAGTAGGGTAGTCATTTATAAAACTTTATCGAAACGCGGTATGTTAACTGCCAGAACGGGATGATCGTGCCATCATGCGTTTAGTTTCAACATAAAGGTTATCTCTACGTCAAGTTTCTTGGACTGTTGGTGTCATCGTCTCAAAGGACACAGTTCACCGACGAATCAAGGAAAGTTGCGACATTGTGCTCCGTAAAATGCGCCGTCTGCCACACCTCACGCGGCGCCACAAGGAAGTTATATTGTTATGGGAAAGAAGCCACATGCACTGGACGGACGAGTGGATCACAACTATTTTCTCCAATGAGAAAAAGTTCAACCTGGACGTCCCTGACGGTTGGAACTGCTATTGGCATGATTTACGACGCGAGAAACGCACCTTCTTCAGCAGACAGAAAGGAGGGGAATCTGTGATGGTCTGGGGAGCTTCTGCGTTCAATGGGACAACGGATATATCTTTCCTGCAAGGCAGGCAAAACTCCGAAACGTATCAGGACATACTCAGCAGCCACCTTCTACCATTTGCCAAAACTCTAGCGTGTGTTGATTATCTGTTCCAGCAAGACAATGCCTCTATCCATCGGTCTGCATCAACGAAAAGCTGGTTTAGCACTCATCATGTGACCGTAATGGATTGGCCAGCAGTCAGTCCAGATCTGAACCCTATTGAGAACCTCTGGGGTATCCTAGCTCGTGATGTGTATGCGAATGGACGGCAGTTCTCAAGTGTGGTGGCATTGAAAGAGCAGATTGAACGAAGCTGGTACGCACTCCGTCCAGAACACTTACATCACTTGGTGGACAGCATGCCTAATCGAGTTTTCAGTGCTTTTTGGGACAACGGCTCCACTATTTGTACCGGAGGTGCTCATAACTAGTAAGTCTTTATATTTTTGAGACAGTGTATTTCTCTTTCCTTCTTTTACTTGGCAAATTCTCAATGGAGTTGAGATCTGCAGATTGTGGGGGCCACCTAAGCAAAGTAAACTCACCGGCATGTTCCTGAAACCAATCCTGTACAACACAAGCACCCTGGTAGGACGCATCATCTTGTTGAAAGTAGCCATCGCCATTGGGATAAACCATCCACATGACAGGATGCACTTGGTCAGCAACGATGTTTAGATATGATGTGCCAGTCAGACGTTGATTAACACGAATTAAAGGGCCCAAAGCATGCCAGGAAAACATTCCCCAAACCATAACGCTTGAAGAGTTGTAGCAATGCATTTGGGGTCCATGCTTTTGTGCTGTTTCCGCCAAATTCTCACTCGGCCATCGGCATGGTACAACTGAAAACGTGATTCATCGGACCACATAATTTGTTTCCAATTATCGAGTGTCCAATTCTTGTGCTCCTGTGTGAACTGGAGACGTTTTCTCTTTTAACTGCAGACAGCAAAGGTGTTCGAACAGGTCTTCGGCTGCCAAATCGCATCCGATACAGTGTACGGCGAACAGTGCGTACAGAGATCATTTGAGAAAATCCTTGATTAAGATGGTCTGTAATTTGCTGCACCGTTGCCCTTCTGTTGTCTGTTACCATTCTGGACACTCTCCGTTCCGCCCGAACAGTCACTAGTCGATGACGACCACACGTTGCACGTAGAGACCCAGTTTTTTGGCTGATAGTCCAATCTTTAAACACTTTAACAACACCTGCTCTGGAGCATTTCACGAATGCGGCGGTTTCGGTGATACTCGCTCCATAACTCCGAGCTCCTACATTCATCCCACGTTGAAAGTCCATCCAATCGCATTTTTTTACCCATCTCGTCACCCAAAAATCACTTCTACTACTGTCGCAAGCACTAAGCTTTCATTTTTTATACTAACCTCGCCCTCTGGCGGCAACAACATGCAGCCATAGCTCATTTGCTTAAAACTGTCAGGTAGTCATAATAAAGTGGTTACTCAGTGTATTTCGGTAAAAAAAAAAAAAAAAAAAAAAACCATTTTGTTGAGCCCAAACTTCCGGAACATTTTGTAGTTCTACAGATCTACTGAGTTGTCAGCGGATGTTATTCGCTGGCAACTCCGTTCGTCTTTCAGAAGTTTCAGTAAACGCATCATACGACTCCAAAAATGAAATTATGTTTCGTAACGTTGAATCTAATTTCTCTATTAGAATTTGTAAACAGCTTTGGTTGTCATCCATTTGTTGTTAATTTATTACAATGAAATATTTACAGTTATCCGTATTTTGGTTTACTCTCTTCATTCGTGCTCAGTAGAGAGAGACTTTTATAGGCAATGAATACGAAAATAGATGGCCCCATTTCCAGAAGTACTCAGATTTCGGCACGCATTGAAGCGAAAGCTAAAGTAATGTTGTACTAGCTGATGTCTTCTCGACAATTTTTAGCTTAGTGTAAGTTAGTTGCTTATAACTCTTTTTGTAAATCATGCGTTTCCGGTAACTTTTCAAGTGAAACATTTGCGTGGTGACAACATTTGTTCTGTTTTTTAGAAGTACTGAATTCCATCTTCTGATAATCATGATCACGTGTACGAAGTAGTTATGGAAACACAAGATGTGAACTATAAATTCCGACTTTTCTATTTGTAAGATACACTATATTGATAAAAGTCCCCGGACACCACTACCAAAGTAAATGAACGGATCCTCTGCGTTGTTACGATGAGCGACACAGCTGCAAACGGTATAAAAAGAAGACTGCAGCTGACCGCGATCATATAGCACTGTGAGGTTGAGTGAAAAAGTCACGGAAGGAGAGAACTGACTTTGAGAAAGGAAAGATTGTTGGGTGTTATATTAGTGGGTTGTCCATAAGAGAAACCGGGAGGCGTTTAAACATACCCAAGTCAACTGTTTTGGATCTACTGAATAAGTAGAAGACACATGGCTTGCCTGATGCAGCAAAACGTACCGGCAGACTAAAGAAAATCAGTGACAAAGGACGTCGAAGCCTCAGGAGAGTCGTTACAGCTAAACGATGGAGTATTGCACAAGACCTCAATGTACAGGTGAGTAAAAATGCTGGAAACTCGGTATGTACACGTACCATTCGCAGAGAACTTCATTTCATGGGTTACTGTGGTCTTGCGACTGCTCATAAGCCTTTAATCTCCACTCGGAATGCTCTCGTCGTTTAGCATTGTGTAAAGAACATTTAATGTGGACTGTAGATCAATGGAAATAGGTCCTATGGACTGATGAATCCCGATACATGATCCATCAGCCTGATGGCCGTGTGTGGGTATGGTGGCAGCTGAGGGAACGCTATTTACCATAGTGTACTGTTCCTACGGTCAAGTCTGGACCAGGCAGTTTACTCGTGTGGGGGTGTATTTCGTGGTATGGTCCCGGCCCATTGGTTCTCATGAATAAACCTGTTAACCAGCACTTGTACCACGATATTCTGGACAATTATGCCTTTCCAATTCTGTGGCAATACTATGGAACCGAGCCTTGTTGGTACCAGCAGGATAATGCACCGAGCCATAAAGCAAAGACTCTTACGGCGTGGTTAGATGATAATTCCGTATCGTGCGTGGACTGGCCAGCACAGATCCCTGATCTGAATCCCATAGAGCCCTTATGGAATGAATTAGAGCGCCGTATAAAAAGTTTGAAAGCAAGGCCTACTACTAAGCAACAATTAGCGGCAGCATTATGTACTGAATGGAAGCGCATACCTATCCATGTGTTCCAAAAGCATGTCTCGAAGGGTCAGTGCGCGCATTTAGGCCAAAGGTGGACAGACACGGTACTAATATATGTCAATAAATGCTATGTTGTGTTTCTCTTCTAGATGTCCTGTGACTTTTGTGAATGTAGTGTATATTGAGCTTCTTATTTACTAATAGTAGCTCGATATATCTTACAAATTCCGTAGGCGGCACAAAATATTTGAAGAAAATTGTTTTCAGTAGAAATATCAAGAGAAAGTCCACTTTTATCATGTCACACTCAGACTATATCTAATGAGAAGAGGTGCAAGATTAAGAAAGACTACCATTCATTCATTATTCAACTAAAATTCTTGGTTCATTTTTGTTTGTCAGGGGATCCAGGAAAATACCTTATTGGGCTATGGGGTGAGTGGGGTGGGGTCTACCACCGTGAGCAACTCGATGGGCTGTAGCAGTTTCCCGTCCCTAATTTAGGGTCACTGGTACCAGGAAAGGGAAAGAGCCAGTGCCGTAAGAAAAAATGTCAATTGTCAGACATTTCTCAACTTAATCGTTTTTGATTAAATCGTCTTTGCAAAATCCCCGCCGGTAGCAAACATAAAACAAAATCCATTGGAAAATTAAAAAAGCACCAAAGTCATCGTTTCGGATGCCATTAATTGGTGTATTTTATGTATAATAATACCTGACTGTCGGTTACAAAAACATTCATGGCGGAAATATAATAGTCTGCCCCGCTTCCCCTCTTACTCATGCTTCGAGTGGAACCTCATTTTCAAATAAATAGAAATACTTGGTCCCTTCTTGAATTCCCAGACACGACAAAGTTTTAGTTCTTTCTCGAATTGTTTGTTTGTGGTATTTCACGACTACTTTGATGCTACAAACAGTAGCTCGTCCCTAATTTGGAGACAATGGTTCCAGGTAGGGTAAGCTACCTGGAACCATCGTCCCCAAAATAGTGGTCTAAGCCTGAGGCTTAAACCTCTTCGGCACTACTAGGACGACTTTGCTTCGCCATCTGCAATGCACTTTTACCGACTTTATTTGGAATGTGATACACTGGGTTCACCGCTCTACTCTCGTTCTTCCCATTTCATTTGGTGGCATCTCTCTTACTTATATTTCCCTTAATAATTTTCTTAGGGATTTCTCTGTTCCGCTTTCTTCTGCTTATTCCATTGCGAATACGCTGCTCTTTCCCCGTAGTCCCCACCTCACTGTCTCGACTTTCCTGGCCATGGACCTCTTCCCCCTCGTTCCCGACCACCTCCCCGATACTTATAGATCCACCTTTAACCTTTGGCGTTTCTTGTGTCCCACCCGGCTCTTCCCCACCTCTACGAATGATCTCCTAGCATAGCCCCTCTTTTTTCTTCTGCTATCCAATCTTCTTCGTCTTCGTACTTGCACTTCTCCACCTGGTTCGCCAGTGGATTTGTAAGAGTCACGCAGCTTGTCGATTCAAACCTATGCTGGAAATCGCTTTCTCAGATCTCTCCTTCTCTTTCTGATGCGCCTCTTTATCGTGCTGAAGTACGTTTGCTTCAGACTTGTATTCGCCGATTCTACCCTCTCCTTGCGGACCAACATGTCCTTGTCTCCCAACACTCAGCGCCTCTCAGTCTACCGTATTTGGTGTATCTTATGACCTTCCGTACCTGCCTCATCAAGGGACTGTCAAGCTCCTCTACTGGCATTTTTTGACTTATTTTGTTGAACCATCGCCCATTCCTACCGTGCCTCCCTCGGACGTTCCAGCTACATGGCTTGATTCTCACACTGCATTGGCTTCCCCGAAGGCCCGCGATATACATTGGCTGCATCTTCATTCTCGTTTACTAACATTCAGGACTCTTCATCGCTTTCGTCATCTGTCTTCTTTATGTTATTTTTGTTCCACAGTCGGATACGTTCATCACGCTTATTCCTTGTGTCCTATGTTACAGCCCTTATTCTCACTTTTGTTTTCCCTTCTTCAGAAAGCGTGTGTCCACCTTCCCACCATGGCTCATATATCTGTGTATTGTGCATCTGTTCTGCCTCTGAATCTGTGTAAAGTGCTCTCGACGGTAGAGCCGCTCTTGTCAAACTGTTACCTTTGCCTTGAGTCTTGGTGTGTACATAATGTTCTGTACTAGTGCTGCATTTATACTTCGTTTTCTGTATATATGTCTTCAGTTGCCGCACTGTCGTTTCGGTTTATTCTTTGAAGTATGTCATTTTTTATGCATTGTTTATCAAGTGCTGGTACGTTTGATATTTTTCTTAGCTAATTTGTGTATCTTTCTTGTTGAGTAGTATGCATTACCTGTTTCATTCCTCCTGCATTTGTTGCCATTTATGTAGTGTGTTAACGCAGCTCACCACCGGTGGGGGGTCCTATTTGCAAACATACTACTTAGTGCTGTTACTAGTGTTCCTCATCTTTGTGACCATGCCATTTCTTTTACCTGTGCAATAACTTTGCATGGATGCGTCCTCATGTCTCTTCTTACCTCGTGTACATTATCGCGCTCGTCATATGCTTTGCATCTCGTTTTATCTGACCTCTGTATTGTGCGCTTGCTTTAGTTTTTTTGGTCAGTGTACGATCGTACACCTTCCTATGCTTCATTTTTCTATGCTATCACTGCATTATGCGGAGTGATTCTTGTGTGCACCACTGTATGTTAATGTTGCATTCTTGTTATAGCGTTTTGTATGTATTGTGTTGTTTTGCTACCTTATTGTTGCTGCATATGTACACGGTAGCCTTGGCTATCATGTATTTTGTGCGTCCATGCGGCTCTGCCACCCATTTGCAATGGGGTTTTAAAGCTTTGTTTCTTTTATTGGACGATCAGATTCCGCATATGCAAATACTTCATTTTGTGTTTACCTTTTCATACCATATTTCAGTGCTAACCTCATAGTTGTAATGTCATCTGCTCTTCGGAATAAAGACGTTTCTGCCCTCATCATCAAGTGTTACGTCATCGTTATTCTTCTGCTCCCTCCCATAATTCAATGTGTTCCTTTCTGATTCTCCAAGCGAAGCTGACGATTTACCTTTACTATCGCCGTAGCCTCGACCAGCCTTCCCTTCGTCGCTGCCACACTACACGTCGCTTCCTCTGCCGTCAATATCGACACTCTGTTGCTGCCATTCTTCAGATTGAATTCGACACTGCACGTGTGCACATGCTAATAAAGACGCCACTGATGCCTTCCTGTCTACCTGGTCTCCTGACCTGCCGTGGTTTCGAGTGGTCGCTGACGTTATCGAACTGCTGTCTGAGGTTGCTGCATGCCTTCCCTTTCTGCTGTCATCCCGTAGCTGCCGTTGTCTATAAAAGTCGTCGAGCTGCTGTCGTCCCCCTGCGTCAGTTATTCCTGAGGTGCTCTCATTTTCTTCGTCGTGTCTACATTTTGCTGTCTTTCCAAGGAACTTTTCACCATCGCCTTGGTCAGCGATTCTACTAACTGCCTGTCTACCCTATTCCACACGCAAGCTTGCTGTGAACGTCTTTGCTCACTGGACTGTGCCTTTACTTGTGTTTATCGCATTATTATTATCATCCGCCTGATGGGCTTATTGTTTTATTTTGCTCGCGGCCAGTCAGCTAGCTTCTTTTTATAATCTTCATTTTTGTTTTGTTATTTAGGCTGTCTGCGGGTGTCTGTTTTTATTGTAAATATTTTGTACATGGGTTTTTATACCCTCTTTTTAGAGCAATAAAGATCTTATGAAAGACCTCTTTTTTTTTTTTTTTGATTGGAGGTTTAACGACCACGGTGAGCAACTCAATGGGCTATAAGCAGTCGCCCGTCCCTAATTTAGGGTCACTGGTTCCAGGGAAGGGAGAGAGCCAGTGCCGTAAGACAAACACAACATCCATGCCTCACCGGGATTCGAACCCGGACCCTTTCCGGACGAATGATTAGAAGCCATCGCTTAGACCACTGCGCCCCCGGGGCGGCAAAGACCTCTTTTGAGTCTAAAAGGCAGAAGCTTGTCTATGAAGAGGCGCCATCTATTGAGCGTTTTCCGAAAATAAAGTGGTCAATACTTCCAACCGTAGTCCGCTCTCCACAAATTCTTGTAATTTATTGCGATTACAAACTGGCCGAAAGATGACAGCACGTCAGTTATTTCGCTGGGTCTCTTAGTAGCTGTTAGTTCCAATCTGTTTCTCAAACGTGTGTTTTGTAGCGAGAGCCTGAAAGTTCCTTTTTTTTTTATTCTGGATGACTTTTTTACTGTGCTGTAAGATTTGGAATTGAAGGAGATTTTTCAATGAAATTGGTAGGTATTAGACTACGTGTATTTCGAGGTCTGTACGTCAAGGATTGCTTCCAACTACAAGAAGATATTCAGAGGGTCACCCAATGACGCAGAGTAGACATGTCTCATCGTCTTGTACAATTTTGCTGTCGGAAGAAGCGTGTTTCAGAGAAGGATGAGCTGTGTTCCCGTACAGTTGAGCCGTTGTTCCACAATGCTCATAATGCCCTTGTATCCTGATGATTCTAGTGGATTATTTGCCAAGAGGCAGACAATATTCTGGAATACTTATTCCAACGGAATTGCCGTCTTTCCTCAGAACACTGCTTTGAGGCGATGATTCACATTATCAGACAATTCCTTGAGGGCTAACCAAAATTATTCACGAAATAGCAGTACTGCAATGTACAACTCACACGCAGTTACTTTTACAATGGCTGAGAGATGGCAACACGTCAGCGCTAACTCATAAATCTCTAAATTTTGGACAACGGGCTAAGGTTGAAACGATTCGCTAGTATAAAACCGTTTTTATTGCAATTTTGCGTTTTTGTCTTTTCAAAATCGCAAAATGTGCCAAACGAAATTCGTTCTCTAATTTATTTTGTCATTGAACTTTGCTTCTTCATGAATGGGGGTCCCTTCATTTTCTTTGCGACACAGTTTTAAAGCGCCCCCATTTTGATTTATGTTGTTTTAGTCGGTACTTAAAACAGTCTCTGTGCTGCCAGTGTATTTCCGCCTTTAAACTCTACTTCTGAAGTTATGGGAATGTTCATATCCACATATACAGAAAAATATAAAAAGTATTTAAAAAAGAATGCTTTAAATCATATTGGCGGGATATTTTCCGGGATATTCCTAATAATGTTTTTTTTTTTAATTTTGTAATAGTTTGATACTTTACCTTCTAAACAGAATTCTTTAGAGAATCAGTAGCAGAATATTTGAGTAATCCTAAATTAGCGCGCAATGTAGTAAAATGAAAAAAAGAATACACCCCATCACCTCTGTTGCTTCACGAAACGCACAGAAATCTGTGTTGTAAGAGCAGAATGATAGAATATTATTACTTAGGAAAACACTAAACAATCTTAGAAATAAAATATGCACTTATTATGATCAGGTGATAGGCCTACTTTTGGCCGTCTCTCTTCAAGGATTTCAAATAGACCTCTTTTAATCACTGAACAAGTTTGGACAAGAAAATACAAGCAAGATATTGCTGAGTTTATTGCGAAACGTGATGCAGATGTTGGACTTCCATGTTTTATAAAACCTGGTCGCAAAGAGAGTGCAACTAGTCAATGATATTCTTATTTGAAGGTCCGTCGAAGCATAATTACGTACATAAAATAATGTAACAGAAAAAAAACCCCCGCAAATCATACGAAAATCTATGTCTATATTTTTTTTATTATTTGATCAAAATCAATATTTATCACACTTTCGTGTTTCGTGCAGAACAAGGTGCAAAATCCCACAAAATGAAATTAAGGCTGGTTTAAAAACGAACGTTTCGCAAGAGCCGCCTTTCTCTTTTCCGTTTTCCCGAAATGGTGGTCTTTCTTTTTACTTTTCATCTTCCAAACTGGTGTCTCTTTCTTGCATTTCAGGCAGAAGATCAGTTCTCTTGTCTTTTGAATTTCTATAAAGAAAGAAAACAACGATGTGTTGACTATTAGAAGTATTTTATAAGTATGTAAAGATATAAGGGGATTTGAAATGCATGTGATACACACCTATCATGGTCGAACAACTGCGGACTTCGGATGCTAGAGATCACATAACATTGGAATGTCCGGAATAAAAAGACGACGTTTTCGTTACAACAGTTTCAATTACCCAGAACCTCGGAAGAATCAAATGTAAATTTCAAAGTACACGCCATCATGTTCAGTAGTGTAGTTTGAACCCATCTGTTTCCCAGTTGTTCAATTCCTGCACGGTACCAAGCTTTCGATTTAGAAGCAAAGATCTCCTGGCATTCGCGCTCGACATCGTCCAAGGTAGTCAACTGAACTGATGCTACGGAGAAAACGCGCCATCGCCGGGAACAAGTGGTAGTCTGAAGTAGAGGACTGCACGGGCCGGGTCGGGCTTTTTAGTTTAAAGAACAAAGCAACGGGCCGGGCAGAGCCGGACATTTTCCCAGACACTTACAACCGGGCCAAGTTGACCGATTTTTTTTATCGCCATGGTAAAGAAGGGAAAAAGTCGTGTTTCCCGATTTCCAGGTGTGTTTAATTGTTTTGCTTTCTTTATTTACTTCCATGGCATAGCCCAGGAGGTAATCACAGAGACGAGGAGTAGCACTCGGTGTACCTGGTCTGTTTAACTATTTTGCTGGCTTTATTTACTTCCATGACATAGCACAGAAAGTAATCAGAGGCAAGGAGAGGCACTCAGTGTTTCTGGTCTGTTTAACTATTTTGCTGGCTTTACTTACTTTCATAACATAGCCCAAGGCGTAATCACAGAGGCGAGAAGAGGCACTGAGTCTTTTTACCATCTGTAGGTATAAAGATGGTAAAAACACTTTGGAGCTTGTTGACAACGGAAAGATTCGACACCGAACGAGTGTGTGTGTGGAGTGGGGGGTGGGGTGGGGGCGTGTCTCTGTATGAGAGAGTGGGACGACATCTATTGTTTTTCTCGTACCTCTAATCCCCATTGGGATTGACTCTTGTAGTGTTACCGCTTGCCAGTTCGGAGAAAGGGACATTTTATTACCCTCCTGCGGCATTTCACTCTGAAAACTTATCCGCAGCAGACCCCTGTCGATGTCTTCATGTACCCATCGTTACAAATGTAACTTCTACCATGAAATTTAAGAAATCAAAAGAAATTCGCGAAAAAAGGTGCCACATGAGAATAATACAACCTAATAGTAAGCGGGAAAAGTGATACTTGGGAGCATTTTAAACTGCTTAGTAATGCAGAAACCCTTCGGACGAAAAACTTTGCGCAGTGCATTAAGTGCAGCAATTTTTTAAGCTGTAGCAGTTCAAAATCTGAAACATCTTATCTTAAGAGACATAAAAGTGTTTCTGTTGCAACAAGTTCCTCGTCCAAATTCTCTGTTTTTAGCACGTCTTTTGTAAAAAAAGATCGTGCTTATGTTATCGGGTTGTCCGTCCGTCCGTCTGTACCCACGATATCTCTGCAACTATTAGTACGATTTGAAAAATTCTTTTTGCATTGGGAAGCTTGAAATATCCGAATGATGATCCTTTATTTCGTTTTTTTTTACGATGTACAATTTCTCCCCTAGAGGGCGTAAAAGCAGATGATGTCGAATTCAAAAATACGTTTTATTCCACATATTTGCTTCTAAACATCCGATTGAAAAAATTCTTTTATCTTTCGATTCCATTTATGTAGAAGAGTATTGTAGATATAGTTACTTTTTCAAATTACGCATAGATTTCCCGCTAAGGGGCGTAAAATTAAATTACATTTTCCGCAATAACTCTTCTTCTAAATCTCCGATTTGAAAAAACTTTCTTCAGCGGATACATCTCCTTACGGAAAATCTTTTGCATATAATCTTAAATTTTTGGTAAAGAATACTTTGGCCACCAGAGGGCATAAGTGTTAATTTTTGCTTCTGATGTATTGGCCATAAAATCTGAGCTTCTAAAATATTGATTGAAAAAACTCTTTCGTGGACTGATGCCACTCACATCGATAAACCGTTTTGGAATATTTTCTTTCCAAAATATTCTACCGTTTCTCCGCCAGGGGGCGTAGACGTATATTTTATTTTTGACAGTATCTCTACTTCTAGGAGTCCGATTTGAAAAATTCCTTCTTTGTTGGATAGTTTTTCTAGTGTGACATGTGGTTCACATAATTTCAAAATTCTCAAGTAATTCGCAGACTTTCCGCTAGGGGGCGTAAATATAAATTGCGTTTCCCCCTATATCTCTGCTTCTAAATCTCCGATTTGAAAAAAATTCTTTCTGCACTGGATACAGCTCCTGAGGGGAAATAGTTTGCACATAATTTCTAATTTTTGCAAAAAATGGTTTCGTCACCAGGTGGCGTAAATCTTAATTTCCGCTTCTGATGTATTTGCAGCAAAATATGAGCTTCCAAAATTTCGATTGAAAAAAAAGTCGTTGACCGATACTACTCATGTCGACAAACCTCTTAGGAAAATTTTCTTCTTGAAATAATGCATGGTTTCTACGCCAGGAGGCGTAGATGTGTATCTTATTTTTGTCAATATCTCAACTTCTAAGAGTCCGATTAGAAGAATTCCTGCTTTGTTGTATAGTGTTTCCGATGCGAAATGCTTTTCCTATAAATTCAAAATTTACAAGTAAATCATAGACTTTTCGCTATGGGGCACAAAGGTAAATTGCCTTTTCTGCGTTATTTCTGCTCCTAATACTCCGATTTGAAAAATTCCTGTATCGCATACAAAACCTGATGGAAAATATTTTTCACATAATTTCTGATGTTTGGTAAAGAATGGTTTGGCCACCAGGGGTCATAAGTGTTAATTTCTGCTTCTGAAGTATTTGTTGCAAAATCTGGGCTCCTGAAAACTCGACTAATTTTTTTTTCTTGGACCGATACCGCTTATATGGATAAACCTTTTGAGAATACTTTCTTCCTAAAATAATGCATGGTTTTCCCACCAGCGGACGCAAAGTCACATCTTATTTTTATCGATATCTCTGTTTCTAAGAGTTTGTAAGCTCACAATTCCGTTTACAGCAATATCTGAGGGATTAGAAACCCGATTGCAAATCTTCTTTCTTTCGTCAGATCTATTGTTTTCCATACCGGTTCTATTGACTTTGAATAGCTTTGATAAATTTAATTTGCGTGAGAACGGATTCAAAAGACGTGCTTATTCCACCCGAAAATTCGGTGTCATCTTTCTTGTTATATACTGCATAAGAGGAAATGTTTCCTGCTGCAATCAAGTATGTTAATTCGGAGTTTGTATAAAAACTAAATCGTTTAATCTCATTAAAAATTTAAATTTATGAATTAAGTAGTGTTTAGACTTGGAGTTTGAAGCATTTCAAAAACGAGCCCCCCTCCCCCCCCCCCCCCCCCTTTTTTTTACTTTTTTCTTATTGTGCGCGCAAACTAAACTGCAGGATTTTTTTTAAAGTGCGCTATACTATGAAAATTTATTTTGAACACGCTTAGTATTTTTTTCTTTTTTAAGGTTAAATTCTTCATAATTGGCTAAGTTTAGTTAATATTTTCAATAATATAACATTTAATTTTTACAATTTTATAAAATACAATAGAAACACAAAATTATAAGAAATTGACACCTAATGGATAGGGCCCAGCCTAAATAATAGCTGCAAATGACGGGCCGGGCCTTAAACGTACGGGCCTGTGCCACGCCGGGCTCACTAAATAAGGCCCGTGCAGACTTCTAATCTGAAGGGGTCAAGGTCAGGGCTGTATGCTGGATAAGGCAGCAGCTCGATGCCATTAAGACTTCAGCGACCCTCCTTGGCCTGCTTTCCTCTAGGTGCTTGTAGGTCTGTACTGAAAGTTACCACTTTCCTCCCACAAAGGTTTTATTCTAGCTGCCGTAGAAGCATGTCTTACGGGCCGACATCGAATTATGCATTCCAACTCATCTCAGATGTTGTATTAGATTTGCGACTTTAGGCCGGTCAATCCAATACCTAGACGTTCTGCTCCTCAAATTACGACGAGACAGAACTTCCTGTGAGTCAAGGCTATCAATCTTGCTGAATCAAGCAGGAGTCTGTGCCGAAGTAGCTCCACAGCGTAGGAAGCGCAGAATTATTTAGAATGCTTTCTCATCTGGAGGCCGTAAGGCTGTAGGGCGCCACATTTGACGAGCAGAGTCCATTCTAGCAGACACATCCCCAGATCTCCACAGAACTCACGTCCAAACTCAATGTATGAACAATGTAGTCTACCTTACAGAGTTATCCGAGCAAACGCCACACACTCAAATCCACTCATTCAAGCCAAAAAGTGAGCAATGTGACTTGTCACTCTCATTATCCTCTTCAACTCTTCTGTTGTCCACGAAAGGCGAGCGAAGCACCACTGAAGTCCTCATCTGGCATTTCCAGGAGTGATGCAGGGCTTGTGTGCGGCTAACCTAGAATGTTAATTGTAACCATGCAGTTCCCGTCTCACTTTCCTTGAGCAAATAGATGTTCTAGTGGCTAGTACAACGTAGCCGGCCAGTTCTGTGGCAGAGGACGTGCGTTCAGTTCGATAATTCAGTTTAGGCGGCCTGCCAGAACGTGTCTTCTCTGTAATAGCACTATCTGTTTTTCATCGATAAAAAACATCGGCGACAGTGGATTTTGGGAACATCAGAAGAGCGGCACTGATTGCTTACTCAAGTGACATTCAACCATCCTGACCCTTTGAAATTCCGGCAGCCCAGCTCCGCGCTGCATATTAGCTTTCAATGCGGTTTGCCAACGTTCGCTTTTATATACACTCACAGACAATGAAATTTGCGCAACTAGAAGAAAACATGCTACAACAGCGAAACTTTGCCAATAGCTAAAGTGCGTGCTGGTATGTACGTTTGGTGCGAGTGCGCATCACCGCACACCCTGTGGTGGCGCTGCAATCACGAACCGGCAGCCTTATAAACCGGCGTGTAGTAGATACCCGATGTAAGCGAAAAGCACCGGCCGACGCAAGCAAGAGTACAGAGTGACAAAAATGCCGAGTAGTCGCCAGAGACGTCGATCTAGGCAACTTACGGAAATTGAAAGAAGCCTGATCATCGGGCAGAAAACCGCAGGGTGGTCGGCGCGCCGTATAGCCAGTCACGTGAATCGTTATGACCGTACCGTCCGACTCTGTTGGGAGCAGTGAATACGTGACGGCACTGCCACAAGGCGCAGCGGCTTCGGACGGACCAAGAGGACCACCGGTAGAGAGGTTCGACGGATTGTGCACCAAGCACGAACGGATCCCACGGGGACCCGGTCCACTACGCAGGCAGATGTAGCGGTTCCTGTGTGTCCACGAACCATTTCGCGACGCCTCACGGAACGAATCTGCGATCCCAGTTCTCCTTACGTGTGCTTCCATTAACACCGAAAAATCGCCGGCTCCGTGTGCAGTGGTGATAGGCCAGAGCGATGTGGAACGCCACAGACTGGTGACGTGTGATGTTTAGCGATGAGTGCCGCTTCGTTTTGGGGACAGATGATCATCGTGTCCAGGTGTAAAGGTCCCCCGGTCACCGGCACAATCCCAACCTCGCTATCGAGCGCCACACCTCCTCCACTGCAGGCTTTATGGTCTGGGAAGCCATTGCCTACGATAGCCGATCAGCTCTAGTAGTGGTACGTGGATCATTGACTGGCCAGCTGTATGGGGATAAAAGGATGAAATCCTACGTCCCCACGCGCTCTCATTCTTGGCCGGGATTCCATGTGCGCTATACGATAATGCCCGCCCGCACATGGCTCGTGTTGCCCAGGACTGGCTACGTCATGTCCAGACACTTCCATGGCCTGCCTGCTCCCCGGACATGTGCCCTATCGAGCATGTGTGGGACCAGTTGAAACGCCAGCTGCCACCGTGCCGCACTATCCGAGATTTGGAGCAGCTAATTGCCAAAGAATAAGATGGAGAGGTAACCTTCAGAAATTAGAGGTGCTAAATGGTGGACTTAAGCTAAGAATCAAGGAAGTTGGAAAAAACTGGGGGAATCCTATACCCTGTAGTGGGTGTTAACACGCTATGATGAAGAAAACGATCCTAATTGGAGATGAAAATTTCTCGTGTTAAACTTCAAAAGCAGGAAGACCAGTTGTTCAGCTTGAAAGTACGTCGACAGATTTGTCGCATTTTAAAACATACAATCAGGTATTTTTGAGATATTGTTTACTTTAGGACGTTTCCGTAGCGAATCAGCAAAATATTGAATATCTTCCTATTTTTTTACTTTTAATCCAGTTTTTCACTTTATTCTTAAAATCCAATGCTTTCCTTAGTAGAGCATTTTTAACGCATTTCCTATAATTTCCTCCATTCCTTTCAAGTTGCCTTGCTTTTCCCCTTATAATTCATAGCAGGTAGATATGAACGTCGCTTTGTATATTTTTATTCCTCGAAACTTCCTTCGTGTACGCAAATCTAAAGGAATTACAGCTTTTTCTAAATATCAGAACCGAAATATTTAACAAATGCAGCTCCTAACGCTACCAGTTGCCCATGTAGCACTTTTTCGCAAGATTAAAAAAAATGTCAATTTGATGTTGTCGAAAGCTTCAAATAAGTTATTATGAAGGAATTTCGTATAAGTGACAAACCTAATTTGCATCAACACATGAGTAAATAAGCAAATACCTGCGTTCTTGGAGCTGTTCTTTGTTGTTTCTTCTGACATACAAGACGATGGAATACAGTACAGCGGTTACAGCACATATCGTCCCCAATACTCGGTACGCAATTCTACCTCCGTACTTGCTCATGATAAATCCTCCAATTAAACTTCCAGTTCCTCTTCCTGTATTGCATCATACAACATTCAGTGTAATCACATCATGCACTGGACTCAAACAAAAGTCTAAGTGTATTTGCATCATAACAACTATACACAACATGCAATAAAATGACAAGCATTAATTATTTTTAAATTAAAAGGTTATCAAAAATGGCGCAAGAAAATAGTGACTAGTTTCTGAAGAAGTTTACGGCACAAGGTGAAAACTTTAACAGCAATAATGTGTCATATCCGAAACTACGGCTCTTGTTTTCCGAATAGGCAAAGAATTCTGAGCTAATTTTTATGGTTGAAATATAGGAATCTATCAAATTAAATTATGCATTCAGTATCTCGGTTTGTAAAATTTTTCTCCATATGAAAATTCCACATGAAACAATTGCTTTTGTTATGATGCATTCAAGTTACTTCTGCGAGGGAACAGCGAATTATCATGCAGATATGATGAAATGGATCCTTTTTTAAAACATATTGAGTAGCTCACTTTCATAGGATATCAGGACTTAATTTTCGTTGAAGCAGTTTTTTCTGAAAACCGGACAAATTAACATCACTTGAGTTTTAATATTTGAAGTTGCAGTAATGGATATACAGTAGAAATACCACTCAAAATTTCTAGATTTAAAAAATCTCTGGTGTTAGGACGGGCTTAAGAAAATGAATAAAAGTGTGGAATTTTGTTTAAGGATAATGTCATACGAACTGGCCAAGCGGTAGCTAGTTCATCGATTTTGGGTACAGGTGAAAACAGAAAGGAACACATGTTCAAAAACAGGGTACAGGACCTTCTAGAAGCTTCGACGAAAGTCCCGATGGGCTTCTCGTAGATGGCTTAGGCAAACAGGTTCTGCACTTCTTTCTCATATTTGTAGCACTTGTCGGCCTCACGTGGTACCTCGTACATTTCTTAATTTCTCAAATTTGTAGTGTTGTTGGACCTCACGTGGTTCCTCGTACAGTTCATTTCTCAAATTTGTACAGTTGCTGGGCCTCACGTGGCTCTTCGTACAGTTCTTCATTTCTCCAATTTGTAGTGTTGCTGGGCCTCACGTAGTCCCTCGTATAGTTTATTCCTCAAATTTGTAGAGTTGCTGGGCCTCACGTGGTACCTCGTACATTTCTTAATTTCTCAAATTTGTAGTGTTGTTGGACTTCACGTGGTTCCTCGTACTGTTCATTTCTCAAAATTGTACAGTTGCTGGGTTTCACGTAGTCCCTCGTAAAGTTCATTTCTCAAATTTTTAGTGTTGCTGGGCCTCACGTGGCTCCTAGTACAGTTCTTCATTTCTTCGATTTGTAGTGTTGCTGGGCCTCACCTGGTCCCTCGTATAGTTCATTCCTCAAATTTGTAGAGTTGCTGGGCCTCACGTGGTACCTCGTGCAAGTCTTCATTTCTCAAATTTGTAGTGTTCCTGGGCCTCACGCGGTCTCTCGTACAGTTCTTGATTTTTTATCTTCCCGAGTGTTTTTAGTGATGTCGTGCACTGGCCATTCTGCAGTTATGCATTTTTTTACTTATAAGTAGGTTTTGAGATGCTAAAAACAGAAAAATATTATTTTTTTGGGCTAATAAATTAAAAAAATATTTCATAAAAGCAGAAAAATATTTGCAAGAAATAGAAATATATTTTCTTTACCGATAAAGTAGCCACTTATTTTTGGTGATAAAAGGAATGTTACTACTCAACTTACTAATCATCTGATAGAAAAAGTTCTTCTGGGTTGCAGTGGACAACAAATGCCATCTCTAGATTTTCCGTTGCAAAATTATGCCTATTGTCACGAAACAATGATAAATGAATGAGACTACTGAATACTGAAACTGAAAGAACGATATTGCCTGACCAAATCAAAGCTTGCAACTGGAGAAAATGTTCGCCACCCCGGTGGCGCAGTGGTCTGAGCTCTGGCGTGTGATCATTCATCAGAGATGGGTCAGGGTTTGAATCCCGGTGACCCATGGATGTTGGGTTTGTCTTTCGGCACTGGCTCTCTCCCTTCCCTGGAACCTGTGCCTTAAATTAGGGACGGGCGACTGCTTATAGCTCATTGAGTTGCTCACGGTGGTCGTTAAACTTCAATCCAAAAAGAATAAAAAAATTGTCTTGACTTATTTTCCTTGTGGAGAATAATGTCGCATCCATTTAGGTTTTTGATTGGATGCTGTCACGTTTTTGTTACTTTTCTTGGGTTTCGGATTTGAAGCATCCTTTTCACTCACAAACTCGCAGTGAAGAGAAAGAACACTCGCTAAAACTTAACACAGATTTATTCGGCACAGCATGCAGCTTTTAGAAACAATTAACTCAGTGTGCTTTTAAACTGCATTATAGAACTTAAAATTATATATAAATAGAGAAAAATGTCGCAGAAAAATCATGCTGGACGCAGCAATTAAAAAAACCCCATCATTAACAACAACTACTATAACGCGAACTGCGTGTTGGACTTTGAAACCTATTCATGTGCTTCCTAAGCTTTCGTGGGTACCGTAGAACTTCCGGTTTTGCTTCCCGGCGGGAAGAGAAGACGTCAGTCGCCAACGTAGAGGCTCCGATGAAACGAGTCCAGACGGCCGTAAATTCAGTCTGATCGTTACAATTCTGCAACTTTTTTCTTTTCTCGCTGAATTTTTACTTCGGGTTTATTTACACAGAAAAAAGTAGAAAAGAAGGAAACATGCAAATTTATGTACTTACTACGAAATGTTGGAAAATATGTATTTACATACAAAATTTCAAAAATGTGTTTATATGTAAAAATATTTATTTACTTAGAAAAATCCGTACCCTACTTATCACTTCATTTAATTTCGCACCTCCTGATGTTCGATAATCCATTTATGAGATAGGGTCCTTGAAAGAATGAAACAAAACTTGAAATGGCTTAGGCCGCCCCGGTGGCGCAGTGGTCTAAGGCGCTGGCCTCTGATCATTCGTCCGTAAGGGGTCTGGGTTCGAATCCCGGTGAGGCATGGATGTTGTGTTTGTCTTACGGCACTGGCTCTCTCCCTTCCCTGGAACCAGTGACCCTAAATTAGGGACGGGCGACTGCTTATAGCCCATTGAGTTGCTCACGGTGGTCGTTAAACCTCCAAACAAAAAAAAAAAAAAAAAAAAAAAAAGAAATGGCTTAGACAACAAAATAAAACTGAGCAACAAAAAAACTGTACAGAAATCAGCCGGCAAGGTCTTCATGATGCAAAGCAGTTGCAAAACCTTTATCGCAAAAATGTCAGTTCCCTATATGTAATTCAACAGGCGAAAGAATCCAGATTCTATTTTGTAGGTAACAATTATCTCAATTTTGCAACTGACAGAGTTCTTTTTTTTTTTTTTTGATTGGAGGTTTAACGACCACCGTGAGCAACTCAATGTGCTATAAGCAGTCACCCGTCCCTAATTTAGGGTCACTGGTTCCAGGGAAGAGAGAGAGCCAGTGTCGTAAGACAAACACCACATCCATGCCTCACTGGGATTCGAACCCGGACCCCGTTCGGACGAATGATCAGAGGCCATCGCTTAGACCACTGCGCCACCGGCGCGGCCTGACAGAGTTCATGCGTTTTCCTTCATCACAGTAGCTTCTGTCAAAGGAAAGAAATGATTGTGTGACATATGTGAATTTTTCTGCTTTTGACCCAGAACATCATCAAACTTTCATTCTTAATACAGGTGCTTTTTCCTTATCCTACGCATGGTCGATTTGCAGAATTCAATGACGTGCATGGTTTGCATCTGTCATTTCAATATTGCTCGAGGATAAAAACCCTTCTTAGATGACCCACTTACGAATAGGTTTCGATTCGTAGTTTTCTTACCTGTTGGACTATTGCCGTTTATGTACTCCTACGTTTGGAATTCTGCTAGTCATTGACTTTATCGACCAGAGCTTATGAAATACATTTCTGGATTCCTCTAGCATCTGGTCTTCACCTGGAGTACTAAACCCAGAATTTGAACCTTTGCTTCAGCAGATGACCAACTCTATGATGAGCCCCAATATTTCTACCATGTCGTTAGTCGATTTCACAGACAGCTTCAAATATACGAAGCCATGGAATTTTCACTTGTATGAACCGATGTCTGTTCTGGGAGGATTCCACCTGAGATTACATGAGTACAGCGGAGGTGAATTTTGTGTATGCACCTCTCCTGTTACACACATAGTGAAAACCTCGTCTATTCTACATGTGGTCAAAACCTCGTGTACTCCACATATAGTCGAAACTTCATCTGCTTCTACGTACGTGCAGTCGAAACCTTATCTGCTACACGTGCAGTCGAAAAGTCAGCTGCTCTACACGCAATCGAAACTTCGTCTGCTCCACATGCAGTCGAAACTTTATCGGTGTGTGTGTGTGGATTTCCTTAGTGTACTGTAAACTTTGGTTGGTTTGGAAGTTTAGCGACCACCGTGAGCAATTAAATGGGCAGTCGCCCGTCCCTAATTTAGGGCCACTAGTTAAAAGGGAGGGAGAGAGACTATGCCTTAAGACAAACACATCATCCATGCCTCACTGGGATTCGTACCAGAACCTATCTCGGAAAATGACTATAAAAATGGCATTGCCCCATCGGGGCGGCATAGTAGGCTTACTCGTTTTTCGGCGAATCGTGACAACACTGTTCTGTGGGGCGTCTTGCTCAGCGGGGTGTCTTTTTTGGATTTGAAAAGAGACTGTTTTCCTGGTCCTCTTCGGGTACGGAGAAGTGGCCACCGGAGAATTGGACACATTGCAATTTCAGTGCCATAAAATTGTTCTGCATAAAAAAATTTCGTGTGGCTATATTCCCCACTACTTGAGCAACTATCGTTCATATATAATTTTTTAATGTTTCTTTTTCAGTAAGAAATTTAGACATTTCCATGATTTTCGGAGCTAAGACTAAGCGGAGAACCGGCCACCGGAGAACTGACCACCGGAGAAGTAGCCACCCGGAGAACTGGCCACAAAAATTTTAAGGGGCCGTATAAAAATTGCGTTCTGGGCTGCTCCGTGGCCCCAGAACGCAAGATTGGTTATCTGACACACATAAAATGTCCGTAATTTCGTATTTTCTTATTTCCGATATTTTTTATAAACTATAACTAAACAAATTCTTTGCGAGTATGAGCAAACCCAGGAAACTTGTCGGGGGCGGGAGAAGGGGGGGGTTAAAACCTAAAATATGAAAAATAAAGAATTTCTGGGCCGATCCGGAGATTTTCAGCCATTACAGGCTACAAGTCATCGAATTGTCTGAGGGCATCTGCTGCCTCGGGAAACTAGTCGGGGGGGGGGCAATACCAAGAGTGTAAAATATGAAAAATTCCTCGTCCGATCGGGAGATTTTTGGAATTTACAAGCTACAACTCGACACATTGTTTGAAGGCATGTGCCTACTCAGCAAACCTGTGTATGTGAGGGGCGGGGGGCGGGGACACTGAAAGTGTACAATATGAAGAATTTCTCGTCCGATCGGGAGATTTTCAGTATTTTTTCAAGCTGCAACTCGACAAATTGTCTGTTCTCAGCGCATGTGCCTACGCAGCAAACCCGTCCGGGGGGGGGTGTAATTTCAAAAGAAAGTGTAAAATATGAAGAATTTCTCGTCCGATCGGCAGATTTTTGGCATTTACAACTGGACACATTATTTGAGGTTATGTGCCTACTCAGCAAACCTGTGTGTGTGAGGGGGGAGGGCATATGAAAAGTGTAAAATATGATGAATTTCTTGTCCGATCGGGAGATTTTCAGCATTTAGCATCTACAACTCGACACATTATCCGAAGGCATGTGCCTACTCAGGAAACCTGTCGTGGGGCGGAGGTTGTAGCTTGTAAATGCTGAAAATCTTCGGATCGGACGAGAAATTCTTCATGTTTTACAGTTTTGGTATTAACCCGCCTCCCCCACCGCTCACCCCCACCCCGACAGGTCTCCAGAGAGAGTAGGTACGTACGCTCAGATAATATGTCGAGTTGTAACTTGTAAATACTGAAAATCTCCCGATCGGACGAGTAATTCTTCATATCTTACAGTTTTGTATTAACCCCCACCCCCGGTTTGCATAGTAGGCACATGCCCTCAGAAAATGTGTCGATCTGTACGTAGCTTGTAAATGCTGAAAATCTCCGGATCGGAGGAGAAATTTTTCATATTTTACAATTTTGGTATACCCCCCCCGACAGTATGCTGAGTAGGCACATGCCGTCAGAAAATTTGCCAAGTTGTAGCTTATAAATGCTGAAAATCTTCCTATCGGACGAGAAATTTTTCATATGTTACACTATTGGTATAAACACCCCTCCCAACCAGACAGGTTTCCAGAGTAGGCACATCATACGCTCAAATAATGTGTCGAGTTGTAGCTTGTAAATGCTGAAAATCATCTTAGGATGGGTCGAGAAATTCACCATATTTTACACTTTTGGTATTAACAACCCCCTCCCCCTGCCCCCTGGTTTGCATAGTAAGCACATGTCCTCAGAAAATGTGTCGAGTTGTACGTAGCTTGTAAATCCGATCGGACAAGGAATGTTTCGTATTTTACAGTTTTGGTAACCCCCCCCCCCGACAGGTTTCCAGAGTAGTCACATGCGCTAAGATAATGTGTCGAGTTGTAGCTTGTAAATGATGAAAACCTCCCGATCGGACCAGAAATGCATTATATTTTACACTTTTGGTACCCCCCCCCAAGTTTCCTGAGTCAGTACATGCGCTCAGATAATTTGCAGACTTGTAGTTTGAAAACCCTGAAATCTTCTGTTGAAATGTACGTCATAAACATTTTTTTCTAAAAAATACATTAATTATCGCAATTAAGAAAAGACGAAATTTCGGAAACTTTATATGACTCAGATAAGCAACCTCTGGGGGTCGTGGGCATGAAGCGGTCAAAAACGCAATTTTTATACGACCCCTTAAAATTTTTGTGGCCAGTTCTCCAGGTGGTCAGTTCTCCGGTGGCCACTTCTCCGGGTGGCCAGTTTTCTGGTGGGCAGTTCTCCTACACCCGGTCCTCTTTCGTTGTATTCCCAGCCATATTAAGTATAATGTTTCCATAATAAAGTAATCGCTGCTTTGGTTAGTTTGATTTTCCATTCCAAATTAATTTTCGCCATTCGAATCAAGAGCATAAAACCTGAGCCAGTGTTGCTTTTCCATGAACATTCCAAGTTTGACGATGTATCTTTCCATGAACACTAAAACAACAATGACCACGGATGCCTAAAGATTATTCTTAGATTTCCACTCTGGCAAAACATCCCATACAGCACAAAATGTTTCAGATATGTATCAATAATGTTTTAATCTTTCATTTTCGTTACACTTTCATAGAGATCTTACAAGTACGTTTCAGCAACATCTGTTTTGGAACATAACTCTTTGTACATTACGGTTACGTTAAAAATAGCATTCACCGATAATACTGTTTTATACTTTCCATTGCACATAATTGTTACCTTATTGTTACGTTCCGGCGATATTTAAGATTTTTGGTTTGGCAACGGCGTGGATGTGCATGCGCATTTATGCCATTTCATGGAAGCACTCTCGTAGTCGTATTTCCATGTGCTACTGGGATAGATATTCTTTAGTAATACTGTCGTACTCGAGTTAGCTAGTTTGTTGATTTAATATTTCATCCCTTTTTTTTAGTGATTCAAGATCATCAGAAAGTAAGTAATTGTTTTGATTATTATAATTCTTAAATTCTGAAAAGCATTTTATAAAATCTAAGTGGATGGCTGTGTAGTTGTATTAGTATACTATACCAGCATGTTTTTTTACTTGAAAGCTAAGAAATTTCATATTGTAGGTATTTAGAGAAATAACGAATTTGATTTTCTTTTCTTTTTTTGCTGAAATATAGTCTATTCCACATGTATAACAGAAATTCGACAACCTCATTTGGGACCGATTTTTATTTCTTTTGTTATCAATATATAATTGTTCCCAATCGACAGCGGACTGCGTTGAACCTGCGAAAACGTAAACAACTCGTAATACGACAGTTGTTGCTTTTGAAACAGCTGTCGAGTGTAATATTTTTTATTGTGATTTTACAAACTTTATTAAAACTATAGTGTTCAACGTAGTAAATACGAAGCAATAATATGATGATGCCACAAATATCTTTCAAATACGTAACAGTAATGTAACGAAGTTACAAATATTTTTCAAATGCGTAACAGTAACATGAAATTGGTATGTTGAAGTTACAAAGACTTTTCACTGTAACGTATCGGTTATGTTTCTAAGTTATGTAACGTTTCAGGACAGTTTGATGTAACCGTAAGGTTTCTGAAACATTATTGTTACATTGCGCAACGTATCTGAAAAGTCGCAATGTTTCAGCGCTACGTACTTGTAACATATACGAAATATTCTGTGCTGTGTGGGCAGTGGTTGGGATGCCTAAAAGATGAACAGCCACAACCGACTAATTAGGGAACTTTTGCTTTACCAGTTTAAACTCGGCCACAACGCTGAACAAGCAATACGAAACATCTGCCAAGCGAAAGGGGAAGGTTGCGTGGACAACAGCACCGCAACCAGATGGTTCAAGAAATTTCTCTCAGGTGACAGAAACTTTGACGATCAGCCAAGGTCAGGAAGGCCGCGAACCGTGGATTCGGAGGACGTCAGGCATGGCCGTAGAGGCAAATCCAACAACCAGCACTCGGAGATTATCAGGCGAGTTGGGCATATCACAGACCAACCTGGTTCGTCATCTTCAGGAACTCGGCAAGGTCTACAGGAGCTGTCGCATTGTCCCTGACGAACTAAAGCCAGCTGAAGCAAACCGCCGAGTGGAAGTGTGCACGAAACTCCTAGAAAACCCTCACGATGTAGGTTTCATCAAGAGAATTGTTACGTGCAATGAAAAATGGGTCCATTTCCGTAATCCTAACACACAACGGCAGTGGTTGAATATACTAAAAAATAAATATACTCGCGCTGCAACATGAAAAAGAAGAATAAAAATGCATGTGTATATCGTTTTTTTTTACAGAAGGGTTTTGAATCCTAAAACTTAAATTAGGGAAAAAGAAATGATGCAACTTACATGATATCTATGTTACAAAGAAGTCCGAAGTAGGAACCTGTTACGCCTACATTTTTCAGTACTCTTTAAAACGTTCAGTTCTGTAATTTATCGCAGCATGGCTCATAGCCGAATTGGGAATTTAAAGTCCATATACCCAAAGGTTTCTGGATATTCTTTTCTCCATTTCGAAAATTTATTTATTTCAATTTTAAAAATTCCTTTGTGGATGTCTCACTCGCCACGGTTTGAAGACCCCTGCTCTAGATAAAGCCTTGAGTGATTTGCAATAAGTGGCACAGAATTCTTGATGAAAGTCTGAAACTGGTCAGGCCAGGCCGTAAACGAAATTTTGAACCGGTCTGGGCCGGACTTTTCTAGACGGCCTTGGAAGACCCCTGCTCTAGAGAAAGAATTGAGTGATTTGCAATAAGTGGCACAGAATTCTTGATGAAAGTCTGAAACTGGTCAGGCCAGGCCGTAAACGAAATTTTGAACCGGTCTGGGCCGGACTTTTCTAGACGGCCTTGGAAGACCCCTGCTCTAGGGAAAGACTTGAGTGATTTGCAATAAGTGGCACAGAATTCTTAATGAAAGTCTGAAACTGGTCGGGCCGGGCTGTAAACTGAAAATTTTGAGCCGGGCCGGGCATTCTAAATTAAGATCCGTGCGGACCTGTGAAATATGCCCTCGTTTAACAGACTATCCCACACAGCACAGAATATTTCGCATATGTTACAAGTACGTAGCACTGAAACTGTGAGACTTTTCAGATACGTTGCACAATGAAACAATACTGTTTCAGAAACCTCACGGTAACGTCAAAATGTCCTCAAATGTTACATAACTTTGAAACAAAACCGATACGTTACAGTGAAATGTCTTTGTAACTTTAACATACCAACTTTATGTTATTGTTGCGTATTTGAAAGATATTTGTTACTTCGTTACATTACTGTTACTTATTTGAAAGATATTTGTGGCATCATCATATTACTTTTTCGTATTTACTACGTTGAATATTATTGTTTTAATAAAGTTTGTAAAATCACAATAAAAAATATTACACTCGACAGCTGTTTCAAAAGCAACAACAGTCGTATTACGGGTTGTTAACGTTTTAGCAGGTTCAATGCAGTCCGCTGTCCATTTGGAAACAGTGGCGGCGTTTATATATTGATAACAAAAGAAATAAAAATAGGCCCAAAATGAGAGTGTCGAATTTCTATTACACATGTCGAATAGACTATATTTCAGCGAATAAAAGAAAGATAATCAAATTCGTCATTTCTCTAAACACCTACCAATATGAAACTTCTCAGCTTCAAGTAAAAAAACATGCTGGTGTAGTATACTAATACAACAACACCCATCCACTTAAATTTTATAAAATGCTTTTTATAATTGAAAAATTATAATAATCAAAACAATTACTTACTTTCAAATGATCTTGAATCACTAAAAAAAGGATGAAATATTAAATCAACAAACTAGCTAACTCGAGTACGACAGTATCACCAAAGAATATCCCAGTAGCACGTGGAAATATGACTACGAGAGTGCTTCGGTGAAATGGCATAAAGAGAGCTTGAAGAGAGCCAAGGGACATCTGAGTAAGGAAAGCAAAGATTATGGCTCTGAGAAAAGAAGATGGTTGTGTAACAAGAAATAGAGGTGAAATTTTGACAAGAGTGAAAGATTTCTACTCAAAACTATATGAAAGGGATGATACATGTACTTCAGACATGACAAAAGGTACCAGTACCAGAGTTCTTCCAGTTCTTCCAGTCCTCCCAGCAGAAGTTGCACATGCAATCAAGAACATGAAACGGGAAAAAGCTCCAGGAGAAGATGGAATTACCGTAGACATAATACAAGAAGCAAGTGGAGAAATTGATACAGTACCTGCCCAAGTTTTCACTCGATGCCTTAATGAAGGGAAGGTTCCTGAGAATTGGAACAATGCTACAATGATCCTGCTACATAAAAAAGGTGACATTGAGGATCTCAGGAACTACATACCTATCAGCCTCCTATCAGTGGTTTATAAAATCTTCACGAAAGTTCTTGCACACCGCTTGACGGTGACACTGAACATGGCTCAACCGAGAGAACAAGCTGGATTCAGGAGTGGCTACAGCACAATAGATCATATCCACGAACTGAGAGAACTAATTGAAAGAGCGAGGGAATATGAACTTTCATTATGCATGGCTTTTATCGATTATGAAAAGGCCCTTGATTCGGTGAAACCATCAGCAGTTACTATGGCTTTGAAATCCCGCGCTATTGAAGATGCCTACATTAATATTATAACATCTATGAAAATGCAAGTGCAAAGATTCGGTTATTTAAGAATACAGCACCCATAAAAATTGGAAAGGAAGTGAGACAAGGTGACACTATATCCCCCAAACTCTTTAATGCCACATTGGAAAATGTCTTTCAATCACTGAACTGGGAAAACAAAGGGATAAAGATTAATGGAGATTATCTAACTCACCTTCGTTTTGCTGATGACGTGGTCGTTTTGGCAACTACCCCATCAGAGCTGCAGAGTATGATCCAGGAACTTGCTGAGAAGAGTGAAGAAGTGGGATTAAAAATGAACTTTCAGAAGACAAAAGTGATGTATAATGCTTTTACAAAAAATGAAAATTTATCGACTGATGGGAAAAAGCTGGAGATAACCAATATCTACATTTATCCTGGACAGGAGATATCAAGTGAGGGACACATTAATGAAGAAATTAATCGGCGTATAAAACTTGCCTGGAGAGCTTGTGGAAGAAACAGTATAGTCTTCAAGAGCAATATGCCATTATGTCTTAAAAGAAAAGTGTTTTATCAATGCATCCTTCCAGTGCTTACGTATGGTGCAGAAACATACAAAGACTACAGACCACTCAAAGAAGCACCGATAGATGCATGCTTGGTGTAACCAGGAGAGATAAGAAGAGGAACTCGTGGATCCGAAAAATGACAAGAGTGGAAGACATCATGATCAGAGTAAAATCCCTGAAATTGCAATGGGCTGGACATATTGCCAGAAGTACAGACCGTCGATGGACAGCCGAAATTTTATACTGGATTCCAAGGAACAGGAAAAGACCCAGAAGAAGACCACATGTGAGATGTGTGGATGAAATTCGAAAGTATGCGGGAGTAACATGGAGGAGACTGGCACAAGACAAACTGTAGTGGAAGAAACTTGGGGAGACCTTCCTTCGTCCATCAGTGGATTGATAATGGTTGACAATGATGATGAGGATATATATATATATATATATATTCACCACAGTTAGACAGACACTATCGCTGACAGATTATGACAGCTTCCACGACTGCCACTAACGCACACACCTGTCTGCTAGCTCCAGATTTTATTTTCTTTATATGTCTGATAAGTACAATTAATTACAAATTTATAGCTCTGTGTTTTGGTCATACTCATTACCGAGCAGTGGGTTGGTGAAAAATGGCACTTTATGGCAGACAGTGCTTAGAAAGATAGATAATTTGAAATCCCTCAATCAGATATTATATTCCGTTCTCAGCTTGTCAAACATGTACACGTCATTCACTCTTGACCCCAACACTGCTGCCAACATGACATTCAATGAGTGAGAAAACCTAACGTTAAGGTTGAAACACTAAAAGAGGACGAACTCAGAATTTCCATAGAGAAAGAAAACTAAAATGAAAGTTGAATTAGAGTATACATCATAAAGTGGAAAAAAATAGGTAGTATTCCTGACATTGCGCTCATCAGTGGTTAAGAGTGCAGTACTTCCATTGCAATGGCTTGTGTTGTTTTATCCACAGCCTAACTCGAAACAAGAACGATCAAATCTAATAACTCATGACTTTCCACTCATGCAGTGTGTGCGAATACGATAATCACTGAGTCAGAGAAGGTTTTGTCCGATTTTCCGAGCTATATTTCTCCTAGACGGAAAGTGTTCAATTTCGACTTTCCTAAATGAAGAATTGTGATCACATTTAAATTTCCGATGAATTAAAATTATTATTAACCCTTTAACGACCATAACGCACAAAACGCCCGTACATACAAACGAACATAGCCGCCCAAAAAGCCTGTCTAGAGTGAGTCAGATTTCCTACCCTTAGTAGTTCTTTAAATTTGCGCGACCAATGAAGGATCAGCAGGAGTCCCCGTCAATCACCATTGTTGTTACTAAAAAAGAAGTGAAAAAACAGACAGTTTCGGGCGTTATGGTATTTAGAGTGATACTAGATTTTAGAGTCATGGTCTTTAAAGGGTTAAAGCGAATTTCAAACACGATATGGAAACTAAAGGAAGCATTTGTACCACATGCCTTCTTCAAAAGAAACCGTACATAGATATCGCGCTTACACTCTGGAGGTAATTATTTACTAAACCATCTAAAATTTGTTAGTTGCTACTTAAACGCAACCAGATCAAAAGATGGATAGAATCGTACATCAGAAATAATCCGTAAATCATTTGGAGAAAGCTTCAGGAAAATTTTTGACTGAGGGACACGTTATACAAGGTATTTCAAAATGATTGCCCCGATTACAAATAACAATAACGTGTTTATGAAGATAAATAGACAACTGATAGCCCTACACAAGACAGAAGGAAGTTTAGAATTTTATTGGAACTTACTACTGTGGGGCTATGGACGCCGGAAAGTGAGCTGCCCGTGCGTCTTGAACAAAATTCTTCCGAACCCTTGGATTGGTCGTTGTGGACAGGACGACGGGGTTTTCTGCAAGTGGCCCTTCTGGTCTCCGGATCTTACTCCTTGTGGCTTATTTTTGTGGAGGTATGTCAAAGACCATGTGTATGTGCCACTTTTGCCGAGAACACTGCAAGAACTAAAGATGCGCATTCAGTGCACTGACATCAGTGACTACGGACATGCTTCATAATGTATGGCGTGAAATGGATTACCGTTTAGATGTTGTCCACGTGACCCCGGGGAGTCACATAGAACATTTGTAAGACATGGAAACAAAATTCTAAACTTCCTTCTTTATTGATCAACAATGTGATCTCTGTATCTATGTTCATAAAACAGCAGGTACTGTCATTTGTAACCGGGCAATCATTTTGAATTACCCTGTAGAAAATACTAGTTTAATAACAAGAACACAAAGATTTCGCGTCAAGTTGACACCAACTGATAAAAGAAATATATATATATATATATATACAGGATATATATACTGTAAACAGCAACTCACCTGCACCAAAGTGAAGTGCACCCGCTATGGAAACAGCTGTAGCTGTGAATCCTGGTGGAGCCGTTTCGTGAGAGTGCAAAACTACAGCTACCCAAAAGAGATAGATTGTCAAAACTCCCAAAGGCTGATACAGAAGTGACAGCCACGGATTTGTCAAATATGAGAAACCAATGAAATGAATCATATATGCTCCCAGTGACAACAGGACGATATTAGTTTTACCAATACTCTTTATGAACCAATGGGATGTGAAAAGGAATGGTAGACTCGAAACACCTGCAATTGCGGGATTGAGGCCCATTAAAACTCCAGAAGCACCTAGCTCTCCTTCTAAGTAAAAGTTTGTAAGTAATATGTTGAAACCCCACATTGTTCCACATACCACTACCACTAAAAGATACATAACTCTATCGAGGTTTTTCGAATACCTGAAGAATTTAACCAAAATATTTTTCGTTCGTGGTTGTGCCTTTACGTCGAGTTTCCAGGCTGCAAAGATCACCACTACGATGAGGGAATCAAATAGGAAAAACACTACATCGTACCTCTTTGATTCTGTCTGAGAGCTTATAACAGAGACAAGTGCACCAGCCATTGAGGAGCAAACAAGAATCCCTATAACTGACCACAAGCGCTGCCGCCCATAGTGAGATCCATGGTACTTTACCATGGACATAGCCGTGAAATCGAACACCCTGTAACAGTTGCCTGAAAACGCGTGATAGGAAATGAGCGCTATAAAGGAAATAATGAACATTTTCAATTTTTCATAATTTTGGCAATGTGCTTTGCTGGTAAATGCAGTGTTGTTCTGTTTGCAAGATGAAGTGCATTCGGTTGCTATGTGAGAGGAGCAGAAGGCACTGTTATTCAGTTTAAGGGCCTCGTTTCCATTAACGCATAACGAAGGAATCTCAGTTCCAGAATAGTTTTGCTGGATGTTCAGATTATAAGTCAAACCCTGTTGTTTTAGCAAATCACAATGTGAAATATAATCCTGGAAACAGAATCCGCTCAGGGATTGCAGATCTGCGCAGTGGAAACTACAGTGCATCAGAGAGTTTGCTCTATCCGAAATGTCACAGGATGTTACCAGTGATCCATTGCTTATGTTTCGGGATGTGCATGTAATAAATGCATCGTGACAAGGATCTGACTTCAGTTCAGGTAGGAACAGCATGCTATTAACCGAAACCACAGTTAGGAATAAGTTTAGGAAAAGAATTGGTTTGCCTCGTCCTAATTTGTCAGCTAACATGCCTGATACCGTACTTCCCAGTATCTGAAACAGAGGACAGAATGACAGAATGAATGAAATTTCTCCAACCGGTAATCCACGTTGCCTAAGGAAGATTCCACTGAAAGCTGTGAGGGTGCCAGTTGCTGTAAGAAAAAAAGTAAGACCTTGTGAAACTTAGTAATAATGAAAACACTTCAAAGCAATCAAAGTAAAGATCAATTACAAAAGTGCAGTTTATTTTGTAACGTACCAGGAGATGTGACGTACCTGCCAGAAGGACGCACACGACATAAAGGCAGATAGGAATCAGAATAAAATGTCGGCGTAGCTGAACTGGTAGAGTGACTTATTCCGGAATGAGGGGATCCGGGTTCGAATCCTGGCGTGGACAGAAATGACGGAGAAATTTACTTCGTTATAATGGCGCCCGAACTATCCGGATGACCCGACCGTTCACAATCTCGCAATGGTGTGATGTTATTTCCACACCGCGAGATAGGAAAAATAAGAGCAGCACTTCGAAAAAGAAAAAAAAAATTAAGGGGGAGATGATGTAACGTACCAGGAGATGTGACGTACCTGCCAGAAGGACGCACACGACATAAAGGCAGATAGGAATCAGAATAAAATGTCCGCGTAGCTCAACTGGTAGAGTGACTTATTCCGGAATGAGGGGATCCGGGTTCGAATCCTGGCGTGGACAGAAATGACGGAGAAATTTACTTCGTTATAATTTTCTACAACGGAAGTCGAAGATTGTGCGATCACTTCTTGTTCAGTCTTCAGTGAAAGAAAGTTGGTATCGCTAAAAATCTACACTAGTAAGAGCCTTCTTTTTCGTCAAAGAGTAACTCTGAGCCCATTGTTGCTATGACAACCGCTGGTGCATAGCCATTCGTCACCTCAAAGGAAAGGTGCGATTATACGCGATAATTTGAGTAGAACGAAGGAAGATGTTACATACAAGCAATTTGTTTTGTGTTTTACGTGTATGCGTTATGCCCCATTGATACAACGGCCATTCCATAAAATCTGAGAGTAAAATCACACAAAATGAAGAAATATAGGTACAATAAAAATATGTTATTCTTTCCCAAAGTAACTTTCCTCATGTGATATGTAACGGTCACATCGTTCAATCCACTTTTCAAAGCATGTGGCGAAGGCAATTTGTGGAAGCTGTTTTAGCAACCCCTGTATATCTTGAATAACGTCAGCATCTGTGTTGAATGTTGCGTCATTGAACTTTTCCTTCATCGTTGGAAACAAGCAGAAATCACACGGGGCGAGATCAGGACTGTAGGCAGGCTGTGGTATGATTTCAATACTGCATCTTGTTAGAAACAGTTGAATATAAGCAGCCACATGTGGGCTGTCGTTATCATAGAGTAGGGTCCACTTGCCCACCAGTTACGGTCACTTAATCGACATGTGTCGTCGCAGACGCTTCCAGACTGAAATGTAACACTCAGCATTGACAATAATTTGTGGAGGATGGGCATGCTGGTAGATTACATCTTTGTGATCAAAGAAAATTATCATCATTACCTTCCCAGCTGATATGGTTTGGCGGATATTTTTCGAAGGAGGCGAGTCTATGTGTTTCCAGACAGTCGTTGCGCACTTCGTGAGGGGGTTAAAATAGCGGAATCATGTTTCATCGGCAGTTATTACTGTGTTTAAAAAGCTTGGATCCTTTGCAATCATTTGTTTCCACTCATGACACACCTGAACTCTGGCTAACAATTGTTCTCTCGTCAGGTGATTAGGTACCCATCTGGAACCCACATGATGCAGCAGTAATTTGTCGCGTAGAATGCGGAATGCCGTTGTTTTTGAAATATTAGTTGATGCCGCTGTCTTCACACGTCATTCGTTGATCTTCTTGCAGAATTTCCCAATTGATGTTAACAATAAGTTCCGTAACAACATTTTCAGGTTGAATAGGCCTAGGAGCGAGTTCTACCGACAAACACCCTTTTTGGAAATCATGGTGGCATCTAAAAATCGTTGGCTTACCGAAACATTTACCTTTGCAAGCTTTTTCATTAAATCAATTGTTTCTGGAGCCGTTTTACCCAAACGATAGCAAAATTTTATCGCACAACGCATTTGACGTCATATCTCTGAAACACTCACCTCCATAGCTGTATGGGGAAATGCAGATGTACCTTAAAAAACTGCGCGATGACTAAACCAGACTCGTCTTCCACGGTTAATAACTGTTGCCATAGATACTTAATTCAATTAGTTGTCCTCTTGGTTATTTTCCCCTTTCGCACTGTTGCCAACTAAAAAAAATATAGTCTAAGTTTTTATGGAACGGCCTTTGTACATATGGAATTACACATTGCGGTTATGAACACACTTTGCGGTTAAGTGAGTTTCAACAAAGTAAACTTTGCTCATTTGACAGAAAGTTTTTTTTTTTTTTTCATTCAATTCAGAAAACAACGTATATGAATGCAATTTTCATAATTTAAAGTCTACTACAGTTTCGCTGAAAGCTACAGTTCAGCTTCGTTAGGACTGAGCGTTTTCATTTCTGTTTTCTGATGATGTTACCAGTTTCACGTGTCAAACATATCGTGCGGCCATCAGATTGCAGATTGATGAGTGCTTTCCATGCGCTTGATAGGTATGGAGATGAAGATAAATCGCTTACCAGGTTATTACGGTTTTGAAATACCTGAAAGGCTTCTAAAAAGTCTAGGTCAAATATTGATTTAGGTCTATCTAACAGTTTATATATACAATTTTGCCGCTAGAAGACGTAAATGCAGATGTTGTCGAATTCAAAAATACGTTTTATTCCACATATTTGCTTCTAAACATCCGATTGAAAAAATTATTTTATCTTTCGATTCCATTTATGTCGAAGAATATTTTTGATAAAGTTACTTTTTCAAATTACGCATAGGTTTTCCGCTAGGGGGCCTGAAAGTAAATTACATTTTTCCCGATAACTCTTTTTCTAAAACTCCGATTTTAAAAATTCTTTCTTCAGCGGATACACCTCCTGATGGAAATTCTTTTGCATATCATTTCAAATTTTTGGTAAGGAATACTTTGGCCATCAGGGGGCGTAAGCGTTAATTTTTGCTTCTGATGTATTTGTCATAAAATCTGAGCTTCTAAAATATCGATTGAAAAAACTATTTCGTGAAATGATGCCACTCACATCGATAAACCTTTCAGAAATATTTTCTTCTTAAAATATTCGATAGATTCTCCACCAGAGGGCGTAGAAGTATATCTTATTTTTGTCAATATCTCTACTTCTAGGAGCCCGATTTAAAAAATTCCTGCTTTGTTGGATAGTGTTTTCAGTGTGACATGTTTTTCATATAATTTCAAAATTTTCAAGTAATTCATAAACTTTCCGCGAGGAGACGTAGAGGTAAATTGCATTTCCCCCTACATCTCTGCTTCTAAATCTCCGATTAAAAATATTCTTTCTGCACCGGATACAGCACTTGATGGGAAATCGTTTGCACATAATTTATAATTTTTGTAAAAAAGTGGTTTGGCCACCAGGGGGCGTAAGTCTTAATTTCCGCTTTTGATGTATTTTGCAGCAAAATATGAGCTTCTAAAATCTCGATTGTAAAAAAAGTCGCTTGTTGATCGATACTACTTATGTGCACAAACGTTTTAGGAAAATTTCTTCTTGAAATAATGCATGGTTTCTACGCCATGGGGCGTAGATGTGTATCTTATTTTTGTCAATATCTCTACATCTAGGAGTCCGATTTCAAAAATTCCTTCTTTGTTGGATAGTGTTTCCGATGCGAAATGTTTTACATATAAATTAAAAATTTTCAAGTAAATTGACTTTTTCATAGACTTTCCGCTAGGGGGCACAAAGGTAAATTGCGTTTTCTGCGTTATTTCTGCTTCTAAAACTCCGATTTAAAAAATTCTTCCTGTATCGCATACAAGACCTGATGGAAAATATTTTTCACATAATTTGTAATGTTTGGTAAAGAATGGTTTGGCCACCAGGGGGCATAAGTGTTAATTTCTGTTTCTGACGTATTTGTTGCAAAATATGGGCTCCTGAAAACTCGACGAAATTATTTTTTTCTTGGACCGATACCGCTCATATGGAAAAACCTTTTGAGAATACTTCCTCAAATAATGCATGGTTGTCCCACCAGGGGACGTAAAGTCACATCTTATTTTAGTCGATATCTGTTTCTAAGAGTTCGATTTGAAAAATTCTTTCTGTGTTGGAGAGCGTTTCCGTTGAGAAATGTTTCTCATATAAATTCATGTTTTCCTTAACGCACAAGTCTGCAACCAGAGGGCGTAAGCTCACGATTCTGTTTACAGCAATATCTGAGGGATTAAAAACTCAACTGAAAGACTTCTCTCTTCCGTCAGGTACTATTGTTTTCCATACCAGTTCCATTGACTTTGAATAGCTTTGATAAATTTAATTTGCGTCAGAACGGATTCAAAAGACGTGCTTATTACCCCCGAAAATTCGGTGTCATCTTTTTTGTTAAATATACAGTCGAGCCGACATACACGAATGATCACTGGATTATGGTCACCCCTATCAAAAGTGGATGCGGCCCGTTAACCACGTGATTTCCTAGAGGGCGCGATCAGTCAACAGCTGTACCATATATAATGCGTGAGTGGAGCAGTAGAAGATAGCTCAGAGAGAGAGTGCCTCGATTTTCCAACCGACTGAACTGGTGGGTTGTTCCCGAGCCGCCTTAGTTAAACTAAGTCAGGAATGGCGTGAAAATGGTCAAGTAACGACCCCTGGGCAAAACTCCACAGGACAGTGAAAAGTTGACGTGAGAAGTGGGCGCCGGGTCCGACGACTCGTAGAGGTCAACAGACGCAGAACTGTACAGTTGACTACCCAGAACAACAGAGGTCAACTTGGCACAATATCTGTCATGACCACACGTTGCACGCTTGCACGTATGGGCTATAACAGGGCACGACTCCGGCGACATCCTTTGCTAACCACAGTTCATCGGCGCAAAAGACTCATCTGGTGCAAGTTGACTGAGTCATCAATGCACGTCGGATGACTGGAAAAATGTGTGCTGGTCTGACCAGTCGCGTTTTTTACTCTAATCCGTGGATGGTTGTGTGAATATTTGGAGCAAACAACATGAGGCACGCGATCCATCCTGTATGGTCTCCACACTGCAAGATGGTGGAGGCAGTTATATAGAGCTGGGCAAGTTCACCTGGCAGAAACTTGGACTTCTTGTGCATGTGTAACAAGGTATGACTGGTGCCCACTCTCGTGAATTGCTTGATAACTCTGTACACCCAGAAATGTTGCAATTTTCCCAAATGGGACGGTGTGTTTCAAGTTGACAATGCGCCGAATCACAGGCCCAATGTTGTGCTAGAATGGTTTAAGGAACACACTTCAGACTTCCAGCATATCGATTGGCCTCTGAATGGAAATGGTATCTTCCAATATGACAATACGCCGAGACACAGGTCCAATGTTGTGCAGGAATAGTTTGAGGAACACACTTCAGACTTCCAGCATATCGATTGGCCTCCGAATGGCAATGGTGTGATCCAATATGATAATCCGCCGAGACACAGGTCCAATGTTGAGCAGGAATGGTTTGAGGAACACACTTCAGACTTCCAGCATATCGATTGGCCTTCGAATGGCAATGGTGTGATCCAATATGATAATCCACCGAGACACAGGTCCAATGTTGAGCAGGAATGGTTTGAGGAACACACTTCAGACTTCCAGCATATCGATTGGCCTTCGAATGGCAATGGTGTGATCCAATATGATAATCCACCGAGACACAGGTCCAATGTTGAGCAGGAATGGTTTGAGGAACACACTTCAGACTTCCAGCATATCGATTGGCCTTCGAATGGCAATGGTGTGATCCAATATGATAATCCACCGGGTCACAGGTCCAATGTTGAGCAGGAATGGTTTGAGGAACACACTTCAGACTTCCAGCATATCGATTGGCCTTCGAATGGCAATGGTGTGATCCAATATGATAATCCACCGAGACACAGGTCCAATGTTGAGCAGGAATGGTTTGAGGAACACACTTCAGACTTCCAGCATATCGATTGGCCTTCGAATGGCAATGGTGTGATCCAATATGATAATCCACCGGGTCACAGGTCCAATGTTGAGCAGGAATGGTTTGAGGAACACACTTCAGACTTCCAGCATATCGATTGGCCTTCGAATGGCAATGGTGTGATCCAATATGATAATCCACCGGGTCACAGGTCCATTGTTGAGCAGGAATGGTTTGAGGAACACACTTCAGACTTCCAGCATATCGATTGGCCTTCGAATGGCAATGGTGTGATCCAATATGATAATCCACCGAGACACAGGTCCAATGTTGAGCAGGAATGGTTTGAGGAACACACTTCAGACTTCCAGCATATCGATTGGCCTTCGAATGGCAATGGTGTGATCCAATATGATAATCCACCGGGTCACAGGTCCAATGTTGAGCAGGAATGGTTTGAGGAACACACTTCAGACTTCCATCATATCAATTGGCCTTCGAATGGCAATGGTGTGATCCAATATGATAATCCACCGAGACACAGGTCCAATGTTGAGCAGGAATGGTTTGAGGAACACACTTCAGACTTCCAGCATATCGATTGGCCTTCGAATGGCAATGGTGTGATCCAATATGATAATCCACCGGGTCACAGGTCCAATGTTGAGCAGGAATGGTTTGAGGAACACACTTCAGACTTCCAGCATATCGATTGGCCTTCGAATGGCAATGGTGTGATCCAATATGATAATCCACCGAGACACAGGTCCAATGTTGAGCAGGAATGGTTTGAGGAACACACTTCAGACTTCCAGCATATCGATTGGCCTTCGAATGGCAATGGTGTGATCCAATATGATAATCCACCGAGTCACAGGTCCAATGTTGAGCAGGAATGGTTTGAGGAACACACTTCAGACTTCTAGCATATCGATTGGCCTTCGAATGGCAATGGTGTGATCCAATATGATAATCCACCGGGTCACAGGTCCAATGTTGAGCAGGAATGGTTTGAGGAACACACTTCAGACTTCCAGCATATCGATTGGCCTTCGAATGGCAATGGTGTGATCCAATATGATAATCCACCGAGACACAGGTCCAATGTTGAGCAGGAATGGTTTGAGGAACACACTTCAGACTTCCAGCATATCGATTGGCCTCCGAATGGCAATGGTGTGATCCAATATGATAATACACCGAGACACAGGTCCAATGTTGAGCAGGAATGGTTTGAGGAACACACTTCAGACTTCCAGCATATCGATTGGCCTTCGAATGGCAATGTTGTGATCCAATACGACAATCCGCCGAGCCACAGGTCCAATGTTGTGCAGGAATGGCTTGAGGAACACACTTTAGACTTCCACAATAACGATTAGCCTTCGAACTCACCCGATATCAATTCCGTAGAGCACTTGTGGGACACTATGGAACTGCGTGTATCATGCGCTTGGATACACAAATCACCCCCATACCTGCGTTGAAGACCGCATCACACACAGCTTGGTTGGCCGTGCCTCTGAACTGCTTCTGGAATTTCATTGAATCGATGCCACGTCGAAAAGCTGCTGTACTTAGGACGAAAGGCGAACTTACGAAGTATTAAGGCGGTGGTCATTATTCCGTGAAAACTCAGTGTAATTTGGGATACAATGCCAGAAGCGTTTTTGATTCAACCATGTTTACATTCACGCAAGGTTCCACGGAAAAACCTGAAAAGGAAAGTGTATATCTTTTTCGTAACCAGCTTATGACTGCAGTGACGACAACCTGGTTGCATTTTCTCTATCATCTGATTTCTTCTTAATCAAGGAATGTGAAGAAGAGACAATTTTGCAAAGAATTTCGGACTGCAGAGATGTATATGCTTTATTTAAAGGCCTACAACGTACACAATCTTTCGAATACCTACTCCAACATCAAACGCATTTCTATGGACAGTTTCTGCTCTTCATATATTTTTTTACAACATTTAACTGTTCTTTAAAATGAAGTTCTCATGCCACGAAATACAGTATAAGCTTTCGTCTGTTCTAAATATGTGATTATAGGTCTGGAAGTTTAGGGAAACACTTTAGCAGTCAAGTACCAATATTTTATTCCGGAATTTTACGTTTTACCGAGTTTTATGATGCACTATAATCCCATTTTTCAGTGAATGGAAAGCTCCGGTGATGTTGTTTCAAAAAGAAATAAAACAAGTCGAAATCAAGGACAAATGTGATAGTTATGACGAAGTAAATTCCTCCATTATTTTTTACGCCAGGGAAGGGATTCGAACACACAACTCTCGGCTCCAGAGCTCCGAATGCTATCCACTATACTACACTGTCATGTGCTCTCACTGCTATCTGCCTTTATCTCATGTTTGTTCTGCAGGGCAAAGACGTCACACATCACAAAAACGAGAACAATGGGAAACACAACTTGATGACTGGAGGGAACGCCTGACTCCCGCTAAGGAAATTTCAAGAAACAAATTGCCCAGTAGGCTACCGAATTTTGGGCAGAATCGGTTTTACCATGAAATACGGGATTACACCAGTGTACAATACAAATTTGAAGTTGTGATTCCGTTTATAGGAGCAAATTATTGGAAGCGTAATAAGTCATACAGAGTGTGGCAAATGATTTTTAAGACTGGGTCTGTAAAATGAAATAGAAACAAGAAATTATAATTTGTTTTGGTGTGTTATTCAAAATAAGTCCCTCCGGCTTCAGTACACTTGTTACAGCGATTTAATAATGATTCGAATGCCTGTTCCAGTTCAATTTGCGGAACTGCCTCCAAAGCACGCGACGAAGCTGTTTGTAGGGTCGAAATATCATTAAAATAACACCCTTTTAACGTAATTTTAAGTTTTGGGAATAAAGAAAAGTCGCAGGGTGCTAAATCAGACGAATACGGTGGATGATTCAACACACAGACGTTATTTTTCGCCAAAAATCTACGAACAAGAAGTGAGGTGTGACTGGGTGCATTATCGTGCAACAAACACCAACTGTTTTCATCTCGATATTCTGGATCAATGCGACAAATTCTGTCCATTAAACGCCTCAAAACATTTAAATAAAACTCAACAGTAATTGTTTGTCCACTTGGAAAAAAATTCTTGTGGATAATACCCTTACTATCGAAGAATGTAATGAGCGTTGTTTTGATTTTCGATGGAACTTTTCTTGTTTTTTTGGCTTGTGGTGAGTTTTTTCACTTCCATTCCGCACTATGTCACTTTGTTTTAGGATCATATTGAAAACACTATGTTTCATCACCTGTAACAATCGATTTTAAGAAGTTTGGATCATTTTCAGCGGCTGAAATGATGTCGGTGCAATGTGCACTTCTCCTTGATTTTGTTCATTGGTTAACGTGTGTGAAACAAATTTAGTACAGACTTTTTGTTTTGCCTAAATTTTCATGCAGGATGGTTCGAATCTTTTTTTGTTGATGTTTAAAGACTCTTCCATCATTCTTAGTGACGCACATCGATTGTTTGCTACGAAATAACGCACTTTTTCAATAATCTCAGGTGTCCTAGATAAACTTGGTCTTCCGGTATGCTTATCATCTTCTAGCGTATCTCTTCCGTCCAAAAAACGTTTGTGCCACAGGAAAACATTTGATCTACTTAAACAAAACTCACCGTAAACTTGTTTCATCATTTGGTACGTTTCCGAGGCACTTTTACCAAGTTTTGCGTTAAATTTAATAACAGCCCTTTGTTCCATCTTAATAATTCAACATGAAAAAAATTTTACTTCTCTAATGAACGGCCGTTCCGTTTGAGTTACTTTAACAACTGCGCAGTACTTTTGGCAGAAAGCAAGCAGATGGTCATGGTTTATACCGCATTCGCGATTACACTGGTGGCGCCACCGTAGGCTGAAATCTAGCGCCATTGTTAAAATTTATTTGGCGCACTGTGTATAATATCTGAAAACTTGAAAATTTCATCGTCCTGGAGCGAGAATCGCATCCGGTTTGCACTCGAGTATGATAACACTACCCAGAACGACCAAGTCACAAGTTTCCGAGTAATTTGAATATATCACATCACAGGAAATGCCAGTCGAAGCAATTATATTAAGATTACTATATAAATTACTAAATGTTATATTCAAATTCCTCGGGAATTTCATACTTGTATGGTCTGAGTGGTGTAGTGGTTAGCATATTCGGGCGCAAACCGAGAGACGTGGGCTCGGTTGCCGTTCCTGGACGATGACCACTCTTGACACAATTTACGCCAACAGACGGAATCACAACTTCAAATTTGTATTGTACTTCGCCAATAATTATTAGTGCCTTTCACACTTGTTGTTGTTGATTAGAGGTTTAACGACCACCGTGTGCAACTCAGTGGGCTATAAGCAGTCGGCTGTCCCTAATTTAGTTCCACTGGTTCCAGGGAAGGGAAAGGGCCAGCGTCGTAAGACAAACACAACATCTATGCCTCACCGGGATTCAAACCCGGACCCATCTCGGACGAATGATCAGAAGCCACCGCTTAGACCACTGCGTCACCCTTCACACTTCACTTTCGCACTGGAAGGAAATATGTTATTTCAGAATTATTATACCGATCACTGTATCATTTGATACAGTAAGGGCTTCTTATTTCAACAAATCTAGGGCGTTCGTAAAGAAATTAGATAAGAGTAATTGAAAACTGGCATCGCCTATGTGACGTGCCTGCCCCTCAGGACACACGCGACACAAAGGCAGATAGCAGCGAGAACGAAGGTCTGCGTAGCTCAGTTGGTAGAGCTACTTGTTCCGGAATAAGTGGACTCGGATTCAATCCCCTGGGTGGACCAAAAATGACGGAGAAATTTGCTTTCGTTATAATGGCGCCCGAACTTCCCGAATGGCCCGGCCGTTAAACATCTCGCAATGGTGTGATGTTCTTTCCACACCGCGAGACAAGAAAAATAAGAGAATCCCTTCTTCAGCGCTTCGAAAGATAAATGTGTGTGACGTTACATTCCACACACCAGATTGACTGGGAGTTCTCAAGTGCACGTTCTTCAGTGGATGACTCTCTGCAACGATTCATGGTCACGGCTAACCCGTGGGCCATGCCCCCGGCTCTCTTTTTAGGGGGGGTGACGTGTCTGCCTTGCAGGACGCACGCGACACAAAGGCAGATAACAGCGAGAACGAACGTCGGCGTAGCTCAGTTGGTAAAGCGACTTGTTCCGGAATAAGTGGACTCGGATTCAATCCCCGGGGTGGACCAAAAATGACAGAGAAATTTGCTTTCGTTATAATGGCGCCCGAACTTCTCGAATGGCCCGGCCGTTAAACATCTCGCAATGGTGTGATGTTCTTTCCACACCGCGAGACAAGAAAAATAAGAGAATCCCTTCTTCAGCGCTTCGAAAAATAAATGTGTGTGACGTTACATTCCACACACCAGATTGACTGGGAGTTCTCAAGTGCACGTTCTTCAGTGGATGACTGCCTGCAACGATTCATGGTCACGGCTGATCTGTAGGCCATGCCCCCGTCTCCCTTCTGCCCCGCAGGACGCACACAACACAAAGGCAGATAGCAGTGAGAACGAACGTCTGCGTAGCTCAGTTGGTAGAGCTATTTGTTCCAGAATAAGTGGACTCGGTTTCGATCCCCGGCGTGGACCAGAAATGACGGAGAAATTAACTTTGTTATACCTACTAATTACATAATTATTAGTACTAGGCAACCATGGTCGCCGAGTGGTCAGGGGCTTAGGCTTGTGGCTAGGTTTCTAAGGTGGATTTGCGTCCTCGCACTCCTGCGTTAAGCCCTAACCACTCCACTCTCCGGGATATTTGGCCAACATTAAGGACTAGCGACTGATTATAGCCCTTCGAGTTGTTCACGCTGGCCGTTAAACTCAGAAATAAAATATGTGATTTACTATACAGAGGTGCAACACATGTGAAGGCGGGAAATTTGCAGCAAAAATTCCGTCGGTGCATCTTAATTGAGAAATCATTCGGCACCGGAGCAGCAGGATGTACTTTCAATCTTCGCCACCCGCAAATTATGTGCTTCACATTGGCGCTCGATGGTGGAAGCTAACCTTTGGGTTCTTCGAAAAATAGGATGTTCCTTCAACACGTTGTCTGGAATTAGTGAGAATTCCTTCTCTTCCAGAGAATTACTTCAAGCATGGTTTGATCCGAAACGTGTGATTTCGTGCCCTCTGTTTTACTCAACGTGTAGGGTAAAGCAGAGGGCACTTATGTGACGTACTACAGAGGTGAATCACGTCTGAAGACGGCAAAGTTGCAGCGACAAATTCCGTCAGTGCAGCTTACTTGGTTGAGCATTTGGCTCCGGAGTAGAATCATGCAGGGTTCAAGCCTCGCCACCGGCAAAGTGTGTTTTCGCAAATAAAGTAATATTACTAGTACTACTGTTGAAATCATCCAAATACCTGGAGACAACGTAAATAGACAAAGGCATCACTCTTTCCACCTTTTACTTAATTAACACACAGCAACCGAAAAACTGTATTTCAAGACCGCTGGGGTCGAGCCCGAGATCTCTCAATAACTAGCCGAGTGCGTTCACCTTACGCTACGATGGCCAAAAATCCACAGCGCTATGTGTGTTTGTCTGTCAGCACCCGACTTCACAAATCCGTAGGGATGGGCTCAGCAACTGAGACGTCACCATCTCGTGAGGGTTAACGGCACAAGTTATTTAATTATAGCTAATAAATCCAAAGGGCGAGAGAAATGGTGAAAATCTTCCAAATACGTGGAGACAATGTAAGTAGACAAAGTCATCGCTCTTTCCATGTTTTCTTTAATTAGGACACAGCAACCGAAAAATTGTATTTCGACACCACACATAGCGCCGTGGATTGTTGGCACCTTAGAGTAGCGCGAACGCACTCAGCTAGTTATCAAGAGATTCGGGTTCGATCACAGCGGTGTCGAAATATTTGTCTATTTAGTACTACTGTTATCGAGAGATCTGGGGTTCGACCCCAGCGGTGTCGATGATTTTATCTATTTAGTACTACTGTTATTTGTGATGTTATCATTTTAGTATTCGATCGTGTTTGTAAGAAACTGATAGAAAAGTATTTCAAGTCATTTGAAGCTCCTGGTGAACATCGTGTTCTGACAGAGAACTGTGTAAGAATGAAATATTTTTATCAAGGCTAAAAATAAAAATGATTTTTCTTTGCGCTTACCTCCGGCCCAACAGAAGAGAGCTACTTTCAAAAGAACTAGTGGTTTGTTTATTTGAGGAAAATATTCACGTGGGCGATCAGCTGATATGCTTGAGTTTCTAACCTGTTAGAAATTAAACCAATGTACATAAAAATTCAACATAGGTAATGATCATCATCAAATTAAGAGTAACATACTTTATATGAAGTCGGAATTATTAGGTGTGTGTCCTAAAGTTCTACCGATTTTTCATGATGCAAATTCCAAGTAAAAAAATTAAGTAACAAGTGCAACAACAGATGGCGCCAGCGATGGTCAAAATACTTTGAGGAGTAGGCTATAAAATGGCAACAAGCATGCAGGTGCATCTCATTCGTAAACAAGTTAGCAAAATCATGCAACGAATTGACTATGCTACACTTTCCAACATACCAGGGCCACCCCGGTGGCGCAGTGGTCTAAGCGATGGCCTATGATCATTCGTCCGAAAGTGGTCCAGGTTCGAATCCCGGTAAGGCATGGGTGTTGTGTTTGTCTTACGGTACTGGCTCTCTCCCTTCCCTGGAACCAGTGACCCTAAATTAGGGACGGGCGACTGCTTATACCCCATTGAGTTGCTCACGGTGGACGTTAAACCTCCAAACAAACAAAAAAAATCAACGTGCTAGAAATTATTACTCAAGTTATGAGGATAATGGCTGTGGAATAAATCTCGCTCCCTTACCTTTGACCCTATTTCGACGATATTAAACAAAACTGATTCAGTATACCTCCGGAACAACATACTAAATGTTTGTCGTAATAGAAGCATTTTTAGTCAGGTTATGAGGACAATAGCTGTGGAATAAATCTCGCTCCTGTACACTGACCTTTGACCCCATTTCGATTATATTAAACAAAATTGGTTCAGTATACCTCCGGAACAACATACTAAAGTTTTGTCGCAATAGAAGCATTTTTACATAAGTTATGACGCATAAGGGCGATGGAATGGATGCCTTCCTATGTCCTGACCTTTGACCTCATTTCGCCCATTTTCAACAGGGTTCCTTCCTAGGTTGTCCCCTACCACATAATGCAAGTTATCGTGTGGACAGGCAGACAGACAGACGGACAAAGCTGGAGCATATGTGCTTTTTCAACCTACGGTTGCAAAGCGTAAACATCACACAAGGGTTAACAAGTCAAGCAATAAGGATCACATTTGGTATCGTTTTCTTTATGAGTTCGACAAGGCAAAAATGCAGCTGACCTGCTACAGTATTTGTTAGGTGTATGGAGTAGATGCTGCAGACGAAAGCACATGTCGCTGTCGGTTCCGGAAATTTCGTGAAGGAGACAGAAGCTACAGAGATTAACCACGTTCTAGACGTCCATCAGAGGTTTTAAAGATCTCAGCCAAGCACATCAAATGACCAACATCTAACCGTTGAAGAAATATCAGAAAAGTTTCCGTACATAGAGTAAGAGTAGAAAGAAAAATGCATGAGCTTGGGTTTATCACAAAATTCGACCAGTTGGTACCGCATATCCTATCCGCAAGAAATCGATCAGACAGAATGACCGCCTGTCTTTCTTTGCTTACGTGCCACAGAAATGAACCTTTCTTGGAATGATTAGTTACGAGTGATGAAAAGTGGGTCCTTACAAAAATGTAAAGCATCAAAGGACTGTATGTCGAGTTCGATTGCCAGCTATTTCGACTTCAAGAGGAAAACGGTATCCGAGAAAAGTCTTGTTAAGTGTATGGTGAATGTCAAGCTGGTAATCGACTGGGAGCTAATTGCACCTAATTAAACGATAAATGCTAACCTGTGCTGCCAACAGTTATAAAGCCTGAAAGATAAATTCAAAATCTGAGCGTCCTGTACCTGTTAGTCGCAAAAGCGTTGTCTTGCAGCTTGACAGGGAAAGACCCCATACAGCTGTAGCCACTCAGAGAAAATTACTGAGCATTGCATGGGAAGTGTACCTCACCTCTCGTATTTCCCAGTACTTGCCCCTACCAGATTATCACCTTTTTCTATCTCTTCACTGGAAACATCTTCAATGAAGTAGAATATGTCAATATTGCATTACAAGAAATTTTTGATTCCAAAACGGAGTTGTACAGTAGGGGAATTCAGTTACTACAAGAAAGATGGTTGGTTGGTTGGTGGATTTTAATAGCTCAAGGGCCATGTTTGGCCAAAGAGCGCCAGACACAAGACATCAAACAAACAGTATTAAAAGCGTGGTATAATGCTTAAAATAAGGATGATTTCGTAAAAGTGAAAAATGAGAATGACGAAAAGTGTAAAAACTAGATACGTTTAAAAAAGTCGATTCGTTTTAAAAATGAAAAGACAGCGACACTATCGCAGTGGTCATCGAGGAGCCGCTGCAGTGTAGCGACGTCATCGTTCAACAAATGAGAATGAAAATAGCGAAAACGGGAAGCACGAAACCGAAGACAGTTATATACACTGGTGTGCAAAAATTAAGGACGAAGAGGAGAAATTAGCACAACAGCGGAACGAGCAGGCAGAACGGACCGAAACACCACTCAGGAGGTAGACTAGAGTCCGGTACGGTAGGGCATGCGCATATATCCAGCATGACGTGTATTGGGGGAAGGGGGGGGGGTCGGTAGGCTATAAAGAACACGGGCGGTGTACGCTCAGCAATTCGGTGAAAGCTATTGCACGGTGTACATCGGTTTGAACAACGTCGAGTTGCTGCCACTGTGTGATATGGCCAACAGGCAATCCAGAAGAAGACATCTGGATAACTTTACCCGAGATCGCGTCATTGGGAAGTTGGAAGAAGGTCGAAGTGTGACTAGTGTGGCCGAGGAGTTAGCGATCGCTCACAGCATCGTTTCACGAGCTCGGAGGGCATTTCAAACGAAAGAAACACCTGTTCGAGACTTTAACAGTAGTCGTCCACGAGAAACCACGGCGGCGGACGACCGGTATATTGCCCTACAGGTGAGAAGAGACAGACGGCAGACAGCGGGAGAAATCGCAAGGCACATGCAACAGACAACTGGACGTCCGTTATCGCGTTTAACCGTGGCCACGAGGCTGCACAAAGGTGTTCTATTTGCACGACGACCAGTACGATGTGTACCATTAACGCCTGCTCATCGGAAACGGCGGTTTCTGTGGTGCCAGGAACAAAAGAACTGGACACATCAGCAATGGGGTCGAGTTCTCTTTACGGATGAGAGCCGATTTAGTCTGACGAGCGATTCTGGACGTATACACATCTGGATGGAGCAGGGAACATGCAATCATACCTTCAACATCCTCGAAAGGGACCGGCTTGGAGTGGCGTTTGGGGCGGTGTCATGCTTGGTAGCCGCACTGACCTCCACATCTTCCAAGGAGGTTCAGTCACTGGTGTCCGCTATTGTACCGAAGTTCTCCTGCCTAACGTGCGTCTGTTTAGATGTGCTGTGGGTCCTGAGTTCCTCTTCATGGACGACAACGCTAACCTAATCGTACAGTGGCTGTCGCAGAGCTGTTGGAGAGTAAAGATATTCAACGCATGGATTGGCCCGCAAGGTCCCCGGACCTAAATCCAATCGAACACGTGTGGGACCTTCTCGGGAGACGCTTGGCAGCATGTCCCCAGCCGCCAGCAACGATTCTGCAGCTGCGGTTGGCGCTACAAGAGGAATAGGCCGCGATGCCTCAACAGCTCCTTGACAACCTCGTCCTCGGCATGGACAGACGTTCTAAATCCTGCAACGCTATCAGGGGTGATCATATCCCCTACTAAAGATTGGATTTTTCTTGACAGCCGCCTGTCACATGGACGTTTCTGTGTTCTGTCCAGTTGTGGTCAAAGCTACCTTTTCAATAAAGTACCTTTGTATCCTTTGAATTCCTTGTTTGGACGGGTTTGCTCACTTGTCCCATATTCTTACATCTTGGGGATCGTATGGTATGATTTGAGTCGATATGGAGCACTTCTGCACGACGTTACATTCGAAAAATCGCCTCGTCCTTAATTTTGCACTCCAGTGTAGAACATGAATGACAGTGAGACGACAGTTGCATGTCTCGCACCTTGGGGCAGCGTCGTCACACAGCAAGAAGCGGTGCGTGAAACGACAATGCCCAATGCAGAGACGCGCAAGGACAACTTCCTCACGACGATTCCTACGCAAACTAGATTGCCATAGTCCGATTTTTTATTTTGATGTAGAGAAGTTTGTTCCTGCCCTGCTGAGACCAAAAGGACTGCCACTCAGCCATGAATCCTCAGATGCCAGGTCGAAAATCTCTAAAAAACAGCGACAGTCGATTGACCGGTATGGAGGCGACAGACCTGGCAGAGGCATCCGCCAGCTCGTTACCTTGAATCCCAGCATGGCCAGGAACCCAACAGAATCGGACCTGGAATCCAGCGCCAGGCAAAGTCCGCAGGAGACGACGAACATCCCTGGTGACTGGAGAATCATCGCCCTCAGGAGAAGATAAGACTTGGGTGACAGACTGGGAGTCGGTGCAAAGCATGGCGCGACGATGAGAACAGGACTGGATGTGACGCGAGGCCAGGTGAACTGCATGCATTTCCGCCGTAAAGATGGTCGCTGCCGGAGGAATCCGCTCAGCGTACGTCTCATCAGTACACTGAAATGCAGATCCTTTCTGGTGAACGGGAGCAGACGTGGAAGACTGGGGCCACACAGGAAGGAACACATCAGCCATCACCTGAGCTGTCTGCAAAGGAGGATCATGAAAAGCTTTGGTCACACCAATCGTCGATAAGTCCAGGCCACCATCGTGCACCATATCGGACATCCGAGTCCCGAAATTTGGAACACAAGAAGGGCGGTTGGAAAATAAGCGGACACCAGAAAGATGGCATGAGGTCATACATAATAATGGCAATTATGTACAAATATATATATAGATGTCATTTATTCAAAAAAATTGTTTTTGTTTCTACTAAAAAACGGGTAGAATTTTTGCGTACACCTAATACATGTTAATTACGAAACAAATGCACATAAAAGGTTTGTCTGAAAAGTTTTAGGACTGATTCTATTTACACGATACTATTAGCACATTCATAACTCCCAAACTCTTTAATGCCACATTGCAAATTGCCTTTCAATCAATGAACTGGGAAAACAAAGAGATAAACATTAATGGAGATTATTTCACTCACCTTCGTTTTGCTGATGACGTAGTCTTTTTGCAACTACACCTTCAGAGCTACAGAGTACGATCCAGGAATTGCTGACAAGAGTGAAGAAGTGGGATTAAGAATGAACTTTCAGCAGACAAAAGTGATGTACAATGCTTTTACAAGAAATGAAGATTTATCGATTAATGAGGAAAAGCTGGAGATAACCGATACCAACATCTACTTTGAACAGCAGATAACAAGTAAGGATCACATTGGTGAAAAAATTAATCGGCGTATAAAACTTGGACGGAGAGCTTTTGGAAAAAAACAGTACAATTTTTAAGAGAAACATGCCATTATGTCTTAAAGAAAAGGTGTTTGATGAATGTATATCCTTCCAGTGCTTACGTACGGTGCAGAAACGTGGACCTTAACTAAAAGAGACATACAAAGACTACAGACAACTGAAAGAAGCATGGGCAGATGCATGCTTGGTGTAACCAAGAAAGATAAAAAGAGGAGCTCGTGGATAAGGAAAATGACAAGAGTGGAAGACATCATGATCAGAGTAAAATCCCTGAAATGGCAATGGGCTGGAACATATCGCCAAAAGGATGGACCATCGATGGATAACCGAAATTTTAGAAGATTCCTAGGAACAGGAAAAGACCCATGAAGAAGACCAAATGGGAGATGGGTGGATGAAATTCGAAAGTATACGGGAGTAACATGGAGGAGACTGGCACAAGACAGACTGTTGTGGAAGAAACTTGGGGTGACCTTCATCCAGCAGTGGATTGATAATACACTGCCGGACAATTGCTAAGGACGGATGACGATAGCAACGATAGCAACAATAAAATGGAAGGCAGAAAAATGTGGAAATTAGCATAAGTGCGGGACACAGTAAGACGTGTTGTGCGTATGCAAATTTTGGATTGCCGAACTTGTTCGTGACGTCATAGCGCTGATAAGAAATATAAAGGATTTGACGCGTATTGACCGTTGTTGTTCAAACGCAAAGTTGAAAGGGAAAGAATCAATTGACGAACTTGCAATTTTCAGTATGTCTTCCCGACATCACCTAGATGATTTTACGCGTGGCCGTATTATTGGCAAGATTGAAGAAGGGCGAAAAATAACAGATGTTGCCAGGGAGTTCGACGTCAGCCACAGTGTTGTTTCAAGGCTTTGGAAATCATTTCAAACAAATGGAGAGTGTAGCAAACGTCACGGGGGAGGTCGTGTTCGCAGTACGACACCTGCAGAAGATCGGTACATAGTGCTATCAACAAAAAGACACCAGCGGAGCACAGCTAGTGAGGTAGCAAATCAGTTTATGGCTGCTACTGGCAAGCGGATCTCTCGAAAAACTGTCGCCAGACGTTTGCATGAAGGAGGACTATACGCCCGCCGTCCTGTTGTGTGCATCCCATTGTCCAGACGTCACCGTACCGCCCGTTTGCAATGGTGCCATCAACATTGTAATTGGACTGATAACGACTGGTCTGCTGTCCTCTTCTCAGATGAGAGTAGATACAGTCTATCGTCTGATTGTCGACGACAACTGATCTGGCGTGATAGTGGTACTGCATATTGTCCAGCAAACATACAGGAAAGGGGCCGATATCCGACATGTAGTGTCATGGTATGGGCTGGCATCATGATTAATGGCCGTACGTCCCTCTATGTGCTTCCAACTGGGACTATGACTGGCCAACGATACATTAATGATGTTCTGCTACCTCATGTTCGCATGTTCCGTAGTGCTGTCGGTGATAGATTCATTTTCATGGACGACAACGCAACATGTCATCGAACAATCGCTGTCCAGGAGTGTCTTGAGAGCGAGGATATTCAACGCCTCGTATGGCCAGCACGTTCTCCAGATCTGAATCCCATTGAAAATGTGTGGGATGCTTTGGGGAGGAGGAGTCTTGCTGGTCGCCAATGCCCTCCAATAAACAAGGACACCCTCATCCGTGCACTGACAGAGGAATGGGATAAATTACCCCAACAGCTGCTTGATAATGTTGTGCAAAGCATGACACGACGTGTGGAATCTTGCATCGCCCTACATGGTGGCCATATCCCGTATTGACATCTTACGCCGGAACGCCTGCGGACGGTAATTGCATTTTTTTTCACGTTTACGTATTCTGCACAAAATGGCCTGTTGGTCCCTTGAACACGTTCCAAAGCCTTCTGGATTTCAAAGCACAATAAATTGTCTTTCTTGTAATGTCCTGGCATTCTGACATTATTTTATTTCACTTGGCATCCAATCACACTTACTTTTTTATGCGCTATATAGCCGTTTATGATCCGTCCTTAGCAATTGTCCAGCAGTGTAGTTGACAATGATCACGATTAGTATATCCATTAGCCGCTGCTGGTACTATCCATTAGAATATTTGAAATGGCTTGATGCAGAGTTTCAGTAGTATGCACAAAGCGGTTCTACTGGAAAGCAGCGTTTAAGGTGGTAAAATAAAATCATCTTATAGATTAAAGTACTGAGAAAAGAGGGACAATCCAATTGTGTATTAAATAGCAAGAACGATTGGAACTGTGAAAAAGTTGTAGTGGTGCTTGAAACTTACGTAGATGAACTATCACGATTCAATATTTTCCCCTGGTATGGGCGATTCTGCGAATGACGGGAAGATGTGCGATACGACGTGCGGAGGTTCCGATACTCCTACTCCAGACCCCAACATCAAAAAGGTTCTGAGCTCTTTCTGAAAAAATCGTATAAGAACAAACGAGTTTCATAACAGATAGGATACCGTCCGTGCGTTCGATTGTGGTCTAAGATTAAAAAAAAAAGATAAAATGTGTTTGTGCGTCGTACTACATGTATTAATGGCCAAACAGAAGAAGCTACGAATTGTTAAATGTCTTGGTTTTATTGAGATAACTGATAACAATCCATACTTTATAGCTTGTCTTTTGTAGAAAAAAAAAAAAAGACGTGTTCATAATATCAATTTTTCCGACCGCTCCTGGACACCATATCTTTGGAACTATTAGTCCGATTTGAAATTTTATTTTTTTCGCATTGGCAAACCCGAAATATGCGAACGATGATCCTTGCTTTTTCGTCTTTTTCAAATGCGCAATTTTCCCTCTAGAAGAGGAAAATGTTGATGCTTATGGAATTCAAAATACATTTTATTCCATATTTCTACTTCTAAATATCCGATTTAAAAGTCATTTTTAGATACCATTTATTACGAAGACTATTTTGGGTAGCCCTTTTTTTAAGTAATGCAGACTTCTTCCGCTAGGGGGAGTAAAAGTAAATTGCTATTTACCCGATATATCTGCTACTAAAAGTCGGATTTCAAAAATCTATTTGCGTCACATAAAGTTTCAGATAGGAAAGGTTCTGCATATATAAGGGCCGCGGGTAGCCTAGTGGCCAACGTTCGTGACTGCCACGGAGAAGACATCGGGTTCGATCCCAAGTAGGTACGAACGCTCGAACCACTAAATACCCGCCGTACGTCGGAGGGGCACGTTAAGCTGTCGGGCCCCGATAATAAATAAGGGCGTGGTTCTCCCCCTTTCTTCCTCACTTCCGTGTCACTTTCCTACCGACCACTCTAGCCGAAATCTCCTACTTCCTATTTCTAAGGGTTGTTTAAAACATGGGGTCAGACAGTCCCTTCCTAAAATCCTCTGATCTAATCTGTTCTGCATATAATTTTGAATTCTGGTGAAAAACTTTCCTTTCGAGCGGACGAAAGTGATATGTTTCCAATGTATTGCTAGCAACATCTGCGCCTGTGAAAAGTGGATTGAAAAAAATTCTGCGGCGGTCTGACACCGCTCTTCATGAAAAATCATTTGCGCTCCATATTGCCCTTCACGGGCGTATTTGCAAAGGAGACCAAGGGGCCTTGTCCCCCCGAAAGTGTTTCATTTTTTAATGTTTTTGGTTAAAATGCGACTTACATTAGAAAAAAAAATTGCTTTAATTTTTTCTTCTATTTTTCATTAACTTTTATTTTGTTCTGGTGGATTTCAAAAACTGGCATTTTTCGTCGCCTCACACCCGGAAAAAAAATTCTATATACGTTCCTTGTAACCAAATTGTGGCATCAGAAAAATCAGAAATTATATGCAACTTATTTTTCGCCACGAGCTCGATGCGAGGCAATTTTGTTTTTCAAATCGGATTTTTAGAAGCAGAGATAATGGAAAAAAAATACAGTATGTATTTGCATCTCTGGTTACCGAAAAAGCTTATTAGTTGAAGAAGAAACTATACAGCAAATGGTCTTTGTTGCAAAAAAATATCGAAGAAAGGAACGAACTGTTTCAATCGAATTTAAACTATTAATGATACAGAACAAAATGTATTTTGAATTCAATAATATCTGCGTTTACGCACCTTTGCGGCAAAATTATGCAAAGCATAAAGACAAACGGCAAAGTACAGGGTGATTCACTCAGGACTGAACACTTTTTATTTTTAATTAGCTCACAATTGCATAGGCAAATTTGAATGAAATTAATGTAAAACATACCATGGTCCATGACAAAAGAGGAATGTCTTATAGAAGATGCTGGAAGTGCCCACCGCTAGCGTTCAGGCACATATTCACCCGACGCTCCATATATTGGCGAATATGCGATGTAGCGTAACTACGTGGATGGCAGTAATTTCACGTGTGATGTCTTTCAGTTCCTCAATTGACCTTGGCTTGTTGGCATGAACCTTGCTTTTTAAAAGTCCCCAGAGAAAGAAATCTAGGGGTGTCAGGTCGGAAGACCTAGGCGGCCACAAGTCTTTGGAGATAATCCTGTCCTGGAAAAATCTGCGAATGTCTGCCCTGCTTTTATTGGAGGTGTGGCACGTTGCACCGTCCTGTTGGAAGTAACCATCTGCAAGTTCCTGATCATCCAGCTGGTTCACAAACTCATTAAAGATTTCTAAGTATCGGTCGGTATTCACCGTGTCTTTTTACAACAAATTGGCCCAATGATATTAAGTCGGAACACCGCACACCAGACACTGATGGATGCAATGGATCTTCATGGATGGCGTGGAGATTATCACTGGCCCACACCCGTATATTTTGCGAGTTTACATAACCGGATAAATGGTATCATGCTTCGTCAGTAAACCATGTTATGTCCAACAGGGCGGGACTTTCTGCGAAATATTTAGCGAACCATTAACAATATGCCAATGGCTTTGGAAAATCCGGTGGCTGTAACTCGTTCACAGCCGTGATAAGGTACGGTTTAATCTTCGCCTGTTTGGCTGCTCTTTGACATCTCGAATACGATCGTCCAGTCGCTTGGGATAACCGCCAAATAGATTTTCGTGGGGATGCCACTTCACATCTTCTATTGTGTCCTCCGCCATTTGGGGTCATCCGCCAGTATGCGGATCCACCAAGTTTCCCGTTATCTCCACCTTCTTCGCAAATTTCGAAATGGTGGCTGTGGAGTGTGGTTTACGCCCACCAAATTTCTTCAGGAACTCCTTCAGACATCGTTTGAAGGAACCGGTTACTCAGTACTGACGCAGAATGAACACTCGCCCTTTAACTGAGTACACCATCTTCATTCGACTTCCTCGCTTAAACTGTCTGCCGAGACACGCTGTGCCCCAACCATTACTAGACAGATGGCGCGTCAGGGCGGCGATACAGATGAGTGATACACATAAAACTGAAATTTTAAGGGCGGAATGATACAGATGAGTGATACACATAAAACTGAAATTTTATGGGCGGAATGATACAGATGAGTGATACACATAAAACTGAAATTTTATGGGAGGAATGATACAGATGAATGATACACATGATGGCGAAAACAGAGCTGCAGGACAATTACAGAGGGATCGGTGGCACGTAGTCCGGTCATCTTCAATAGCGCGTCGCACCGCCTCGTGCGGCGATACATGCTGCAATACGGTCCGGCATGGAGGCGAACAGACATCTGATGTTGTCCTGCAGCAGACTTCCCACACATGTTGGACGGTGTGCTCCAAATCCCGGATACCGCGGCACGGCGGAAGCTGGCATTTCAACTGGTCCCACACATGCTCGATAGGGGACATGCCCGGGGAGCCGACAGGTGGAAGTGTCTGGACGTGATGTAGGCAGTCTTGGACAACCCGAGCAGTGTGCGGGCGGACATCATCCTGCTGGTACAACGCACCTGGAGTCCCGGCCAGGAATGGGAGCAGGTGGGGCCGTAGGATCTCATGCACATACCGCTGGCCCGTCAATGATCCACGTGTCATTACTAGAGCTGATGGGCTATCGTTGGCAATGGCTCTCCGGACGATAATGCCTGCAATGGAGGAGGTGTGGCGCTTGATAGCGAGGTTGGGTTTATGCCGTTGACCGGGGGACCTCCACACCCGGACACGATGATAATTCGTCCCCAAAACGAAGCGGCACTCATCCCTAAACACCACACGTCGCCAGTCCGTGGCATTACACGTTGCTCTGGCCTGGCACTACTGCACACGGAGCCGGCGATGTTCCGGTGTTAATGGAAGCACGCGTAAGGGACGCTGAGATCGCAGATTCGCTTCCACAAGGCGTCGGGAAATGGTTCGTGGGCACATAGGAACCGCTACATCTGCCTGTATAGTTGGCCGGGTCCCCGTGGGATCCGATCGTGCCTGGCGCACTATCCATCGGTCCTCTCTACTGGCGGTCCTCCTGGTCCGTCCGGAGCCGCTCCGCCGTGTCATCACGTGTCCACTGCTCCCAACACAGTCGGACGGTATGATCAGAACGATCCACGTGTCAGGCTATACGGCGCGCCGACCGCCCTGCGGTTTTCAGCCCGATGATCAGGCCTCTCTCAAAGTCCGTAAGTTACGTAAATCGACGTCTGTGGCATCTACCCGGCATTCTGCACTCTTGCTTGCGTGGGACGGTGCTTTTCGCTTTCATGGCGCATCCACTGCACACCAGTTTATGAGGCTGCCGGTACGTGCTTGCAGCGCCACCACAGGGTGTGCCGTCATGCGCACTCGCACCAAACGTGCATCATTTGCATACCAGAATGAACTCTAGATATTTGCAAAGTTTCGCGACAAAGGTAAACGTCGAATTCTTCACTGGGCAGAGCTGAACACACTTCAAAAGAGATTTAGTAACGTCTTCATTTTCCCAATGGAAATTAGTTCTGCTCATTTCTTTACGATGTACACATTACTATAATAAACACCCAGATCATCCTGTCTCTCTAGTACGCTTGACGTCACAGCAACGTCTGCATTTTTGAGCCGTCATTTATCTATCAATTCGTGTGTGCTCTCGCGATGTCAGAATGGTTGTCGGCTATATAATAGCACGCGATCACTTTTAGATATCAATATTAATACTCCCTTTCCCAAAGTGTGGTAGGGTGGGATATAATGATAACTTAAAAATGGATAGTCGAAAGTGAGCCAAAGAGTTGTGTTTCTTTCCGAAGATGGCGACGCAAATTTTCGGTCGGACTATGCGTTGTGTTTTCATATGAGAGTGCACGCGAAACGTACGCCCTCATATGCCGCAATATTTTTTAAAAGATTAAATTGAATTAAATTTGGAAAAAAAAAGAAAGGATTGAATGGTTTGAATTTAAAGACAAAATACCCCGCTAGGATTAGGTAGGTTATCTCACACTCCCTGTTCTCTCGACTACCCACGTCAAACCACTTTAACATTAAACACTGAAAAAAAAAATCAAAGTTCTCTAAAAGAAAACAGAGATATAAAATAACAATAACAACTCTTTATTGTGAGAAAACTTAACCTAGTACAGTTTGCGTGAAGAACCATCCAATTATTTAATTAAAATTTATTTTATGTGAAATCTGCACCAAGTTAGAAAATTATCTCTAGAGATTGATTTTACTCAAATGAAAATTCAATTTTAATAATGTCGCTGCACTTTTATAACACTATGAAATTAACTCAACTGCCCAAAACCTCTTATCGAATTATTAACATATTTATACAGAAAAAACTCGACCTAACACACAATTTACCGTAATGAAAAATTTGGCATGGAGAAATACGATTTGCTTCAATTTCTGATAATAATGCACTACGTAGATTTCAACTCTACTGATGAAACCCTTCCAAAAGCTCAACTTGTAAATAACATCAATCAACACTTGAATTGCAACTAAACTGTAATAACTTCTTGCTATCTGGTCGTTAATTCATTCTTCTAATCACTTTATACACACAGAATGATCTAATTTACTCTTACGCCTCTGCCCTTTCCGGCAGATGTCTACTAAATTTCTTTACACAAAATTTTAATTAAAGTACCAACTCTGGCACTTAAATTCACTTTACTGAAGGAACATTACTTTCATTCAATACTTCTTAATTCCTGCCTCTTACCTGGCAGTCGTTCATACACAAATTATCATGAAAATACTCTTTGCAAAAATTTAGTTTAACTGATCTGGAGAAAATGTGCCAATTTCGCCTGACAATCAATCACAGAAATTTTACATGCTTGTCACTAAAATATGTGAAAATTAGATTTATTTTACCTCGCACTTCAGCGGTCGACATCAGCGACGGGACGTCGTAAACGTAAGCTCGGCTTAACAGTCTCTGGATGTGGGGGTCAAAGTTTATCGGTGGTTTACCGTCTATGGCCGATCTCCGTTCCTTGAAATTGATGGTCCGATGGCACTCCCCTGTCTACCCGTCGATCGGGAATCTCCGCTCTGCCGCCCCGGTGGCGCAGTGGTCTAAGGCGCTGGCCTCTGATCATTCGTCCGTAAGGGGTCCGGGTTCGAATCCCGGTCAGGCATGGATGTTGTGTTTGTCTTACGGCACTGGCTCTCTCCCTTCCCTGGAACCAGTGACCCTAAATTAGGGACGGGCGACTGCTTATAGCCCATTGAGTTGCTCACGGTGGTCGTTAAACCTCCAATCAAAAAAAAAAAAAAAAAAAAAAAAGAATCTCCGCTCTATCCGGAGGGGCACACGGCTGGCTCGTACTTCTCCGTTTTGTGGCCTCGCACTGCCGGGTTAACTGGACGTAGGTCGCGGAAGTCTTTTCGTCCTTGCTGAATGGGTGAAGTCCTGACGCAAAGCAAAGCAAGTAGGAGTCATTTTCTTCTAGGACTTCCGTCCACAGTGAGTAGATTTTAGGTCCCAGCCACCTACAGCGAGTTCGCCTTTTGGGCAGGACACAGAAACGGAAGGAATGAGAGCAAGCCTAGCGACTTTGACAGAACAGTTTGTAGTGAGATTAGAGTATAGTAGATGGCGCCACCGTACAAATACGATGTTGCACACAGTGGGATGAGAGAATTTCAGGGGGGGGGGATAGGAAAGGATACCCATTTAACCAGTGGGTCCAGCCTGGGGGCCGTCACTTAATGTGCTCGTCCGATGCACGGCGGATATTCAGCGATTGTTGGTAAATCAGACCATCTCTGAAAGATCAGCCCAGGTTCGAACCTGAGGACCTTGCATTGATAGTCTGATTCGCTAACCACTAAGCCATCCACGGCTCTTGAAGTCCTGACGGTCGCCGTTCCTGGGGTTTCCTAGTGAAAGGTGGGCCCGAATTTTTTTCCTGGGGCTCGAAAGATGGGGCCTGTCCAGCCGTTCGTTTCAATATCGTCAGCTTGGCCTCGCAATCTCTCTCTCTCTCTCTTCGGATTATTCTTACTCCTTTACTCCTGCTCGGCTTTATTCGATGAGAAAATGCTTAGCTGTTCTCCATCAACGGAGGGTACCTTCGCGCTGGGCATGCGGGTTACGAGGTTACGAGGGCCGTAGATTGAAGACTTAGCATCTGGCCGCATACGCAAAATCCTCCTCGACTTCGGTGAAATCTCACCGCTCGACGCCGATGAAGAGAATGTTGCCTCTCTAAGATTTTCTGAGTGAATGCCTATCCAAAACTCGTGGTCACTTCCGACCTAAAGTCGGACGTTTTCAAATCCCGCCCCTGTTTCCTATCATAAACCAAAATTTTCCTGCTGACTGGCTATGGCCGCATAAAGAAATTGCCCAATTCGTCAATTTAGAAACTCTGTGCCTCCGCTGTACTAAACGTGGTTGGCGAATCGCTGTAAGGCACGTACCATGAGATTCCCTGCTATCGCCTGCCGGTGCAATAAATTTCAGTTGTTTACTTCATGTCAACGGTATTGTTTCATAGTTCTTAATTTGGGTATCGCATTTTGTGAGTGAATCGGGATCGCGGGGTGTGTCGGTCATCAGCATTCGGTTAATGGCATCCTGAATCGCAGCGTCACTATGCCACGAGCTTGATTGCTCACTGCGGTGCCTTTGAGTCTGCCTGACTACACGACGTTACTGCTCCTTGAGTTCTCCACTGGTTGGGGGTTTGAAACGGGTGAAGGTCACTTAACTCTTTCTCTGGCCATCTCAAGGAGTGGCTCTCCGTAGCTGACTGAAGGGGTGGGTGGGTGGAGAAGTTGAACGGGAGTCCTTTCTCTCAACGACCTGCCCTGTCCTCTGGGGCTAACAAAGGGAAGGAAAAAAAAAGAATTCTCTCTCTCTCCCTTCGTTCCTAATGAAAAAAAAAAAGAAATCTGAAATGAATATTTATGTATGGCCCTTTCCGTTGAACCTTGGGCTTTCCAAAATTATTCCATGCCAAGTAATTACATATTTATTTTTGAAATCTTCTTAAAATTAAAATTCTGTGCTGCCGGAAGGAATATATTTAAATAATTAATTTAAATTTAAAATGTGGCTGCCAAGAGCAAATTGGCTTGCCAACATCAAGATGATCGCGTGCTAATTTAAAAAAAACATTGGATTATCAATGATTCGAGTTCTATTTATCCGATCTACCAAATTCGAATTAAAATCTTAATATCACGGCAAGTTGAGTTTGTATATTAATTTAGTTTAGCACAATTCGAATATTAATTTGTACGCTTTAATTATTTTTTTACTTTTTTAATTTAACAAACTTTCCGAATTTAGTGCTGATTATATTGTACATTTTGCAAAATATCGCTGTATCTAAACGCTCTAATGTACAATAGAAACTGAAATCTTGAGATGTCAAAGTGAGCAAAGTTGCACCTAAAAACAGATGTCGCCCCAACAGCACATTGTCGATAATTTAGATAGTTCCAATTTGTAATGGCAGATGTCGCATTATTTTGTAGAAAGAGCTTCGCTATGAAGTTTCAAATTAATCGTCAAATAGGACAGTCTAACGCAAGGTAAGTAGAATATAGAAGGTAGGTCCGAGAGCAGGTTTTCGAAGCTAGTAGTTCTAAACCCTCAGGCGGGGTGACTTTTGTGACGTCAAAGGTGCAAACGGAGTTCACATTGGATCAAAGTCGAGTCTTACATCCTGCCTTAGGTGCGTGTGCTTTCTAGAACGTATGCCAAGTTTCAGCGACTTTTGTCCAGTATTTTGCAAATGATACACAGTTTTGCAGTGAGTTTATAGTCAGTTTATACACTGCCGGACAATTGCTAAGGACGGATGACAATAGCAACTATAGCAACCATAAAATGGAAGGCAGGAAAATGTGGAAATTAGCATAAGTGCGGGATACATTAAGACGTGTTGTGCGTATGCAAATTTTGGATTGCCGAACTTGTTCGTGACGTCATAGCGCTGATAAGAGATATAAAGGATTTGACGCGTACTGACCGTTGTTGTTCAAACGCAAAGTTGAAAGGAAAAGAATCAATTTACGAACTTGCAATTTTCAGTATGTCTTCCCGACATCACCTAGATGATTTTACGCGTGGCCGTATTATTGGCAAGATTGAAGAAGGGCGAAAAATAACAGATGTTGCCAGGGAGTTCGACGTCAGCCACAGTATTGTTTCAAGGCTTTGGAAATCATTTCAAACAAATGGAGAGTGTAGCAAACGTCACGGGGAGGTCGTGTTCGCAGTACGACACCTGCAGAAGATCGGTACATACTGCTATCAACAAAAACACACCGGCGCAGCACAGCTAGTGAGGTAGCAAATCAATTTATGGCTGCTACTGGCAAGCGGATCTCCCGAAAAACTGTCGCCAGACGTTTGCATGAAGGAGGACTATACGTCCGCCGTCCTGTTGTGTGCATCCCATTGTCCAGACGTCCCCCGTACCGCCCGTTTGCAACGGTGCCATCAACATCGCAATTGGACTGATAACGACTGGTCTGCTGTCCTCTTCTCAGATGAGAGTAGATACAGTCTATCGTCTGATTGTCGACGACAACTGATCTGGCGGGATAGTGGTACTGCATATTGTCCAGCAAACATAAAGGAAAGGGACCGATATCCGACATGTAGTGTCATGGTATGGGTTGGCATCATGATCAATGGCCGTACGTCCTTCTATGTGCTTCCAACTGGGACTACGACTGGCCAACGATACATTAATGATGTTCTGCTACCTCATGTTCGCATGTTCCGTGGTGCTGTCGGTGATAGATTCATTTTCATGGACGACAACGCAACATGTCATCGAACAGTCGCTGTCCAGGAGTGTCTTGAGAGCGAGGATGTTCAACGCCTCGAATGGCCAGCACGTTCTCCAGATCAGAATCCCATTGAAAATGTGTGAGATGCTTTGGGGAGTAGTCTTGCTGGTCGCCAATGCCCTCCAATAAGCAAGGACACCCTCATCCGTGCACTGACAGAGGAATGGGATAAATTACCCCAACAGCTGCTTGATAATGTTGTGCAAAGCATGACACGACGTGTGGAATCTTGCATCGCCCTCCATGGTGGCCATATACCGTATTGACATCTTACGCCGGAACGCCTGCGGACGGTAATTGCATTTTTTTCACGTTTACGTATTCTGCACAAAATGGCCTGTTTGTCCCTTGAACACGTTCGAAAGCCTTCTGGATTTCAGAGCACAATAAATGGTCTTTCTTGTAATGTCCTGGCATTCTGACATTATTTTATTTCACTTGGCATCCAACCACACTTACTTTTTTATGCGCTATATAGCCGTTTATGATCCGTCCTTAGAAATTGTCCAGCAGTGTATATATTTTTTTATTAATATACTTGGTCAAAGCAGCTTTTTGTGCGTTGTGCATTAATGGATATGCCTGGATGCCCTGTTGCGTGTTGTGTCAGCAGCAAAAGATCGAAAAATTCCAACTTAAATTTTCATCGGATTGCAAAGGGCAGTTTGAGAAAAGCCCGGATGAGCTCATGTTGACGAAAAGATGCATTTAACGCTGACAATGCCAAAATATGCTGTGCCCATTTTGATGAGGATTTTGAAAGAGATTAAAAAAGTGAATTAATATGCTACAATCCTCGCCTCGCCTGAAAACAGGTGTGATTCCTCACGTTAATCTATTTGGTTGTTGTGCTTCAAGCACAAAGCGAGAAAGCTCATAACGTGCTAAAAAAAAAATCTCAGCAGTTTTTGTCAGAAGTAATGCAGAATTTTATATCAAAGAATGCCAGATTAAGTTCAGATTTGCAAGTTCAGTCTGTTGACGACTAGCTGAAAGTGATTCTTTTCATCTAGCTTGAAAGTCGAAATAGAAGAACAAGGAAAGAAAATTGCACCATTAAAAATATGTAGAAAAGCTCAATAAAATAAATTCTGAGTTACGATCGAAATAAATTCTGCGTTACGTATTGGAAAACCAAAGCTAAAATTAATTATTTGAAAGCTAAAAATGTACAATCTAAAAATGCATTGCTGAAATACGTATCTTGCAAGTTCTTGTATGGAAATTCTTCGAAAATTTGAAAGTGTTTTCCTGAAAGTCCACGGAGAACAACTTGCGAAACATCATATATTTAAGCATTTATCTTTGGAAATCAAAAAGATGTTTCCAGAGTTGAATGAAAAACTCGTACATATTCACCCAAAATTGAGCGTTTTTATTAGGATTAAATTCCTTAATAATTGTATGACTGAGTTACGATCGAAACTTAAGTATTAATACGAAAATAAAATATAAACAGTGGGCAAATAGTTCTCAAAATAAAACAAACTCGTCATGAGAGGTACTTCAAACTCAAAAAGGTATATTCTTTGCATTTCTGTTACCTAAAATGCAGCAATTTTTTTCTGAAAATGAAGAAATATACGCACAGTTGCTAAATGTTACATATCATATCATACAGCATCTTAACATAAACATCGGAATATCTTTTTTATCCGGAATGTAGAGATCTTGTTTCTCGCTCTTTGCAGCCATCTGTATGATAACACACCACATTTGATCTTTTATTTATTGTAACTAGAATAACGCGTTCACGGAATGAATTATTTTTTTTAATATTCAACACCCAGCGCCCAGCTGAAAGTTTGAAAATAACTATAAATTTCATGTACACAGCTGAAAATCAAACACAAAATTTATCAACTTTCATAGCTCTTAATCTTTAGTTTAAAAAAATGGCGAAGGTATTTGTATGGTTTATAGTGAACGGCAGTATTTCTTTTTAAAGTACTAGCTACTTAGATAATTAATTTTACTGTGATTTTACTTTTTACTTTAAAAAGTTTCTAAGCGCAAATTTTTATTTTTTGACATTTTTTTCAATATATTTATATAACTTTTGGAAATCAAAATACATTTTGTTGCCTTGTATTTGAAGATACTCTCCATTAATGCAGTGTAAAATATTCTGAAATATTTTATTTAAGCGTTTTCCACAAAGACTTGAAGTTTTACACCCAAAGTCTTCTCTCAAAAGCTTGTAAAACGCTAAACAGAATAAATACTTCGGTCCTTAGCGGCTTTGCACCTTTGACGTCACAGGGGTGTGGTACCGAGTAGCCAATACCGCTCGACCGGCTTATGGACCTACCTTCTATATTCTACTTACCTTGAGTCTAACGTACACTGGAATAGCAAGTGTACCAGAAAAAAGTTTAAGTTTTTACTGTATTTCCTTACAAAAAGCTGGCGTCTATTTGATTTGTTTTCGGTCTGCTTCAATTAAAAATTTCACTCTGTCTTACGACTGGAAACATCCCCTAAATATTAATATTTATTTAAAGCTTAAAAACAGCCATCCTAGCACGGGCTATACTCTAGTTTGTTTAATAAAAATGGACACGATCAAAGACAATGACGTCATCTACCCTCGTTGAGACAAAATTTTGGGCAGATTCGTTTTTACCATGAAATACGGGATTACACCAGTATACAATACACATCTGAAGTAGTGATTACGTTAATTTGTGTAAATAATGACAAGAATGGTAAGAAAAATAATCTACGGTCTAATCGATGGCTTCTGATCATTCGTCCGAAACGGGTTCGGGTTCGAATCCCGGTGAGGCATGGATGTTGTGTTAGTCTTACGGCACTGGCTCTCTCCTTTCCCTGGAACCAGTGACCCTAAGTTAGGGACGGGAGACTGCTTATAGCCCATTGAGTTGCTCACGGTGGTCGTTAAACATAAAAAAATATATATATCCGAAAATTTCATCGCCTTGGAGCAGAAATCCAACCGGGATCTCCAAGTTTGCGCCCGACTATGCTAACCACTACATCACCAAGAACAGACAAGTCTCAAGTTTCCGAGTAATTCGAATTTATTATATCGCAGAAGTCGCTAGTCGAAGCAACAGCATTCATATTCAGCGAATCTGGATGAATAGAATTCTTGTTGTTTTCCGTGATTGCCCGGAGAAGCAGATAAACCATGAAATACGGGATTACATCAATAACCAGTATACAATACAAATTTTAAGTAGTGATTCCGTCAATTGGTGTAAATATCAGTGTAAGAATCGTTTTTGCCGAGATAGTCGCAATAACTTCATATAATTATAACGTAAAAATAAATTGTTAAAAATTAAAAAAAGTTTACGATCCTTACGTTTATGAAAGCAGTTCTTAATACTGAAAACGCTAAACCTACCTTTGTGTCAGATGAAACATTTTCATTGTTTGAAGCAACTTCAGATGCTAATTCCGTGAGATCATTTCGCCCTTCAACATCTGCCACCTTCATGTAAACTGCAGTTTCATTCATTGTCTAGGAGACCCTTTAGCTCGTACCGTTTGCAGTTCTAAAGAGATCAAGAAGAAAAGAAAGAAAAAAAGACAATTGAAAGATTTGATGAAAAGTATAAGAGAGTACAGCAACATTTTTTTTTTTTCATCAGGTGTTTAACGACCACCATGAGCAACTCAATGGGCTGTAAGTAGTCGCTCGTCCCTAATTTAGGGCTATTGGTTCCAGGGAAAGGAGAGAGCCAGTGCTGTAAGACAAACACAAAGTCCATGCTCACCGAGATTCGAACCCGACCCATCCCGGACGAATGAACAGAAGCCATCGCTTAGGCAACTGAGCCACCGGGGCGGGTGTTGCATTTTCATGAGTGATAACAAAATGTCTTTTATCTGATTCTTTCTGTCCGTAAATTTCTTCATTATGATAGTAAAATGGAGTTCTTTTAAATAAGTTTTTGGCTGCCCCAGTGGTGCAGTGGTCTAAGCGATGGCCTCTGATCATTCGTCCGAAAGGGGTCTGGGTTCGAATCCCGGTGAGGCATGGATGTTGTGTTTGTCTTACGGCACTGGCTCTCTCCCTTTCCTGGAACCAATGGGCCTAAATTAGGGACGGGTGATTGCTTATAGCCCACTGAGTTGCTCACGGGGGTGGTTAAACCTCAAAACAAACAAACATGTGTTTGTATTTTGAGGAATATTCTATGAAAAATATAACCTCTTTTTGAAAATCAGTTATTTTTAATCAGTCGTTTTAGTAAGCCTTGACAAAACCACGAATACTTCACCTAGCACATCGACATCGTGGACAATTATGCAGTACCAACCTTATGGCAATAATATGGGGAAAGCCTATACGTCTACAACATGAACAACGCACTAAGACGTACTGCTTACGTTGTTACAGATCGGTTTTGGGACACGGGCGACAACAAGTCAAACCTTCCAGCCAGGAGTCCTGAATTGAACCGTGCCGAGAATCTCTCGTACGAACTGAATAGCCAGATTTGTGGAAGAAGCGATCTTCCAAAAACAAACAAAGCTGAACTGGACACTGCTTTGGAGGCCAATTGGCGGAATATATCGGCGGACATTAGCAAAACGCTGTTGGGGAGTATCCTACGAAGACTAGAAGCCGCCCTTAAGGTCAAAGTTTCCATACTACAATAATGAGTTTTATGTAAATAAAGATAATTTTTAGACATTTTGGTTTGGGGGTTTAATGACCACCGTGTGCAATTCGATAGACTATAATTATTAGCAGTCACTTGTATGGATACTGTGTTTCTCTTACGACACTTGTTCTCTTCCTTTTCTGGAATCAGTGGCTCCTAATTTCGCGCCACTGGTTCCAGGAAAGGGAGAGAGCCACTGCCATAAAAGAAACATAGCATCCATGTTTCACCAGAATTCGAGCTCTGCCCCACCTCGAACTAATGATCAGAAACCAGCACTTAGACCACTGTGCCATTCATCTCTGGATCCTATAATATCATCTAGCCGTAAGAAGAGATACACGCCCCACTTCTGCAGATGAAAACATTATCGCACCCTGAAATACAATTACAGTGGAAGCAGAACCCCAGCATCAATAGCAATGGAAACAACATATCAGGTTCTCGTGCGGAATGAGTCAATCATAAAAGCTTAAGGTATTAATCTTAAAAGCACGATAATTAAAACATTACACAGGCTTCCGATGAAGTGAAAAACCTATTTAATGTATAAGTTAAAGGGTGAAAAATGAAGCTATAAGAACTTTCGGTCTTCCTAAAGACAATCATCAGATGGAAGAACGGAAGTTAACTCGGTCTTCCTAAAGACCATCATGAGATGGAAGTACTGAAGGCAGCAAAGCCTTCAGTACTTCCATCTGATGATGGTCTTTAGGAAGACCGAAAGTTCTTATAGCTTTATTTTTAATCTTTTAACTTATACATTAAATAGGTTCTCCACTTCGTCGGAAGCCTGTGTAGTGTTTTAATTATCGTGCTTTTAAGATTACTACCTTAAGCTTTTATGATTGAGCAATGGAAACGCTAAGTATAGACATTCCACACCATTCAGAAACTCACTCTGTCGACATCAATCCAGATTAGGCAGCAGAAACAGAGGTTAAGTCTTCTACCAACTCTTACGAAGAACTGCAAGTGTCTCGGCGTGAAGCGCTTGAAGCAAGACTCCAAGGAAAAGGAGTTAACTCAGAAACTCGTACATTACCTCGAGAAAAGAAGGCAGAACTCAGACAGACTAAGAGCCAAGGTTTGAAATATCTATTCATAGAGCAAAGACTTCAGGAACAGATAACCAGTCAAAACTTTCAGGCTCTTAGAAGGCAGGAAGAACGCAACGATCTGACTCGTAGCGAATCATGCATGGGGAACGGTGAATGCTTTCAACATCGCTTTAATGAGTCTCAGGGACTGTTACATCGAAGTACAGAGAAAAACGGGGCACGGTAAAACAACATAATGTGGCGGTGCGCACGAGGCGGCAAAGGCAAAACTTTACAAAAAACACATAGTACAGTTTGATAACAAGGAACAGTACACCAATTAAGTACTAAATAGTAACACTGTACTAGTCATCCGATTTATTGGCGTAGGGAGTAGACACATTAGCGTTTCCAAGCTTTCCCACATCAACCAGATGGCTTTTTCAAGGAAGTTAGAAAGAAACTGCAACTGAAAAATAGAACGCATTAGCAATTTGAACGTGGAAACTTGACAACAATAGATACGACGTTATATTCATTTAAAGATATGACGCATCACGTTGGTTGTACGCGTGGTATCCTGGTAGGCAAAAGGCTTTACTTGAAGATTTGGTTCCAAATTCGTGGCAACTCGAGTGACACGCAATCATTGCAAGTGTCGCTGTTGGTATTGATCTCCAAGGTTTCCCGAATGGCTGTACCATTAGGGGTAGAGTAGGTAGCTAATTTCTTTATATCGTCCCACATAGGAGTAGCGGACTTGAATTTCACTTCTCTGGATAGAGCCGTGGCTAATTTACCGTATTTTGTGTCTCTTTTATGTTCATTGACTCTGACTCCAAACGAACGCTTGCTCATTCCAATGTAGTATCGTTTAGAGCCGTCCTGATACTGTAGGGGGATCGCATAAATACCTGCGTCGCAGGGGAGAGGTGGTTTTTCACTAGTTCCCTTTAGCATAGTACACTGCCGGGCAATTGCTAAGGACGGATGACAATAGCAACGATAGCAACCATAAAATGGAAGGCAGGAAAATGTGGAAATTAGCATAAGTGCGGTATACAGTAAGACGTGTTGTGCGTATGCAAATTTTGGATTGCCGAACTTGTTCGTGACGTCATAGCGCTGATAAGAGATATAAAGGATTTGACGCGTATTGACCGTTGTTGTTCAAGCGCAAAGTTGAAAGGGAAAGAATCAATTGACGAACTTTCAAGTTTCAGTATGTCTTCCCGACATCACCTAGATGATTTTACGCGTGGCCGTATTATTGGCAAGATTGAAGAAGGGTGAAAAATAACAGATGTCGCCAGGGAGTTCGACGTCAGCCACAGTGTTGTTTCAAGGCTTTGGAAATCATTTCAAACAATGGAGAATGTAGCAAACGTCACGGGGAAGGTCGTGTTTGCAGTATGACACCTGCAGAAGATCGGTACATAGTGCTATCAACAAAAAGACACCGGCGGAGCACAGCTAGTGAGGTAGCAAATCAGTTTATGGCTGCTACTGGCAAGCGGATCTCCCGAAAAACTATCGCCAGACGTTTGCATGAACGAGCACTATACGCCCGCCGTCCTGTTGTGGGCATCCCATTGTCCAGACGTCCCCGTACCGCCCGTTTGCAATGGTGCCATCAACATCGCAATTGGACTGATAACGACTGGTCTGCTGTCCTCTTCTCAGATGAGAGTAGATACAGTCTATCATCTGATTGTCGACGACAACTGATCTGGCGTGATAGTGGTACTGCATATTGTCCAGCAAACATACAGGAAAGGGACCGATATCCGACATGTAGTGTCATGGTATGGGCTGGCATCATGATCAATGGCCGTACGTCCCTCTATGTGCTTCCAACTGGGACTATGACTGGCCAACGATACATTAATGATGTTCTGCTACCTCATGTTTGCATGTTCCGTGGTGCTGTCGGTGATAGATTGATTTTTATGCACGACAACGCAAGATTTCATCGAACAGTCGCTGTCCAGGAGTGTCTTGAGAGTAAGGACATTCAACGCCTCGTATGGCCAGCACGTTCTCCAGATCTGAATCCCCTTGAAAATGTGTGGGATGCTTTGGGGAGGAGTCTTGCTGGTCGCCAATGCCCTCCAATAAACAAGGACACCCTCATCCGTGCACTGACAGAGGAATGTGATAAATTACCCCAACAGCTACTTGATAATGTTGTGCAAAGCATGACACGACGTGTGGAATCTTGCATCGCCCTCCATGGTGGCCATATCCCGTATTGACATCTTACGCCGGAACGCCTGCTGACGGTAATTGCATTTTTTTCACGTTTACGTATTCTGCACAAAATGGCCTGTTTGTCCCTTGAACACGTTCCAAAGCCTTCTGGATTTCAGAGCACAATAAATTGTCTTTCTTGTAATGTTCTGGCATTCTGACATTATTTTATTTCACTTGGCATCCAACCACACTTACTTTTTTATGCGCTATATAGCCGTTTATGATCCGTCCTTAGCAATTGTCCAGCAGTGTATATAAAGATGCAGGAGACCTTATGCCTACGCCGTAGTTCATCTTCTTCAGGGCAGGTTTGAGTTTGTAAGACACACTTGGTATGTAGGGGTATGAACCTAAATAACGTATCTGCGGTACAGGAAGATTAGAATGTTTGACCCTGGCTTTTTGGATAAAGTTACGTATCTGATTCAGCGAATATCCTGCATCAGAGGCTAACTTTATGACGCTTTGAAAGCGTCATTGTCAATTCAAGTTTCCGCGTTCAAATTATTAATGCTTTCTATTTTTCAGTTGCAGTTTCTGTCTAACTTTCTTGAAAAAGCCATCTGGTTGATGTGCGAAAGCTTGGAAACGCTAATGTGTCTACTTTCTACGCCAATAAATCGGATCAGTAGTACAGTGTTACTATTTAGTACATAGTACAGTACAATGACAGACGTAACACAAAGGCGGGACACAAGCATAATATGACAGAGCTAAAATGTTCAAACAGTAGGCGAAAGATAACACGAAGCAATGTACTTGGAACATCAAGGCGGGAATCCAGAAGGAAGCAGCGAAGCCCCCTGAAGGAACTCCGACCAAGCAGAGAGTTTCCATTCCTCCAGCGTATTAATATAGGCAGACGGGTCGGGAAAGTCCTCCCGAGGCGGTCGAGGCAGAGGAGTAGACCAGCTGGAAGGCTCCGTCGAAGACATCTGGGCATCTGCAGGGGGTGCAGGAGACGTGGTGGACTTCTTGCGGTTCCGACGAGGCGGGCGACGCCGACGCTTCTTGGGAATAGCACCAGCAGAAGCAGCGCGGGAAGTCTGAGAAGCAGGCTGTAGAGAAGTCACATCCTGCAGACAAGCAGGAAGCGGGCTACGGGGCACAGTTGAGGAGAACGGTGAATGGGCTGTGACCTTTTCTTTTCTTTTTTCCGAGCTTTAACGATCACCATGAGCAATTCGGTAGGATACAAACGGTGGTGTGTGCCCTTACTTGGGGGCCACTGGTTCCAGGGAAGGGAAGAGCCAGTGCCATAAGACAAAAAAAAAACAAAAAACAGAAAAACATTCATGCCTCACCGGGATTCGAATCTTGACCAATCGTCAAGACCAGGGGTGCACAACCTTTTTATAAGTGGGGGCCAAGTTTATTTTTACATAATAAGTGGCGGGCCGCAAGTTACCTTTTCACATAGGCACTTGCCAAACCCTACCGCTAAAGCTAATTTTACTATTATCCGAGTAACCTATTTTACCAGCAGACAAAAAATGTGTTTCAATACCATTTTTGTGTCCTCTAAATGGTTTAAATCCATTTTTGAAGTTTTTTGGCAAATTGCGTTATTAAGTTATCAAATTACTGATTTACAATCAACTTACTCCTAATTGGAAAAGGTTTAGGGGTATATAAAATAAAATAATACTGTCACAAGGTTGTAAAATTTTTATTTTTACAAAAACAGAATTCTTAACATCAAAGTATATAAAAAATTAAAATGAGTATATCGTCAAACTGACCATCAAATCAAGTAGTAGCCTAATGCTCCTAATGAGATGCTTGGCATTGTTTATTTTTCAATAGTCTGTCAATATCAGGTTCAATGTTAGAGATGGTAATGCGCAAGTTTCCCTCCAATAGTGTATCACTTAAACGGGAACGACACTTTGACTTTATTTGTTTCATCAAAGAAAACGATTGCTCGCATAAGTAGGTACTTCCAAACAACGTTGCCGTTTTTAAAGCATGATCTTTGAGCAATTTCATTTCTTTCGGTAAGTAATTTTTGTAAAATTCTAGGAGAGAAACTTCAGAGTATTTTGTTGTTAACTCATTGTTACACTGAAGATCAATTAATTCCATCTGGAAATCTAGTGGCACTGACGCAACGTCAGTAGTGAATGGTAGAGAAAACATATCAAACAAAACCTCAAATTTTCTTATATCTTCAAATCGTCTTTTAAACTCATTGTGAAGGTCCACTACAAGAGATGCATATTTAGCCACATCTACATGGAATTCACAACTTTCAACAAAACTTTTCATTGTTGGAAAATTTGCTAGTTAACGAAACATTTTTATAATTTTCTTATTTCAACTAGGGCCTACAATAATGGGAAAAAATCTCATCATTCACAATATATATTTTCACGTTTTCAATGGTATAAAATATTTATCCGCGGGCCGCATAAACTGACTCTGAGGGCCGCGGGTTGTGCACCCCTGGTCAGGACTCAGCGCTTTGACCACCGCGCCACCGAGGCGTCTCAGCCATTCAAGTGTACGGATATTATTGGTAGAGCGGTGTATGCATGTATGTGCTACATATCAGTGCAGTGTCTGTGTGCGGTGAGAGTTGGAGAGACATCGTTTATTCAAAATGAACACCCATTTCATTATCCGTTTCTTTAGTAATTCATCAACGGGACTTGAGCCTCCTACGTTCGAGGTTCCAGTTAATCTCTGTTCTTTCTTGTAACTCCACCAGCACACAGAAAAAGTGAAGCTCTAAATCAGCCGATGACTTTTATTGCCAAAAGTGTTGCAAACTGTACTTTGATAGGTGATATAAATAGTTGTTTCAAGAATGCCAGCTCTTATTTCATTTCTGTTTGGCTCAGGCCCAAAAGCGAATGACTTCCGACATTGGTCGAGTAATGTTACAATAATGTACTGTATAGCACGCATGGAACTTCATATTTTTTCATCAAGCTAAATCACAAGCTCTTTCCACGTTCTTCAAATTTCGATAGACTTGTTTCCCGTCTTTGTGTCAAATGAATTACGTTATATTTTGCAAGGTTGGGAAGTAAACAGATTCCAACAAGTCAAGCAGAGTTACCCGTGGTAAAAAGAAGTCAACGGTATCCTTGAGCATTGGCGCCAACTTATTTGGGCCCGCGGGGCCTGAGCCCACCCAATAATTTGCCGTGTTTTATTACGATTACTACTATATTACCTACGACTGTACTAGAATTTTTTAGAGAAGTTACTTTATGAAAATATTTAATCTTGAATTGTGAAAAACATAAGTATAGAATGTACGTTTCAAGTAACAAGGCTAAACGAGTTTCAAATATCTATTTTATCCTTTTTGAGTTCAAATATAATTATTTACATGCAATTTACAAAACTTAGGCGATTCGAAGCAACTTGAACCATTGTCAGTTGTCCTCGGTCGAAATCAAACCTTTTTCTCTCAGTTCTTAAAAAACACTCTTGTTTTCACACGTGGTGTTTCTTTTTGTGTATCCTCTTGTAGCGTTGTGAGAAATAACTGCAACACCCCTTCCAATTGCTCCCCTGGGCTAGATAGCCGCCAGGCAGTCTGACGTCTCGTCTGGCAGTGAATGGGATGGGGCCTGGGGGTAGAAAATTCCAGTTCCAATGCCAGGATTCACACGTGGTAACTGAAGAGAACGAAGTGTCATTTGGGAACATTGAGTTCTGGTGAGTGCAGGTGCGGACAGTTCTTGGATCGCGGGTTGTAATGATTTGTATTTTCCAGGTATATAATTTTCGTATATTCATGCGGAAAAAATTAGTTAAAGTTCTCCAATTTGTTATTTTTTTCTTTTTATATTATATATTGTCCGCAGTCATATCGATGAAATGAAAGTAAATATCAGGATCTATGTAAAGAAGGGTATATGAGATTTGCTTTATAAAATCATAACTCAAGCCTTTGAGCCCACCCAATATTTTTCAAAAGTTGGCGCCTCTGTCCTTGAGTACATTTCTGTTCATCATGTCAAAAGATGTGTTCCTTTTCCCTCTGTCTCGCATATAGCAGGTGTCTTAGCTTATTATCTGGTTTGTAATTTTCCAGTACAGTATTTGCTGAAGAAGAATTGACCACAGCAGGGCATTCCTAGAATTTGCCCAAGGCCGAGTCTTCCCGTCATGATCCAACAATATGTCCAATTCCAGTCAAGCATTAGTAGGTTTCTTCACATAGGTGACCAAATTTCAAGCTCTCTGGCTAAATTCTTTAATGTTCTCCATTTCCATACAGCTTTTTCAGGCTGTAGGTACTGGTGTATTTAATCTGTATTATGAACAATCAATGTGACCATTTTGTTCAGTTGCTGCTACGGTGTTAGATCCATCGTTTCTAGCAACAGAGGCATCATTCTAATTATATCCCACTTTCTCTAAGAGTTGTATTTAACACATATGCTATACAGTATTCTGAGACGTATTTTTATCTGGAAAGTGAGGGCAAGAATACACGATTGAGACTCCATCATTTATTTACAATGATCCTTGTTCTGCAACCCAGAAGAATGTAATTTATCATTGCGGTCAATTGGCTAGTCTTGAATGAGAAACTTGTTCATATATATCTGGCAGTAAACATTCTTTAATGTAATTTTTCAGATTTGCTGCCATTATTGTACAGTCAGAATTTGCCTTCTTCCTACTGGTACTCTGTTTAAGTTAACATTTTCAAACCCGGCTTTCAGTTTCACAAATTCGTGCGCAAAATCTCGGAAGTGCACATTATCTACGACATTAAAAACAAAATGTGTTGCAGCTATCAGTTGGTTTTCATACTTTTTAATTATTTTTTAAAAACATTGGCCCGTATTTTAAACCCTTTATCAGGGTTGAACGAATTAACTCGGGGTTATTATTTTTTCTTTCTGGTTTGTTTTTTAGAGGTGTAACGACTATCTTGAGCAACTCAATGGACCATAAGCAGTCGCCCGTCCCTAATTTAGGGTCACTGGTTCCAAGAAAGGAAGAGAGCCAGAGCCGTAAGACAAATACAACACCCATGCCTCACCGGTACCAGAACTCGAAAACATCTAGGATAAATGATCAGAAGTCAGTGCCTAGACCACTGCGTCTCCGGGGCAACAGGTCAGCAAAATGAGCTGAAATCAGCTCAATGAATATATTCACATTCAACCCTTTAACAGAGTTGAACGAATTAACTCGGGGTTAGCAAAATGGGCTGAATTCAGCTGGAATGAATATATTCACATTTAATACAATACAATACAATACAATACAATACAATACAATACAATACAATACAATTATTTATTGCACACATTTAAAACTTACAGGATATGAAAATGCAATACACCAGGAGGAATCTGAACACATTGGTTGCAAGGCGATTCCCCCTATCAGATGTAAGAAAAATAATGAAACATATGGTATATATGAAAGCAAGTATAACCTGATGGAACGAATTAACTCGGGGTTAGCAAAATGAGCTGAAATAATCTGGAATGAATATATTCATATTCAACCCTTTAACAGCCTGGAACGAATTAACTCGAGGTTAGCAAAATGGGCTGAAATCAGCTGGAATGAATGTATTCATATTTAACCCTTTAACCGGATGGAACGAATTAACTCCGAGTTAGCAAAATGGACTGAAATCAGCTGGAATGAATATATTCACATTCAATCCTTTAACAGTCTGAAACGAATTAACTCGGTTTAGTAAAATGGGCTGAAATCAGCTGGAATGAATATATTCACATTTAAACCTTTAACCGGATGTACAAGACAATGTTTTTTTTGCAAAATCTTTAGACCAAAAATAGGGGGTCTTCCTATACACGGTATAACGAAGTAAATTTCTCCGTCATTTTTATCCGCGCCAGGATTCGAACCCGGGTCCTCTCATTCCGGAATAAGTTGCTCTACCAATTGAGCTACGCGGACGTTTTATTCTGATTCCTATCTGCCGTTATGTCGTGTGCGTCCTTCTGGCAGGTACGTCACATCTCCTGGTACGTTACAACGGGGGTTAACCGGTTGATAGAATACTGCGATTACCGCGGCAAAACTGCCAGTACCTCTCATCCCCCAGAAGCCCTGTTATCCCCTCTTTCCACTACGACTTACAAAACTACTGAGTCACGGGCGCACTGAGTCACAGCTATTTTTGTTAAGCTTCCTGAAAACACTAGCCTTTGAGAATTCAGTCGATTGACGCCATTAACTTCCGATTCTGAATAAACCAATTAGAATTGTGAAAGCATCCGTAAGTTTACAACTCCGTTGGTGGGGGTAGCGTTTCGGCGTCATTACGCTGGATCAGTCAGCACTTCTTGAACAGTGCGTGTGTAGATGCAAAATGTAATGCATTATCATTAGCCCCATAAAAATGTCCGAAAATAAAAAACGATTGTCATATTCTGCAACATTCAAGCTGAAAGTCATTAGTTACGCAAAGGAACATGGATATAAGGCTGCAAAGAGAGAAAGATTGGACCTCCTGCTACTGACTGTATTGTGAGACAGTGGAGAAAACAGGAAGAACAACTCCTCAAGATGCGAAATAAAAAGAGGGCCTTAAGAGGAAAAGCAGCAAAATAGCCAAGCTTAGAGCAGATGTTGAAGACTGGGATTATGGAGCCGCGCCAGAGTGGGATATGTGTGTCAACAAAGCTCGTTCAATATGAAACAAAAAGGCTTGCAAGGGAAATGAACATTGTTGATTTCACAGGAAAGACAAAATGGCGCTTCAACTTCATGAGGAGAGCCTTAAGGATTTTGCCATGAGAACAGGAACCAAGTTCGGCCAGAAAATGTATAACGAAGCAAATTTCTCCGTCATTTCTTTCCACGCCAGGATTCGAACCCGGATCCCCTCATTCCGGAATAAGTCACTCTACCAAATTGAGCTACGCGGACGTTTGTTCTGACTGCTATCTGCCTTTATGTCGTGTGCGTCCTGCTGGCACGTACGTCATATCTCCCCCTCCCCGAAAGAGGGCCAGGGGCATGGCCCACGGGTCAGCCGTGACCATGAGTCGTTGCAGGCAGCCATCCGCTGTAGAACGTGCACTCGAGAACTCCCAGTCAATCTAGTGTGTGGAATGCAACATCACACTTTTTTTATTTTTCGAAGCGCTGGAGAAGGGATTGTATGATTTTTCCTATCTCGCGGTGTGGAAAGAACATCACACCAATGCGAGATTTTGAACGGCCGGGTCATCCGGAAAGTTCGGGCGCCATTATAACGAAGCAAATTTCTCCGCCATTTCTGTCCACGCCAGGATTCGAACCCGGATCCCCTCATTCCGGAATAAGTCACTTTACCAAATTGAGCTACGCGGACGTCTGTTCTGACTGCTATCTGCCTTTATGTCGTGTGCGTCCTGCTGGCAGGTACGTCATAAATGCCACCAGCTTATGAAGATAAAATCCTACAGTTTCACTCCTTTTTCACAAAACTTCGGAAAAAATATGATTTTGAACCGAGTCAGATTGCAAACATGGATAAGGTGCCTCTCAATTTTGATGTGCCTTCCAACAGAACTGTTGATATGAAGTGGCAATCAAAACAAGTGGCCATGAAAAGACACACTATACTGCTGTCATCGCATGCTGTGCAGATGGTACCAAGCTGCCTCCTATGCTCATTTTAAAGAGGAAAATGTATCCACCTGGAGTTATTGTCCAAATTCATGAGAAGGACTGGAAGAATGAAGAGATTATGGCTATTTGGTTTGGAAAGATTTGGTCCATAAGACCTGGAAGGGCTCTCGACTCGAAGAGGCCAGCTATGCTCGTGTTTAATCAGTTCCGTGCACACTTAACAGAAGAGACAAAAACGATTGCAGCAAATTTACGAACACAGCAGTTATTCCTGGTCGACTTACAGGTCAGCTAAGGCCTCTAGAAGTGTCCATCAACAAGTGATATGTCTGGAACTAATATAGTGCCATCAACAAGTGATATGTCTGGAACTAATATAGTGCCATCAACAAGTGATATGTCTGGAACTAATATAGTGCCATCAACAAGTGATATGTCTGGAACTAATATAGTGCCATCAACAAGTGATATGTCTGGAACTAATATAGTGCCATCAACAAGTGATATGTCTGGAACTAATATAGTGCCATCAACAAGTGATATGTCTGGAACTAATATAGTGCCATCAACAAGTGATATGTCTGGAACTAATATAGTGCCATCAACAAGTGATATGTCTGGAACTCATATAGTGTCATCAACAAGTGATATGTCTGGAACTAATATAGTGCCATCAACAAGTGATATGTCTGGAACTAATATAGTGCCATCAACAAGTGATATGTCTGGAACTCATATAGTGCCATCAACAAGTGATATGTCTGGAACTAATATAGTGCCATCAACAAGTGATATGTCTGGAACTAATATAGTGCCATCAACAAGTGATATGTCCGGAACTAATATAGTGCCATCAACAAGTGATATGTCCGGAACTAATATAGTGCCATCAACAAGTGATATGTCTGGAACTAATATAGTACGATCAACAAGTGATATGTCTGAAACTAATATAGTGCCATCAGCAAGTGATATTTCCGGAACTAATATAGTGCCATCAACAAGTGATATGTCTGAAACTAATATAGTGCCATCAGCAAGTGATATGTCCGGAACTAATATAGTGCCATCAACAAGTGATATGTCTGGAACTAATATAGTGCCATCAACAAGTGATATGTTTGGAACTAATATAGTGCCATCAACAAGTGATATGTCTGGAACTAATATAGTGCTGAAGAAAGTGACGCATAATTTCATAGTTTGTATCTTAAAAATATTACCTAATTTTTCAATAATATAAATTTCCAAAGTTCTTTTCTTTATATATTACCACAGACTTTGTCTGCAATATTACCTAATTTCTAAATGTGCCTCAATGATAGTACCTAATTTCTAAAAAGTATCAAATGTGTCCTTTTTTGTTATAAAAATATTGATTTCTTAATTTTCGGTTCGAAAAGTAGGGGTCGTCTTATACATGGGGGCGTCTTATACACGGAAAAATACGGTAGTTCGAGATTTTTCGTCCCGTTACTTCTTATGACACCCTGATTATCTTGCTTAGTGACAATGCATTTCACACATTTTGAAGAGAAAATGAAATTAAGCAATACAGAATTCCTGTTGTCAGTAACTATGAGAAAGTATTAAGGTTGCCTATAACACTTTTTTCTTTCGCTTTCAGCTGCTAAATCGTGAAAAATGTTTTTACGCCATCAATGGAAATTTTTGTTGCGTATTGTGTACAGCCAAAAAATATATGGATAATTTTATTCATGGTTACCAATACCAGAAGACAACAAATTAAAATCTCATTTTCAGGAACAGAATCAAACCCGTTTCTGGATAAAATCTTAACCCAAGTTATTCTTCTCCCGGTTCCATATCTACGCCAGTGATCGAATGGCCAGAGGTATAGGTTTCTTGCCTTGGTTTCGAGTTCGTGCTCCAATAGGGCACAAGTTATGCGCTTGTCCATCGGTGTTGTGTTTATCCCTTCCCTGGAAGCAGTGACCTCAAATTTAGGGCAGGGCCTCTTATAACCCTAAGAGTTGCTCATGGTGGTCGTTAATCTATACCTTTTGAAAAATATTTCTTCCGTTGGACAGGTAGTAGGGCAATCTGTAAGCTCAACTTATATTTATTCAACTGCTAATTGTAAAAAGGGTAGTTTAAAACTAACGATGCTTTATAGAAGGAGTGATGTGGAAACAGATATGACTTACGGAAAAGTGTTTAATTGGAAATGTTTGTTGGCGAAATTTTAGGCCAAGCTTGGTCATACGAACATTTCCTGCAGTGTATCGCAAGAATCAAAATTATTTGAAATACTTTACGAAAGGTACTTGAAAATGAGATAATAAACCAACTCTGTCAAAAGAATAAATATTTCTTAACCACTGACTGGTCCACAACTACTTGGGAGTTCCTCCAAAAGAATGAATGGTTAGATATTCATTAAGCGAATATTTTTATCATCTATTTCTTGAGAAAACTTCCCCTGGAAATATATTTACTTTTAGACACTTTTGATGTTAAATTTTAGTTATGATTGTTCCATTTTAAATTTCTGTCGCGTACTTTGGGGTAAATAAATTTCCTTCCGTTCCTTAGTGTTCAGCGTAATCTCCGATTGGTCTTTAAAAAAATCTTTCTCAGAAATTTCAAACTTAACAAAATGAGACATGTATGGTTTAAAACCAGTGGTTTAATCATCATAGTAAGCCTGTTTTATTTTCATCATTACACTTGAAACTTATTACTACACGAAGAGAGATTTGATGTTTAAAATCAGAGTATGAGCTGATGCTTTGTTTGATTCTGTGTGAGAATAAAGATTTGAAAATTTTAATGCAAAAATTTTCCAAGATTTTCTTGATCATGAGATCAGAGCAGTACACGAAGTCGTTTCTATGTGTATACATGCGTGGTCATAATACATATGCAATATACTCAGAAAATGTGTTATCTTACCTTGAAAATCTGGTATTTCTTTTGCCTTTTCTTACCTTATTTTATCAGGGAGAAATGAAAATATAAAAGCAAGTTTCAGAACAATATTTTCGAATATTTTTTTGTTAAACTACAATTACTCCAAAGAAGGCGGCATATAGAAGTGAAATTTATTCACATCGGGATGTTGAGAAACATCCATTTCGTTCCTTAGTGTTCAGCGATGTGAAGTGAAACTTATTCACATCAGAGATGTTGAGTAACTTCAGTGTATGTGTATCGAAATGAAATGCCTCAAATATGAATAACGTAACTTCAGTGTATGTGTATCACCAATGGGAGAAAGTATTTTGAGAAGGCAATTAAATCATAGCTCCTATCATATTAGTTGTGTTGTTTTTATATTATGCTTTTTCCAGTTCTAAAGTCTCTGAAAAAAGAAAACTTGCTAATTAATGGGATTTTGATGAAAGAAATTATTATGACACTTTGCTGGTGAGCGCGAATGCAAAAAAACCGTATGTCATCTCAAGTGCGTTACTTCCTGCATTCTATTATCTCACTGTTTCGCACATTCTTAAAAAACATATGCACTATCTTTTGTGAAATCATGACAACCATGATATCATTGAGGGAGTAAACTTTATTTCATAAAATTTGGTAAAATAGCAGCTGAAGACGTTACTCTAAAATAAATTAAAATTTAATAGCCTCAGGTAGAAGCACTAGCGGGTAATAGTGATATTTATAAGAACCTAAAGAAGGATTGTTGTTGTAACAAAAAATATTTATATCTTTTTGATTTATTTAATATATTTTATATGATTGATCAAAAATATTTTATTAATTAAATTAAAAAAATGATTGATCTAAATTTTTTGTTTAACTAAAAAACCTTGAACTTAACGTACGACAGTAATGAAAAGAAACCAGTTCACTGATACAGCCCCTTCTCTATCTTTCTTTCCTTTTTTACGCTTTCCAACCGTAGGTTGAAGAAGCGTATATGCTCCAACTTTGTCCGTCTGTCTGTCTGCCTATCCGCATGATAACTTGTACAAAAATGGTTTGATTTCGATGAAGTTTTAGTACGTGGAAGGGGACAACCTGGGGAGGAACCCTATTGAAAATGGACGAAATGGGGTCAAAGGTCAGATTCCATCGTCCTTATGCGGCATGACGTACGTAAAAATGCTTCGATTGCGACAAAACTTCATCATGTTGTTCCGGAGATGTACTGAACCAATTCTGTTTAATATCATCGAAATGGGGTTGAAGGTCAGGGCACAGGAGGAAGATTTATTGCACAGCCATTATCCTCATAACTTGACTAAAAATGCTTCTATTGCGACAAAACTTTGGTATGCTGTTCCGGAGGTATACTGAACCAATTCTGTTTAATATCATCGAAATGGGGTCAAAGGTCAGGGCACAGGATTGAGATTTATTCCGCAGTCATTATCTTCATAGTTTGAGTAATGATTTCTGGTATGTTGGAAAGCTTATCATAATCAATGCACTGCACGATTTTACTAACGTGTTTAAATCAGTCCATAGTTACTGTCACATCACCATAATTTCACCTGCACACTACAACTGCGTAATTGTTCTATAGTAATCCGTTTCCAGAGACACGACCGGAATGATTCGTCGTGTTTCAACGATTCTGTGTAATAGTACAAATAAAAATTTCGTGCATATACAATACATTAAAAAACATTCACCGTCTTTGCACGATAGTTTAATTTTAAAAGATGGATATTTGCATAATTAAACAAATTAAAAAGATTAAAAGATTCCCTGTAAATTTTTCAAAACTGTAATGCGTTTGCCTGATAACAAATTATAGTTCGTTCATTTTCAGACCGTATATTTAGACGTCTCGAGAGCACGATAAGCAACATTGTTTTCTCAGGGGTAGATAGGTGATTGCAACATTTGTACCCCTTTTAATTACCTTGAAATGTTACAAAATGTAGATTCTTGAATTTTGTGTTCAAAAAGTGATGTTTTTAGTGCTAGTGTATACCGATCATCCATTACATTATGAATACCTGCCTAATAAGCTGTAGGATCCCATTTAGCCAGCAAAACAGCGGCCACTCGGCGAGGCATCGATTCGATGAAGTGGCAATAGGTATCCTGGGGTATCTGGCACCATAATGCCAACAGCAGGTCCTCCAGTTCCCGTACATTTCGGGTTCGTGATGATTTAGCGCGAACCCGCTTTTCCGAGTCGAACCTCAAATGTTCTATTGAGTTCATATCAGGTGAATTTGGAGGTCAGGGCATTAACATAAATTCACAAGCATGTTCCTCGAACCACTCCTTGACGATTTTGGCAGTGCGGCATGGTACATTGTCCTGTTACTAATGACCATCACTATCAGGGAGCATAGTTGCCATGAATGGGTAACCTTAGTCGGCAACGATGTTCAGATACCTGATCTCTCTCAGGGATTGTACTATTGAGAAAATCGGGCCTAAAGTGTTCCAAGGAAACATCGCCCACAGCATAACAACATCGCCGCTGGTATGTATCCGCCCAACAGTGCATCCAGGTGCCATAACCTCTTTTGGTAATACACGTATCCGCGCTCGGCCGTCTACGTGATGTACCAGGAATCTTGATTCGTCAGACCAGGCCACTTTGTTCCAATCATTCACTGTTCAATCTTGATGATCTTGAACCCATTTCATGCGTTGTTGACGATGGCGTGTAGTGAGTATGGAGACCCGCCTGTTTCTTCTGTTACGCAGGCACATGGCTGCGATGAACTATGTGCTGTGACACATTGCCCTGATCATAACTGTTGTAGCTGCGAGTGATTTGTTACACTGTGGCCCTGCGGTCGCTGTGAACAATGCGCTACAGACTCCGCTCCCTTCTGGCATCAATGAGCTGCGGACGACGCACGGCTGGATGACGGTTTGTCGTTTGGCCATCTATTCACCACTTTTGATACGTACTCACTACAGCGGCACGTGAACAAGCCGCACCGTTTCGAGATCGTAGTTCCGAAGCGTCCTGCTATTACAACTTGTCCTCTAACAAACTACGATGAATCAGCAGCTTTTCCGTTTTGACTCCGAACACTCTACTAACCGAAAGCTGGTCCTTGGGTTGTGTATATACTGCTCTGTGAACTCCACCTGCGCTACCATTCGGTCTCCAGGCGTGCTCATTTCTCTAGGCTGAGGGTAATTATAATGTGATGGCTCATCAGGGAATATTTTATGCTTTATTACCTCACAATTGTTATGAAAACACAAACTCGTCGGTTATGGGGATCGAACTCGTGTCTCCTCGGTCCAGAGTGAGTTGCACTAACCTGCTGAGCTACACCGACGGAATGTATCATTGCAGATTTGTCATCTTGATACGCGCTTCACTTCCATAGTACGTCGCATGGTATATTTTTGCGTGCCTTAATGCATATGTTTTTCACAAAAACGACATCCGAAGAAAGTGTTCCATGAATGTCAGCCTTATTTACCAAAGAAAGTTTTCCAGTTTTAAGTCCACGATAGATCTGATTGTTGGCATCCACCTTTCCATAGGGGAGATTGTTTCAGGATGTAAAATTAAGAACTTATTTAAAAGTGCATGCCCTATAATAGTTTCGCTGATTATCCACAGTACAAATTGCAGAAAGCTACAGCGGAAAAGATAATCATTCCAAGAAACGAAAATAGTTTTCAGGTGAAGAGAAAAGAAAAGTGTAAGAAGAAGTTATTCGCAGTAAACGACAGAATAAATTACATCCTGAAAATCTGTCTGGACAGAGTTTGCCAGTTCAAGATAGCAGATTCCAGATGAATGTAGAGAAGTGAGCAATGCGATGAACTATTTCTGTATTTTGTTAATAACCAAAGTCAGAGGGGATGTAGAAGCACTCTTTCTCCATCATATGATACTAGTTTTGCTAAACAACGTGTGACGTACTACAGAGGTGAAAGTGACTTACTCCGGAGTGAGGGGATACGGATTCGCTGACCATCATGGGCAAACTTGTGTTTTCACGAACGTCAATGTACAAAAACGTCAAATGGTCCCAACAGACTTCAGAAGTAATTAAAATAAGCACAGATATACATCGAAAGGTGTGAAGTGACCTGATACTGAGATCTGTTAATCAGTGTTATTCCTGTCCTCAGATGGAAAAGGCAGGGGATTTCAGCAATTCTGATAAAGGCCCAACTGTTATCGCCAGACGACTGGATCACAGCATTTCCAAAAACGGCGAGGCTTGTGGGGTGCTCACGGTTAGCCGTGGTTAGTACCTTCAAAAAGTGGTCCGAGGAGGGAACAAATTACGAACCGCAGGTAAGGTGTAAACCGACCACGGCTCATTGATGCTAGAGGTGAGCGAAGGCTATTTCGTATGGTACGAGCCAACAGGAGGGGAGTACTGTGGTGCAATTTGCCGGTAATTTGAATGCTGGTGACGAGAGTATTGTGTCACAACACACAGTATATCGAACCCTGCTGAAAATGGGATGCAGGCTTTTCCGAGGGTCCCTGATAACCTCGGTCCACCGTCGAAGGAGCCTAGAATAGGGACGCGAGCATCAAAACTGGACCTTGAATGATTGGAAGAAGATCGTCTGGTCCGACGAATATCGTTTCCTGTTGCACCATGTGGATGGCCGGGTACGTGAGTATCATTTACCCTTTGAAGTGTTGGCACTAGGAGGAAAACAAGTCGATGGAGGAAGTGTGATGCTTTGGACAATGTTCTGCTGGGAAACTCTAGATCCAGTCGATCATGTGCAGGAGACTAGGGCGTCTAATCAATCCCTTGACATAATTGCAGACTAGGTATATCCTTTCATGTTAACGGTATTCCCCACTAGTAGTTCCTTATTTCATCAGGATAATGCGTCATGGCACACTGCCCGGATTGCTCGAAAATGGTTCGCGGAATAGGAGGAAGAATTCCAGGTATTGCCCTGAACTTGAAATTCTCCCGACACCAATCCAGTCGAATATCTGTGGTTTGTGGTGGAACCGCGAATCCAATCTGCGGAGGCTCAACCACATTACTAGCAAGAGCTAAAGAATCTTTTGGTAACCTGTTGGAACCAGATACCACAAGACCTCTGTAGAAATCTTGTAGTGCCCGTGCCTCGCCGGGTAAGAGGTGTTCGGACAACACGTGGAAGACCAACACATCAGTCAGGCGTCATAATGACTTGGCTTCGCGGTGTAAATGAACACGATAATAATGAAAATTTGTCTATAAATAAGGCTATACCGGAATCTAGTGAGAAACTGAAATTGTCGGAAATGTCTCAAGAAGACATATGCCATGATTCAAAGGATGCTTCTATTTAACAAAGCCGAATTAGTAATCAATGAAGGTTGAAGGCTCGTGCAAGAATGAATCACTGATACAAAAATATTACCACCTCTGGCACGATTTAATGATAAAAGATGAGAAATATATGCAATTAAAAACCATATGTATATATATTTCATATGGTTTTTAATTGTATATATTTCTCATCTTTTATCATTAAATCGTACCAGAGACGGTAATTTTTTCGTATCAGTGACCGAATTAGTAAGTAATTTAATGTTGTCAACACAGCCGATTTCAGGAAGCTACGCAGGAGTTGTACAAGATCCACCTTCAGGATGAAATATAGAGTAAGCAATAATTTAGAACAGTAAATTGATGATGTTGACGGAAGAAATATTGTAACACTTAACATTTCAGAAAATTCACAAGATAGCATAAAACTCGCAGCCCGAATGAAAAGAGACATCCAGATGTGTGTTTATGGAGAAGCATTACTCAAAAAATACTCGTAAGAAATTTTAATAAATGTGGTACGAAGCTGGGGTTTGGTTCTTGTATTATTTGCAACTAAATCACTAGCCGATAAAGCAACAGCAGGAGGCCTTATTTCTAATAATAGCTACATAACGGGATAACCTACGATCCAGAGACCAGTAACTGTGATCCAGAGACCAGTAACTGTGACTATTTCGGCAGTTCAACAGGAAATACCGGACTTCACACTTGTAAACGCTCTTTCCCTATACGGAAAAAATAATTGGTAAAAATGGAACAATTAGTGAAATTAGAAGACAACTTAGACTGATATTTGCAGATGAACTCGCCGCCACCAAATTCCACAAGGCATTTAAGATTAGAATGGAAAGACGAGAATACTATATGGAAGTATACACTGGATTGCAGTGTTATAAGTGCAAAGGCTTTGGCCATGTCAGGCTTAACTGTCTACCACCAGATAATATACTACGAGGTACACGTTCGAGTACTTGTGAAAAAACAAATTTGTCTTTGATGGGGATTGAACCCCGCCTCCTCACTACAAGGTAAGGTGCTCTCCCTAACTGAGCTACACGGATGGAATATGTCGCTGCAGATTTGTTGTCTTGACACGTGCTTTACCTCTGTTGTACTTCACATACTATAGACCGAAAAACAGGTATACCTTCATCCTGTGTTTTCTCTTTTGTTTTTTGTTTGCGGATTTCACGGCTATTGTGAGCAACTCAGTTGGCTATAAGCAGTCGCTATTTCCTACTTTGAGGGCGCTGGTTACAGAGAGCCTGTGTTGTAAGAGAAGCACAACATTCGTGCATCACCAGAATTTGAGCCCCAACTGATCTCTGATTAATGGTCATGAAGCTAGCATTTAGACCGTCCTGCGTCTCTTAATTCTATTATCATCTAGCCCTGAGAAGATACACGCCGCACTTTTGCAAGCTGATGAAAACACTACTGCACTCTCAAATGCAATATTACAGTAGAAGCTGAGACCCAGAATTCATAGCAATGGACACATTGGATACAGACATTCCACACCAATAAGATATGAGATTACACTCTGTCGACATTAATCCAAATTACGCCGCCTCGGTGGCGCAGTGGTCTAAGGCGTTGGCCTCTGATCATTCGTCCGTAAGGGGTCCGGGTTCGAATCCCGGTCAGGCATGGATGTTGTGTTTGTCTTACGGCACTGGCTCTCTCCCTTCCCTGGAACCAGTGACCCTAAATTAGGGACGGGCGACTGCTTATAGCCCATTGAGTTGCTCACGGTGGTCGTTAAACCTCCAATCAAAAAAAAAAAAAAAAATCCAAATTACAGTTATATTGCGAAAACAGGGAATGAGTCCTCTATAGACTTTTATGAAGAAAAACTAGAAGTGCCCCAACGTGAAGTATACTTGAAACGAGACTCCAAGGGAAAAGGGTTAACTCAGAAACTCGTACATTGTCTCGAAAACGATAGGCCGAACTCGCTCAGACCCAGACATAAAGTTTGAAATACCTGTTTATAGTGCAAAGATTTCAGGAAAATATACCTTATCAAAACATTCAGGCATTGAACTAGCAAGGGAAACAGAGCCAGAAACAAGTTTTACACGAGGATTCACTCCTGAAAAATTAGCAAATAAACTAACTCCAGAAGAAATTCTAACATGAAATGAAGTGAATTTACAGTACGAGAAATGGGGGACCTCAAGCTATAGATATGTCAAACAGTGAAATCTCTAAGAAAAATTCGTACAAATTTGACACAACACTTCCAGCGCATGAATACTCTCGTAACCAATACTGAAAATATTTGCAAAGCTCGAATTCGATTGAAGCGATACGTCACTAAACTGGATCATTTTGAAGATCGGGAAGGTACCAAATCTCAACATGATGCACCAATTTATTGTTATCGCTTTCAACTGTAGAGGATGTTTTTCATCAGACAAAAATGATCTTGTTTACGAGGACTTGAAATCGTATAATGCAGATGTAATAACCCTACAGAAAACCTGATTTCTACTGTTGGCGTCAATGGCCTTACGAATCTTGTCACAGTTCTAACACCACGAGAACACTTGATATTGTCACTGCCATCAATTATCGTTTACTACAACAGCTCGACGACCTAACTGAAAACAAAAATTACAATGGTTACTTCCTTTATCTGAAACTAACACTTCCTAACGAAATACACTCAATATTTATGTGCTTCACCACAATGATTCTTCTGTACAAACCTTAATCATGTTAGAACATAACGTACAAAATATATCCTCTGGTGGACACACCCTCATCTGTGGAGACTGTAATTGTACAATTGAGCCTCGTACTGACAAAAGTACAGCGGAATAGAAACGCACCATTATATACACTATATTGACAAAAGTCACTGGACACACCTTCAAAAGCAAATGAACGGATCCGCTGCGTTGTTAAGATGCGCGGTACAACTGCAAACGGTATAAAAACAAGCCTGCAGCTGACCGCGATCATATCGTACTGTGAGGTTGAGTGAAAATGTCGCGGCGGGAGAGAACTGATTTCGAGAAAGGAAAGATTGTTGGGTGTTGTATTACTGGGTTGTCCATAAGAGAAACAGAGAGGCGTTTAAACATACCCAAGTCAACTGTTTTGGATGCACTGAATAAGTGGAAAACACATGGCGTGCCTGATGCAACAAAACGAAACGGCATACCAAAGAAAAATCACTGATAGAGGACGTCGAAGCACCAGAAGAGTCGTTACAGCTAATCGAAGGAGTACTGCACAAGACCTTAGTGTACAGGTGAGTAAAAATGCTGGAACCTTGGTATCTACACGTACCATTCGCAGAGAACTTCATTCTATGGGTTACCGTGGTCGTGCGGCTGTTCATAAGCCTTTCATCTCCACTCGGAATGCTACTCGTCGTTTAGTATGGTGTAAAAATTCGTGGACCGTAGATCAATGGCCGGATGAATTCACATACACGATGCATCAGGCTGATGGCCGTGTGTGGGTATGGCGGCAGTCAGGGGAACGCTATTTATCACAGTGTACTGTTTTTACGGTTAATTTTGGAGCTGGCAGTATACTCATGTAAAGCTGGTTTCTCGTGTGTGGTATGGTCTCGGCCCATTGGTTATCGTGTACAAACCTATTAACCAGCACGTCTATCTCAATATTCTCCAAATTGTGCCCTACCAACTCTGTGAAAATACTATGGAACCGAGCCTTGTTGGATACCAGAAGGAAAATACATAGAAGTATAAAACTATAATAATCACAGAGCGATACGTGCAATAGAAGGCAATGGGAGAAGCAGGTAGACTAAGCATCCTGGGAGTACAAAAGCATGGTAATGACACAAAGAGTCTGTAATACGCAATCTGGGATAGCAGAGGCTGTGACAAGGCAAGGTGCTGCACGTAGGAAAGTTCACCAAGGCAGGAAAGGAACATATTAAGTAAACGGGAGCAGGATTGAAGCGAAGACTGCACGAAGGAAGACAACTCAGGACGGTGTGTATGAGTCACAACAAAGCAAGTAGAAGCCGGGACGATCAGATAACATATTCATAGGCGCTACGGGGGAACCAAAGTCTTCAAGGGGATGATACATGGGGAGATCGTGAAGCAACAGCAGCACATAAACCAGTAGCACACTAAATAAGTAGTAGAAACACACTTGAACGGTGTCTTAGCGGATGACACATAAATACTATGAGATAGAATGCAGATCACACGGGAGTCCAAGGAGGAGACTATAAGAAAGAAGCAACGCAAATATGAGAAAAGGAAAACCGTCATTTGGATAAGTACCTTATTCATCCGAATCTAATTCAAGGCTATTAATAGCAGCGAGAATGTGATTTTCAATAGAAGAACCGACCGATGAAATAACGGGATATCTTCCTTCCTGCAGGAAAGCAAAAGCGTTACAGATACATATGTGATGCGTGACCATTTTGGAGCAAGTGGCCGAATCATGTGAAACGAAAGGGGAATAAACAGCATCACGACAAGTAGCGGAGAAGAACAACGGAGATGTTCTTCTCCGCTACTAGTGAGAGAGTCGCTGTATAAATGAGGGTCTGCCTGAAGAGTAGCAGGGATTTCAGCAGAGAAGACGGTATCATCCAGAAGACGGGAAAAAGCTGCTACAGATGGCTTGGGAACATATCCAGGAGGGAAACGATGTGAAGAAGGCCGAACCACAGCGGCACGCTTAGCGCGAGTCCTGCGATTCGACCGGCGACGACGTTTCGTGGTTGGAGCGATGCCAGTAAGAAGATGTTGATGAAGAGTAGAAGATGATGGAGATGGAGCCGCAGAAACCTTAGTAGAAGGCCAAGAGGGAATATCCGGAACGAGAACTGTGGTGTCGGGTGAAATGGTATCAGAGGGAACAAGGGAGACGAATGAAGGAGATGCGGAGCGCAAGTCCGAGAGAGTAGCAGAACGAGACAGTGGTGACCGATCTCGTGGACCGGAGTACGATGCGAAAGCAACAACGCTGGAAGCATCAGAGGAGCTGCCTGAGCGTGTAACAGGCGGAGAACACACCGGGGTACCTGACTCGGTGGGAGATTGATGATCACCAGAGAGCGATGTAGCAGGCGTGCACGGTGAAGAAGATGTAGCAGAAAATCAAAAAGTCATAGTTGTCGGAAATCCTGGTGAAGACGAGGGTGGCATCTGTGCAGGCGAAGAAGGAGCGACGGTGAATTGACACAAAGCACTGACGCTAGAAGAAGAAGAGACAAGGGAGACTGACGGAGAAACCGTAACAAGAGGAAATGAAGCAGGAACAAACGTTCCCGCTGTATCAGCGGCGGGGGACGAGGGCAGGGAAGGAAAGAGACCAACAGAAGCAGACCTCGGAAACAAAAAAGGAGACGAAGGAGAAGAAGTCAGGGAAGGAGAAACATTGGCAACTGGAAGTAAAGATGAAGGTTCTTTAACGGGAACATGAGCAGGCGACGGAGAAAAGGAGGAAGAATCGAGTGGGCAATACCAGCGATGGTGACCAGGCTGTTTGCAGAAGAAACAGTGACAGGCTGTGAACACCTTAACAGAGATGTTGTGATGACCACAGATGACTTGACAAGTAGTGGGACAAGAGATGACGGAGTCCATGTCCGGGAAGAGAACCAGGGCTTTACGGCGGAAGAGTAAGAAAGGGGGATCTTCTTGATCGGTGGGAGCGGCGGGGTGCGTGCGGATCTTACCGACAACGCGCCCACACCGTGAAAGAAAAGCAACTAAAATCTCATCCAAAGGTTCCGGAGGTACAGGATACAAATTGAGAAGGACAGGACAATGTGGTAGGGGAATGGAGACCAAATTGTGGTCTCCAACAGAAAGACTAGTCGACAGGACTTGAGAAACAAATTCAGGTGTAGAGAAGTAAACAAGAACCGACTTAGGTTTTCTTTCTGACAAAATGTGTAATGGCACCAGTAGCGAAAAAGGAAAGTGCTGACATATAAGCGTGTTGCTTAACACTGGGCAAGGAGTCGAACTTGACCCCTAAACGAAGAGTTGAAAGCATGGACTTACCAAGCTCGGATGATTCGGAGACATGTGCAACAAGCGTGGGCCCTTGACGGGAAATGTAGGAGTCCATGAATGACGAGAAGAATGTCGGAGATGGTTAGCACTTTGCTGCAACACGAGATAGAGGTGAGTCGTCCAAGGACGGATCTAACTCGGTAGGATGACAAGACGCCGAGATATCACTTGGTGGTGTGAGCCGGAATCCAAAACCGGAGGTAGAAGCACAAGCCATAGTGGAGGCGTAAAGTCGTAGTAGTGAAGGGACCGCAGAAACACTGCGCGGAGGTGAATCTCAGGAAGGCAATGAGCACACTGGAGAAGGCAGCGCGAAAACACCGTAGACGAATGGGGCGCTGGGAAGGCAGTCGGCGCACTGGGGAAGGCAGCGCGGAGAACCAGTAGCGATGGGTGGGGCATACACTCGGGAGATAAAACGCAGCGACAAGCAGCTGAAAGGCGGTAGTGCGTAGAAGACAGGCAGAGAGCACAGAGTTAAGGAAAGTCACAATGGGCAGTTGGTAAACATAGCCAACAAGATGAAATATGAAGAAATATAGGTAATATATGCATTTACCGACACAGAAAAATTGCCAGGAAGATAACTGTCTCCGGGCACGTGTGTAGCACGCTGGAAAGGAGTTTCAGCCACTAAAACGAGCAACACAGAGCACATACTGCAGAATGTAGTAGAGCGTGGTCAGTAAGTAGAATTATGAAAATATCAGGAAAATATGCTTATTTCCTTTAGGAAAAGTAGCGAGGAAGAGAGCACAGACTTTTATACCCAAGAGGAGCACAAATTAGGGAGCAACAAGCACTTTAAACTATCAAACTGGGCAAAAAGTAAGGACCTCGAGAGGGTATCTCCAGCAAGCCATAAAGCAAGAACTGTTACGGCGTGGTTTGACGATAATTCTGTGTTGTGTGTGGAATGGCCAGCACAGAGCCCTGATCTTAATCCCATAGAGCATCTATGGGATGAATTAGAGCGCAGCATAAGAAGTTTGGAACCAAGGCCTACTACTAAGCAACAGTTTGCTGCAGCATTATGTACTGAATGGAAACGCATACCTATCGCTGCGTTCCAAAACCTTGTGGAGAGCATGTCTCGAAGGGTCAGTGCATGCATTAAGGTCAAAGGTGGACCGACATCGTACTAATGTATATCATTAAATGTTATGTCGTGTTTCTCTTTTAGGTGTCCTGTGACTTTTGTCAATATAGGGTATATTAGATGGTGTCACGTCAATTCGTAGCGTGAGTCAATTCGTAGCGTGAGTCAATTCGTCGACTGCGTCAGTTCGTCGACAGCGACGATTTGTCGCGCGTCAATTCGTCGACAACGACAATTCGTCGCCTGCGTCAATTCGTCGACCACGACGATTCGTCGAGCGTCAATTCGTCGTGGACAAATTCGTCGACTACGTCAATTCGTCGCGTTTACAGATTTTGGTTACATGCAAAAGGAATGCAGGAAAACGTACGATTTCGAACGTCTTCCTCCCTGATCAAATTTATAAAGTTTGGACACTCAGACAGGATAAGAATATTACCCTTTTTCTTTGGCACTAAAAATATTAGACGGTAGACGATTTTTGGAACGGGGGGGGGGGGGGCCCGGTTGGTCAGAGCACCCCATATACAAAATTTTCGTAAAATCTGCAGTTTTCAATTAAGAACCACCAAATCTGATATAATATCACGTGGTATTCTAACTTAGACTGTAGACGGTCTTTGGAAGCAATTGCAGTCCGGGAGTCAGAGCCCCCCCCTACAAAATTGCCGTAAAATCTAGTTTTCAATTTAGAACCACCAAATTTGGTATACTATGTCATGGTACTCTAACTTACACGGTAGACGGTTTTCGGAACGGGTCGGAGCCCGGAGGGTTAGAGCCACCCCCCTACAAAATTTTCGTAAAATCTAGAATTTTCAATATAGAACCACCAAATTTGGTATACTATCTCATGGTACTATAACTTAGACATTAGACGGTTTTTGGAACGGGTCGGACACGGGGTCAGAGCCCCGCTACCCACAAAAAATTCGTAAAAACTACAGTTTTCAATTTAGAACCACCAAATTTCGTATACTATCTCACGAAACTCTAACTTAGACTGTAGACGGTTTTTGGAAGCGGTTGGAGCCAGGGGCGTCAGAGCCACCCCCCCCCTTCCATACAAAATTTTCGTAAAATCTATAGTTTTCAATTTAGAACCACCAAATTTGGTATACTATCTCATGGTACTCTAACTTAGACGGTAGACGATTTTTGGAATAGGTCAAGGCGCGTGGGGGAAGAGCCCCCCACTTACAAAATTTTCGTAAAATCTATAGTTTTCAATTTAGAACCACCAAATTTGGTATACTATCTCATGGTACTCTAACTTAGACTGTAGACGATTTTTGGAATAGGTCAAGGCGCGTGGGGGAAGAGCCCCCACTTACAAAATTTTCGTAAAATCTATAGTTTTCAATTTAGAACCACCAAATTTGGTATACTATCTCATGGTACTCTAACTTAGACGGTAGACGATTTTTGGAATAGGTCAAGGCGCGCTGGGGGGGGGGGGGAGAGCACCCCACTTACAAAATTTTCGTAAAATCTATAGTTTACAATTTAGAACCACCAAATTATGGTATCATAAAACTCTAACTTAGACGGGAGACGGTATTTGGAACGGGTCGAGGCGCGGTGGGTCAGCGCCCCCCCCCATACAAAATTTCGTTAAATATACAGTTTTCAATTTTGAACCACCAAATTTTGTATACTATCTCATGGTATTCGAACTTAGACTGTAGACGGGTTTTTGTAAAGGGTCGAAGCCCGGGGTTCAGACCCCCCCCATAAAAATTTCGTGAAATCTACATTTCAAAATTGCCTTTATTCTTCAGTAAAATAACATTTCTATGTACATGACAATGGAATTCTGCCAATAAATACAGCGGTATATACATCAGCTGGAAAGTTCCAGTGAAACGTAAAACAAAAATATTGTTAAAATCATAAAAAATAAAAATTATTTCGCCACGTAGGGCGAAGGAGAGGCAGACAATAAAGCACGAGCGATACAAACGAAAATGTTTACCTACAGTATTGTAGACAGGGCAAGACATGATTCTATACTATGCACAAATTCCAATTAAGCATTACTACCATACTAAAGATTAAACATTAGGTACTAATTCACAGAAATGCATCAGTGATGCTACATTCAAAATTTACAACATATGTACAGAAGTATTCAGTGACAAGGGAAATAACGCTAAATGTACTCAGAAGGGCATCTTGTTACATTATATTATACACACAGTGACTAAGATTTAAAAAAATATTCAACATAATGAAGGGGACATTGCGTGGGCAGTAAACTGTGCAGAAGGAAGAATTATATACAACAACATAAAACCCAACATTATCGAAGAGAACATGGGAAACATGGTGAGCTATCTTCAATGGCACATTAAAACAGAAAAATCACAAATAGCGAAGCACCAAAATTAATACGTAAAAACATGATTTGTTACAGTGAACGTGGGCGACAACAAAAATCCCACTTATAGGTTGAGATGTAACTGCAAATTGTGGATATGGAACCACCCAGCCGATTGGGCCCAAGTGGATTGAAAAACGCTATCGGTGTTTGTTGAGGCAGCACGAGAGTGCTCCATTTGGAGGCGAGTGGTTAACCGTGCTAGGAAGCGTCTCCGAATGATAGCACTTGCCTCCTGAGGAGGTGGAATAAGAGCGGGGAAGCGTTGTTGAAGATGGAAAGCATAGACAGTGAACTTCACAAGAAGAAAAATATAACGGCACACAGGAGGCAAGTGAGTAGGTGGATGCTTAGTTTGGAGTAGCCAAGCATATGCAAGAAATGGTAACGATCGAGCACAAATTCGATCAGCAAAACGAAATGCTGTGTTTAGGACTGGCAGGAGAACGGGGCAGAATAGGTATTGATGTTGGACGTCGCTGACTTCAGGGCAAAAGGAGCACTGCGGAGAGGTGAGAAGGGTCATGCGAAACAGTACTGATGGGGCGGGGAGACGAAGGTGAAGAAATTGCCAATGGACATTGAGTTCAAGAGGGGAGGAAAGGGCAGAGGTAGATGCTGTCCAGATGGCGGGGAGAAGAGAAGGAGGAGCAGAATGAACAGAAAGTGGAAGTGCGGGAGGGGAAAGAAGAAGCCAATAAAGAGAAGAGGAGGAGAGAGAAGTAACTAGAACCGGGGAGCTACGAATGAGGAGAAAGAACGGTAGGGAAAGAGAGCAGAGGGGACCGAGAAGAGACCATCAGGTGAAGCGAGGAGTGGAAAGAGGCTCCAAAGCGCTGTGCGAAGAAGAAGATATTCGTTAGCAAGAGTAATGGTTGGAGATAGAAACAGGGAAGAAAGAGGTCTCCAGGTTAGATCAGAAGTTACGAGAGAACGGACAGTTATCACACCAGAGCGGATCCAATGAGGAAAGTAAAAGTAAGGGAGGTTAGGAGGGTGAATAAGAGAAGAGAAGAAGAGAGGTTCATCTAGGAGATCAAGAGTTGAAGAAGGAAATGAACGGAGAAGAGGAAGCGAACGAAAGAGAGAAAGGCCCTCTCGCAGGACAGGAGGGAGGTGGGACGGGAGAAGAGAGTATGCATCCATCTTCAGAAACAGTAGGAAGGTGAAAGATGGGTCACGGAAAGAAGCTAGAACATTCAAGGTAGTGGTAAGGGACGGAACAGTTGAAGTGGCAAGGCGAATGAAATGAATAATGCGATGTGTTTTATAAAGGAAAGCTGGATCGGGAAGCTGGATGCCACCCAAAGAGGCTGGCAGATGAAGCGTGGCAGGTTTAACCCAGTGATGTGAAGACCAGATGACGGAAGTTGAGAGGCGAGTGATGGTCATCATTTGTGACACGGGCACAACCGTCGACATCCAAGAGTATTCGCATAGAGAGATAAGTTGTCGACGAACAACGGCTGCTCGTTGACGGAACGATGTGAAAGGGCGGGCCTTACTCCAGTAGGCAGCAGTCCGTTGTATCCGGGGAAGAAGAGCAGTCCAGGTGGCAGATGCAGAAGCCAAGGGCAATCCGACATACGCACCGAGGATCTTCTGTGTAGTGGCTGTCCACTGCGCACCCCAAGGAGCATCGGTGCGGGCAGCCCATGCCCCGCACCATAAGCCAGTACTTTTAGTGGCATTCAGCGCTGCTCCAGATAATGCAACATACTGTTGATATACAGAATACAGGCGATCAAATTGAGATTCATCCCGGACGCAAAAAGTCACATCTACAGTTTTCAATATAGAACCACAAAATTTGGTATACTATATCATGGTACTCTAACTTAGACGGTAGACGGTTTTCAAAACGGGTCGGGGCACGGGGGTTAGAACCCGCCCACACACAAAATTTTCGTAAAATCTAGTTTTCAATTTAGAACCACCAAATTTGGTATACTATCTCATGGTACTCTAACTTAGACGGTAGACGGTTTTCGGAACGGGTCAAGGCCCGGGGGTAGGAGCCCTCCCATACAAAATTTTCTTAAAATCTATATTTTTCAATTCAGAACCACCAAATTTGGTGTCATGAAATTCTAACTTAGCGGTGGGCGGTTTTTGGAACGGGTCGGGGCCCGAGGGGTCAGAGCCCCCCCCCGCACAAAATTTTCGTAAAATCTACAGTTTTCAATTTATAACCACCAAATTTGGCATACTATCTCATGGTACTCTAACTTAAACGGTTGACGGTTTTTTGGAACGGGTCAAGGCCTGGGGGTAAGTGCACCACATACATAATTCTTCTTCACAAGTGGTCAGAAGCCAGCCCCTAGATCACTCCGCCGCCGTAGCGGCACACGTTGAAATGTATTTTTCATACGGCCCTAAACGCTCTTATGGACATACTAGATTGAACTGGACGCAAATAAATCATTAATATAATTTGTACTAGCAGGATGCCAGTTATTTGCCAGGTACATATTACTATTTGTGGAATCACCAAGTTCAGCGGGTGAAAGTTAATGAAAGAAAAAGATAATCCTGCAATTTTCCAGTAAACTTATTTTAAATTTTTTGATTTAGTTGATTTAATTTTGCGAAACAAAAAAAGAAACAAAAAGGAATGGGAATACTTACCTTCTAGGAGATATCTATAAAACTGCCGTACATCTGGCGTGTGCTTCTGTGAATCCCGCAACAAAGAAATGCAATGTCCCTATGTGATGTCGATTGCGTACGACTTCACATTGGCATTGATCATCTTTTTCTTACCGTTTTGAACTTTGAATATCTGGAACTCTCTATTTACATTACATTATATTTCTTCCTGATAAGCCGTTCGTTGGTAGTGAAAGCTAAACTATATTGATTTGTGTTTTTAATACACCATTAAACGCATATTTTTGCACTTTATTGTTATATACAGTCTCTAACTTAGACCGTAGGTTGGTTAGTTGGTTGGTTGATGGTTTATGGTGCAAGGCCCTCAAAGGGCGAAAGAGCGCCTTAGAACGTAGATAGGGTATTCTTAAGAGTAAAAAACGGAACTTTTTACGAAAATTTTGTTTGGGGCTCACTTGACCCGGGCCCGACCACTTCCAAAAACCGTCTACCGTCTAAGTTAGATAACCATGAGATAGTATACCAAATTTGGTTGTTCTAAATTGAAAACTGTAGATTTTACGAAATTTTTATAAGGAGGGAGGGGGCTCTCACCCCCGGGTTCCAACCCCTTCCAAAAACCATCTAGCGTCTAAGTTAGAGTTTCATGATACCCGATTTGGTGGTTCTGAATTGAAAACTGTAGTTTTTAAGAAAATGTTGTATGTGTGTAGGGGGGGGGGGGCTCTGACCCCCGGGCCTTGACCCGTTCCAAAAACCGTCGACCGTCTAAGTTAGGGTACCATGAGATAGTACACCAAATTTGGTGGTTCTAAACTGAAAACTAGATTTTGCGATTTTTTTATGAAGGGGGCCGTTTCCCCCGGGCTGCAACCCCTTCCAAAAATCGTCTAACGTCTAAGTTAGAGTACCATGAGATACTATCCCAGATCTGGTGGTTCTGAATTGAAAACTGTAGTTTTTCAGAAAATTTTGTATGTGGGGGGCTCTGACCCCCGGGCCTTGACCCGTTCCAAAAACGGTCTACTGTCTAAGTTAGAGTACCATGAGATAGTATACCAAATTTGGTGGTTCTAAATTGGAAACTGTAGATTTTACGAAAAAAAAATTATTAGGGGGCTCTGACCCCCGGGCTCCAACCCCTTCCCAAAACCGTCTAGCGTCTAAGTTAGAGTACCATGAGATAGTATACGAGATTAGGTGGTTCTGAATTGAAAACTGTAGTTTTTAAGACAATTTTGTATGTGGGGGGCTCTGACCCCCGGGCCTTGACCCGTTCCGAAAACGGTCTACTGTCTAAGTTAGAGTACCATGAGAAAGTTTACCAAATTTGGTGGTTCAAAAATGAAAACTGTAGATTTTACGAAATTTTTAATGGGGGGGGGGGCTCTAACCCCCCCGGGCTCCATCCCCTTCCGGGCTCCATCCCCTTCCAAAAACTGTCTAGCGTCTGAGTTAGAGTTTCGTGATACCAAATTTGATGGTTCTGAAATGAAAACTAGATTTCACGAAAACTTTGTATGTATGTGTGTGTGTGTGGGGGGGCTCTGACCCCCGGGCCTTAACCCGTTCCAAAAACCGACAAGCGTCTAAGTTAGGGTACCATGAGATAGGATTCCTGATTTGGTGGTTCTTAATTGAAAACTGTTGATTTTTCCAAAATTTTGTATATGGGGTGCTCTGACCAACCGGGCCCTGCCCCGTTTCAAAAATCGTCTACCGTCTAATATTTTTAGTGCCAAAGAAAATATTCCTATCCTGCCTGAGTGTCCAAACTTTATAAATTTGATCAGGGAGAAAGACGTTCGAAATCGTACGTTTTCCTGCATTCCTTTTGCATGTAACCAAAATCTGTAAACGCGACGAATTGACGTAGTCGACGAATTTGTCCGCGACGAATTGACGTAGTCGACGAATTTGTCCGCGACGAATTGACGCTCGACGAATCGTCGTGGTCGACGAATTGACGCAGGCGACGAATTGTTGTAGTTGACGAATTGACGCTCGACGAATTGACGCGCGACGATTCGTCGCAGTCGACGAATTGACGCACGCGACGAATTGAGGTATAACCATATTAGATAAGAACAAGACCAATCGACAGGCTGATAAACTGTCTGATTCATACAGAACTCTTTATCTCGACACTAAAAGCTATATCTGGCGGACAGACGCCTCAGCATCTCATTCAGCAGTACGACTCGACAGCATCGTAAGATCACGTCTTTTAAGTTACCACTTAAAAGCTATGATCTTACGGTGATCTTTAGAGTTCAGTGTCCTCCAAGACTTCACTGAACCTCTTATCCCACACAAAAATCACGCGGATGGGACATGCATTTTCCCCTGTACGCCTCAGTTAATATACGAAAAGATTCATCTGGCGTTTACTTTCATTTCACCAGTAATTTTACGTTTAACCGTTGTGAAATTTTTCAGCTTGGTATTTTTCTCACGCTAGGCAGAAAACACTTCTACCTTCATTTACATGTGCCAGCTAACTAATGCAGAGAGTGAAATGAACTTTGCATTTTCGGGGACGGCCAATTCAAGGTCAATGGCCTATCACTCACTTTCGACATGCACCTGGGTTTCATTTGCCACAAACCCAGTCTCGCTATTTTGTAGCCGCACCTCGTATGTGATGAAATCTCTATAACGACGTTGCAAAGAGACGGTAACTTATGAGACCTTATTCGAAGGAGCCTCGAAGCATAATTTTGTAAGAAAACAGTTTAACAGAAAAGATTTAAATCGCATGCCATACAAAATTCCACGTAACATATTTCTTTATTCATTGATGTTACAAAGCCTTAATTTCTTAAATATCCATCACACGTTCACGTTGAGTGCAGAATAAGGTGCAGGCTGTTACATAAAGAGACAAATGCTGCTGTTTGCGATCTTACGTCTTGCAAAAAATGAGCCAAGTAATTGCCTTTCTCTTCCTAGTTTTTCCAAAAGGATCTTTCTTTTCAGTCTGGATTTTCGGAATTGATGTTTGTTTTTAGCATTTCAGGATTATTGTCAGTTCTTTCCTGTTTCGAATATCTAAGGAGAAACAAAACAACAGTGTATGATTTATTATGAATAAATACACTCTTTGCAAAAAAAAGAAAAAAACAAAATCAAACGAGAAAGATTACACCGGATTTTCGGGTGTAATGAGCACGTCTTTTGAATCCGTTCTGACACGAATTAAATTTATCAAAGCTATTCAAAGTCAATGGAACCGGTATGAAAAACAGTAGCATCTGACCGAAGAAAGAAGTTTTTCAATTGGGTTTTTAATTTCTCAGATATTGGTGTAAACAGAATCATGAACTTACGCCCTCTGGTTGCAGAATAATGCGTTAAGAAAAATTTGAAATTATATGAGAAGCATTTCGTATTCGAAACGCTTCTTATGTAATTTTAGGAAATTATTTTTTTAGTCGTGTTTTTAGAAACTCAGATTTTGCTGCAAACATCAGAAGCAGAAACTAACGCTTACGCCCTCTGGTGGCCAAACCATTCTTTACCAAATATTAGAAAGTATATGAAAAATATTTTCCATCAGGAGTTGTATGTTTTCAAATCTGAGTTTTTGAAGAAGAAATATCGGGGGAAACGCAAATTACCTTTGCGCCCCCTAGAGGAAAGTCTATAATTTACTTGAAAATTTTGAATTTATATGAAAAAAAAACATTTCGCATTGGAAACACTATCCAACAAAGGAGGAATTTTTCAAACAGGACTCATAGAAGTAGAGATATTGACAAAAATAAGATATACATCAATTCCCCTGGCGTAGAAACCATGCATTATTTGAAGAAGAAAATATTCCTTAAAGGTTTGTCGACGTGAGTAGTATCGGTCCACAAACGAATATTTTTCAATCGAGATTTTAGAAACTCGGATTTTGCTGCAAATACATCAGAAGCGGAAATGAAGGCTTACGCCACCTGGTGGCCAAACCATTTTTACCAAAAATGAGAAATTACATGAAAAGGATTTCATTGAGGAGCTGCATCGGGTGCAAAAAGAAATTTTCAAATCAGAGCTTTAGAAGCAGAGATATCTGGGGAAACGCAATTTACCTTTACGTCCCCTAGCTGAAAGTCTATGAATTATTTGAAAATTTTGAAATTATATGAAAAACATGTCACACTGGATACTCTATCCAATGAAGAAGGAATTTTTCAAATCGGACCATTAGAAGCAGAGAAAAGGCTTATATGGTCTAGCTTTGTCCGTCTGTCCGTCCGCACAATAACTCGCGTAAAAATGGCTCGATTTCGATGAAATTTCAGTGTGTGGTAGGGGACTACCTGGGGACGAACCCTACTGAAAATGGACGAAATGGGGTCAAAGGTCACGACATAGGAGCGGGATCCATTCCATGTCTTTATGCGTCATACCTTGCGTAACAAAGGTTCAATTTCGATGGAATTTTAGTATGTTGTAGGGGACCACCTCCGCACAAACCCTGTTGAAAATGGACGAAATAGAGTCAAAGGTCAGGTCACAGGAGCGGGATCCATTTCATTGCTCTTATAGTCCATAACTTGCGTAAAAGTGTTTCGTTTTTGATGAAATTTTAGTATGTGGTAGGGGACCACCTGAGGTCAAGTTTTATTGAAAACGGATGAAATGGGGTCAAAGATCGGGACATATGAGCGGGGTCGATCCATTACTCTTATGCGTCATAACTTACGTAAAAATGCGTCGATTGTGACAAAACTTTATCATGTTATTCCAGAGGCACACTGAACCGGTTCTGTTGAACATCATCGAAATGGGGTCGAAGGTCAGAACACAGGAGCGAGATTTATTCGACAGCCATTATCCTCATAACTTGAGTAATGATTTCCGGCATGTTGGAAACCGTATCATAATCAGTTCATTGCATGATTTTTCTAACTTGTTTACGCTTTCCAACCGTAGGTTAAAAAAGCGCATATGCTCCAGCTTTGTCCGTCTGTCCGTCCGCACGATAACTCGCATAAAAGATGGTTCGGTTTCGACGAAATTTTAGTATGTAATAGGGGACTACCTCCGCACGGACCCTATTGAAAACGGTCGAAATGGGGTCAAAGGTTAGGGCATAGGAGCGGGATCCCTTCCATTGCCCTTACAGGGCATAACTTGCGTGAAGTTGTTTCGATTTCGATGAAACTTTCGTATGTGGTAGGGGACCACCGTTGACTGAATTCTATTAAAATGGACGAAATAGGGTCAAAGGTCAGGACATAAGAGTGGGATCCATTTCATCGCCCTTATGCGTCATAACTTACGACAAAACTCCCCTGCTATGACAAAACTTTAGTATGTTGTTCCGGAGGTATAGTAAACCGGTTCTGTTGAATATAATCAAAATGGGGTCAAAGGTCAGGACACAGGAGCGAGATTTATTCCACAGCTATTATCTTCATAACTTGAGTAATAACTTGAGTAATGATTCCTGGTATGCTGGAAACCGTATCATAATCAATGCATTGCATGATTTAACTAACTTGTTTTACAAAAGACGTGCTAAAAACGAAACACTTAGAAGTAATAATACAATCAAGATGAATATTGGTATGTACAATATTTTCATGGATAGGAAAGGAGATGATTGCAGTTCCAGAGCAGTTGGACAATTCATTCGGATAAAACAGCTACACGAACGGAATAGGCCAGTACGTTGTAGCGCTACTTTTGCATGGATACAAGCGGTTACCCAGTGTGGCATAGACGACTACAGTTCACTAATACCTTCCTGAAATATAGCCAGATGGTAGCCCAAATTGGGGGTAAGTTCGCCGACATGCCGGGATGGGCGTAGGTGACTTTCCATTATGTCCCAAACACGTTCGATCGGCGAGTTGTCGGGCGATCGGTCTGGACATGAAAGTGTGTTAACATTACGGAGGCAGGTCTGGGAAAGCCGTACCGGTTGTGGCCGGGTATTAACCTGTTGAACAATTGCCCGATGGTGGTGTGACAGGAATAGCAACACAACAGTTGACAGAACGTTGATGTACCATTGAGCCGTGGGGGTGGTACAGAGGACTAAAAAGGGTGTCCAAATATCGTAGGGAATGGCTTCCCAGACAATCACTACTTGTATGCGCAGCGTGCCTTTCCACGGTAAAGGCAGGATCCGTGTGCTGGCAGGCTCGTCAGCAAACACGTCTACACTGGTCATCGGCTCCAAGTGCAAACCGTGACTCACTCCTGAAGACAACACAACCCCACTGGAAACTATTCCACGTTGAGCGGGTCCGATACCGTTGCAACCGGTGCCAGCGATGCTCGCTGTTCAGTGGTGATCTCCTGGAATGGAGATCACCACTGAACAGCGGAGTGATCTCCTGGAATGTAGTCCCCGTGCCGCAAGTTGTCTGACAACGGTCCGGATGGTGACTTTCGTATCTGTGGACGATGCAACATGGCCACGGATGATAATGAGTGATGAATTCATATCTGTTCGTGCTGCTTACACAATCTCAAGATCCTCACGTTTTGTCGTTGCCCTCGATCATCCACTACCCGCGTGCCGCAGGGGTGGCCCTCCTTGACCATTGGCGCCATCATCGTCTGATTGCCGCGTTGCTCCGACCCAAATGCCTGGCGATACGGTGACTTAACCAACCGGCCTCTCTCAGCCCAATTCTACGTCCTGTCTCAAGTGCTCGTAGTGTGCAGGGATCCGACGTGGAGGCATCCTCTTAGTTAGTGGAGGTTAATGCAACAACAATCCGCTGTCACAATTGTTCGTGCGCGCGAGCTTTGATCTTGATATACCATCCTCGATGCGCTATTTCCATGCGTTGTGGCGGACCTCTATTTCGTCTTTGTTATTTTAAAATCATTTTAATATTCGGCCCTGGGGTAGTTGCATGTGGAGTTTCTTCAGGATCGCACGACTTTCTCGGGGTGCTTTGATATGTGCCATACAAGCGATATGTGTCATACTGGCCATAACATTGCGATCTTCGGGCGATATGAAAGATCACGTGACTATGGCGGGATATACAAATTCTGCTGGGTGACGGATCGGGGAAAAATAACTGGGTTAGATATACACGTAAGGGTCTTCCAGCAAACGAAGTCGAACACTTTAATGAGGATTGCATTTGGTGTGTTCTGGTTAAAAGAAATTCTTCGTTATTGGTGCACGTTAAGCTAGAACAACAATCGCTTGACATAGGAAAACCCACTGAACTTCCTCAAGGTATTGCATGTGCGATATCTACGAAGTGTAAAACGAAGAATCAACGTGCTTCTCAGGGAACAACTGAAGAAAGGATGGCATAATTCAGCAACCGAATTCCATGATCTTTATATTCATTTAAGCTTTGAAGAGAAAGAAATATGTGAAAAAACTGCGTTCTCAAAGTTAAGCTTAAAGTTAGACTCGCTGTGTAACGTACCAGGAGATGTGACGTACCTGCCAGAAGGACGCACACGACATAGAGGCAGATAGGAATCAGAATAAAGCGTCCGCGGAGCTCAATTGGTAGAGCAACTTATTCCGGAATGAGGGGATCCTGGTTCGAATCCTGGCGTGGACAGAAATGACGGAGAAATTTACTTCTTTATAGTTGTCCAGAATAGGTGCACTTAAACAAAACGAAAAGACCTGTCATGGAACTCTGATCTCAGAGATTAGAGGGTTAATTCATGGGTAAAGATTATATGATTTAAGAGTCTGTACAATTTGCACATACACTATATTGACAAAAGCCACTGGAAACCTATAAGAGAAACACAACATGGCATTTATTAACATACATTAGTACGGTGTCGGTCCACCTTTGTTCCTTAATGCGTGTACGGGCTCTTCGAGATATGCTTTCGACAAGGATTTGGAAAACAGCGATAGGTGTGTACTTCCATTCAGTACATAATGTGGCAGCTAACTGTTGCTTAGTAGTAGGCCTTGGTTCCAAACTTCTTATGCGTCGCTATAATTCATCCCATAAGTGCTCTATGGGATTAAGATCAGGGCTCTGTGCTGGCCAGTTCACACACGATACGGAATTATCGTCAAACCACGCCGTAATAGTTCTTGCTTTATGGCTCGGTGCATTATCCTGCTGGTACCAATAAAGCTCGGTTCCATAGTATTGCCACAGAGTTGGTAGGGCATAATTGTACAGAATATCGAGGTAGACGTGTTGGTTAACAGGCTTGTCCACGATGATGAATGGGCCGGGACCATACCAGGAAAACCACCCACACACGAATACACTGCCAGCTCCAAACTTGATAGTAGGAACAGTACACTGTGGTAAATAGCGTTTCCCCGGCTGCCGCCATACCCACACACGGCCATCAGACTGATGGATAGTGTATCTGGATTCATCCGTTCATAGGACCCATTTTCATAGATCTACGGTCCATGATGAATGTTCTTTACACCGTGGTAAACAACGAGTAGCATTCCGAGTTTAGATGAAAGGCTTATGAGCGGCCGCACGACCACGGTAACGTATGGAATGAAGTTCCCTGCGAATGGTACGTGTACATACCGAGATTTCAGGATTTTTACTCACCTGTACAGTGAGGTCTTGTGCAGTACTCCGTCGATTAGCTGTAACGACTCTCCTGAGGCTTCGACGTCCTCTATCACTGATTTTCTCTTTTCTACCGGTACGTTTTGCTGCTTCAGGCACGCCATGTGTCTTCCACGTATTCAGTACATCCAAAACAGTTGACTTGCGTATGTCTAGCACCTTTCGGTTTCTTTTATGAAAAACCCACCAATATAACACTCAACAATCTTTCATTTCTCAAAGTCAGTTCTCTTTCGCCGGGACAGTTTTACTCAACTTCACAGTGCGATATGATTGAGGTTAGCTGCAGGCTTGTTTTTACACCGTTTGAAGCTGTACCGCGCAATTTAACAAGGCAGCGGGTCCGTTTATTTGCTTTTGAAGGGGTGCCCGTGACTTTTGTTCATATAGTGTATTTCAGGAAAATGGCCAGTGCCGAGTAGTATGGAATCATTGCATGCTTTCAATCAGTCGATCAAGCTTCGGTTCTCGTATAAAGCACAGTCATTTGAAAGGGTTCCGTATTTTTCGTGCAATGCTGATAATGAATTATCCTGAGTATATTTGGGTTTTTAAAATGACTATGTGCATCTCTGGATGCTGTGCTTTTACCACAATGAATTTAGATGTTTGTAGCATTGTGACTTATATCATCTATTTCAACATCTCCCTTTTGTTTGCTGTTTCACAAAAATTTAGGCAATCTCTCGTTATATTTTCTGAACTTGTCCCTTTTAAACTCCCGAGCTTGCATGCCCTTTTAGCAACACATTTTGAATAATCTATTATTCACACGTTGGTAAAGCGTGCGCGATATTGTCTGGAATCTATTTGAAGTATTCAGATTCCCTGAGAGTAATGTACCACTGAAGAAGGGAGATGGAAATACCATTTTATCATATGCTGAACAATGTAGGTAGTGCTATGCTAGGTAAATTGATCAAATAATTGCGCAGGAAGCTAAAAGTCCAGTTCCTAATAATCAGCCTCCAGTAATTCATTCACACTCCTCTCGATCTTTAGACTGAGCCAATGTTTAATCCACCTGCATTGGTCGAACTTCCTAAGTAAACTGACTTCATTGATCAGCTGGTAGTAGCACCTGCACCTGGTGCATCAGTATTTAAGTCGTCTGGTACAAAGTTGTCACTATTATGAAACAGTGTCAGGGAAATTATATTAGTAGGGATTTGGAACCCCTTATTTGATGTTTCCGAGTTATCATAAATCTTCGAATATCAGTATGAATTTTTATATTTATGCCCTGATAGTTTATAAATGGAAATGAATGTTTCTTGTGTTGAACTTCAAAAGTGATAAGGAAGACAAATTATTCTTTCAGAACCTAAACGTTGGTTCGTATCTTAATTGTATAACATCAAATCAGGTATTTTTGAAATATTTCTTGCTTCAGGAAGTTCCCTTAGCGAAAAGAATGAAAGATATTGGATACATATTTCTATCCTTCACCTTCACGTTAGTTCATTATTTTAATCAAAAAACAGTTTTCTTTAGAAATGCTTTTTCAATGCATTTCCTATAATTCCACCACTTCTTTCAAGTTGACCTTCATAGCTGATAAACATGAATGTCGTTTTGCGTTTTTTCATATATTGATACTTCTTTTCCGTACGTAATTCTAAGGGAATTAGTTTTACAAAATTTAGGAAACCAAACTGTCTTTATTAAATGTAGCTTTTAATCGAAGCCAATTGCCCTCGTATATTGTTTTGTATTCAACATTAAAAAATAACTCGTGCATTCGATTTTATCAAAGTTCTAATGTTTTTATGAAACACTTTTGCGTTAAACTAACTGAAATCGAATTTAGAACACCAAGAATTAGCAAATACCTTAATTCTTGGAGCTGCCCTTTGTTGTTTCTTTTGACATACAAGTATAAGGAATACAGTACAGCAGTTACAGCACATATTGTTCCCAATACACGGTGAGCAATTCTACCTCCGTACTTGCTCATGATGAATCCTCCAACTAAACTTCCCGTTCCTTTACCTATATAACATGAAGAAACATTCAGTAAACTCACCAAGAATGCATTGGAATCAAATTCAAGCTAAAACGTATTTGTATCGTAACGGCTACACAAATTATTACATGAGAATGGCAAGCGTTAATTCGATTATTTGAAACAATCTTCAATTATTTTAGAATTAAACGTTATCAAGAATCGAGCAACTACTGACTAATGTCTAACAAAGTTTAGGCACAACAGTTTAACACTTTACGAGGGGTGATCAAAAAGTATCAAGAAGGAGTGAATAACTGTTAACTGGAGCGGCGGAGTAAAATGCCATTTGACAGGCTTTGACGTTGGAACCTGCGCCTGCCGTGCGCCTGCCGAGTGAACCTGCGCCTGCCTGCTCACGTGCGCCTGCCGAGTGAACGCTGTCGGCGCAGCGCCTTTTGTGATGTGACGAGCTGTTTGGAGCCTAGTCTAATTAGAATATCACATTAACGATGTCTGCCGGGATTTCTTAGGTCATGGTAAGTTGGGGATTTTACACTATCAGGATTGAGCCTTTGTTTCTGGATCATATCCATGCACACATGTTTCGTCGCCAGTCAAAATCTTTTTCATAAAGTTGTCATTTCTGGCCAATTCCAATAAGTCAACGGCTGCAGACCGTCGAGTTTCCTTTTGCTCATTTGAGACTACTTTTGGAGCAAAATTTTACAGTCACGCGTCTCATCCCCAAACCATCGGTGAGCATTGCCTGTACTGATCCAGCCTAAGTCGTCAGAAAGTTCTCTTATACACTGTTAAAAATTGGTACTTAGAAATAAGCAAAATGTACTCGTTTTTGAGAACATTCTGGGCTTACAATAGCTCCTAGTACTTGTGTCTCATTTTTGGAAAAGACACGTACTCATTTTTAAGTACATACAGGGAATCAATTGTGAATATATCTGGTATTTCAAATATATGTACTCAAAAAATCCATATATTTCAAATATATGTACTCAAAAAATCCATATATTTCAAATATATGTACTCAAGAAATCCATATATTTCAAATATATGTACTCAAGAAATCCATATATTTCAAATATATGTACTCAAAATATCCATATATTTCAAATATATGTATGTACTCAAGAAATACATATATTTCAAATATATGTACTCAAAAAATCCATATATTTCAAATATATGGACTCAAAAAATCCATATATTTCAAATATATGTACTCAAAAATTCCATATATTTCAAATATATGTACTAAAAAAATCCATATATTTCAAATATATGTACTCAAAAAATCCATATATTTCAAATATATGTACTCAAAAAATCCATATATTTCAAATATATGAACTCAAAAAATCCATATATTTCAAATATATGTGCTCTAACTTCATTCAGTTTTTGTGCCCATTCGGGCAGGGCACAGAAAGTGAAGGAAGTTGGGGCGAATCTAGCAATTCTGACAGGATAGTTTGTAACTGAAAGAGAGCACACTAGATGGCGCCACCGTACAAGCGTACGATTTTGCACATAGAAGGGAGAGAGAAATTAGGGGGGGAAGCTTAGGAAGGAACACCGTTATATATAACCGGGGGATTCCTACCAGGGGGCCGTCACTTAACGTGCTCGTCCGATGCACGGCGGATATTCAGCGATTGTTAGAAATTCACACCACCACGGAGAGACCCTATCAGGCTAGATTTGAACCTGGGGTCCCTCCATCAGTAGTCTGAATCTCTAACCATTAAGTCATCCGCGTCTCGATTTCAAATTTGGAATACGTGTACTCATTTATTCATAGAATCAACTGGAAGGGATAATAGATATACCTACTCGTTGTCACATGCTGGGCAAATGGACCACACAATTTTATGACAAATATAGTGATGAAGAAATAATATATTAATTATGAGATTGACACAAATATAGTTAATGTAAAAACGTACACAAATATAATTTATGCATAATTAAATTACTCGTGATCAGTGACTTTGTTGTACTAACTATTATTTATGTGTGTCACTTTACACATTTATTAAACAATTTCACTTGAAATCTATAATATCTAAAATTAAGTAATACGAGATTATAATTATATTTATTAAAGCAGTTATTTGTAAATGCGTATGGTTACTTATATTTGAGCATGCCATGCACTCGTTTACGATACGATTGTACTTAAAAAAAAACGAGTAGGTTCAGTTTCTCATTTTTAAGTAGATTTTTGTAAAGAGTGTAACGATTCTGCGATTTTCCTTTACAGCTGAGTGAACTTCTTAGACGTTTCTTTCATCCCTGCTTGCTGAGGGCTTTCCACGACGATCGTCACTTTGGACACTTCTAACGGCCATTTCCGAAATGTTTGTACCAGTCCAGGATGACTAATGCTGCCCTTGCCATGTACTCTCAGTAACTTGTCATAAGTTTCTTTGCAAGCATCCCCAAGTTTCTGACAGAATTTGATGCAAATGTTTTGTAGAACTTTTTCAGATATTGTTAATGGAACATGCCGATAACTAGACTACAAGCAACTGGCCACAGCACAAAAAGCGCTGCGCCGACAGCATTCTCTCGGTAAGCGCATGTGTAGTAGCTTCTATGGTCACAGCCTGCCAAACGGCATTTTGCTCTGCCGCTTCATTTAACAGTTATGCACGCAATCTCGATACTTTTTGATCACTCCTCGTGCATACGAAACTAAGGTTCTTGCTTTTATTATGGAAATACCCTTTAGATTTCCGATGGTTGAAACCTACGAATCAATAAATAAACAAGAAAGACGATGCCGAATTTTCGGATGTAATGAGCTCGTCTTTTGAATCCGTTCTGGCATGAATTAAATTTATCAAAGCTATTCAAAGTCAATGGAACCGGTATAGAAAACAATAATATCTGACCAAAGAAAGAAGTTTTTCAAGCGGGGTTTTAATTCCTCAGATATTGCTTTAAATAGAATCATGAACTTACGCCTTTTTTTCTTGTAGGACTTCCGTCCACAGTGAGTAGATTTTAGGTCCCAGCCACCTACAGCGATTTCGCCTTTTGGGCAGGACACAGAAACGGAAGTAATGAGAGCAAGTCTAGCGACTTTGACAGAAAAGTTTGTAGTGAGATTAAAGTACAGTAGATGGCGCCACCCTACAAGTACGATGTTGTACATAGAGGGGTGAGAGAATTTCAGGGGGGGGAGGTGGCATAGGAAATGATACCTATTTAACCAGGGGTTCAAACCTGGGGGCCGTCACTTAACGTGCTCGTCCGATGCACGGCGAATATTCAGTGATTGTTAGCAAATCACACCCCCTCCGCAAGATCAGCCCAGGAACGAACCTGAGGACCTTGCATTGGTAGTGTGAACTGCTAACCACTCAGCCATTCGCGGCTTCTTACGCCCTCTGGTTGCATACTTGTGCGTTAAGAAAAATTAGAAATTATGTGAGAAACATTTCGTAGTGGAAACGCTCTCCAACAAATAAAAAATTCCGAATCGAATACTTAGAATTAGAGATATAGACAAATATAGAGCCTTTGCAACAACGTCATTTTAGACGTCACGGTTACTTCTGGATGGTTAAGAGAAAGTTCGGCTGCTAAGGTTCCCATAGGATTAACATGGGGAAGAGATTTCTGGACATCTTTGTCACTCGATTGTTTTAAATTTTAGAAATGGTTAAAAGTTGTGTGGCGTATGGGTGCTTCTCAAAGTACGAGTAAAGTAGTGGAATTTCCATTTATCGCTTTCCAATGGCTGAAAAACGCCTAGTTATGTGGAAAATAGCCGTAAATCGGAAGACATGGTCACCCAGGCCGACAGAATCTGCTGTAAAACACTTCATTTCAGGTATCGTCAATCTGCACATTTTACTACGTTAACAGTCGAATTTATATCAGTACATTTTCTTGCTCACTCTTATGTATTATTTTCAAGTTTTTTACGTAAATCCTTGTTATTCTGTTTAAAATGCTCTGAATGCATGACGGATTAACTTTGCTGTCGAATCGGAAATTGCTAAGCTTTCGTGAACTTTCAAAATTTTGTACTGTTACTGATTTCTAAATACTGAAAGAGATGCCTTTTTTTCCGAACCGAAATTTAAGGATATACTTCCACATATTGTAGAATTAGAGGGTGCTGTCATACATTATGGTGTCGTCCGTTTTACAGGATCTGTTTTCTTTCTTTCTTCCTTTTTTTTTTTTTTTTGTGAAAAAATAGTCTGTATTTCGGGATATGATAAGTAGGTATTTTCTTTTTTTATAATTGCAATACATACTAGAACGATACATACACACCGGAACGACACCTATACACTGGAACCAGTCAGAAATGTAACAACTTACCTTAGACCGGGTAAGAAATATTTCGTTTTCAGTCTTCAGAATTAATACATTTCTAACCCACCCATTGGTAAAATATTTATATGCATCAAGGCTTTTATAAGCTTTCAGAGCTTTTCCAGTATAACACGAAAAACTTCCTATTAAATAGTTATAAATATCGTGATAGTTTTCAGATCAGGGAGGTCCGTAGCAACACAAACTTCCAGAGGATAAAAATAGCTTTTAAGTATGTCACATGGATCTTCTATGCCATTATTTTAAAGCTTTTCTTCGTAACTTGCTTTTCCACCACATTAAGATGGGAAATTTTTTCAGAAGGAACAGTTTTTTTAGCTGTTTTTACAGCAGCCATTGAAAAGCATGGAGAGAGACCAGCTCGGGTACTTTCTAACCACCCGAAAGTCTAGCAGACAGTTTTGTGACGTCCCGTGCAAATGCTCTATAGGACATGCATCTACGTCCCCTGGCGGGGAAAACATGCAATATTTTAAGAAGAAAGTATTCTCAAAAGATTTTTCTATGTGAACGGTATCGATCCAGGAAAGAATTTTTTCAATCGTGTTTTTAGGAGTTCAGATTTTGCTGCAAATACATCAGAAGCAGAAATTAACATTTATGCCCTCTGGTGGCGAAACCATTCTTTACCAAATATTAGAAAGTATATGAAAAACATTTTCCATCAGGAGCTGCATGCGATACAAAAACAATTTTCCAAATGGGAGTTTTAAAAGCAGAAATATCAGGAAAAACGCAATTTACCTGAACGCCCCCTAGCGGAAAGTCTATGAATTACTTGAAAATTTTGAATTTATATGAAAAACATGTCGTACCGGAAATTTAATTCAATAAAGAATGAATTTTTCAAATCGGACCATTAGTAGCAGAGATATTGACAAAAATAAGATACCCCGTGGCTGATAAACCATGCAATATTTTAAGGAGAAAATATTCTGAAAATATTTATCGCAACGTGAGTGGCACCGTCCAGGAACGAACTTTTTCAATCGATATTTTAGAATCTCAGATTTTGCAGCAAATACATCAGAAGCAGAAATTAAAACTTATGCTCCCTGGTGGCCAAACCATTCTTTACCAAAAATTAGAAATTATATGCAAAAGCTTTGTCATCAGGAGTCCGCTGAAGGAAAAAAAATTCAATTCGGAGTTTTAGAAGTAGAGATATTGGGGGAAACGTAATTTACTTTTACGTCCCCTAGCACAAAATCTATACTAACTTGTAAAAGTGACTGTATCTAAAATAGTCTCCGACATAAATGGAGTCGAAAGGTGAAAGAATTCTTTCAATTGGATGTTTGGAAGCAAATATATAAAATAAAGTGTATTTTGAATTCAATGTTATCTGCATTTACGCAAAAGAAAATAGAGGATCATCATTTGCATATTTCAAGCTTTTTAATGCAAAAGAAAAAGAAAAATAATTCAAATCGGACTAATAGTTGCAGAGATACGGTGTTCACAGACAGACGGACGGACGAACAAACCGATAACAGAAGCACAATCTTTTTTACAAAAACGTGCTAAAAATGATTGCATCTAGTATATCTCTATGCAAACACTTGCAACATATGACGTTTCCACATGGAACAATTTTTTGTTCTGATGAATTCATGTTATTTCTGCTCAAGAAAAGTGAATTATCAAGCAGCTATAGTGCGTCGCATAAATATAGAGACAGAACAAATTCTCGAATAAAAAAGAAACAACAGCGAGCTGAAAGGTACACCTCATATTTATAGCAAAATTAGCATTGGACACGCATCTGCACAACAGTTTGACGGAAAAATAACAATTTCAACGCCAAGTAGAAGAAAAAAACAGAAATACACTGTCTCAAAAATATAAAGACTTACTAGTTATGAGCACCTCCGGTACGAATAGTGGAGCCGTTGTTCCGATTAACACTGAAAACCCGATTGGGCCAAGTGATGTAAGTGTCCTGGATGGAGTGCGTACCAGCTTCGTTCAATCTGCTCTTTCAGTGCCACCACACTTGAGAACTGCCGTCCATTCGCATACACATCACGAGCGAGGATACCCTAGAGTTTCTTGATAGGGTTCAGATCTGGACTGAGTGCTTGCCAATCCATTATGGTCACATGATGAGTGTTAAACCAGCTTTTCGTTGATGCAGACTGATGGATAGAGGCATTGTCTTGCATGGAACAGATAATCAACACCAGCTAGAGTTTCGGAAAACGGTAGAAGGTTGCTGCTGAGTATGTCCTGATACGTTTCGGAGTTTTGCCTGCCTTGCTAGAAAGCGATATCCGTTGTCCCATTGATCGCAAAAGCTCTCCAGACCATCACAGATCCCACTCCTTTCTGTCTGCTGAAAAAGGTGCGTGGCTCACGTCGTTAATCATGACAATAGCAGTCCCAACCGTCAGGGCCGCCCAGGTTGAACTTTTTCTCATCGGAGAAAATAGTTGTGATCCACTCGTCCGTCCAGTGCATGTGGCTGCTTGCCCATAACAATCTAGCTTCCTTGTGGTGCCGCGTGAGGTGTGGCAGACGGCGCATTTTACGGAGCACAATGTTGCGACTTTCCTGGATTCATCGAGAAACTTGACGTAGTGATAACCTTTGGGATAAAACTAAACGCATGATGGCACGATCATCTCGTTTGGTTGTTATTCGAGGTCTTCCAGGCCGTTTTCTGGCAGTTAACGCACCGCGTTTCGATAAAGTCTTATAAATGACTATACTACTCCTCCCCATAGCTTTTTTCGCTACAGGCAATCCATTTGCTCTCAATCTCTAAATCTTGGGCACCTTCTCACCAGAAAGTTGACTGTTGCGTGGCATTTCGGCAAATGAATGTCTGACGACAGGTCCGCTGTCTTTTGCAGACTGGACCGAATTACGGCCCATGCGCGTGCTTACAACATGCTAATTTGTACATCTCATTTGCATGTAGCTACTTTACATAGTTATCTTTATATTTATGAGACACCTAAAATTACACTATTTCACTTTGTGGTGTTCTTTTCACACAATCCGGTCATATCGACGGATCGAAACGTTTGTTGTAGGGTTATGTCTAATTAGGTACCACTTCAGCTTCCTACCTATATTCGCATTGGTTCACGGCGCAAAGTCGACTGTCTCTATATTTATGACACGCACCTTAGCATAGGCTCTTTTCAAAGACATATTACCCGGTCACGTTCACAGAATATCGGGAGATCACCTTCTCGTCAAAGTAAACTTAATTAATACCAGCACCATTGGAATTTCTACGTTCAGAGTTGTAACAATGGAAATGGAAACAAAAACAGAAATACGAAACTATCAGAACTGAGAAATCTCTTCAGGATGAGAAGAATTTCAGAAATAAGTGATTAAGTTTTCAGGGAATTTAATTCAGTGTCAATAGAAAAATATAGCATGGTTTTTGTGAACAAATTCTGAAGTGAAATTCAACATTTTCCTAGGAAAAAGTTTTAGTTTTTTAAATTGAAGTCCATTGAATTTTTATATTATAGATTAATACCGATCCGAAGGTTTAACGTGCATCTCAAGATTTCAAAGGAGAATGAATAATCCGCCTTTTGAGGGGTGGAATGTTATTAAGTAGAACTTGCTTTGTGTAACGAGCTGGTCGAAGGATGTCTTGTTCATCGATTCGAGAATAGTAGGAAGAAGAACGCAGATATGTTTAAAGACCTTTCACGAAACTTCAAGAAGCATCGATGAAGGTTAGGAATGCTATGAGCTGCCACTTCTTTCCCAGTTTTGGAATGTTGTTCTGCTCCGCGTGGGCCTTCGTACAGTTCTCACGGCTCTCTTGGAAACAGGGATGCGATCTCGGTTCCCATTGAACTGAATGTTTTTCGCTTCTTCTAATTGTTCTGAATGTCTTGAGTGTTGCCATGTCCCACGCGGTCCCTGATAGACCACCCAATCGTACGTTTAGAAACAAGGATGAGATCATGCGTCCCATTGAATCGTGTGCCTTTCATTTCTTCTCATCTTTCCGAATGCCTTGAGTAGTGTTGGGAACGGGTCTATTGGAGGCTATGAATTTGTTTATTTATAAATACGTGTATTAATTTTAGCATCTCAACATGTGCCATTAACCATTTACAAGATGCAGCTTTTAACACAATAAAACAAAATGAGAAATGGCATAGAGAACGAAACAATGCGAAATAGTAAAAAAGCCGCTAGGATGTCAGTGCTGTGAAGCAGTTGTTAATCATTTTTTTGTTTCTTTCACCGTAAAAATGTCTGTGAAATATGTACAATGGAGTGAAATAGTCATTCATGGCTTTGAAGATAAATGGAAGTAAAACGATACCTCGAATTCTTTTAAAGTTACTAATACTGAATTCGCTTCGGGAAATAAAGATAATGTCCCTCATGTACTTACCATAATTCTTGAATAGATATCTTTGGAAGCTGCTCTCAATTGTTTCAAATTTCTTCACGTACAATACATGCGAACTATTTTAAATAAGGGAAGCGTGCTTGGATGAGAGATAAAACAAATTTCTTCAGAGTGCTTACTGCTTCCGAAACGTTTCAACCTGTGAAAAAGCGACAAAAAAAGTTTCTTGTGCCTTTTACTTCAACTGAAAGTAACAGTCCTTCAGTTAAGCCACAATATGTGCAATACTTTAGCAGTCAGGCACAACGCTAATTGGCCAAGTGATATCCACAATATACTTCGTTTCAACCTGTGAAATTGGCCAAGTGATATCCACAATATAACATATACACTGAAAAGCACAATAGGACATATACACTGAAAAGCAATAAAATTAGAGATACCTGTCTAGTAACGTGTAGCACCACCTTTCGCCCTGATGACGGCGGCGATTCGTCTCGGCATGCACTCGACAAGACGCCGGAAGCGTTGCGAAGCCATACGGATCCACGACCCCCTGAACAAGCTCCCACAGTTCACGAAGATTTGATGGAGGAGGGTCAGAGCCTCGAACATCTCTCTCGATGGCATACCAGATGTGCTTGATGGGATTGAGGTCAGGTGACCTACCTGGCCAAGGAAGCGAGGTCACGTCGGTGGAGTGTTCATCCAACCATTCGGATGCAACGGGAGCGATGGCACGGTGCATTGTCTTGTTGCTGGATGAGGTCCCCAGTGGAAAGTTTAAGACGCACAAACGGGAGCAAATGGTCGTCAAGGGTATCCCGGTAACGTTGACCTGTGAGAGACAATGTCACACGTAACAGGGGTCCCATTTCAGTCCACGTAAACAGTCCCCAGACGAGAATGCCACCCCCACCAGCTTGAAGAGTACCCTGCTAGCAAGAAGGATCCATTGCTTCATGTGGTTTGCGTCGTACTTGTATCCTTTCATCCGCATGTACCAACGTGAATCTCGACTCATCAGTCCAGGAAACATTTTCCCACATGCCTAGGGTCCAGTAGCGATGTTTCCGCGCCCATACTAATCTTTGCACCCTGTGATGTGCTGTCAGCAGCGGTACTTTTGTGGGACGATGGCTTCTGTATGAAATAGCGAGGAGATGGTTCTGGATGGTGTGGCGGCTTACACGTTTTTGTGCACCAGCGTTAAATTGCCAAGTGATTTCTTACACTGTGGCCCGTCTATCCGCTGTTATAATGCGAGCTAGCAGACGATGACCCCGCTCATCCACACGTTGTTGTCCACGGCAGTTGGCCCTTGCAGGGATGGTTTTACCGGATTCGATGTATTCACGGTGAACCCGTGACACAGTGGCTCATGAAAATCCCAGTGCCTGCACGACTTCCGAGATGGAGTGACCCATTCGTCTGGCCTCGACAATTTGCCCACGATCAAATGCGCTTAGATCCTTCGTCTTACCCATACTGCGTCCGAATCTTACGGATTCCGGTCGCATCACTCCTTATGTTTTCGGAGCGCTGCATACGTTCTGTCGTTTCCGTTTACAGGACCGTCCACAGCGCCACATTTGCATAACGCCAGCTGACTCTAATTCAATTGCTCTTCAGTGTATTTGTCGTCATCATTGGTCGCGCCTCTGCTGTTCTCGTTCAACAGGGAACGATGAGGATATTATTTCCTAGTTTCTTAGTCTAAGATATTTGTACTTCAAGCCCCTGTGGTCTGTGAAAGACACACGAATTAATTCTAACTGCAGCCTATTGCGCTTATTAATAGTTCTTCCCGAAAGTTATCAACAGATATTATGTACACATTCCATTCATTACTTGGAATGTTGCAACGACTTTTATTCTTCTAAAATCGTCTTCCATTTGACGGCTATCATCATTCACCTTGTTATCAGCTGCTGCTTCCTGAAACGTTTTTTCGTGAAGCGTTTGCTTCGAGGCAGCTCCTAGTACTCTGTTCTTAGAACACTGAAAAAACACACAACAGCCTGCGTGAATGAGAATAATAACTTAGGTGTGGTTGTAAATTGCATAATCGAGACAGGAGAATACTTTGTCTGATTTACTGAGCCATGCAAGGGTGAGTCAGAAGTTTGTCCCGTTCGCAGCTGAAAAGTTTAATGGTGCAAGAGAGCCACACATGCTTACTTATAGTCCTTTGTCAACGTTCCATCAAAGCCACGATTCCACGGTCGTACAACTCTGTAGATTTCGGGGATAGAAACTTTCTCATGCCAGATTTCACATCTATCACTAAAGCGAAGTGCCGTCTTTTTAGGAAATAGGCCTAGAGAGAAGAAGGTTGTAGGTGTTTGGGTAAAGTCCGGTGTATATGGAGTAGAATTTCAACCTCCTTCCAATTCCTGTAGTTTTTGGCGGACCAATCTGGAGGGGCGACTTCGCTACTTTAAGCAACGACCGCTTCCAATTAATGAGTGCTATGCATCGTTGGCGCAGAGCATCACGGACCAATCCACTCTGAAGGTGTGACTTGGGGCATTATCCACTTGCAGCAACGCTCGCTTCCTATTGTTGATCGCTGGGTATCGTTGGCGCAGAGCATCGTGGACAACTCTGGAAGTGTGACTTAGGGCATTATCAACTTGCAGCAACGCCCGCTTCCCATCAATGAGCACTGGGCAGCTTTGCAGCAGAGCATCATGGACCGGCTGCAGTTGGTCGGCATGGAGATACCCATCAACGGCCTGATAAACTAGCAGGAGTTTCCCATGTACCAGACCTTCACAATTCCATCAAATGCGCAGCACGACTTTTCTGTCGAACTACCCTCTTTGCGTCAGTGACTGTGCTTCCTGACTTGACCTCAATCACTTGTTTCCAGTGATAGGACAACGTAGGAATATCCATTTTTCATCACCTGTGAAAATACGAAGCAAAATTATATCGGCCTGTGAATTTGACAGCAAACTGCGGCGGAGAATGAGACGTTGTCCTGCTGGATGGAGTGTCAATTCATGGAAAACAATTTGATGGCGCCTGGATGAGAAACAAATTTGATGCAGGTGACGATAGATGGCGGACTGGGAAGATTCTACCTCGTATACCAATTGTCGCTTACTGGTGGAGTAGATTGCTATAAGAGCCTCAAACTGGGTGTCGATATTGGTAATTATTGGACGTCCTAACATCAGCTTGTCTTTCAGATCGGTGCTCATAGCGTTGGTACCCGGAACCATTTTCGCACAGTGTTGCTGTTTACTGTTTGCTCACCGTCAGCTGTACAAGTTTCTCTCTCTCCCTCTCTTTCTTCTGTTGTCAAGTTTAACTATTATTTTCAATAATGGCGTCCGAGCACCATAACTCCACGTTTATAGACCGCCATACTATTCTCACCCGATAACGCAGTGTGGTTCGTGCTAAATGCACATCATGAGTCCTGTGTGTCCACGTGATCACGGTGCCCAATCGAAGCTGGAGCACGTTACGAACATGAATGTTGGCCTAGCATTATGTGTGGCTTAAATGTAGACGAACATTTGAGTCAGTCTCGTATTTCTCTCGGCTAGAAGTATACAATTTCGACTTCCCTAAATACAAAATGGTGGTCGCATCTAAAATTCCGATAAATAAATTATTGGGCAAAGAAATATCAAATTGGATACATAAACTTGTGGAAGCGTTTTTGCCACATGCCTGATGTAAAATAAACATTCACATCGATATCGCACTTGGAAACCAAATATGGTTAAGCATTTTAAAGTATTATAGTTGATCTTGAATGGAAGAGATAGACTGTAAAGCCTTAGGAGAAAGCTTCATAAAACGTTTGAGTGTGAGTCCAGAAACTCGTTACAGAATATATTGGTTCAACAGTAAAAATGAACAAATTTCGATGCAGTTTTATAAAAATCGATAGGAGAAATATAAATAGACAGCGACTTACCTGCACCAAAATGAAAAGCCCCTGCTACGGAAACAGCTGTTGCTGTGAATCCTGATGGAGCCGTATCGTGAGAGTGAAGAACTACAGCTACCCAAAAAAGGTGATACGATAAAACGCCCAAAGGTTGATATAGGAGTGACAACCATGGATTAGTTAGATATGAGAACCCGATTAACTGAATCGTGTGTGCTCCCAGAGCCAACGGGACTACATTAGTCCTCCCAATTTTATTTACGATCCGTTCGGAAATGAAAAGGAAGGGTAAGCTCGAAACACTGACGATTGCTGGATTCAGACCGAGTAAAACTCCAGCAGCACCGAGCTCTCCTTCTAAGTATAAGTTTGCTAGGGATGTGTTAAAATTCCACACTGTTCCGCATACTAACACCACTAGAAGAAACACTACTCTATCAAGATTTTTCGAATACCTGAGGAATTTAACCAAAATGTTTTTCGTCGGTGGCTGTGCCTTCACCTCGAGTTTCCATGACGCAAAGATCATCACTACAACGAGGGAATCAAAAAAAAAAAACGCCACATCGTATCTCTTTGATTCTGTCTGAGAGCTTATAATAGAGACAAGTGCACCGCACAGAAGGGTACAAACGAGAGTTCCTATAACCGACCACAAGCGCTGGCGACCAAAGTGAGATCTATGGGACTTCACCATGGACATTGTCGTGAAGTCGAGCACCCTATAACAGTTAGATGAACAAGTATAGTAGAAAACGAGCGCTATAAAAGAGATGACAAACAATTTCATTTTTCCGTAATTTCGGCAATCCGCTTTGCCACTAATTGTAAAGTTGTTCTTTTCGCAAGATGAAATGCATTGCGTTGCCACGTAATTGTCGCAGAAAGCGCTGCTGTTCAGAATATCTTTACGGACTTCATGTTCACTACTGCATAAAGAAGAAGTCTCAGTTCTTGAGTCGAATTGCTGAAAGTTCAGATTATGAGGCAGGCCATGATGCTTTAGCAAAGCACAACGCAAAATGTAATTCTGAGCACAGAATTCGCTCATGGGATAAAGATCCGCATCGCAATCTAAACTGCAGTGCATCAGAGATATTTCACCATTGGTAATGTCACAGTTTGTTACCACCGATCCGTTGCTTACGTTTAGCGATGCGCATGTGATAAATGCATCGTGACATGAATCCGAATTCAGTGAAGGCAGGAACAGCAGGCTGTTGGCTGAAACAATAGCTACAAATAAGTTCATAAAAAGAATTAGTTTGCCTCCTCCTAATTTGTCAGCTATCATGCCTGATACTGTACTTCCCAGCAGCTGGAATAGAGGACAGAATGAGAGAATGAATGAAAATTCCTCAACAGGTAATCCACGTTGCCTGAGGAAAATGCCAATGAATATAGTCAGTGATAAAGAACCTGCAAGAAACAAGTAAAACATTTTGAAGCTAGTAACGTTTTGAGAAACAAGTAAAACATTTTAAAGATAGTAACATTGAAAATAAAAGTAAAACATTTTGAAGCTAGTAACGTTCTGAGAAACAAGTAAAACATTTTGAAGCTAGTAACATTGAAAATAAAAGTAAAACATTGTGAAGCTAGTAACGTTTTGAGAAACAAGTAAAACATTTTGCAGCTAGTAACATTGAAAATAAAAGTAAAACATTTTGAAGCTAGTAACGTTCTGAGAAACAAGTAAAACATTTTGAAGCTAGTAACGTTCTGAGAAACAAGTAAAACATTTTGAAGCTAGTAACATTGAAAATAAAAGTAAAACATTTTGAAGCTAGTAACGTTTTGAGAAACAAGTAAAACATTTTAAAGATAGTAACATTGAAAATAAAAGTAAAACATTTTGAAGCTAGTAACGTTCTGAGAAACAAGTAAAACATTTTGAAGCTAGTAACATTGAAAATAAAAGTAAAACATTTTGAAGCTAGTAACGTTTTGAGAAACAAGTAAAACATTTTAAAGATAGTAACATTGAAAATAAAAGTAAAACATTTTGAAGCTAGTAACGTTCTGAGAAACAAGTAAAACATTTTGAAGCTAGTAACATTGAAAATAAAAGTAAAACATTGTGAAGCTAATAACGTTTTGAGAAACAGGTAAAACATTTTGAAGCTATTAACATTGAAAATAAAAGTAAAACATTTTGAAGCTAGTAACGTTTTGAGACACAAGTAAAACATTTTGAAGCTAGTAACGTTTTGAGACACAAGTAAAACATTTTGAAGCTAGTAACGTTTTGAGAAACAAGTAAAACATTTTGAAGCTAGTAACATTGAAAATAAAAGTAAAACATTTTGAAGCTAGTAACGTTTTGAGAAACAAGTAAAACATTTTGAAGCTAGTAACGTTTTGAGAAACAAGTAAAACATTTTGAAGCTAGTAACGTTTTGAGAAACAAGTAAAACATTTTGAAGCTAGTAACATTGAAAATAAAAGTAAAACATTTTGAAGCTAGTAACGTTGTGAGAAACAAGTAAAACATTTTGAAGCTAGTAACGTTCTGAGAAACAAGTAAAACATTTTGAAGCTAGTAACATTGAAAATAAAAGTAAAACATTTTGAAGCTAGTAACATTGAAAATAAAAGTAAAACATTTTGCAGCTAGTAACATTGAAAATAAAAGTAAAACATTTTGAAGCTAGTAACGTTTTGAGAAACAAGTAAAACATTTTGAAGCTAGTAACATTGAAAATAAGAGTAAAACATTTTGAAGCTAGTAACGTTTTGAGAAACAAGTAAAAATTTTGAAGCTAGTAACATTGAAAATAAAAGTAAAACATTTGTAACGTACCAGGAGATGTGACGTACCTGCCAGAAGGACGCACACGACATAAAGGCAGATAGGAATCAGAATAAAACGTCCGCGTAGCTCAATTGGTAGAGCAACTTATTCCGGAATGAGGGGACCTGGGTTCGAATCCTGGCGCGGATAAAAATGACGGAGAAATTTACTTCGTTATAATGGCGCCCGAACTATCCGGATGACCCGACCGTTCAAAATATCGCATGGTGTGATGTTCTTTCCATACCGCGAGATAGGAAAAATAAGAGAATCCCTTCTGCAGCACTTCGAAAAAAAATAAAATAATAATAATAAGGGGGAGATGATTTAACGTACCAGGAGATGTGACGTACCTGCCAGAAGGACGCACACGACATAAAGGCAGATAGGAATCAGAATAAAACGTCCGCGTAGCTCAATTGGTAGAGCAACTTATTCCGGAATGAGGGGACTGGGTTCGAATCCTGGAGCGGATAAAAATGACGGAGAAATTTACTTCGTTATACATTTTGAAGCTAGTAACGTTTTGAGAAACAAGTAAAACATTTTGAAGCTAGTAACGTTTTGAGAAACAAGTAAAACATTTTGAAGCTAGTAACATTGAAAATAAAAGTAAGACATTTTGAAGCTAGTAACGTTTTGAGAAACAAGTAAAACATTTTGAAGCTAGTAACATTGAAATAACTTTAGCTTACGCTAAAGTTATTTTATCAAACAAAAAATTAACTTCAACAGGGGCAAGTTAATTAATTCTCTTAAGGAAACTTGGAGATCGTGTGTGATTACTTGTTTTTTGTTTTTCAATCCAAGTTAGTATACTCATGAGCAGTATCGGTTGAAACTCTTTTCGTTAGGCATGTGCTTCACGCACATTGGTGCCATGACAACCCCAGAAATACAGTCATTGATCACCTCAAAGGACATATCGTCCACAAGTAAGTTGAGGAAAAGAGAGGAAAGTCATACACTAGATGAAATCCCGTCAATAACGAGGGGAGAAAATGAGATATGTAGAGTTTTTTTTTAAGAACCAGGTATTCTCTTTGTTTGTTGTGTCCAAATGAGACAGTATGTTTCAGGAACATTACAGCAATAAAAAAAATGTACTACATCATGCAGTTGTTACGTCATAATTTTCATTCACGGAACCATTCCTCCAAAACACGAAAAGTTAAGAAGGATGTCAAGAATATTTCTTTCTCAGTTGGTGCTATGGTAATGACGTCACATAATTAGATTTGCAAAGCAGTTTCCATTCACTGAACGCCTGCACGAAAAGCTAAGATTGACGTTACAAACATTTCTTTTTCGGTTGTTGCTATGGTGATGACCCTACTGCGTCACAAAGTGGGGCAAACGCACAGATATCACATACAAGAAGCCAGATTGGACACCCAGCCCATGAGGCGTGACAAGGTAGACGCCATTTTAAGCGGGTCATCACGCTCCATTTAAGCAAGGCTACTTGCATTAAGACAACGGAATACGAGTTTGGTACTGTGCTTTGCTATTTATATTCAGATTTTAAGCAGTCGGTACCCATTTAGCGGAGGAAGTTATAAAATGTAAGTGAAAAACAGTAATATTCCTTAGTGTTCATTAGAATGTCAAGACTTTTGCAAAATATTGAATTATTTCAGATTTGGACAGGGCTTAAATTCAAGAAAAAGATTCCGGCATCTGCGATATAAAAAATATCACGCTGGCTTTAATTTGTTGAGAGATAATAGGATTTTAACGTTTCTTGTTAATGAATGCTAACATTTAATGTGCCATTTCGTTGCTATTTTGCCCAAATAAATACTTTCAAATGTTAAAAACTGAAATTTCCTTAGTGCATAATAAGACGAAATATCAAAATATTTGATGAAATTCAAAACTTTTTGAGCAAACATCATAAATAAATCAGATGAACACAAGTAACAGCAAGCAAGGAAAAATAGCCACATTACTTCAGCTTTTCTATGTCGAGCATGTGGAAGCCATTTTTTTGGGTTCAAATCAATAGTTTGCTGGATTTAGTAGCTATTTGTTGATTTTAAATACATTATTTGCTTTTCCAGTTTTAAAAATCTTTTTCTTAAAAATGTTTTCCAGTCATTTTCTAAATTTTCATACAATACCACCTTTAAATCAATATATATATATATATATATATATAAATAATGCGCAATATACTACAGCCTCTCCTTGACAAATGTCAACCCCGCCTTCTCGTGGTGCATCCTGTTCCCACTAAAGGGGCTCTGACGACCGCCAAATTGCGGTATAACTAAATCATCGGGTTTTAGAGGAAATGCTATCCCACATTCACCAACCCGCTTGGCCAGCGTGGTGAGTTATTGCCAAACCCCTCCAAAATGACTCCACAACTTAAATCTTGGCCCTCAGTCTCCGGCAGCTGGAATTTACCTGGCCAAGGCAGCGGCCAGTGCGATATGAAGGCAGAGGGTGTTATGAATCACCGGAGGACCGGGCTAGGCTGCCATCTGATGCTGACCTTGGCTACGTATAACGGACGCTCCTTATCTTCTGATTCAAGGCTCCTTGAATTGGATCAAGTGGGGCATTGTTGAGCTAAGTGAGGTAAGGAAAAAAGGAGAAGATCTCATTGAACTGAAAAGTGCACATCTCTTCTATTATCGTGGGACAGATACTGGCAGAACTAGTGGTGTTGGATTTATAATAAACAAGAAACTGAAGGATAAAGTTGTAGAAGTTGAAAGTTCCTCTAACAGAGCTGCACGACTCGTTATCCATCTCTCGAGAAGATACCAGGCTCAGATTATTCAAACTTATGCACCCACCACAAGTCATGCTGAAGAAGAAATTGAAGAATTTTATGAGGAAATTCGTGATCTAAATAATAAAGGTAAGCAGCACTTGAAGATAATTATGGGAGATTTCAATGCAAAAATAGGGCGACAGCAACAGAATGAAACTTCAGTAGGTAAATTCGGTCACGGCAACAGAATGAAACTTCAGTAGGTAAATTCGGTCACGGCAACAGAATGAAACTTCAGTAGGTAAATTCGGTCACGGCAACAGAAACCAGCGTGGAAATACTTTCGTAGAATTTGCAGAGGCAGAAGGGTTATTCATCATGATCTCCTTTTTCAAGAAAAATCTGCAAAGGAAATGGACATGGAGGCATCCCATTGGATTGACAAGTGAAACTGATTTTATTATGTGTAACAAGGAATTTGTCGTGGAAGACTGCAGTGTGCCAAACAAGTTCAACACAGGTAGTGACCATAGAATGGTAAGATGCAAGATGCACTTCAATGCTAAACTCGAGCGTAGCAAGCTCATATAACAAACAAAGTGTATTGACATGACAAACCTTAAAAACGCCATAATACCTTCAAATTGGAACTGAGGAACAGATTCTCTACTCCAGTAGGTCTAACGTAGGAAGCAGTGGACATATCTGAAGTTAACAGAAAACTAACCAAGGCTCTTATGGAAACAGCAACAAAAATAGCTGGTACTAAGAACAAGTTGCATACGAACAAATTATCAGGAAAAACCAAAATTCTGATGCAAAAAAGAAGAAAGATGAGGACAACTAAAGGAGATGTTACTTCCAAAGTGGAATATATAGAGCTATGCAAGACGTTACGGAAAGGTATCACTGAAGATGTAAGAAAATTCAACTGTGAATTAGTGGGGAAAGCAATTGAAAACAACCAAAGCCTGAAGAAAACACAGGGACATCTGAGTAAGAGAAGAAAACAGATTATGGCTCTGAGAAAAGAAGATGGTTCTGTAACAAGAAATAGAGGTGAAATTTTGACAAGAGTGAAATATTTCTACTCAAAACTGTATGAAAGGGATGACACATGGACTCCAGACATTACAAAAGGTACCAGAGTTCTTCCAGTCCCCCAGCAAAAGTTGCACATGCAATCAAGATCATGAAACGGGGAAATGCTCCAGGAGAAGATGGAATTACTGTAGACATCATACAAGAAGCAAGTGGAGATATTGGAACAGTACTCGCCCAAGTTTTCACTCGATACCCTAATGAAGGAAATATTCCTAAGCATTGGAACAGTGCTTCAATGATCCTGCTACATAAAAAAGGTGACATTGAGGATCTCAGGAACTTCAGACCTATCAGACTCCTATCAGTAGTTTATAAAATCTTCACTAAAGTTCTTTCATACCACTTGAAGTTGACAATGGACATGAGTCAACGAAGAGAACAAGCTGGATTCAGGAGTTTGTACAGCACTATAGATCATATCCACGTACTGAGAGAACTAATTGAAAGAGCGAGGGAATATGAACTTCCATTATGCATGGCTTTTACCGATTATTCCAGCATGACAATGCGACGTGTCATACATCTAGAAATGTCCGAGAGTGGTTGGAAGAGAATGATGAAGACTTCAAAGTACTTCTCTGGTGCCCTAATTTCCTAGACGTAAACCCAATTGAACATCTGTTGGACCACCTCGATCGTGTTCGATCTACGGATCCACCACCACGCACCCTCCAGCAACTGTCAGATGCATTGCAGTCAGCATTACTGCACATACCTGTGAACATCTTCCACCACCTTATTGAGTCACTCCCAACCCACCTAGCTGCTGTCCACCCTGCACACGGCGGTTATTCTGGATATTAACTGGTGGTCACAACAATGTGACTCGACCGCCTATAATACACTGGTGTACAAAAATTAAGTACGAAGAGGAGAAATTAGCATAACAGGGGAACGAGCAGGCAGAACGGACCGAAAGACCGCATATATGCAGCTTGACGTGGGGGGTCGGAAGGGTATGAAGCACATGGGCGGTGTACGCTCAGCAATTCGGTGAAAGCTATTGCACGGTGTACATCGGTTTGAATGGCGTCGAGTTGCTGCCACCTTGTGATATGGCCAATGGGAAATCCAGTAGACCACATCTCGATGATTTTACGCGAGGTCGCGTCACTGGGAATTTGGAAGAAGGTCGAAGTGGGAATAGTGTGGCCGAGGAGTTCGGGATCGCTCACAGCATCGTTTCACGAGCTTGAAGATCTTTTCACGAGCCTCCAGCAACGATTCCGCAGAGCATTTCAAAGGACAGGAACAGCTGTCCGAGAGTTTAGCAGTGGTCGTCCACGAGCAACCACGGCGGCGGACTACCGGTATATTGTCCTACAGGCGAGAAGAGACAGACAGCAGACAGCGGGAGAAATCGCAAGGCACATGCTACAGACAACTGGACGTCCGTTATCGCGTTTTACCGTGGCCAGGAGGCTGCACAAAGATGGTCCATTTGCATGACGATCAGTACGGTGTGTGCCATTAACGCCTGCTCATCGGAGACGGTGGTTTCTATGGTGCCAGGAACACAAGACCTGGACACATCAGCAATAGGGTCAAGTTCTCTTTACGGATGAGAGCCGATTTAGTCTGACGAGCGATTCTGGACGTATACACATCTGGATAGAGCAGGGAACACGCAATCACACCTCCAACATCATCGAAAGGGATCGGTTTGGAGGTGGCGGAGTTCTCGTTTGTGGCGGTATCATGCTTGGTAGCCGTACTGCACTCCACATCTTCCAAGGAGGTTCAGTCACTGGTATCTGCTATTGCACCGAGGTTCTCCTGCCTCACGTGCGTCTGTTTAGAGGTGCTGTGGGTCCTGAGTTCCTCTTCATGGACGACAACGCTACACCTAACCGTAAAGTGGCTGTTGCAGAGCTGTTGGAGAGTGAAGATATTCAACGCATGGAATGGCCCACTAGGTCCCCGGACCTAAATCCAATCGAACACGTGTGGGACCTTCTCGGGAGACGCTTGGCAGCACGTCCCCACCCGCCAGCAACAATTCCGCAGCTGCGATTGGCGCTACAAGAGGAATGGGCAGTGATACCTCAACAGCTCCTTGACAACCTCGTCCTCAGCATGGACAGACGTTGTAAATCCTGCAACGCAATCAGAGGTGATCATATCCCCTACTAAAAACTGGATTTTTCTTGGCAGCCACCTGTCACATGGACGTTTCTGTCTTCTGTCCAGTTGTGCTCGAAGCTACCTTTTCAATAAAATACCTTTCTATCCTTTGGATTCCTTGTTTGGACGGTTTTGCTCACTTGTCCCATATTCTTACATCTTGGGGATGTAATGGTATGATTTGAGGCGATTCGAAAAACCGTCTCGTCCTTAATTTATGCACGCCAGTGTATAAATATCTCTCTACCCACAGCGCACTTTCCTGCGCAACCGATCTTTGCACTATACAAGTATTTGGTAGTTTTCGAATACTTTTCACAATATAGTGTACTTCACTTTCAACTGTAAGAATCTTGCGTTTTTTACTTCTTCATTGTAAGGAAATTATAAGAATTTGTATACTCTTTCAGAATTAATATTGAATTGTATACTTGTATTTTTTGTTATAGTAAATATTCCTTTCTTCCACGCATATCGAGTACGTTTATAAAAAAAAGCAAAAGAAACTATTGATCAAAAACTAGCTCTTAAACTGATGTAGTTTGTTAAAAATACCCGGGATCACCTGTTTGATGCATCGTTTACTTCTTCTAATTGTATTCCGCTACTTTCCGATTTTGGTGGCTGCCTATCATGAAAATTTTATTCATCTCTCTGTACTTTCAGACTTAACGTCATATCTATCGCCTTGGTGGGGAACTGGTCTGAGAAGTCTTTTCTGATTTGTCCGAAATGGGCTGGGGGTTCGACTAACGGATGAGGCATGGGCGCAGTGGTGGCTTTTCAGGGAAAGTAGGTGAAGTGCCTCTTCACCTACTTGCCTTTATTCAGTTCCAAAATACTCAAAATTTTGAATAGATATTAATTCACATAGCGCGCTCAATAAAGAAAACAAATCCTTATACGCAAAACAGTGCAAGTGAATAGCCGAAACGAGAATGCTTGGAAGTCTGCAGTTTTCGGCCGAGTTGTCATGATAACCGTGACGTCACCCTCCCCCATCTGCTTGCTCAAGTGAAGTGTTTCAGCTTCAGGCGCCTTACCTCTGCATCTTTCAGTTTTTGAGCGTAAAGTCGTGAGAGATCACGGTGGAAAGGGCGGACTACCAGGGTACCTTGCAATCTGCTAGGGCTTTTTCCTCGTGGTGCTGTGGTACATTATTTTCCGAAAGGAATTTGCTCTTTCGTGCTTTGTGATTATTTGTTGAAAGCTATAACTGATATTTTAGGTTTGTGTACAATTTAACTGATGTGATAATTTTTAGTATGCATCCTGCGGACGACATTGTTTGTAATTTATTGCAGACTCCATTTAATCTGTGGAAAGATGAAGATAAAAGAGACATTTTGCTTCAAGGACGACTCGCTGACAATTGTTGCCAAGAACGAAATCAAGAAGAGCGGTAAATCTAACAATATTAATTTAAAAAATTGTTGGTTTACTGAATATAAATGGATTTGCAGCATTTCAGTGTTAATTTTTCTTTTTGGCCCTGCTTTCTTTTTATTAATAAACATTCGGTGTGGAATAAAGACGGATTATCAGATTTATAAGGCGTAACACGGTCACTTCATAAACATCGTGATTCTAGCGAACACCTGAAATGCGGATTAATGCTAAGGAATTTCTAAAAAATTCAAAACACCATTGCCGATGCCCTGAGGAAGGATGCTAGGCTTTTGAAAACGCATTTTAACGAAATCGTTCGTTTAAATAGACTTTTCCTGCAGACAGTGATTGATGAAGTATTAGTCTATACTGTATTTGAGCAAACAAGAACTAGCATTCCATGGCCATGACGAAAGCATGGGCTCGATAAATCGTGAAAATTTCATTGAATTACTTTCATTGTTGATATGAAGAAGTTCTTTAAAAATTGAAAATCCATACGAAAGGATAAAAACCTATTCAAAATGAATTAATTGAATGTATTTCTGAATATATAAACGATCACGTCAAAAATTAAATAATTTTTTATTGTTGATTCGGAAGGTGTATTGGTTGAGGGATTTTTGGGTTTCTATGATGTGAATGAAGATAGAACGTCAGGAGCTTTATACAAAATGCTAAACAAAATTTCGGAACAGTCTGATTACCAACACAAATAAATAGGACAATGTTACGATGGGGCAAGTATAATGTCTGGACACTTAAATGGGCTACAGAAAAAAAAGTCAAGGATAAAGCTTCTCAAGCTGTTTTTGTTCATTGCTTAGTTCATCGTTTGAATCTTGTATTACACCAGAGTTTTTCAAAAATTTCTAAGTGTCGAATACTTTTTGCAAGCCTCAGTTGAATTGCTTCGTTTGTTCACCATTCTGCGAAGCGGTCTTATACACTTATATCAACAACCGCAAGATGCAGACCAACCATAACAGAAACTCGATGGTCCTCCACTTCGAAATTAGTAAGTGTAGTTGTTGAAGATTGGGATAAATTGAAGAAAGTATTCGGATTTCTGACGAATAGCGAATAATCAGACAAAAAATCAATTCATCTTGCCAAGGGTTTTTTGAATGATATGAACACTTTCGAATTTACATTTTTGGCTGCACCGATCTATTATTCGAACTTTTGAAGAAAAAATAACTAAACATAAACTATGTAACTCAAATAATAAAAAAAAAAACTTGTGAAATTTTGAGCCATAAAAGGAACGATGAGTTATTTGAAACACAGTTTGGAAAAGCTAGCAAAATCACAGAAATAAGCACGGGAATATGCTGCTCTTACACAGGAAACAATTTTTCAAAATTATAAACAATTGCGTTTTGATTTTTCAAATTTTGGACCACATTCTTATGGAAATGGATAAAAGATTTCAAGACTGTAAGAAACTTCAATTTGTCTGACTTGCTGACACAACCAAATTCGAATAATTTAATGCATGCTTTCCCACTCGCGCTCTTGAAAATCTACATTTTTACGGAAACGTATTTACTAAACACCAGCGCCTTAAAAATGAACTGAGTCTTGTATATGCCGATGAAAAATTAAGGAATATATTGACTCAAGAACTCCTTCGAGTGTTTCACGGAGACAAAGACATTTTTACAGAAGATTATAAATTGGATTACCTCAGTTTAACAATTACATCTACAAGTGTGCCAGTGGAAAGAAGTTTTCTTAAAAGAATACAAACTTGCTCAAGAAACATTAGTTCCCAAGATAGACTTGCTTCTCTGGCAAATATTTCTATTCAGAAAGACATTTTATTGATGCTCACGAAGAAACAACCATCTTATGACGACATAATCGACAAATTTGCAGCTTTAGAAGGAAGAAAAATTTATTTAAATTGATTTAATATACAAAAAATAAGTAAGTCCTCATTAAGGGATTTTCATTGTAGACAGTATATAACTTTTCATACTGCTCTTGTACCTCTTCACCTATTTTTCCAACCACGAGCCGCCACTGCATGGGCGGTGTGTTTGTCTAATGGCAGATGCCACTGGCTTTGTCCATTGCCAAGAACCAGAAAGTAATCTTGACTTTGGGACGGGCGACTGTGTGATGCATATCTCTAATTTAACTTTCTTGTTGATTTCCTGTCTATATGTAAATTGTGTTACTTCTCCGTTAGATCTTCTTTCTGAACGGCACGTCACTCTGAATTTCCTTATACTTTTTCCCAACAACTGAAAGTGAGTCCAGGGTAAATAAAAGTATCACGTTTAGTGTAAGGTGTGTGAGCATAGTACGATACAAGATGATTTACTGAATATACACTGCCTGACCGAAAAAAGGCCACACCATGAAGGAATGCTCGAGAACAGACCAAACTGCACACACAGATAACTAAGTAGATCCTGAAAAAATGATTTAATTGCCACATACAGACTAGGCTCCAGAGGCCGAATATACAGGATACTCAATAAGGAGTGTGGCACCCATTTTGGGTGATACAGCGTTGAATCCGACGTGGCATCGAGGCAATGAGGTTCGGAATAGAGTCCTGGGGTATCGTGGACCATGTGGTTTAATCCGAGTCCACAGTTCGTATTCATTTTGCGGGGGTGGGAGGGTACTCAACCGACGTCCGATCGTGTCTTACAGATGCTCGATGGGCGAGAGGTCGGGAGATCGTGCTGGCCACGGAAGCATCCGCACACCGTGTAAAGGATTCAAGCTGATCCGAGCGGTATGCGGCTGGGCGTTATCTTGTTGAAAAACGGAATTTCAGATGCCCTCTAGATACGGTAAGGGCCACAGGCCGCAGCATCTCGTCAGCATAGCGGCGTGCTTTCCACTACGTCACCGAAGTGGGGCAAACGTTCAGACAAAGGAATTATTTTTTGCTCTGATGATGTCAGCCATCCAGGTGTCATCCCAGCATTCCCTGCAGCAAGCGTCTTGGTAACCATGGTGACAGTTGCGTAAACAGGCATACGTGCGGATGCGCAACAGCCACCATGGTTGCCGAGGTTTTCCGTCTGCGCAATTTTTACAATGGTTATCGAACTGCCGGCTGTAAGGAATGCTGGGACAAAATGTTGAGACCAAGGAAATTATATTGTTTCTGTTGTCAGTAGTTCAAAATTGCTTATAGCGTAGTATAAATCTGTTCGTTTGTGGTGTAATAGAGTATATACAAATCTCCAAGCTTTTACTATCCATTGGCAGGCTTTTTAAAGGTATTAGTTTACGTTTTACAGTGGCTCGATTTTTCCCAAGGTATTGGTTAGACATATGTACATATTTATTAGGTAGTGGGTGGACATTTTATATCTAACCACTGCTTTGAAAAGCCTCTCAGTGAAGAGCAAAGGTTTAGCAATTTGTTTAAACTGTTTTGCGTAGCTGAATAAATGACATACTGCACCATAAGCGTTTTGAACGTGAATAGTTGGTATACTCTTAAATGATATAAGTATTCATCACTACATCGTCTCTGTAACCGACTGGTTAGAGGTGTCCAAGGCAGCACTGCCTTGCAATTGAACGTACGCTCAACACTGAGCCGCTCAGTTTTAGGAATAGAAGACGGTGGCTCAGTGTTAGGCCTACGTTAAATTGAAGGCTGTGCTACCGGAAGTAGGTTTCTGGCCAGTCGTTTCAGCCGGACTAGAGTCCCGGATGAGGCATGGTTGGTGTTGTCACATGGCGCTGCCCCATTCTCCTCCCTGTAACCACTGGGCCCAATTTAAGCATTGGCTAATGCTTTCTGATTGGCTAATAACCCTCGTGCTGATAAAACCCTATTTTTTTTAACACTGTTATTATTAGGAACCTACCCGTCCTAGGACGGTTGTTTTTAAGCTTTAAATAAATATTAATGTATAGGAGATGTTGCCCGTCCTAATACGGGGAAATTTTTAATTGAAGCTGATTGAAAACAAATCAAACAGACGCCGGCCCTTTTGTAAGGAAATGTAGTAAAAATTTATATAGAAAGAACTCATTCATGTGAGAACTGAAAATTATATGCTATTTATTTCCGTTTTTCAAAAGATTTCGTGATAAATAAGCATTCTGAGAGAAATATTTCTTGTTTAACAATTTTCCTTGTAGTCCAATTTTTTCGTGTAAAGTTACCTTAATAACTTTTGCTTTGATTTTTCGCGTTAAATTACTTTTTCTCCGGCACACATGCTATTCCGCTCACGGCTTGCTTTAGACTGTCCTATCCGAAGTTTAGTTTAAAACTTCATACCGAAGCCATTTCTACAAAATAATGTGACATCTGGCATTACAAATCTGAACTATCTAAATTATCGACAATGTGCTGTTGGGCCGACATCTGTTTTTAGATGCAATTTTGCTCACTTCGACATCGCAAGATTGCAGTTTTTATTTTAGGTTAGAGCGTTTAGACAGATAGATATTTTGCAAAATGTTCAATGCAATCAGCACTAAACTCGGAAAGTTAGTTAAATTAAGAATGTAGAAAATAATCAAAGCGTACAAATTAATATTCGAATTGTGCTAAATTAAATCAATATGCAAACTCAACTTGCCGTGATATTAAAATTTCAATTCGAATTTTGTAGAACGGACAAATAGAACTCGAGTCATTGATAAATCCAATGCTTTTAAATTAGCACGCGATCACCTTGCCACCTGAAAGTGATCTCGTGCTACTTTATAATAGGTAAACATTTTGACATCGCGAGAGCACCCACGAATTGATCGATAAGTAATGACGCAACAATGCAGACGTTGGTGTGACGCCAAGCGTTCCACAGAGACGGATCTGGGTATTTATATTATTAATTATCCTTTGTGTTTAATCACATATTTACTAGAAACAGTATTAGGTTTTTAAGTCAATTTCGCGTCTTAATGAACGTCGTGCCACAGATCGCAAACTATGCTCGTAGGAAATACTTTTCATCAAGAAAAATAACGACATGGAGTTTTTCTTTGTGCTTACCTCCGTACCAAAAGAAAAGAACTGCTTTCATAGGAACCAGCGGTTTGTTTATGTGAAGAAAATATGCACATGGGCGGTTCTCTAATATGCTTGAATCTCTGTCCTGAGAAATTAAGCCAGAGTAAATATCCAAATAGGGAAACATTTTCAAAGTATGAAAATTCATAAGTGATGAGAATTACATGATAATATAGAAAACAAAAACATATACAAAATGTTAAGGTAACCAACTCATTGTATTAACATACGTAGGTGAGCTGATAGGTCTCTGGCTTTCCCATTTCACACTTTTAGACTAATAACACTTTTGTCATATCAAAATCGATTTTTATTTATGTGCCCAACCAAATGCAGGGTAATTCAAAATGATTCCTCCGATTTCAAATGACGATATTTTCGAAGTTATAACGAAATAGATTTCTCCGTCATTTTTATCCACGCCGGGCTAGAACCCGGATCCCCTCATTCCGGAATAAGTCACTCTACCAATTGAGCTACGCGGACGTTCGTTCTGACTGTTATCTGCCTTTATGTCGTGTGCGTCCTGCTGGCAGGTACGTCACATCTCGCCCCCCCACCAGAAAGAGGGCCGGGGTCATGGCCCACGGGTCAGCCGTGACCATGAATCGTCGCAGGCAGCCATCCGCTGTAGAACGTGCACTTGAGAACTCCCAGACAGTTTTTTTCTTTTTTTTTTTCGAAGCGCTGGGGAAGGGATTCTCTGATTTTTCCTCTCTCGCGGTGTGGAAATAACATCAAACCATTGCAAGATTTTGAACGGCCGGGTCATCGGGAAAGTTCGGGCGCCATTATAACGAAGTCGAATTCTCCGTCATTTTTCTCCACGCCGGGGCTCCAAACTGGGTCCCCTCATTCCGGAATAAGTCACTCTACCAATTGAGCTACGCGGACGTTCGTTCTGACTGCTATCTGCCCTTATGTCGTGTCCGTCCTTCTGGCAGGTACGTTACAAAGTTTACAAATACAGACTGAGTAATGATACATCAACAAAAGAAAAACTGTCCGAGTTTTGTTTCTCATATTTATAACTGCTCTGTGTGACTTCCTTTAGTTACACTAGCAACGTCTAGACGATAGTCTATTTCGTCCCGTACTTGTTCCAGGAAGTTTGTTGTCATAGACTTCACCGCAGTAACAATGCGTTTTTTACGCTTTCCAACCAAAGGTTGAAGAAGCGTATGTGCTGCAGCTTTGTCCGTCTGTCTGTCTGTCTGTCCACACGATAACTCGCGTAAAAATGGTTCGATTTCGATGAAATTTTAGTATGTGGTAGGGAACAACCTGGGAAGGAACCCTATTGAAAATAGACGAAATGGGGTCAAATGTCAGGACATAGGAGGGGATCCATTCCATCGCTTTCATGTGTCATGCCCTACGTAAAACTGCTTCGATTGCGACAAAATTTTATCATGTTGTTCCAGATGTACACTGAACCGTTCCGTTGAATATCATCGAAATGGGGTCAAAGGTCAGGGCACAGGAGCGAGATTTATTCCACAGCCATTATCATCATAATTTGATAAACAATGCTTCTATTGTGATACAACTTTAGTATGTTGTTACGGAGGTATACTGAACCGGTTCTGTTAAATATCATCGAAATGGGGTTAAAGGGCAGGTCACAGGAGCGAGATTTATTCCAGAGCCATTATCCTCATCACTTGAGTAATAACTTGAGTAATGCTTTCTTGTATGTTGGAAAGCGTATCATAATCAATGCGTTGCCTGATTTTACTAACTTGTTTGAGCTCATCCAGGGTTGTAGGCAACGGTGGTATGAGCACAGTGTCCTTAAGATACCCCCAAAAGAAGAAGTAAATTGTAACTTCTGGTGAACTAGTTGGCCAGCTGTAGAGCACCAAGTCATGGGGTCGACTGCGGCCAATCCAATGGCAAGGAAGCAGCACTTTGTTGAGGAAACAGTGGACAACACAATGCTTACGAAGCTGCCCCACAGCGACAGTGGAGCCCACTCATGGGGACCTACTAAAACTCGGAGATTTCCTCTTTCATTTGGTGCATGCCTAGGCCATGCACGGTTGATAGGCATGGAATTATGCTCTTCTAAAATCAGGTGAATTATTTTGAATTACCCTGTATCATAATTGTAGCCTGCTTATTTCATTTGCTTTTTCAGGTCTGAAGTGACAATGATGCAAAACAGCACAGATTTCACAAGAAAAGAACGCCGTGCAGTGACGAAATATCTTTTTCTAAAAAGGGAATTCGGACAAACAAATTCACGATGAAATGTAGGTGACATTGGGTGATAAGTGCTTTTCCTATTCCACGTTCAAGAACTGAGTTGCTAGGTTTAAAACAGGACATTTGAGCACCGAAGAAGAAGAACGTTCTGGGAGACTAACTCAAGTGAGAATTCCAGAAAACGCAGATGCCATTCTTTCCATGACCCTAGATGATTGAAGAATATCCACTAAAAATAACAGACACACTGGAGATATCCCGAGAACGAGTAGGCGATATTATTCACGAGATTTTAGACATGAAAAACCTCTCAGTCAAATGGTTTTCAAATGTCTCAATGCTGACCAGAAGCGTGATCGAGATTTTAGACATGAGAAAGCTCTCAGCTAAACTGGTTCCTAAGTGTCTCAATGCTGATCAGAAGCGTGATCAAGTGATCAAGAATTTAGACATGAGAAATGGTTTCCAAATGTCTCAATGCTGACCAGAAGCGTGATCGAGATTTTAGACATGAGAAAGCTGTCAGCTAAACGGGTTTCCAAGTGTCTCAATGCTGATCAGAAGCGTGATCAAGTGATCAAGAATTTAGACATGAGAAATCAGGTTCCCAAATGTCTCAATGCTGACCAGAAGCGTGATCGAGATTTTAGACATGAGAAAGCTGTCAGCTAAACGGGTTCCCAAGTGTCTCAATGCCGATCAGAAGCGTAATAAAGTGATCGAGAATTTAGACATGAGAAATCAGGTTCCCAAATGTCTCAATGCTGACCAGAAGCGTGATCGAGATTTTAGACATGAGGAAGCTCTCAGCTAAACGGGTTCCCAAGTGTCTCAATGCTGATCAGAAGCGTGATCAAGTGATCAAGAATTTAGACAGAAGAAATCAGGTTCCCAAATGTCTCAATGCTGACCAGAAGCGTGATCAAGTGATCAAGAATTTAGACATGAGAAATCAGGTTCCCAAATGTCTCAATGCTGACCAGAAGCGTGATCGAGATTTTAGACATGAGAAAGCTCTCAGCTAAACGGGCTCCCAAGTGTCTCAAGGCTGATCAGAAGCGTGATTAAGTGATCGAGAATTTAGACATGAGAAATCAGGTTCCCAAATGTCTCAATGCTGACCAGAAGCGTGATCGATATTTTAGACATGAGAAAGCTCTCAGCTAAACGGGTTCCCAAGTGTCTCAATGCTGATCAGAAGCGTGATCAAGTGATCAAGAATTTAGACAGAAGAAATCAGGTTCCCAAATGTCTCAATGCTGACCAGAAGCGTGATCAAGTGATCAAGAATTTAGACATGAGAAATCAGGTTCCCAAATGTCTCAATGCTGACCAGAAGCGTGATCAAGATTTTAGACATGAGAAAGCTCTCAGCTAAACGGGCTCCCAAGTGTCTCAAGGCTGATCAGAAGCGTGATCAAGTGATCGAGAATTTAGACATAAGAAATCAAGTTCCCAAATGTCTCAATGCTGACCAGAAGCGTGATCGAGTGGTTGCTTCACAAACCATTTTAGACCGAATTCGGCGGGACCCTCTTGGATTCTTGAACAGTCTCGTAACTATGGGTAAAATGTGGATCCATATATATCATCCAGAGACCAACAACCCAAAAATGGAGACACAGAGGTTGCCCGCGTCCAAAGAAGTTCAGGATACAGAAGTCACAAAGCAAGGTGTTGGCGTCTGTCTTCTAGGACAAAGTTGGAATTTTGATTATAGATTATTATCTGGAAAAGGGTACAACCATCACGGCAAAGTACTACGTTGCACTTCTCGACAAACTGAAGCAGCAATATGTCTCTAAATGTCGAGGCAAGCTTTCGAATGGGATCTTGTTTCTTCAAGACAATGCCTCTCCTCACAAATCTGACATTACGGAACAAACATTTGCTGATATTCACTTTGACATTCTGAAACAACCAGCCTACTCACCTGATTAGGCCCCTTCGGACTACTACGTTTTTCCTCACCTGAAAAAACACCAAAACAAATTTACAGGCATTGAGGTGACCACAGCAGCAGCGGATAAGTGGTTTGCAGCATAACCGAAAGAAATGCTTTCAGTGGATTAAAAAAGTTAGAATAACGAAGTCATAAGTGTGTGGATCTCAAGGAAAAACATATAGAGTAAATAACTTTTTTCAATTCCGCAGCTTGTTGCTTTCTTTACAAAGCCAAAGACTAAACAACAAATCCTCGTAGTACATCAAGATATGTTGCGCTCCTTTTGATTTGTCAACAGCCCCCCTTAGGTCAATTTTATACGCTTAAGCCCTTCTTGTAGACTTACAAAAAGTGACCCAAAGTTGATGATAGTCAGGTAATAGCCTTCTTATTTTAAAAGTTTGTAGATACCTCACGAAACGTCTGTAAGTACATCGAACGTTTTCCCATGCAAAGTCACTGCGTCAAATAATCCCATTCACATGAGATACACTTGTGCCACCTCGAAACAGAAGACGAAAATCGTACTTGGTTACACTCCGGAGAGCACTGTTGAACCGATCTCATTAAAGAAGCTTTGGCGACCTTTGTGTGCTGCTGTGACGGCTAAAGTCAATAATATCCGATGTGACACCCCAATGAGATGACGCATGAATCAAAACCGAAAGTTGCAGCGACAAGCCTTGGCGGCGTAGCTCAGTCGGGAGAATATTCCGCTCCGGAGTAGGAAGATTCAAAATGAAACCACCGGCAGAAAGGTGCTTTCGCTGTATTGGCGTCTGAAGGTAAAAATGAATATCACGGCCTTGTGGTTCGAAACAAAAATGTGATTCTTCCTCACATCGTCTGGAATTGAATAAGAATCTCTTCTTCTACAGTGAACTCCTTCAAGCATGGCTTGTCAGCCGACCCGAAACATGCGATTTCGTGCCACTGCCTTTTTCAATGGAGGATATATGTGAAGTAACACTCAGGTGAAGCTTGAGTCAAACGGTAGGTTGCAGCAATGAGCCTTGCCGGAGTAGCTCAATCGGGAGAATGCTTCACTCTGGAGTAGGTAGGCGTGATTTTGAGTGCAGTCATCGGTGGAAAAGGGCTGTTTCGCAACACCAAAGATGAGGAATAAATGTGAATTTGTGAAAATAAACACTGAGTATTTTTGGGAAGGTGCTACCGCCCACTGTGATAAACTCGAAGTGCCTCAAGCAGCAGTTGTCTGTCCATAACTTGTTACCGGAGGCACCAAAGAGAGGACAGAACCATCGCCATCAGACAAACGTATCACCCATGCCCTGAACCAGGGCTCACCTCAGACGAATGATCACAAGCCAGTGCGTCGGACCAATCGGGAACCAGATGAGCACGCTGAAATAGACCTCAGACCCCCATAGCAGAATGTTCCTGGTCAATCTGCTGCAGAGAAGATCGTGCCAGAAAAAATTACGCTGGTGGTCACCCGTCAAAATAACAACTAGATATGAAAAACATTGAAAATTTTCACAGGTAGAAATTGAAACAAGTTAGTAAAATCATGCAATGCATATACGTATTATGATACGCTTTCCAACATGCCGGAAGCAATTACTCAAGTTATGAGGATAATGGCTGTGAAATAAATCTCGCTCCTGTATCCTGACCTTCGACCCCATTTTGATGATATTCAACAGAACCGGGTTAGTGTACCTCTGGAACAACATGATAAAGTTTTGTCGCAATCGAAGCATTTTTACGTAAGTTACGACGCATAAGGGCAATGGAATGGATCCCACTCCTATGTCCTGACCTTTGACCCCGCTTCGTCCATTTTTTCTTGAATTGACTCCACGGTGGTCACCTACCCCATCCGAAATTTTCATAGAAATCGAACTATTTTTACGCGAGTTATGAACTACAAGGGCAATGGAATGGATCCCGCTCCTTTGTCGTGGCATTTGACCCAATTTCGTACATTTTCAATAGAATGCGTCCCCAGGTGGTCCACATACTAAAATTTCATCGAAATCGAACCATTTTTACGCAAGTTACGACGCATAAGGGCAATGGAATGGATCCCGCTCCTATGTCGTGAGCTTTGACCCCATTTCGTCCATTTTCAATAGGGTTCGTCCCCAGGTGGTCCCCTACCACATACTAAACGGGCAGACGGAAAAATCTGGAGCATATACGCTTTTTCAACTTACGGTTCAAAAGCGTAAAAAAAAGAGAAAAGATCTGATAACCTTAGCAATCCAAAAAAAAAAAAAAAAAAAAACACTTTCTAATCTAGGTGCGATAGCAATTGCAATGATAACTGAAATCAAAAACACTCTGGTTCACTGTATAGGCTAGAATTTTGCCACCATTTTCAAACTGAAACACAAAGTGAAAATCCTCCAAATACGTGGCGTCAGTAAATAAACAAAGACATCGCTCTTTCCACGTTTTTAGCAACACACAGCAACCGAAAAATTGTTATTCGGTCACCGCCGGATAATTGAATCCCGTCTCTCGATATCTAGCAGCGCTCGGCTAGATATCGAGAGATCCGGAGTGTAATTCCCGGCGGTGACCAAATAACAACTTTTCGGTTGCTGTGTGTTACTAAAGACGTGGAAAGAGCGATGTCTTTGTTTGAAACACAAAGATCTATGGAATAAATTTATATTTAAAGAAAGGAGTCAAAGGATGTGTTCATTAAAACAGAAAATTCAGTGTCTTTTTCTTGTATTTCATTGTAACGCAAAAAGTATTTAAAAATCGATTAGAATTTCTATGTGTTTATGAATGCAATTCTTAAAAATCAAAACACTGCACATACATTTGGAACGGACGAAATATTTTCATCTTTTGATGCATTTTCCGAGGCTATTTCTCTGATGTCATTTTGTCCTTCAACAACTGTCACCTTCATGTGAACTGCAGTTTCATCCATTGTCTTCGTGATTCTTTAGGTCATATTATTCAAAATTCTAAGAATAAAAGAAAGAAGTAAAAAGATGAAAAGACAATCAGAAGATTTGATGAGCAATAAATAAGGAACATTTTAATAAGTGATAATGAAATGCACTTTATCTCATTCCATCGACTCATGAATAACCCTTTAAGCGGCCGATTTTCTTGAACTAAATGGTGCCCAAAATTTCGTGAGCTCCCCAAACAGGAACGTTTACATAGTCGCCGAATTTAAAGAAACCTATGGAAAAAAATTACTTTCCCATCCGCATCTCAACACTACTATCGGCCATAAGTCTGTCACAGGAGGCAAGCACTCCTTTCAAGTCCTTTGGGTCTTTTATTCTCTGATCCATGACTCAAGGCATGATAGGAAAGGTTAGTTCCCCTGACACGGACATCAGGCCACTGGGAAGAAACAAGTGATTCAAACATTTCTCTGCTTTCTTAGGTTCGTAGCCATTCTTATAGCCCCATTTTAGCAAGTAAACAGTCAGAAAATATTAGTGTCAATCATTCCTCCAAATGACCACTTTGAATAACAGATCAAAGGGAAGAGCAACACTTTCTGATGCGCATGTCCATTCCTTCCAGCTGCGTTTGACCCACTTTCTAAACAGCAAATATTTTCGTCCGAGCTGATTTCATCCATTTTGCGAACTCCGAATTAATTCGTTCCAACGGGATAAAGGTTAAGATAACGGGTTGAAACGTTATTTTCAAAGAATCTTTTTCATACTAACGGGTTAAAACGTTCAAAATAACGGGTTAAAACGTTCTTTTCAAAGAATCTTTTTCATACTAACGGGTTAAAACGTTCAAAATAACGGGTTAAAACGTTCTTTTCAAAGAATCTTGTTCATACTGCAGAAAATAAGGACGCACCGTTCATAACTGCATTAGTGCTCAGATTGTTTCCTCTGATGTCAGGACCGAATTGCACAGGAAAGAATTACGCGGAATGAAATTACACAGCAAAAATTACACAAGGAAGAAATTACACAAAGAAAAAATTACACAAATCGGAAATTACCCATAGAATGAATTATACAACAGATTATACAAACTTTGTAGCCATGATTATACAAAATCATGAGACGGTTTTGGAAGGGGTCGTAGTCCGGGGGCTCAGAGCCCCCCCCCCCCCCCAAATGTTCGTAAAATCTACACTTTTCAATTTAGAACCACCAAATTTTGTATACTATCACATGAAACTCTACCTTAGACTCTAGACGGTTTCGGGAAGGGGTAGGAGTCCGGGGTCAGAGTCCCCACCCCAACAAAAGTTTCGTAAAATCTACAGTTTTCAATTTAGAGCCACGAAATTTGGTATACTATCTCACGGTAGTCTAACTTAGACGATAGACGGTTTTTGAAACGGAACAGGATGGGGGTCAGAGCTGCCCATACAAAATTTTCGTAAAATATACAGTTTTCAATATAAAACCATGAAACTCTAAATTAGACTGTAGACGGTTTTTGGAAGGGGTCGGAGCCCGGGGATCAGGGCCCCCTTACACAAAATGTTCATAAAATCTACAGTTTTCAATTTAAAACAACCAAATTTGGTATATTATCTCATTGTACTCTAACTTAGACGGTAGATGGTTTTTCGAAGGGGGCGGATCCCGGGAGTCAGAGCCCCCCATACAAAACTTTAGTATAATTTACAGTTTTCAATTTGGAACCACCAAATTTGGTAACAGTTTACCAAATTCGGTGGTTCTTAATTTAAAACTGTATATTTTATGAACATTTTGTGGGGGGCGGCTCTGACTCCTGGACTCCGACCCCTTCCGAAAACGGTCTACAGTGAAAGCTAGAGTTTCATAAGGTAGTATAAAAATTTGGTGGTTCTAAATTGAAAAGTGTAGATTTTACGTAAATTTTGTATGAGGGGCTCTGACCCCCCGTCCCGTTCCGTTCCAAAAGCCGTCTGCCGTCTAAGTTAGAGTACCATGAGATAGTATACCAAATTTGGTGGTTCTAAATTTAAAACTGTAGATATTACGAAAATTTTGTATGGGGGCCCTGACCGGGCTCCGACCCCTTCAAAAAACCGTCAACAGTCTAAGTTAGAGTTTCATGATTTTGTATAACCATGGCTACAAATTTTGTATAATCTGTTGTAAAATTCATTGTATGAGTAATTTCCTACTTGTGTAATTTTTTTTACGTGTAATTTTTTCTTCGTGTAATTTCTTCCTTGTGTAATTTTTGCTGTGTAATTTCATTCCGTGTAATTTTTTCCTGTGTAGTTTTTTCACGTAACCGTTTCCTCTCTCATTAGCAAAACGAACACCTTTTACCCCAACTCATAATGGTGAGATGTGGTTGCGAAATACAGAACAGCTTATAATGAGGATTTCTGCTGACCATTTTATCAAAAGCTTATAATGAGCATTTCTGCTGACCATTTTATCAAAAGCTTATAATGGGAATTTCTGCTGACCATTTTATCAAAAGCTTATAATGGGAATTTCTGCTGACCATTTTATCAAAAGCTTATAATGGGGATTTCTGCTGACCATTTTATCAACAGAGAAAGAGCTTTTAAAACAATCGAAGTGAATAAGAACCGAGCAAACAACGTAACGCCGTAAAAAGCAGCGGTCAGCACATGATAAGTAAACAGACCTCAGGAACAAAAGTGGATCTCATAAGCTTTACAGCAGGTGCGCAAACATTGTTGACCACAGTGCACCTACAAGATGTGTCAGAACACAGAATTTATGTGTAAGCGGTAGTACGATTTATGACAGCAGAATCCATGTTGATGTTTGCCAATGAATGAAAAAACATCAGCGTCTGATATGCCAAACACCATTTCTACTCTATCTTCAACTCCAACTACACTGGCGGAAAGTGAAAAAAGAACACCAAGAAGGAGACGTCTGATACCAACGAAATTTATACAGTATAATAACGGAATACAGAGGATAACGTGATCAAAACATTATGGCAAAATACAGCTGTATTTGCTGGTAAACTAAAAAATAACATTTCCATATAACATGGTTAGTACGAGGTTGAACCGCCATGAATTGCGTCACACTGTGCAATTCTGGCATGGAGTCTGTCGTACAGATGTTGGATGTAACTTTTGGGGTATTGAGTTCCAAGCATCCTCAACCTGGACGCGTAAATCGGGGATGGTCGTGGCTGGCCGTGGAGACCGAATAAGTCGTTGTCCCATAAAATCCCACACGTGCTCAATGGGGGACAAATCCGGTGAACGTGCAGGCCATAGAAGTTGTCTCACACCCTGAAGTGCATGTTGCGTTGCACGTGCCGTGTGTGGGCGTGCGTTATCTTGCTAGAAAACACCACGATGGACCGACCTTACAAATGGCACAACAACGGGCTGAATGATGTTGTTGATGTAGAAGGTGCTGTTTAACGTACCCGGTACAAACACTAGTTGTGTACGGGAGTGATAGCTGATCGCTGCCCACACCAGAAGACAAGGTGTAGGCCCTGTGTGTCGCTGGCGGATGCAAGAAGGGTGGAGACGCTCGCCTGTGCGTCTGCGAACACGCATACGGCCATCGGAGGCTCCCAAGAAGAGTCTTCTTTCATCGCTGAACACGACAGATCGCCATTGCGTTCTCTAGTGCAGACTTTGGCGACACCACTGCAGCCGTTCATGACGGTGGGCTGGAGTCAGAGGTACATATGCCAGAGGCACACGTGCACGTAGTCCTGCATCCAGTAGACGGTTGCGGATTGTTCGCACAGTCACCTCAGGTGCAACGGCTGCTCAGATTTGCGTCGCAGTGGATGTTCTGCTTGACAACGCCGCTGTTCTTATGCGTCGATCGGTCCGCTCATCAGTCCGTCTGTGACTCCCGGTTCCACGTCTTCTCGTGTGAGAATGTTCCTCGCACCATCTACGCCACCATCGTACCACCACCAATAGTTTCCGTCCAATTCGCTCTGAAATACGGCGATGCGACCACCCGGCCTCGCGAAGTCCGACTAGACGACCTAGCTCAAAGTCCGATAACTGCTGAAATCGTACACGTCTTCCATGTCCAGGCATTGCAGATTCTTCAGGGTCTTCGCACGTGTCCGTACGCCAACGACTGATTACATTCACTTCGCCGTACTCCTTAAATACCACCGACGATAATTTGCATATTATGCCGTGCTGTGGCGTAAGCGCTCACCGGTTGGTCCCGAAATTAAGATCACACCTACGTAAACTCGACCCTATTAACATATGTAAATTTCATGATCGTCCGCCAATTCCTTTTTGGTGTTCTTTTTCATTTTCCGGCAGTGTATTTCTACTTTGTACATTTCTAACCCCAACTATTTCTACCCTATACATTTCTTAACACCAACTATTTAAACTTTATACAATTCAATAACCACAGCTAAGGATGGACACATCGTAAGAAGATGGAATGGTTACTAATTTGGTTTAAATGGCGGAAGAGCCAGGTTTAGCTGTAGCTCCAAGGTCCAGATAACTCAAGACCGTTGATGGTTCCAGCTCTGAAAAGCCGCAACACTCCCATTAACCACTAAACCTTTTCATTCTGCTCAAAATCTACCTTCAGGTACATACGTGCTTTATCGCAGTACAATCTTTTGCGATGACGTTCCTTGGTGTTTTGCCTATTCTACGTACGGTCCAGAAATATCTGTATGTGAATTTTATTTCAAGTATGTTGTGAAAAGTATCCAAAAAGCTGAGAAATACAGATACAAATAAAAGTATTTCCTCTTTTTGTGACTCACGTTTTTCTTGCATTGCTTTTGGTCTCAATGCAAATTTATTAAAGTACATCTGATAACTGTTTCGGGAAATTCGGATTTATTATTTGTAATGGAATGTCTTGAGTCTTACCAGTAAAGTTGGTCTTGAAACGATTCCTCACAGGTTGTTTCCGTTCATTACGAGATTCTTTACGTGAGGTTCTGAGTAAGACATTTCATGTTGGTTTTCCCATATATAGACTTCGGTGTCTGCAGGAAGGGCAGTGGTGTAAAGCAGCGTTCCCCAACCTCCGGTCCGCGATGTTTTTTCTGCTGGTCCGTGAGAAACGAGTAAATTATTTATTTTCCTTTTGACTCGAAATGGATTCAAGGAAAGAGGAAATCTACATCTAAATGTTTTTGAAAACCTGTCGCAGAAGATTAAAGGAAGCTTGGATCGCTAATCTCTTCACAGAAGATCTGAACTCCTGCAGGCAAACTCACCAGGAAAAGGAAAGCTTTGTTGAACTTCCTTCTGATGCCAGTCTGGTATCTGAACTCCTGCAGGCTAACTCAGCAGGAAAAGGAAAGATTTGTTGAACTTCCTTCTGATGCCAGTCTGGTATCTGAACTCCTGCAGGCTAACTCACCAGGAAAAGGAAAGCTTCGTTGAACTTTCTTCTGATGCCAGTCTATTATCGATATTCAGATCCAAATCTCTGACTACGTTTTGGTGTATTATGGAGAAAAAATATCCAAATCTCCTGCAGGCTAACTCACCAGGAAAAGGATCTGAACTCCTGCAGGCTAACTCACCAGGAAAGGGAAAGCTTTGTTGAACTTCCTTCTGATGCCAGTCTGGTATCTGAACTCCTGCAGGCTAACTCACCAGGAAAAGGAAAGCTTTGTTGAACTTCCTTCTGATGCTAGTCTGGTATCTGAACTCCTGCAGGCTAACTCACCAGGAAAAGGAAAGCTTTGTTGAAAGCCTTTTTGGAAGTTGGTCTAGAGGATGTATATTAACTAACTTTTAGGAACTTTTAAAAATGCTATGGATAAAACAGTTTTATTATAAAAATAATAAAATATTAATTAAAAATCCCCAAAAAAGTTTATAAATAAAAATCCCAAAACAAGTTTAAAATGTAAAATAGATATTCGATATCAAGAATATCTAACATAAGAAAAACTATAAAAAACTGTATCTTATCTGTAGTTTTACTGTAAGGTATTTTAATACAGGTGAATATTATTAAATACACATCGGGTGTATTTGATGATATTTTACATGCATTCCGGTGAGCTCATGCTCTCTCCAGACAAACTGTTAATCTTTTTCACTTGGGAATTTTCTGATTGGTGGACTAACGTCTGCGAAGTGCTTTTTGTGCGGGACAGCCTTCATGGCTTCTCTACCTGAAATGCGGGAATTTTGTCGGCCATTTGTAATTCAAACTACGTACTAGTCGGAGGCCTAGCAGGTAGGTTATTTCATTTTTTCCTTTTGGAGGTTTTTTCTCGTGTCTGTGCCTGTTGAAATTCGTTAGATTTTTTGGCTTTGCTTTTACTGGCGTTTTTTTTTCTTTTGCTGTTGGCCTTTTATTTCCTTGTTCTCTTGCAGTGCTCTCTTCAGGTTGTTTGCAGTGTTCTTGGCCTTGTGGCTTCGCGTCCATTTCATTCGTTGTTCGGAGGAACATTTGCTGTATTTGTAATTTGTGTAAAGCATTCTTATAATACTGTGTACATATTGCAATTTTTATTTTTTTATTTTTAAGTACATTTCCGATGTTTTATATTACGTTTCTATTGTCTAAAGAGATGCAGTTTAATGCGGAAATTGTCTGTAAAGAATTTTCAGTGTTTTTTTTTTTTTTTTTGCTCCTGTTCTCTGCTCTATTTTCCTGAAATTTTTAGTTGTTTCTTAGCACAGGCGTTTGCTTCATTATTATTTGTCCCTTGACGACTTCGTGTTTTGTGTTTGCTGTGGTTCCTAGTTGGGTTTCCCTCAGGTAGCAAGCCATGTGTTTCGTGCCACGTGACACTGCTGTCTAAAAAAGTTTGGAACTTGTGCCTTCAAATATAGTCTTTTTACAGGGTGAGTTTTTTATTTTTTTAGTCTTCTTCCAAGTTGGGCAATTTTACCTTTGCTGTCTGTGTACATCTAAAAAAAAAGTTTTTTTTTTCTTTGGCAGCCTTTCCCCAGGTTTTGTTTTTCGTTTCATTGTTCTAAATTCTACACCTATCTTGCAATATTTTTGGGCTCTGTATTGAAGTTTTTTTGTTTTTCTGGACGATGAGGAGTTTTGGGTCGGGCCAGATATGTCATAGATGTACTGTGAAATTCAAAATTTGTGCTTAATATTTAAGTTTCCGAGCCTATGTGGGCGGTTGGGGTGTTTTTTTTTTTTTTTTTTTTTTGGTGATTTTTGGGGACTTGTTCCTTTTGCATTTATGACATAGCAGAAACCAATCTGCCGCCCCGGTGGCGCAGTGGTCTAAGCGATGGCCACTGATCATTCGTCCAGAAGGGGTCCGGGTTCAAATCCCGGGGAGGCATGGATGTTGTGTTTGTCTTACGGCACTGGCTCTCTCACTTCCCTGGAACCAGTGACCCTAAATTAGGGACGGGCGACTGCTTATAGCCCATTGAGTTGCTCACGGTGGTCGTTAAACCTCCAATTAAAAAAAAAAAAGAAACCAATGTTCAACTAGGTTTTTGTGGAAGTGAGTAAATGCTGAGTTTTGCTGGTCCTTGAGAAAGTCAAAGCTCGGCATTTTCAAAGCTTTCTGCACTCCATTTTTCTCCCTGCTCGTTTGCTTTGATGTTTTTTATTTTAACTACTTTTTTCGTATTTTGGCCCCTGCTGCAGTTCTTTCTGCTTATTGTGAGTATTGTTTCTGAGAATTCTTCTCTGCTGCTTTTGCGCGTTTGGGTTTTCAGATTGTCTATTATTTTTAATTTTTAATTTTTTTCTGTTAATTGCTAAAGTTTGGTTTAAATTATATATGGGACCCCCCCCCCACACACACACACGCAGGAGCAAAACAGTTGCTGAGGGGCGATTTTACGGTCACGACATAAGTGCCTCTGCTGGCGAATTGTGGAACTTAGCGAACACAACTGAAGAATTATGAAAGATAGGGCAGAAATGTAAATAATAAAGTTGTAGAGCTGACTTTGCTTATTCGGAATCGATATCGCTGTTTTATTAGGCACACATTATACACGTATTTGCATTCTACGAAAAATCACAATCTTATATTATTAAATTTAGTCGGTTCACATCATAAAAAAGTACGCATCATATCACTATATTCCAGAAAATTTTGGGGGGTCCTTCACATTGGGGATACCAGACTCTAAATTTGGAGGGGTCCTGACCCCCCAACCACAGGCGTCTTTAGATCTTTTGGGGCCCTAGGTGCTAAAAGATTCAGAGCCCTCTTCCTCCCCTCCTTTCTTCTTATCGCCTCAAAATTTTCATACGTCATATTAGCAAAAAAAGTAAAGCCAAGAAAACAGTTTTTTCACTTTTTAAAATGCCATTCTCTCTTCTTATTTTTTAGAACATTTTGTAATAAACATTACTAATATAATCGCCTTGTCCGTCCGCGCATATCGATCTTTTTCGTTTCTAGAGAAATTTCAAAAATTATTTTTGCGGTTAATAGGAAATCAAAGGATATTAAGTTTGACACTTTAAATGTCCCCCATACCAGTACTTCATGAATTCACCGTTAAGAACTGCTGTTAAAGTTGAAAATTCAAAAATGAAGCTCTGATGTGAAGAAACTATTCAACTTAGAGAAAAAAAATACTTTTGTGCCTCTCAGATTAAGCTTAACTGTTCCTTCTCGAATATTTAAATTTTCCAATTAGTTCGTCAGTTTCCTACTAGACGCGCTGAACGCCAAAAGATTTGGTTTTCGTAGATATTTCAAATATTTTTGCGAATGACGCGGCATAAAATTTCATTAAATTTTGCCCAATTTAAATTTCACTACTAGTTCATAAATTTCCTGATTAAAGGGCATTACAGCTGAGGAAGATCTTAATAACCCTACTCAAAGGGAAAAAACAATAAACAGGAGAATCTCCCATCATCAGGGCAGTTTTCACAAGAACTCCTCATTGCAATTCAGAGAGACAGGTTCCAATACAGATGTTTTCCCTTGGCTGGGAGTAGCATGAAAGTAATTTATAGTACAGAAGACCAGTTAATATATTCGCTTTATACAATGAAAAGTGTGGGAAGCATTAATCCTTTCTTCAGCTACCTTAAAGGGAGGCTAAATTATTTTATAACCGTTCCTTAAAAAAGAAGTACATCGATAAGAACTCGAAAATGTGCAGTAACAGCAAGAGGAAGAAAAATATATGTTACTAATATGAGAAAGTAAAACATCAATTGACAATACAAATAAAGTGGTCGCTTTAAGGATTGATTTGTTTCGGTTCGTGAAAACCAAAACAAAACTGGCAATCCAATGATACATTTTCGGGGGCCCTCAAGCTGTGGAGCCCTAGGCGCGCGCCTAGTCGGAAATCCGCCCCCGCCCCCGCCCCCAACCCTCCCAGTGGTTACGCCTATGGTAACAGATACGATGTAAGAACAAAACGGATAGGTCGAAAATGCTGGTTCAAAATTTCGCACTAAGATGGCTTATGTATTTTCTGCACCTAACCATCAGAATCAAAATTCGCTGAAGTACTTTGCAAAAGGTATCTGAAAATGTGGTTACCAAACAAAACTCTCAAAAGAACAGATAATCACTCCGATGCCTGAGTTGTCAGGCACGCTGGCTTCTGACCGTTCGTCAGAGGTGAGCCCACTTAGTGATCCCGGATGAACAGAAAAGCATGCGGAATAATTGTCCTAGCATTGCTTCTTAATCACATAATCCACTGAAGTCTTTTAGTCTTCTCAAAAAAGCAAACAATTATTAGAAAAGCCTTCAGGTAATACGGTAATTAACCCCTTTTTGTTTGACGTTGAATATTAGTCATGACAGTTTCATTACCAACATCTGAGGTTGTTTGACGAGAGCTCGGGCATATATCAAACGAATGGTCAGATGCCAGCGCCTCGGACAACTCAGCCACCGGGATGGGCTGAGTGGCCTGAAGCGCTTCTTGTTTGATTTTTTTTCCTTAAGTGGACAGCTATATTGTCTTAGATTGATTTCTAAGAAAAAAAAGGTGATCAAATTATATTGGTAATGATATCGAATCTCTGTCAGCCCAGTGGTCTAAGCGATGACTTTTGGCCATTCGTCCAAGACTAGTTCGGTGCGGATTCCGGTGAGGCATAGATGTTGTGTTTGTCTTACGGCACTGGCTCTGTCCTTTCCATGGAGTCAGTGACCCTAAATTAGGGACGAGCTACTGCTTTATGGTCCATTGAGTTGCTCACGGTGGTCGTTAAACCCCCAATTGAAAAAAAAGGCAAACTTAACAGAATGATGAGTTAATAAACATGCGAATTTCCACCGTGATATTTAAAATTTATTTCTAAGAAAAGGAGAGGCTTGAAATTTTCTAAATCAGAGTTCATATTTGGGCGCCGTCCCGGTGGCGCAATGGTCAAAGCGATGGCTTCTGATCTCTATTCCGAGATGGGTGCGGGTTCGAATCCCGGTGAGGCATAGATGTGTTTGTCTTGCGGCACTGGCTCTGTCCCTTCCATGTAGTCAGTGGCCCTAAATTACGACGGGCGACTGCTTATAGCTCACCGAGTTGCTCACGGTGGTCGTTAAACCTACAACACAAAATTCATATTTGGGATTTCAATGCTACTATATGATTCTGTGCTGGGAGAAAAATTTGAATGTTTCAATGCAAAATTGTTGCTTATGTTTGCTTAATTTGCTTAATCATTATGTGGTCTAACAATACGCAAAATTACTACAATTGCACTTTAAACATATATCTTAGCATGAGCGTAATAAATATACAATTTTCTCAGTAAAATGTTTTCTTACCTTTAAAACCTGGTATGTGTTTTTCCCTGCATGTCATTTTACCAAGGAGAAATAGAAATGTGAAAGTCCATAACAGAAACAATATTTTCTCTGTGAATGTGATCACTTCGAGGAAGGCACACAGGAATGAAACTTTGCTATGGTGTAAGCTAAGGTCATTTGAGAAGGCGAAGCTTCCACTCAAATAAGAATAAAGTAAATGCAGTATAAGGGTATCATCCAACGGCGGAAGTGTCTTGGGATGTAATTAAAACATATATCTTAGCATATTATTTTTGACGTTTCACCTTCAGCAGATAACAAGGCACTGAGGAAAGATGAAAGAACACTTGTGAAATCATAAATTTTAATTAAAACATTTTTGGCGCATATATCATCTCTCAAGTGCTCTCCTTCCTCTTTCATAACATTTTACTGAGTTTTTGCTTTTTGTACGCTTTTCGAAACTTATTTCTGTGACTTCTAAATCACAACATTTTTGGGAAGAATAAGACATTATAGTTAATTTGACTTTGATAAAATAGCAGCTGAGAAAGCTCCTTTAAACCAATTTAAATTTAGCAGTATCAGGCGGAAGCAGCCAAGGGTTACAGAGGTTCTAGATCCCTGAAATACTTCGGGCGGAAGTTCTCGAAGTTTTTCGGTTTTTGGAGTATTTGCATGTACAGTAGTATACCTAATAACGAAATGGATTACGGATGGAATCAAGCCTAAACACTAAATTAATTTATATTCCGTAAGATTTAACACTAAATTTGAGCTAAAAATCGTTCGTTAAATCGAAAGGATCAACGTACGACACAAATGATTACGACTCATAACTAATTTACGAATCATTCCCTGCGGAAATCGTTTGCAGCAAGTCAACAAACGACACAAATAGATCCGTCTCAGAACCGATTTCCGAGTCATTCGCTATGGAAATCGTTCTCCGGAAGAGTCAAAGAACGACACAAATATATACATTAGAACGGATTTGCGAGTGATTCCCTGCGGAAATCTCTTCCCGGAAAAATAAATAAAAGGCACAGACAGATCCGACCCCGGAACCGATTTGCGAGTCATTTCCTGTGGAAATCATTCACCGGTAGAATGAACGAACCAATCAGTAGGAATGAATTGTTTTAGTAAGTCGAATCGATTCTTTCAAAATAATAGGTCTGCTTACCGCTACAAAAGACCAGAGCGTCAGAGCTCAACTGAAGGTAACTGAGGTCATGTATCGTAACGGTCGGGATGTGTACATACCTGTTGAACGCATGAGAACCTTCCCAGAGTCTTTTGGAATTTTCCGTATGTGACGCCATGTAAGCGCTCAGAAAAAAAAATCGGATTTCGGTTTTGATTTTTGAATGAGGAATGCTTCAACATAGTAGTATCTATAAGAAACTAAAACAGCTTTAATGAATTCTTTAATATTGAGATAAAGAGAATGTTTTTTCAACTTAACGTGCGACAGATAATAAAACGAAATCAGTTAATACGTATGGCGTTCTTTTTCTTTTCTGATTTTTTTAAAATCAGGCCACAAGTTCCGACATTTTGGTTTATTGCTCAACTGGTGACAATTTTCTGTGGAGTTTAGAATTTGATCTTATTGTAATGCTGAAAGGTTGGAATCAGTTTTCAGTAAAACTAAAATGCCCGAGGCAAAGTGGTGCCAGGCACTGGTTTCTGACCATTTGTGGCGAATGAGCTCGAGTTCGAATCCCGAATGAGTTATGAGTAGTGTTTCTTTTCACTTCCCTAAATCCACCGGCTCTAAATTTGAGACGGGTGACTATTTATATTTCTTGTAGTTGCTCATGTTGGCAGTTTAATCTCCACCAAAAAGAAAAGGCCGCCCCGGTGGCGCAGTGGCCTAAGTGATGGCTTCTGATCATTCGCCCGAGATTGGTCCGGGTTCGAATTCCGGTGAGGCATGGATGTTGTTTGTCTTACGGCCTTGAATCTCTCCCTTACCTGGAACTAGTGGACCTAAATTAGGGATGGGCGACTGCTTATAGCCCACTGAGTTGTTCATGGTGGTCATTAAACCTCCAATAATAAAAAAATTCAAAATTTGATAAACTTTATTTTCGCACACAAAATAAAGCGGCCCTCTTCGAATAATTGAGCACATGCGGCTGAAGCAGGCATATTACAGAAGATCAGTTTTTGAACGTTAATTTTCACTTGCCGACTTCGCCGATGATAATCGAAGAATGTGGATGGAAGAAAAAACTAGACATTCGCACTTTTTATACTACCGTTTCGGCCTTTTCTTAACTAAGCGTAACTTCCCCCAAAATGGTTGATCACACTATTGACATAGTAACGGCCGTACTAATAATGTCTAAGCCTTATATTTGTTGACCTCACGTACTAATAATTTCTAAGCCTTATCCTTGTTGACCTCACGTACTAATAATTTCTAAGCCTATTATAAAAGAATCAATCAAAGCCTGACATTCCTCGTGTCCAAAAGTAATGGAAGCTTTAGATTTGTTATTGAGTATCGCAAATTAACTAAACCCTCCAACCACACTCTATCTGTCATAACTAAACCCTCCAACCACACTCTATCTGTCATAACTAAACCCTCCAACCACACTCTATCTGTCGTAGTATCTTCAACAGCTGATTACCCAATATAACAGAGGTCAACCCTGAATGGTATCTGTCATGACCATGGGTCGCACGTATGGGCTATAATAGCAGACAAACCCGACGACATCCTCTCCTAACCACAGCGAAATTATAGTCGATGTATAATAAACCATTGATTGTGGTTGGTATTTTTATTTTATCTTAACACCACAAGTTTTGGAGTCATAAATTATACATGTTTCAGTTATTAAGTAATAGAAGAATTTTTTCTAAATTTTAGGTACATACTATTGCTAACATAACACCAAATAATTATGAGGATTATGACTTTAACACTTTATCTTTTGAATACCCTATTTGTACATGAACTCCATTCTTATTTTCTGTTGTGTGAACTTGAGTACTACGTTTTTATAAAAAGTTTCTTTCGAGTACTTTTTCGTATTTAAAAAGAATATTTTTCTCTATCAGAAAAACAGCCAAAGTTTTCAAGCGTACGTGTTCTTGTGTGGTTCTAAGATATGTATTGATTTTTTTAAATGCAGAAAAACGTCTTTCGGCAGTTGCAGTTTTTGATGGAAACTTTAATATTAGGTCTACTCATTTGTACACCTCACCAAACAAATTGTCCAATTTATTCAATTTCATATAACAAGTAATGTCTCTTACCTTACTGATTTTGTTTTTCTTTTCTATCTATCAAGGGAACAAAACACCTTCAGTTCATTTTTTAGTCGAACTATATAACAATTTGAAGCATAGGTTCTTTAAGTTCTGACAATAGCTGTTTAGGAAAGCTTTCACAAAATTTATCAAAACTGTTCGAATAAACGTAGCCACGGATTTAAGATGTAATATCACTGATCTTACTTCATTGACACTTCATAGAACTGAAACATCTCTCGCGAAACACGTGCTGTTACGGGCGAGAGCATGAGAATGACTAATATAGTCCTAAGTCTTCTCTTTTCTGAGCGAACCATTGCCCACAGTTATGGCCTATTCACCCTTCACCCAGTCCTTCATGTTGTAAAGGTAACGCCAGCTGTCGATAGTAGTAAAAGTCTTCGAATCACATAGCGAAGATTTGTAGAGCTGGTTGCGTTACGATGTCACTATCCCTCCACTAAGATCCCCGTCCGTCTCCGCTCGCTAGGCTGATTCTCTTAGTCAAAAGAAGCAAATCTGCACGTGTGTTTTTTTCGTACAGAAAGCATCGATATTTCTTAATTGCGATGATAGTTGACTTTCATTTGTTTTTTATCTAACTGAATTTTGTTTGTGCATTCTCTAGGCTTCGCAACTAGCCTAGCTAGCCTCGAATATACACCAGTGGTAAAAATAAACTTTTCAATCTCTCGCATATCAATTCCATGGCTTTTTGAAGGAAAATAGACAGAAAATGGCAAATTAAGTAACAGAACTCTTCTACAATTTGAAGAAAGTGACTTAATTAGACAAAAAAAGAAAGAATGATCCGAATTTTCATTCAAACACACGAAGCCTCATGTTGGTTGGGCACGCTGTATCTTGGAAGGAAGAAGGCGTTATTTGAAGAACAGGTTTTTTGTTCCAGTGGTACAGTGGTCTAAGCGCTGATCTCTAATCGTTCGTTCGTAACGGATCTGGGTTTGAATTATGATGAGGCATGGCAGTTGTGTTTGTCTTACGGCACTGGCTCTCTCGATTCCCTGGAACAAGTGACCTTAAATTTAGGACGGGCAGCTGCTTATAGCGATGATGGCTAAACCTCCAAATAAAAAAAAAATAATTTGTTCCAATTTCGTGACTACTCTAGAGAGGCGTTATCATTGCAAGCTTCACTGTTGGTATCGATCTCAAAAGTTTCTTGAATGACTGTAGATTTAGGATTGTAATAGGAAGCTTTATATCAATCTACCTAGAAGCGGATGACTTCAATTTCACTACTTAAATTGTTCCTATAGTTTTTAGTATTTTATGTAGAGTTGGTGTGCAGTTCGTCGTTATCAATTTGATAACAAATGCGTTAAACCAAAGGTAAGTTAAGTTATAGAATAAGCCGTCTCATGCACGATTTTTGAGGTAAAATCACTCTTTAATGTTAAAAAAATGATACTAAAACACATTAAAAACACATTAAAAAAGGACGAGATCTTTCACTGACCGCTTCGGTCCCTTCACCAGGTCATACACACTGAGCAAGAAAAATAAAAAGTTGGGTGACTTAAATACAGAATGAAGATGTCATTATACAAGTACACTACCCATGTCAAAGAATCAGATTTACACAAGGTAGATACACCAATTAAAGTTTCGAATATCATCAAGTTATGGTCCCGGTTTTTCAACCCTTTAACAACCAGGTTCCTGAAAATTCGAGTCAACGCCTACATTATACCAACGCCTGCTTTGCTTATTTGTTTAGCGACAACAATGATGACTGAATGTTACTTCTGTGAAACCCGTAGATGCCGTGTAAATCCAAAGAACAGGTGGAAATAAGAAATCCTTCTCACTCTAGACGGGTGTTTCGGACAGTTGTGGTAGTTTAGGTGTAAGGGGGTTTCGGGCGTTATGGTAGTTAAAGGGTTAAAAGAAATTTCCAAGGGAGAGGTGTGTCGTCATTGCAACATTTATGTCCAGACTTGTAAATCCATAAACTTTCCGAGAATACAGTAGCAAAGCGTGTTGTTGTATGTGAACAGGTGTGTCGTCATTGCAACATTTATATCCATACTTGTAAATCCACAAACTTTCAGAGAATAGAGTAGCAAAGCGTGTTGTTGTATGTGAGCAGGTGTGTCGTCATTGCAACATTTATGTCCATACTTGTAAATCCATAAACTCTCAGAGAATAGAGTAGCAAAGCGTGTTGTTGTATGTGAATAGGTGTGTCGTCATTGCAACATTTATATCCATACTTGTAAATCCACAAACTTTCAGAGAATAGAGTAGCAAAGCGTGTTGTTGTATGTGAGCAGGTGTGTCGTCATTGCAACATTTATGTCCATACTTGTAAATCCATAAACTCTCAGAGAATAGAGTAGCAAAGCGTGTTGTTGTATGTGAATAGGTGTGTCGTCATTGCAACATTTATATCCATACTTGTAAATCCATAAACCTTTAGAGAATGGAGTAGCAAAGCGTGTTGTTGTATGTGAACGGGTGTGTCGTCATTGCAACAATTATATCCATACTTGTGAATCCATAAACTATCAGAGAATAGAGTAGCAAAGCTTGTTGTTTATGTGAATAGGTGTGTCGTCATTGCAACATTTATATCCATACTTGTAAATCCATAAACTTTCAGAGAATAGAGTAGCAAAGCGTGTTGTTGTATGTGAATAGGTGTGTTGTCATCGCAACATTTATGTCCATACTTGTAAATCCATAAACTGTCAGAGAATAGAGTAGCAAAGCGTGTTGTTTATGTGAACAGGTGTGTTGTCATCGCAACATTTATGTCCATACTTGTAAATCCATAAACTCTCAGAGAATAGAGTAGCAAAGCGTGTTGTTGTATGTGAATAGGTGTGTCGTCATTGCAACATTTATATCCATACTTGTAAATCCATAAACCTTTAGAGAATGGAGTAGCAAAGCGTGTTGTTGTATGTGAACGGGTGTGTCGTCATTGCAACAATTATATCCATACTTGTGAATCCATAAACTATCAGAGAATAGAGTAGCAAAGCTTGTTGTTTTATGTGAATAGGTGTGTCGTCATTGCAACATTTATATCCATACTTGTAAATCCATAAACTTTCAGAGAATAGAGTAGCAAAGCGTGTTGTTGTATGTGAGCAGGTGTGTCGTCATTGCAACATTTATGTCCATACTTGTAAATCCATAAACTCTCAGAGAATAGAGTAGCAAAGCGTGTTGTTGTATGTGAATAGGTGTGTAGTGATCGCAACATTTATATCCATACTTGTAAATCCATAAACTTTCAGAGAATAGAGTAGGAAAGCGTGTTGTTGTATGTGAATAGGTGTGTCGTCATTGCAACATTTATATCCATACTTGTAAATCCATAAACTTTCAGAGAATAGAGTAGCAAAGCGTGTTGGTGTATGTGAACAGGTGTGTCGTCATGGCAACATTTATATCCATACTTGTAAATCCATAAACTATCAGAGAATAGAGTAGCAAAGCGTGTTGTTTTATGTGAATAGGTGTGTCGTCATTGCAACATTTATATCCATACTTTTATATCCATAAACTTTCAGAGAATAGAGTAGCAAAAGCATGTTGTTGTATGTGAATAGGTGTGTAGTGATTGCAACATTTATATCCATACTTGTAAATCCATAAACTTTCAGAGAATAGAGTAGCAAAGCGTGTTGTTGTATGTGAACAGGTGTGCTGTCATTGCAACATTTAGGTCCATACTTTTATATCCATAAACTTTCAGAGAATAGAGTAGCAAAAAGCATGTTGTTGTATGTGAATAGGTGTGTAGTGATTGCAACATTTATATCCATACTTGTAAATCCATAAACTTTCAGAGAATAGAGTAGCAAAGCGTGTTGTTGGCGCCGAAAGGGTAGTAGTATGGTTCCATAGTGGCTCGTGATTACCTTCCGAGCATAATCTGGATAATGCCGTAGCAGAGGAATTTGTTTTTAGATTGTATTTGTGTTCATATATTCGGCGTTTTGGGTTGCGAAGTGTAGAACCTATATATACAGAATCTCTTTCATTGGAGTCTATGGCACTTAATGGAATGGCGCAAACTCCATGAACCTCTGTATTTAAGTCACCCAACTTTTTATTTCTATTGCTCACTGTGTATGACCTGATGAAGGAACCAACGCAGTAACCGAAAGATCTCGTCAATTTTTAATGTTTTTATTGTGTTTTTAACATCATTTTAAATATCAATGAGTGGTTTTCCCTGAAAAATTGTGAATGAGATGGCTTATTCAATGACTTCACTTAACTTAGCACGAAAACTTCAGGACTTTACAAAAGGTAAGTTAGTAAACACGCGAATTTTCCTCATCATACTTAAAACTTATTTCTTACAAGAAGAGGAATAGGAAGTTGAAATACTTTCATGTCTTTGTTTGATTCTGTGCTGGATGATAGAATTTGAACGTTTCAACGCAAAATTATTGCTTGGTTTTGCTGAATTTGTTCAATTAACATATAGGCTGCGCAAAGTCAATACGTGCAAATGCATGAAAGATATTTTCCCTTATCTTGGAAACCCTGTGTTTCTTTTGCGCTTCCTGAACTTGATTTTATCAGGGAGAAACGTAAATGTGAAAGCACAATAACAGGAACAGTATTTTCTAAATGCTCTCTGTAAGAACGCGACGGCTGCAAAAATAGGAGTGAAACTTTTCATATTTATTACCGGATGATATTGACATAAATTAAGATCATTTAGAGAAAAGAAACCCGCACTAAGAAAAAAAAAACATCAACAACAAAAAAGTCTGACGTACATGTGTCACCGATGGGAAATAATAATTTGAGTCAGTAATTGAAACACAACATTTAGTATGCAATATTTGGCGTTTTGACGTTTCTGTTCGTGCGGCTTCAAAGAAGAAAGGACGCTTACGAACTGGGCATATTTTTGATTAAAGAATTTATGACATTGTGTGAGAGTAGAAAGAAGCAAAATGTATCATCTTAACTGAACTCCGTCCTGTCTCCTAAAGATTTGTGTTTCGTACGGCCTTCCAAAAATACTCCTCTCTCACTTCTAAATTAGGAAAACTACGAGATAAATAAGACATTTAACCCTACTTGACTTTGGCAAAACAGCAGTTGAAGAAATTAGAATAAAACAAATTTATATTTAATAATATCACGTGGTAGAAGTCGGCGGTTATAGGGATATTTATGGGAACATGAAAGAACATTGTTGAATTCCTTAATATACACTGACGGATAAAAAAAATCCCAACACCACGAAAAAAATAGTTGTAGAGGAATGAAATGGCGGCAATACATTTGTATAGGTAACATATTTAATCGATTAAGGTTTAAAGATCACAGCTTATTGTAAGCGCGAGAGGAGTCATTTTAAATGTGAAATGCTGGTACATTAATAACCGGTGTAACCGCCAGAATGTTGAATGCAAGCACGCAAACGTTCATGCATTGTGTCGTACAGGTGCTGGATGTCAGTTTGTGGGATGGAGTTCCATGCCTGTTGCACTTGGTCGGTCAATACAGGGACGGTTAATGCTGGTTGGGGGTGACGCTGCAGTTGTCGTCCAATGATGTCCCATACGTGCTCGATTGGTGAAAGATCTGGTGATCTAGCAGGCCACGGCAACATATCGACACTGTGTAGAGCATGTTGGGTTACAACAGAGGTATGCGAGCGAGCGTTATCCTGTTGGAAACTACTTCCTGGAATGCTGTTCATGAATGGCAGCACAACAGGTTGAATCACGAGACCGACGTACAACTGTGCCGTCAGCGTGCGTGAGATAACCACGAGAGTGCTCCTGCTGTCATAGGAAATTGCTCCCCAGACCATAACTCCAGGTGTAGGTCCAGTGTGTCTCGGCCGCAGACAGGTTGGTTGCAGGCGCTCACCTGGCCTCCTGCTAACCAACACACGGCCATCACTGACACCCAGGCTGGACCGGCTTTCATCAGAAAACACAACAGATTTCCACTCCGTCCTCCAATGAGCTCTAACTTGACACCACTGACGTCGCAAACGGCAGTGCTTTGGAGTAAGTGGAATGCACGCTACATGGCGTCTGGCTCGTGGCTGTCCTTCAAGTAACCGACTTGTAACAGTTCGTTGTGTCACTGTGGTGGCAACTGCAGCTCAAATTGCTGCCGCATACGCGGTACGATGCGCCACGGCCATACGCCGTACACGGCGGTCTTCCCTCTCAGTAGTGCCACGTGGCCGGCCGGGACCCGGACTTCTTGAGGCAGTACCTTCCCTTGACCACTGCTGCCAACAATCATGCACAGTGGCTACATTCCTGCCAAGTCGTTCTGCAATATTGCGGAAAGAAAATCCACCCTCTCGTAGCCCTATTACACGACCTCGTTCAAACTCCGTGAGCTGTTGATAATAGCTTCTTCGTCTTCTTAAAGGCATTCTTGACTAACATCAACACCCTACGTCGAATCTGAACGATAACTAACGCTCACGAACGTTACAGCGCGTATTTACAGCAAACCTGCTTTGCATGTTCCGAGGGCGCTACTAGCGCCACACGTATGCGCCGAGCGCGAAATTTGCATAGACGTCATCTTACAGATGTACTCTCACCGCCTACCAACTGTCGTTTATCTAACACAAACCCTTCTTGGTGTTGGGATTTTTTTCAGTCAATGTAGAAATTAAGAATTTTTTAACATCATTACGATAGAGAGATAATGAAAAAAAAATTCAAAAGTTGTTCCATCCATACATCTCTAATTAGATCTTCCCCTTGCAGTTTGTTCTATTCATATGTAATTTATGTTACTTCTCCGTTAGATTTTTTTTATTTTTTCGAACGGCACCGCTCTTTCGCGAATTTCCTTATATTTTTGAGAAACAACCGACAGAGCCGAAGGTAAATAAAAAAGCTATGAAGAGTGTAAGGTATATGTAACGATGAAGGTTTAGGATATGTTATTTTGATGATTGAATAAGTTGTATCTACGATATTGTGATGGTAAACAAATCTGAATAATATATAATAACAATAATACAGTAGAACCTCCATAATCCGAACCCCGATAATCCGAACGTGGCAAATGTTTACTTTGACGTATGTACGTACTTACAGCATACAAAGACAGACATTACATTTCAGCAAGTAAGAAAAATCACCGCTGCCACGCCATGCGTCACGGAGTGGGAACAAGTGGAATAACCGGTTAGGCGGCTACTTTGAAAAACAGAGATGAAGAGGGGGGGGCACCGTCTGACTCACAAGCCCCGCCTTACGGTATTTGTTTCTCCCGCGTTCAGTAGTCGGGCTTTGTCTGCCACTGTGAACGTTGTATGGGCCGCGGGTGGCCTAGTGGTCAACGTACGTGCCTGCCACGGAGAAGACCTCGGGTTCGATCCCAGGTATAGGTACGAACGCTCGAACTACTAAATATCCGCCGTGCGTTGGATGGGCACGTTAAGCCGTTGGACCCCGGGTACTGGTTCCCCGGTAATAAATAAGGGCGTCTTCCTACCCCTTTCTACTTCGCTTCCGTGTCACTTTCCTATCGGACACTCTAGCCCAAATCTCCTAGCATCCTATTTCTAAGGGTTGTTTAGGATTTTAGGAAGGGATTGTCTGGGGTCAGACAATCCCTTCCTAAAATCCTCTACGTATGGTATATGTGAACGTTGCTCCGTTGCCTGTTTTGTTTTGATTGGATATTTAACGACCACCGTGAGCAACTCAGTGGGATATAAGCAGTCGCCCGTCCCTAATTTAGGGTCACTGGTTCCAGGGAAGGGAGAGAGCCAGTGCCGTAAGACAAACACAACATCCATGCGTCACCGCGGGATTCGAACCCAAACCTATCTCGCACGAATGATCAGAAGCCATCGCTTAGACCACTGCGCCACCGGGGCTGCGTTGCCTGTTCTAAGCTGTTCTAAGTGTGTATGTATTCTGCTTGTTTGTGGGTTTTCGGTGTTTTTATACTGTACTTTAACAGTGTACGAGTAAATATGGTGGAATCAACATCTCTTAAAAGGAAACATACAACTTTAAATATACAGACTAAAATAGAGAATTTAAAAAAAGGATGGAACAAGCTATGGCCTGAAAAAAGTTATTGAAGACGACAATGAAACCGTGCCAACAGCAAAGAAATTGAGAACGTGGCTGAAGAACATGCAGCTCTGTGTCAGTGTATCCCTGGCTTTGAGGACTGCAATGTAGATGATGCTAACGAATGGCTAGAGAGCGATGTTAACGAACAAGAATGCCAAATTTATAATGACGACGAGATCATACACAACGTTACAAAATTTATAATGACGACGAGATCATACACAACGTTACCGAGGCCGATGACGACAAGGAAAACAGTAGTGACGACAACAACGATGAAGACCTTGGACCATGCCATCAGATGCTCTTCATGCTTTTGATGCTGCAGTGTCATGGTACGAAAAAGAGTGCTGCGCATCTCAATTTTTATTTTTAAAAAGACAAAGATTTATCAGCAAAAAACAAAACAACGTTATTCAACAATGGTGCAAAAGAAGATTGGTGATTTTTTTTGTCAAACTTTCTTATATGAAATAGTACATACTGTAAGTATACGCACTGTTTGTACTTTTTTACTTAATTAGTGCAGTAATGTAAACTAAACTGTACATTTTATTACTACGTACTTTGTAGTTGCATTTCTTAAACCCTTTAGTACTGTTATTAACGTTTTTATAATTTTTGACAGTATAGAAATAGATGTTCGATAATCCGAACAAATCGATACTTCAGACTACCCCCGGTCCCAATTAGTTCGGATTATGGAGGTTCTACTGTAATAATAATAATAGCAACAATAATAATAATAAATATTGTTTTTGAAAAAATAAACAGTTGAAATACACTCTTTGAAAACAATAAAATAACGAAGCACTCAGAAGGAATCATCCAATTGAGATGAAAATTAGTATGTGCAATGTACATGGATGGGAAAGGAAATGATTGCAATTCCAGAGAATTTGGGCCATTTATTCGGATAAAATAGCTGCACGAGAGTGGGACAAGTCAGTACATTGCAGAGCCACCTGGGGCTCGGATACAAGCTGTTACCGGGATTGGCATAGACGGATACAGTTCACGGATACTGTCCTAAGACATGCCACATGGCGTCCAAATTGTGGGTCAGTTCGCCAAAATTCCGGGATGAGTAGGTGGCGTCCCATCATGTCCCGAGCATGTTCGATCGGTGAGAGGTCTGGCAATCGGGTTGGCCATGGAAGGGTGTCGACATTACGGAGGCAGGCATGGGAAAACCGTTCCGTGTGTGGCCGGACATTATCATGTAGAAAAATTGTTCGGTGGTGCTGCGGCAGGAATGGCAACACAACAGCTCGTAGAATGGCGTCCGCGTACATTTGATTCGTGAGGGTGGTACGGAGCACTTCGAACAGTGTCCAGCTATCGCAGGATATGGTTCCCCAAACAGTCAAACCCGATGGGCGAACTGTATGCCGTTCCACGGTATAGGCAGGATCTGTGTGCGGCCGGCTCTTCTCCATACAGGGATGCGGTTGTCATCGGCGCCAAGTGCAAACCGTGTCTCATTGGTCGTTATTTTTTAATCATTTACATATTTGGTCCTGAGGTACTGCATGCGGGGTTTCGTCAGGTTGAAAGACTTTTTCAGGGTCTCTCGTTTTTTTTTTGTTTTTTTTTAAATAATGTATATTTTATTTCTGGCACCCAAACTAACATTCGGTAGTGCAGTGCTTCGTCACAAAAGATGCCCATAGGATTCAAAATTGTAACTTCTGAATTCTCATCTAGTCCATATTTTAATACAAAGGTCACTTAGACGCCTATTTCCTGTATGAGAATGTGTACCACTCACGTTTTTCCAGCGCAGCGAAGAATATTCCTGGCGAAACTGAAAACAAGAAAAATGAGAGAAACAGTAACGCCTTTTCAAATCTTTTTTTTAGTCCTTAAAATGAATAAACAAGGAAATGTATCTATATATACACACATACATTAATAGAGTTTCTGTGGTCAAATTCCGACTTCGAGTTCGATGAATTTAGTACATTTGAATCAAATTCACAGTTTTGCTCCACTTTGTCAGATTTTGCCATCTCTTAAGTCAGATGACATTTTCCTTTGCATTTTTCTTCTTTAAGGAATATATATGACGATTACGCATCATGCATTTCTTTATATTTCGTTGGATGAAGCTATTGTTGAACCTCAGCCTTCTGAAAAATAGAACAGCAGAAATTAAAAACATTAACCCTTGCTCTAGGGCAATTTCGCAATTACAAAATGGCAAGCAATCAGTCATGTTAAAAAATAAACTGGAGCGCGCCCGCCCGCACACACACACACACACTACATTTTTTCAGTGATCCGCGGGTTTCTAATGCTATTCGCTACGGCAAACAAGAGGTATGCTATTTGAAACGTTAGTTCCGCCGAAAACAGCTCTTGATCGGGTTCATCCGTGCGTATCTATTACCAATTAATCCTTTAGGGGGCAGATGTTCCTGAAAAAAATGCATGGTCCCCAGAATGTCCTGCACTCTCCAAACAGAAATTTTCACATAGAGACCGAGTTATGCGAAACCGACGGCAAAATAATCCCATTGACTCTCTCTCATCTCAGCAGAATCGATAATAAACCTGTCGAAAGAAATGGTGAAAATCTTCCAAATACGTGGGGACAATGTAAACAGACCAAGACATCGCTCTTTCCACGGTTTTCTTTATTTAACACACAACAACCGAAAAATTGTATTTCGCCATCGCTGGGATCGAATCCCAGATCCCTCGATAATTAGCCGAGTGCGTTCGCCTTACGCTACAGTGCCAACAATCCACGGAGCTATGCGTGTTTATCTGTCAGCATCTGACTTCTCAAGCCCACCAGATGGAGACGTCTCAGAAACAAGCCTCACCAGATGGAGACGTCTCATAAACAAGCCTCACCAAATGCAGGCGTCTTAGAAACAAGTCCCGCCAGATGGATACGTCTCAGTTGCTGAGCCCATCCCTACGGATTTGTGAAGTCAGATGCTGACAGATAAGCACACATAGCGCAGTGGATTGTTGGCCACTGTAGCGTAAGGCGAACTCACTCGGCTAGTTATCGAGAGATCTGGAGTTTGATCACAGCAGTGTCGAAATACAATTTTTCGGTTGCTGTGAGTTTAGCAAAGAAAAACTTGGAAAGAGCGATGACTTTGTCAATTTGCATAAACCTGGCATTGGTGACAAGACCTCGCTTCTGGACCTCTCTTCTGCTCCATGATCCAAGGAATGATAGGGAAAAGTTAGTCCCCCTGGCCTGGCCATCATGCCACTGAGCTGGAGCCAATGACTCAGACATCTTCTCGCTCCCTTCTGAGGTTCTTCGTATTGTTCCCTTTTACCGCTATGTCATTCCCTCTCATGTTGGTAGAAACAACCGTTGTTTTTGCGCATTACTAAGATGCCGAACTACCCGAAATCCTATTTAGTGAAGTGGGCCACTCGCGTTGACGTCAGAGCTGAGCTAGGTTGTGAGAGCGAACGAACAGAGTTCGCGCGCGTGATGTGACGGAGACGTTTGCTTTGAGTTGTGATCAGTGGTCAGATTGAGGTCTTAATGGGGCTCTAGGCTAAGACATTTGAGAGGGCCTCTGGGACCCCAAAGAACGTATGATGGGAAATTACTATGAAGACCGTTAAAACACGAAACTGTAGCAATATACTTGTGGTTATCAATAAGTAGTGCATTCTTCAAACTAATAAATTATCTGCAGAGTTTTCATAAGTCACTGTACTTTTCATTGTTCTCGTAAGAATATGAGTTAAAAGCTTAAGATACTTAAATTTTCTAATGAATTAGCATTGTATACTTTTCTTAGTTCACTTTTTTTGTTATGTGATGTGAAGCCACGGGTGACGTCGAGCATTAACGGTTCCAAGTGCAAATTGGGAGTCGTGGGTGGATGGTAGTGAAAAAGCTGAAACTCTCACGCGGACCGAGCTGCATACAGCGACATGAAACATTTACCTTTGGTGAGTCAGTGCATCTTCTCAACTAGGCAATTTCAAGTAGGACCTCCGTCCACAGAGAAGGTTTAGGCCCAAACCACTTACAGCGGATCCACTTCATGGGCAGAGTACAGAAACGGAAGAAGTGAGAGCAAATCTAGCGACTTTGACAGAACAGTTTGTAAATGAGAGAGAGCACAGTAGATGGAGCCACCGTACAAGTACGATTTTGCTCATAGAGGGGTCAGATAAATTTATGGGGGAGGGGGGGGTATTTTCTCTGAGGTCGGTCGTTGATAAAATCTTTCAATTGGTAAAAAATATCAGAATTCTGTTTAGGCAGTTTCACTACCAGAGGTGGTATTCAGTGGTGTAGTGGGGCCGAAACGGTGTTTGGGTACCTTTTATTCTAGCTGGCACCCGTTCCAGTAAAACCTGTGCAGCATAATTCGTTTTCTTTGTAATATACGAATGTTCTATAATTCTTTTGAAAAAAAAATGCAACAGAAAAACTGTACAGTTAATGGAATTAACGTCTTGTGTTGCCATTTCTGTGGCGCGTGGTCTAAGCGCTGGCTTATGACCATTCGTCCGAGAAAGGTTCGGGTTCGAATCCCACTGAGGCATGGATGTTGTGTTTGTCTTACAGCACTGGCTGTCCCCCTTCCCTGGAACCAGTGGTTCTAAATTAGGGACAGGCGGCTGCTTATAGCCCATTGAGTTGCTCGCGGTAATCGTAAAACCTTCACCCCCCCCCCGCCTTCCTCAAATAAGGACCCATGTTTTTTTGAAAATAAAGTTTGTTTTTAAATGCATTCTCAGTTCGCAGTCCCTTGAAACTCCTATTTCTACTGTTGTTAAAAACGTTGAAGTGGGAATATTGAAGTGGTGAAATTATTGTAACTGGGAATTTAATTAATCTATTTATTATTAATGAGCCTATTTGTAAATCTCAGTGAATTTAGTTCATTTACAAGTGCCTCTGGATTACGCTGGAAGCAGATATTATTTCCTTCTGTGGAGCTGTAGGCCCGTTTCACACAGGCGGAAAAAATCCGTCGAAGCCATAAATCTACTGGCTGTTCTACCACTGGTTTTCAGGCGGACTATAGAATTTATACGTGCTGTACCCAAACTGTCCCTATCCAAATATTTCGAGAACTAAGACTCTCAGCGATAAATGGTTTGCAGTATTGACTTTAAATTAGTTTCCGCTTCCAACGACATCTTACTCGATAATGTGGGAATGTTTTTGTTTTTGCACCTCAAAACCGCCCCGCCCCGGTTTGGATCCCAACATTTGAGTATTTGAGTGCTTCTTACCAAATTGGTGAAATCTTGTTCCTTGAATGCCAAACGTGTAAAGCCGGAAGTTTGATTTAAACCGATCACTATACTTTCTTATGCTATAAATATAAGAAAGTAAAAAGGGGTGAGGCGGAACAGTGGTGAGGGGATGAGAAGGAAAGGTGTTGAAGACGTAAAGGCACAGCGCGTTTTTGTGATGCTTCGATCAGCACTACATCTCTGGTGGTTTTTACATAAACATAGGATTGCTTTGCCTCGGGAGAGGAACACGTGAGGTGGAATGCATTTCGTGCTTCAGTGTTTTGCAAACTTTAAACATGGTTGATCTTAAAACGATTTAAACTGAAAAAAAATAAAGTATTCGAACATGTATGATTCAACATTGCCTCCATAATAATGCAGTACAAGACTGAATTAATCTGTTCCTACCATTCGTATCAGGGACGTCGCCAAGGGTGCGAGAGTGGGCTCTAGCTCACCCTGATTGTCTTGCGCACCCTGCCGCCCATCCAGTTTAAGATGTGTAATATTTTATTTTATTTTAACTTTAAAATATAGTCTGGAATTTGCCAAGGAATAAACTACTCCTTTCCCCGTTTTTCGTCTTGTAGCACTAAGTATTTTCTCCAAGGAGGTGCGCGTTTTTCCTTTTCCTTCTTGGCTATCAAAATAGCATCCACAGGGCCATGAAAATTCAGTTGTTCTCCAGTCCAAATCCTCATATTGAGCCTTCTTTTTTGTTAGTATGATTAAGAGCGATGAAAAGTGTGAACAGGAATTTACTGAGGTCATTTGTATTGCTCTGCTGTTTGTTTATGCTACTAAGTAGGGGATTCGGGATTCCAACACGGAGAAGGGAGTCCAAGGCTATATATATACCAGCGCTCTTAAGCCTGCCCTACGATGATGATAGGAGCAAGCTGACAAACGATTTAGAAGAGATGAGTGCAAGACAAGTTTGCTGACTTGAAGGAAAGGAGTTAAGGGGGGGAAATATTGTCTGCATGTCCTTATTTTCCCTCAACCGCAATGCACAAAATTATTTCCCGCTCTTAAGCCTGTCCTACGATGATGACAGGAGCAAGCTGACAAACGATTTAGAAGAGATGAGTGCAAGACAAGTTTGCTGACTTGAAGGAAAGAAGTTAAGGAGGGGAAAATATTGTCTGCATGTCCTTATTTTCCTTCAACCGCAATGCACAAAATTATTTCCCGCTCTTAAGCTTGCCTTACGATGATGATAGGAGCAAGCTGACAAACGATTTAGAAGAGATGAGTGCAAGACAAGTTTGCTGACTTGAAGGAAAGGAGTTAAGGAGGGGAAAATATTGTCTGCATGTCCTTATTTTCCCTCAACCGCAATGCACACAAATATTTCCCGTAAGACCTTTCTCCTTGGCAGGAATGTTTCTTTTAATTAGTGCATGCTACTGGTGCTGGTAAGGTCAGGTGATGCGTAACATCACAGCCTCTCCTTGACAAATGTCAACCCCGCCTTCTCGTGGTGCATCCTGTTCCCACTAAAGGGGCTCTGACGACCGCCAATAGCGGTATAACTATACCATCGGGATTAGAGGAAATTCTATCCCACACTCACCAACCCGCTTGGCCAGCGTGGTGAGTTATGGCCAAACCCTCCAAAATGATCCCACAACTTAAATCTTGGCCCTCAGTCTCCGGCAGCTGGAATGTACCTGGCCAAGGCAGCGGCCAGTGCGACATGAAGGCAGAGGGTGCTAAGAATCCCCGGAGGACCGGACTAGGCTGCCATTTGATGCTGACCTTGGCTACCTACAACGGACGCTCCCTATCTTCTGATTCAAGGCTTCTTGAATTGGAAGAGGAACTACAAAGGATCAAGTGGGACATCGTGGGGCTAAGTGAGGTAAGGAGAAAAGGAGAAGATCTCATCGAACTGAAAAGTGGACATCTCTTCTACTATCGTGGGACAGATACTGGCAGAACTAGTGGTGTTGGATTTATAATAAACAAGAAACTGAAGGATAAAGTTGTAGAAGTTGAAAGTTCCTCTGACAGAGCTGCACGACTTGTTATCCAACTCTCGAAAAGATACCAGGCTCAGATTATTCAAACTTATGCACCTACCACAAGTCATCCGGAAGAAGAAATTGAAGAATTTTATGAGGAAATTTGTCATCTAAATAATAAAGGTAAGCAGCACTTGAAAATAATTATGGGAGATTTCAATGCAAAAATAGGGCAACGGCAACAGAATGAAACTTCAGTAGGTTTATTCGGTCACGGCAACAGAAACCAGCGTGGAAATACTCTCGTTGAGTTTGCAGAGGCAGAAGGGTTTTTCATCTTGAACTCCTTCTTCAAGAAAAAGCCACACAGGAAATGGACATGGAGACATCCAAATGGGACGACAAGTGAAATTGATTTTATTATGTGTAACAAAAAATTCGTCATAGAAGACTGCAGTGTGCTAAACAAGTTCAACACAGGTAGTGACCATAGATTGGTGAGATGTAAGATGCACCTCAACACTAAACTTGAACGTGGCAAGCTCATAAGACAAACAAAATCTATTGACATAACCAACCTTAAAAAACACCATAATACCTTCAAGTTGGAACTGAAGAACAGATTCTCTGCTTTAGAAGGCCTAACATCGGAAGAAGTGGACATCTCTGAAGTTAACAGAAAAGTAACCAAAGCTCTTATGGAAACAGCAACAAAATTAGCTGGGTCTAAGAACAAGTTGCATGTAAACAAATTATCAGGAAAAACGAAAATGTTGATGCAAAAAGAAGAGAGATGAGGACAACTAAAGAAGATGTGACTTCCAAAGTGGAATATATAGAGCTATGCAAGACAGTAAGAAAAAGTATCACTGAAGACGTAAGAAAATTCAACTGTGAACTAGTGAGGAAAGCAATTGAAAACAACCAAAGCCTAAAGATAGCAAAGGGACATCTCAGTAAGGGAAGAAAACAGATTATGGCACTGAGAAAAGAAGATGCTTCTGTAACAAGAAATAGAGGCGAAATTTTGACAAGAGTGAAAGATTTCTACTCCAAATTATATGAAAGGGATGATACATGTATTCCAGACATCATGAAAGGTACCAGTACCAGAGTTCCTCCAGTCCTTCCAGCAGAAGTTGCACATGCAATCAAGAACATGAAGCGGGGAAAAGCTCCAGGAGAAGATGGAATTACTGTAGACATCATACAAGAAGCAAGTGGAGAAATCGAAACAGTACTCGCCCAAATTTTCACTCGATGCCTTAATGAAGGAAAGATTCCTGAGGATTGGAACACCGCTACAATGATCCTGCTACATAAGAAAGGTGACATTGAGGATCTCGGAAACTACAGACCTATCAGCCTCCTATCAGTGGTTTATAAAATCTTCACTAAAGTTCTTTCACACCGCTTGAAGGTAACACTGGACATGGCTCAACCGAGAGAACAAGCTGGATTCAGGAGTGGCTACAGCACAATAGATCATATCCACGTACTGAGAGAACTAATTGAAAGAGCGAGGGAATATGAACTTCCATTGTGCATGGCTTTTATCGATTATGAAAAAGCCTTTGATTCGGTGAAACCATCAGCAGTTACAATGGCTCTGAAAACCTGCGGTATTGAAGATGCATACATTAATATTATTAATAACATCTATGAAAATGCAAGTGCAAAGATTCGGCTGTTTGAAAATACAACACACGTAAAAATTGGAAAGGGAGTGAGACAAGGTGACACCATATCTCCGAAGCTCTTTAATGCCACATTGGAGGGTGTTTTTCAGTCGCTGAGCTGGGAAAACAAGGGAATAAAGATTAATGGAGATTATCTAACCCACCTTCGTTTTGCTGATGACGTAGTCATTTTTGCAACTACCCCATCAGAGCTGCAGAGTATGATCCAGGAACTTGCTGACAAGAGTAAAGAAGTGGGATTAAAAATGAACTTTCAGAAGACAAAAGTGATGTTCAATGCTTTTACAAGAAATGAAGATTTATCGATTGATGGAGAAAAGCTGGAGATAACAGACACGTACGTTTATCTTGGACAGCAGATATCAAGTGAGGGTCACATTGATGAAGAAATTAATCGGCGTACAAAACTTGCCTGGAGAGCTTTTGGAAGAAACAGCATAATTTTCAAGAGCAATATGCCATTATGTCTTAAAAGAAAAGTGTTTGATCAATGCATCCTTCCAGTGCTTACGTATGGTGCAGAGACGTGGACCTTAACTAAAAGAGACATACAAAGGCTGCAGACAACTCAAAGTAGCATGGAGAGGTGCATACTTGGTGTAACCAGGAGAGATAAGAAGAGGAACTCGTGGATCCGAAAAATGACAAGAGTGGAAGACATCATGATCAGAGTTAAATCCCTGAAATGGCAATGGGCTGTACATACTGCCAGAAGGACAGATCATCGATGGACAGCCGAAATTTTAGATTGGATTCCAAGGGACAGGAAAAGACCCAGAAGAAGACCACATGGGAGATGGGTGGATGAAATTCGAAAGTATGCAGGGGTGACATGGAGGAGACTGGCACAAGACAGACCGTTGTGGAGGAAACTTGGGAGACCTTCGTCCAGCAGTGGATTGATAATGGTTGACAATGATGATGATGATGATGACTGGTGCTGGTGGCAGTGTGTCAGGTTTGTTATACGGGTTTGTAACTCTTCACGTTTTACTAATTTATTTAAAATGGATGGACGAAACATTAGCAAAAAATGACTCCTAACTTTAGATTATTTTGTATTCCAAAAAGTACAAAAACGTCAACACAGTTCCAAAACTGAATGAGTATGTGTCCAGGTGGGAGGATGGGATTGTACGAATACCTTTGCATCCTGTAGAAAAAGGAAACAAAATTCTTTCTTTCAGTGTTTCGCAAATAAAGTTGCCATCAAACTTACCCCAGCAAAAATAATACTCTCCCACCCTTCGCCCATCCTGATTTCGAAGTCTGGCGAGGTCCCTGATTCGTATAAACAAATAGTTATAGCACAACCGAAAAGACGAAGATGAAAAACTGCTATACTAACTTTCCTATTGAATTATGACGTCTACAAAAATCTAACATGGGAGGACAAAAGAAGTACAACGAGGAAATAACGTTGACAATTTGGAAACCATTTGGCTTGGAACGACCCACCAGATGGCGCTACAAAAAGACTGCAATGCAGAGATGGAATATGACGTCTACCGCGCGTCGGTACGTAGTTATGAACTTTGAGATTTCTGTAAAAGTTTTAGTTTTGTCATGTACAGCCACCTAAATCGCTCATCGGGGGGGGCGTCCATAAATGCATCTGTGAGCAGTTGGGGTTAGGCATTGAGTTCTTTTGATTTGGTTTTAAAATTTTTACTTTTCAACTAGTTTTTATTTCAAAGCTCAATTTTCCGAAGGTTTTTCATTTTTCATTTCATAGCTCATTTTTGGATGTTAGTGTTTCCGCGTCCGCCTTGCGTTTCAGTATTCCTCTCGAAAATATTGGCATATGTTACGGAGTACCGTTTCTGTTGTTAACGGCTGATGCCCAATTCTCCAAGGCTGATCTGGTTCATTGTCGTTATCGAACCTAAAACTTCAAGCTGTTGTCGATAACATCTTTGGACCCTTTGGTATGGGGCGGAATATACATACAATAGTTGATTGATTCCGTTTTCTCTTGCTCCAAGAGACCAATTGCTCTGCTACCACTTTGTTCTCTCGTTGGCGGGTTTGGCCCTACGATTTTCACCATGCTTATCGAGTTGGACGGAATGGTGGCTTTGCACTTGGGATCCATCACCGCCTACTCCCTCTGATTTCGACGCCAGTGATTCGTGCCTTACATGTGGACAACCTCCAGGTCGTTGTCTTTTGCATTGAAAACGTGACCTATCATGTTTTTAACATATATGTCCCCTGTGATGAACGTCTGTTACCTGATCTTCTCTCCACACTCCGTACAGAGCTGTCATGCATCCCACCGTCTGAATATATTCTCATCGGCGGAGATTTCAATTGTACGTTGTTGCCGGCCCTTGACCGCAATTCAACCGTTGGAGAATACCGCAGACAACGTGTATTACAGATTTCCCAGCTAGTTGATGATTTTCAATTGGTTGATGCGTTCCGGCATCTACACCCGTCGGAAATCTCTTTTACCTGGCGCTCTTCCATCCATGGCAGCACTACGGCAGCACGGTTGGATAAATTTTATGTTTCGACTGCTCTTCTCCCGTCGATCGCAGCTGCTGCCCATCATCCTTCCGCCGCTTCAGACCACAGTATTGTCAGTCTGTCGGTGTGTGTTTCGCCTTCACCTTCAAGGACTCAACGAGTATGGACTTTTCCGGACTCGCTCCTGGATGATCAACAATTTTGTGTTGCTGTGCGTGAGTTCCTCCGAAGTCGTCAGCTCCTTCTTGATACTACGTCCGACGCGATGCAACTGTGGCTCAGTGTCAAACATGACTTGGTCCTTTTTGTACGGCGCTACTCCCATGCCTCTCGAAATGAGAGCGATATGAAAATTGCGAATCTACGTGCTCTATTGTCGATGCTCTCTCTTGATGATCCGAAATACCCCGGCTATCTGGCAGATCTCCAAGCTTTGCTTCTTCCTCGCGCATCCGATGCAGCCTGCAGGATGCATTTCTTGCATCTCTCCCCTACAGCTGATTCTCACCATTACTTAACCGCCTTGGAATCTCAACATCGTTCTGCTACATCTTTGCGTCATCTTCGCCTCCAGGATGGTTCCATCACTTCGAACCCATCGAAGCTATGCACTTTCACCAGACAGTATTTCATCGCCAAGTACAGTGCGGTAACGCAGTCTTCATCCTCATTAGCTTCTCCTCTTCTCTCCTCTCTTCCTCAGGTCCCCTCTACTTTATCTACTTCTTTACTCTCTCCTTTCTCTCTTCGCGAACTCCGCGAGGCGTTCGCTACTCTCAATCCTCATGCCGCTCCTGGACCTGACGGCCTTCCTCTGTCCTTTTATCGTGCTTTTCTACCGTGCCTTCTGCTTTTTCTGTCTGCGTGTTTCTCGTCTGCTTTTTCCTCTCCTGCGTTACCGCCCGACTTTACTTTGGCACACATCATCCTCCTTCCTAAGAAGGGTGACCTCTTGGATCTTGGAAACTGGCGCCCTATCTCCATCCTAAACACTGACTATAAGTTCTATACAAAACTCTTATCCCGTCGCCTTAATTCTGTTCTCTCTTTCGTTATTTCTCCTGACCAGACATACACTGTGCCTGGTCGGACTATTTCCACTAACGTTTCTCTTCTCCTTCATCTTCACTTCCTCGCTCGCTCTTTTTCTGAACCTCTTGCCTTTCTCAATCTGGATCAAAAGTCCGCTTTTGATAACGTTTCTCATTTTTATCTCTCTGCTGTCCTTTCACAATTTGGCTTTCCTCCTACCTTTTCTTCCGCACTCTTGGCCCTTTATCAGGGCGCCAGTTTCCATGTTCGAGCGGCCACATTTCTAACCGCTCCAATTCCGTTTAAGCGAGGCATCCGGCAAGGATGTCCGCTCTCCGGCCAGCTATTCGCTCTCGCTTTTGAGCCTTTCCTGTTAGCAGCCCGCAGATCACTCCTGGATGTCCTACCGCCGACAGTGGCTAGTACTCGTCATCATCGAATAATTTTCACCGCCTATGCTGATGATGTGACCTTTTGCATCCGGGATGAATCTCAATTTGATCGCCTGTATTCTGTATATCAACAGTATGTTGCATTATCTGGAGCAGCGCTGAATGCCACTAAAAGTACTGGCTTATGGTGCGGGGCATGGGCTGCCCGCACCGATGCTCCTTGGGGTGCGCAGTGGACAGCCACTACACAGAAGATCCTCGGTGCGTATGTCGGATTGCCCTTGGCTTCTGCATCTGCCACCTGGACTGCTCTTCTTCCCCGGATACAACGGACTGCTGCCTACTGGAGTAAGGCCCGCCCTTTCACGTCGTTCCGTCAACGAGCAGCCGTTGTTCGTCGACAACTTATCTCTCTATGCGAATACTCTTGGATGTCGACGGTTGTGCCCGTGTCACAAATGATGACCATCACTCGCCTCTCAACTTCCGTCATCTGGTCTTCACATCACTGGGTTAAACCTGCCACGCTTCATCTGCCAGCCTCTTTGGGTGGCATCCAGCTTCCTGATCCAGCTGTCCTTTATAAAACACATCGCATTATTCATTTCATTCGCCTTGCCACTTCAAGTGTTCCGTCCCTTACCACTACCTTGAATGTTCTAGCTTCTTCCCGTGACCCATCTTTCACCTTCCTACTGTTTCTGAAGATGGATGCATACTCTCTTCTCCCGTCCCACCTCCCTCCTGTCCTGCGAGAGGGCCTTTCTCTCTTTCGTTCGCTTCCTCTTCTCCGTTCATTTCCTTCTTCAACTCTTGATCTCCTAGATGAACCTCTCTTCTTCTCTTCTCTTATTCACCCTCCTAACCTCCCTTACTTTTACTTTCCTCATTGGATCCGCTCTGGTGTGATAACTGTCCGTTCTCTCGTAACTTCTGATCTAACCTGGAGACCTCTTTCTTCCCTGTTTCTATCTCCAACCATTACTCTTGCTAACGAATATCTTCTTCTTCGCACAGCGCTTTGGAGCCTCTTTCCACTCCTCGCTTCACCTGATGGTCTCTTCTTGGTCCCCTCTGCTCCTCTTTCCCTACCGTTCTTTCTCCTCATTCGTAGCTCCCCGGTTCTAGTTACTTCTCTCTCCTCCTCTTCTCTTTATTGGCTTCTTCTTTCCCCTCCCGCACTTCCACTTTCTGTTCATTCTGCTCCTCCTTCTCTTCTCCCCGCCATCTGGACAGCATCTACCTCTGCCCTTTCCTCCCCTCTTGAACTCAATGTCCATTAGCAATTTCTTCACCTTCGTCTCCCCGCCCCATCAGTACTGTTTCGCATGACCCTTCTCACCTCTCCGCAGTGCTCCTTTTGCCCTGAAGTCAGCGACGTCCAACATCAATACCTATTCTGCCCCGTTCTCCTGCCAGTCCTAAACACAGCATTTCGTCTTGCTGATCGAATTTGTGCTCGATCGTTACCATTTCTTGCATATGCTTGGCTACTCCAAACAAAGCATCCACCTACTCACTTGCCTCCTGTGTGCCGTTATATTTTTCTTCTTGTGAAGTTCACTGTCTATGCTTTCCATCTTCAACAACGCTTCCCTGCTCTTATTCCACCTAATCAGGAGGCAAGTGCTATCATTCGGAGACGCTTCCTAGCACGGTTAACCACTCGCCTCCAAATGGAGCACTCTCGTGCTGCCTCAACAAACACCGATAGCGTTTTTCAATCCACTTGGGCCCAATCGGCTGGGTGGTTCCATATCCACAATTTGCAGTTACATCTCAACCTATAAGTGGGATTTTTGTTGTCGCCCACGTTCACTGTAACAAATCATGTTTTTACGTATTAATTTTGGTGCTTCGCTATTTGTGATTTTTCTGTTTTAATGTGCCATTGAAGATAGCTCACCATGTTTCCCATGTTCTCTTCGATAATGTTGGGTTTTATGTTGTTGAATATAATTCTTCCTTCTGCACAGTTTACTGCCCACGCAATGTCCCCTTCATTATGTTGAATATGTTTTTAAAATATTAGTCACTGTGTGTATAATATAATGTAACAAGATGCCCTTCTGAGTACATTTAGCGTTATTTCCCCTTGTCACTGAATACTTCTGTACATATGTTGTAAATTTTGAATGTAGCATCACTGTTGCATTTCTGTGAATTAGTACCTAATGTTTAATCTTTAGTATGGTAGTAATGCTTAATTGGAATTTGTGCATAGTATAGAATCATGTCTTGCCCTGTCTACAATACTGTAGGTAAACATTTTCGTTTGTATCGCTCGTGCTTTATTGTCTACCTCTCCTTCGCCCTACGTGGCGAAATAATTTTTTATGATTTTAACAATATTTTGTTTTACGTTTCACTGGAACTTTCCAGCTGATGTATATACCGCTGTATTTATTGGCAGAATTCCATTGTCATGTACATAGAAATGTTATTTTACTGAAGAATAAAGGCAATTTTGAAATGTAGTGCGGTGAAGAAAACGGCATGAACTAACGCATCAACCCAATACACGTATGTTTCATCACTCTGACGATTGACGACTTTACCACAGTGATAGACCACGCTTCATTTGATCCTCTCTCACAGTTCTGCAAGTCAAAAAAAAAAAGTATAGAAAAGTGCATCTGGGTACATGTTTGTGCTTTTTATTGTTTAAATAATGTTGCTTTTTGGAAAAAAATATTTATACCTGTACTTTTGGGGTCCATTTCGTTCATGTTCTGCTTTCTTCTGAAGAACGTGTACAGAGCGTACAGTGCAGCAGTACCACCGCACAACGCCGCCATTACCCTAAATGCCACTCTGCCTCCATACTTGCTCATTATAACTCCTCCAATCAAACTTCCAGACCCTTTACCTAAAAATGAAATCATACTTGAATTTACTAATAAAATAGTACATGGACCTTTTCAATTTTAGAAATTTAAAGTAATTGCGTCAATTTTCACCTCGAGAAAAATGGAAAAACTTATGACATAATACTCTATCGATTTAATGGTTACGGGTAATAATCTTCAAACATTCTTCAGGAAGTGACAGCGTATGTGAACGGTAATCGCGCTTTATCTTATCTCACCCCCCCCTTTTTTCTGTTTAAGGTTTTTTTGAACTCCACTTAACCTTGCGTCCTCTTTTTTTGTTTGTATGTGCCTAAGTAGTTCAGTTTTATCGCGGTGAGTCAGGTTTGTCCCATTTCCAGCTTAAAAGTTTAACGAATGCTCACCTCATTCTGAAAAGTGCAGGTCGTTGTTCGCTATAATCGCTTGCCAACGTTTCACACGATCCCACGAGGGGTACAACTCTGCACGTTACGAGGACAGAAACTCTCTATAAAGATAAACAGGTGGTAGTCGGTTGGGGCAAGTTCCGGACTGTATGGGGGATGGAACAAGATCCGGACTGTATGGATGATGGGGCAAGATCTGGACTGTATGGATGATGGAGCAAGTTCCGGACTGTATGGAGGATGGAGCAAGATCCGGACTGTATGTAGGATGGAGCAAGATCCGGAATGTATGGAGGATGGAGCAAGATCCGGACTGTATGGAGGATGGAGCAAGATCCGGACTGTATGGAGGATGGAGCAAGATCCGGACTGTATGGAGGATGGAGCAAGATCCGGACTATATGGAGGATGGACTGTATGGAGGAAAAGCATAATCCAATTTTTGAGTCCAGTACAGCGTGTTTATCACTATCTGCGCTTTGCAGAGAGCAAGGACAGAATGATGAGTTAATGCTTGAAGAACCAGCGATCGTCAGCACAAAAACACAGCTGACAATGATTTTCAGATATCAATATACGAGCTTACATTTTTAGGAACAGTTCGAACATCAATTATTTTGCATCTATTGTTCGGATACCCTGTGTTAGGGAAAAATAATTAATCTAGCTTCCGCTGCGTTAAGCCCAAATCTCCGGGACTGTTGACGTCTGACTTCCAGGGAAACTGCTTTGTCGCTTGAAGAGAACGAAATATAGGATTAACTTTTTTACTGCTCCATTAAAATATTTTACACCATATGTAAAAGATTTAAAAAAAGTTTCCCCTGTCATATTTCTTCTTCTTACATGTGGCTTATCCGAGATTTTTGGAAGGTGCATTAAGGTGACAGGAGAGAGTGATGAGGAGGTAGGAGGAATAATTGTGGTCCCGGTGTTATTGGGAAGATTTGTGTTTCCTTTAGGGGTGTTATTAGTAGGGGTATAAGATCTTCTTTGCAGCAGCTCGGAACGGATGGCTATACCGAAACATAAAAATGAAACAATACCAGTGCCACTTAGCATCCGCGAACAGAAAAATAAGGGTTATAAGAGGCAAGTCACAGATTATTAGTGTTCAGGACGTTTTATGCATTTGAGTGGCAATTTCATGTTCTTTTGAAGAACAGAGGCTATTCCTGGAAATCATTTTATTAACTTACTGTACTTCATTTTTGAACTTCCAGGAATCATTAATTTTTATGTAATCAAGATATCTGTCGGGAGCGCATATGTGTTTGCTGTCTATGAGGAAATATTAAATACTTAAAGCTACAATGATATCATTATAATAGATTCCCGATTATCCGTCGTAAAAAGGCCCTATAGGTAAGAAAATGTCGGATAATGCAAAATGGGTAAAAGAGCAAAACGTAAATTAAATCAAAGGGCAGTGAAATCAGATTCCTCAAGGTTTTATAAAACAACTTTCAAAGTAGTCTGTCTTTGCGAGCGCTTTGTATGTTTTGCGTATTGGGTACTAGTTTGAAACCATCATCATTTGGACACATTAAATAAATGCGCAATTTTGTTATTGACTGCTCTTCTCGGAAAATAGACACGTCCCTCATTATTTTATGTACATTTCGTCTATAGCATTAGCTTTGTTGATTCTTTTATTGAAGTACATGACAGCACACGTTGAAAACAAAAAGGAAAGGAAAACAAAACACAGCAGTTGAACTACATATACAAAAGTTTCAATTATCCTTGATATTCGGTTTCCCTGACGTCATCTAAAGTTTTATCCGTACTTAATGATGAGCCCACAACTCAATAAATCTGTTATTCGACTGTTTCGATCAGTAAATGTGCAATACAATATACGGATATGCTGTTCTTCATGTGTGCGCCAAGATCTTACCGCAGAGAAAGAAACGGAGAACTGCGGTTATCCTTGATTTTGTTTTTTATGGCTACTACTGGGAAATTGGCGGACAAGATTCGGCAAGCCATCAGTTACGTCACGTGGTTACCGGCTGCCATTACCGGCAAACTAACGGACCACATTAGACTATCCATCATTTCTGGCACGTGCTTGCAGGGCCACTGAAGGGCCACTTGTGGCAGCTACTGCCTGTGATGGATAACTGATGGCCCTGTTGTGGCATATGACAACTGATGTGGTGCCAACTGTTGGCCAGCTCTTGGCCTGAACTGCTGGCCCTTCTGTTGGCCCCCGGATATTTTATTGACGATTCGGCAGCGGCAACATAGTGCTCGGCCATTTCTGGCAGTGCTGGCCCAGCAAGACTATTTTTGCTGAGATGGGGTGCTCCAAAAAAAACCTTTTTTTTTCAAAACCGTGCTCTCTGGTCATTTTTCCATTTCTATAGCGTATATGAGATCTCACAAAACATTTGAATGGAATCGGAGCATTTTAAGACTTGCCGCCAGTATGTCACTTATTTCCCAAAATTAGTGACATACGCTAAATTACTGATATATTTTATAATGTAATATATGCACAACTTTCAATCATAGCAGTATCATAAAATTAATTCAACTATTTCATTTGCTTTTTCTTTTGCAGACTCTAATTCGTCTGAGTGCTAACTGCTAACCACCAGAATATATGCAACAATGGCAAATTTAGAAGAAACTTTTAGTCCTAAGCTGCGTTCAGAGATTGAAGTGTGGTTGCTAGGAAAAGTAATAGAAGGATTACCTCCCTCTCGAATACCAACCCAAGGAGATGTTCTGAGATATTGTTTTCCAGCTGAAAGATGGCCCAATAAAGCAGGAAAAGTTCATAAACTTTAATAGTGCAGTAGCTGAAAGAGTTATTCTGGATGTTCAAAAACAGAGAACCACAGCAGGGATTGTAATGCAACGCAAGGATAAAGTGAAGGCCAAAATCCTAGATATGTACAGTTGTAGCCGCCTAGTCCAAAAAAGCAAAGGAAAAAAGTCAAAAGAGGAGAAGGAAAAGTTCTTTCTTGAAGATTTGACTAAGTATTTCTTCATTGCACATCAAAATGCCCAGATTATTATTCAGTCCAACAGGTTTTGTCCACAGAAGCATAAGGATGAAGATGTGCAATTTCTTCAGGCTTTGAAAGATGATAGAAAAGTCTCACTAGGCACAGCAGATATAATTTATGCTAAGAAAGTTGATAACAAATTCTATCGGGAATAGGTTGGAAGTGTCCAGGAAAAAGGCTAAAGAACAGAGGAAGCAAGAACAGGCTGTTACCATTGATCCAGATGATTCAGTATTTGATGATAGAGAAATCCACGTAGCTGCAGTTCAAGGATTGAAGAAAACTGACTTACCAGCCAGTGCTGATGCTAATATGAATTTTGGAGATGACGATGACGATGACGATGATTACGATTCTGACGTTTCCGTCTACTTCAAGTTCGAAGCGTAAAAAGAAAGAAACTGTTACCCTGCAGTTGCCACGGAATCCGTATAAAAGTACCAGGGTATCCCAAATGGCTGATCGTTTGAAACTGTCTGCGGGTCAAAGTACAGCTTTCATGGCTGCTATTGTATCTGAAAGAGGTGGGGATTTACAGCAGATTACATTATCTTTGACAAGTACTAGATCAGCGTGAAAGAATGTTCGACTTGAAGCAGCTCATGAGATTAAAAATATTTTTGTTTCTACAAAATATGTAGTTCTTCATTGGGATGGAAAAATAGTTCCAGGAGATCATGAAATACCTAGTGTTCTTATATCTGGTATGCCAAAGTATGAGTCAGGCAAACTTCTTGGAGCACCTGCAATTCCAGATGGAGCTTGTTTAACCCAGGCTAACACCACTTATGGACTTACATTAGAGTGGAATCTTACACCGAACGTAATTGGATTCAGCTTTGATACTACAACATCCAATTCTGGATGGATGAATGGTACCTGTGTGAAGATTGAGGACTTGTTGGATAAAAAATTGTTTTACTTCGCATGTCGACATCATATATTTGAAAGAATTTTGTGTGTTGTGTGGCATATTTTGTTTGGAGACACGAGCAGTCCAGATACCCTCGAATTTATGGAATTCAAGAATAATTGGAGCGCAATCACTAATCACAAGACAGATTTTAAGATCCTAAACATCCGTAACCGAAAACTGCAGACACGTCGTAGTGATGTTATTGCATTTCTGAATGAGAAACTTACCAATCCTGTATCCAAAAAACAACCTGCCTCGAGACGATTATAGAGCATGTGCCGAGTTGATGCTGATTCTCTTGGGAGAACATCCACCGAGAGGAATACATTGGTTAAGGCCAGGAGCCTTTCACCATGCTAGCTGGATGTCTACTGTCCTCTATTCAGCAAAGATGTATACATTTAGACATCAGCTGAAGTATGATGCCGTCAAAATAAAATTGCTGAAACGCATGTCTCTTCAATGAGCTTTTTTATGTAAAAGCATGGTTGTCAGCTCCTATTGGGGTAGATGCTCCAGTTAACGATCTTCAACTGGGGCATGATCTGAATGATTACCGCGAGGTTGAACCAGACGTTGCTGCTGCTGCTGCTGCTATCATGGCTTTGGACAGAGATTTGACTGAAGAGATAGCTCCATTCTCATTATTTACAAATAGCCTGTCCCAAGCTGAAAAGCTTCAAATTTCTTGTGAACTTAGCAAAGTAAAATAAGATAATCTATTGGAAAGAGGAGTTCCTGTTTTCCCAACACTCAACTCATCTACTAGGTTGGTGTCCCTAATCGGCCTGAACTCGTGGTTCATTTTCCAAGCGCTTGGTTTGAATTCTCATTGGTTAAATAAGCCACCGAGTCAGTGGAGTCTGGATTCTGATTATTTAGAAGCCGAAGCGTTCGTACGTCACGTTAAAGTCGTGAATGATCTGGCAGAAAGATCAGCACATCTGATCCAAGATTTTGCCAGAAGCACCACAAAGGATGAAGAACAACGACAGTTTCTTCTTCAGGTGGTTGAAACTCACCGTCGGAATATCCATGATTTTAAAAGGAAGATTTTGAAAAAGATTTAAGAAGCTTTAGTTTGATTTGTGCTGTATCGATTATTCAATTAATTAAACAATTATAATTTACTAATTTGCATTTTTGTTTCATTTCTACCTATCAAAGCCATTCACGGAGTGCAAACATTTTGGGAAATTAGTGACATATTGGCGGCAAGGCTTAAAATGTTCCGATTCCATTCAAATTTTTTGTGACATCTCATATACGCTATGGAAATGGGAAAAATGGCCAGGGAGCATGGTTTTGAAAAAAAATTATTTTTTTGGAGCACCCTACTAAAGCAATGACTGGACTATGGAAAGTAGTAAAAGAGGAGTGGAATAAAATACCACCACCAATTAAAAAAAAACTCCTTCTTATTTTAGAAATGTAGGTGTAGGCTCATACTCCAGAAAAATGACTATCAGATAGAACATTTAAAAAGAAATAATTTTATTTTAAACATTAATTATATTGTTGCAAAAATCGTTCTAAAACCTGCGTGAACATCCTGTGAATAATAGCTTGATAAAATGAATATACACTATATTGACAAAAGTCACAGGACACCTAGAAGAGAAACACCACATAGTATTTATTTACATACATTAGAACGGTGTCGGTCCACCTTTGGCCTTAATGCATGCACTGATCCTTCGAGACAGGTTTCGATAAGGCTTTAGAACACAGCGATAGGTATGCGTTTCCATTCAGTACATAATGTTGCCGCTAACTGTTGCTTAGTAGTAGGACTCGGTTCCAAACTTCTTATGCGGCGCTCTAATTCATCCCATAGGTGCTCCTTGGGATTAATATCAGGGTTCTGTGTTGAACAGACCGTACACGATATGGAATTATCGTCAAACCACACCGTAACAGTCCTTTCCTTCATGGTTCGGTGCATTATCCTTCTGGTAACCTACAAGGTTGGGTTCCATAGTATTGCCACAGAGTTGGTAGGGCACAATTGTCCAGAATACCGAAGTAGACGTGCTGGACAACAGGTTTGTCCACTATAACTAATGGTCCGGGACGATACCACGAAAAACACCCCGACACCAGTACACTGCCAGCTCCAAACTTGACAGTAGGAACAGAACACTGTGGTAAACAGCGTTCACCCGGCTGCTGCCATACCCACACACGGCCGTCACCGTTTCCATTGATCTAAGTCCACGATAAATGTTATCTTTACACCACACACGGCCGGACCCGTTTCCATGGATCTACGGTCCACGATAAATGTTCTTTACACCACACACGGCAGGACCCGTTTCCATGGATCTACGGTCCACGATAAATGTTTTTTACACCATGCTAAATTGTGAGTAGGATTCGGAGTGGAGATGAAAGGCTTATGAGCAGCCGCCCGACCACGGTAACCCATGGAATGAAGTTCTCTACAAATGGTACTTGTACATACCGAGGTTCCAGCATTTTTACTCACATGTACACTGAGGTCTTGTGCAGTAGTCCGTCGATTAGCTGTAACGACTTTCCTGAGGCTTCGACGTCCTCTATCACTGATTTTCTTTGGTCTGCCGGTAGAATTTGCTGCTTCAGGCACGCCATGTGTCTTTCCCTATATTTAGTACATCCAAAACAGTTGACTTTGGTACGTTTAAACGCCTTTCGGTTTCTCTTATGGACAACCCATTAATATAGCACCCAAAAATCTTTCCTTTCTCAAAGTCAGTTCTCTCCCGCCGCGACATTTTCATTCAACATCACAGTGCGATATGATCGCAGTCAGCTGCAGGCTTATATTTATACCGATTGCAGCGGTACCGCACATCTTAAGACACACAGCGGATCCGTTCATTTGCTTTTGAAGGGGTGTATGGTGACTTTTGGCAGTATAGTCTATTTTTGATATTTTTATAAATCTTCCGTATTGTCCGACGTGTTCTCGATCCGGATCAGATCGGTAAACCGGATTCTACAGTTAACTGATAGTCAAGTTTTTGTGAAACTTAATATGTCCCATTATACCTATTTCCCATTTCTGCGCTTTCAAGTGTCCTGATATAAAATGTAAAGGTCTGCACGAGCTGTAATTTGGAAGGCACCCCCGCGCTCAGATCCAAACTTTTGTGACCCTGCCCGACTCAGACTTTCCAGTTTACAGCTTATCAAGATCCACAATTTCGGTGAACACTCAATTCTCTTAATCTATTTGGGTGTAAAAGAACTGGCCACGAAAAGTTTCAGGGCCGAATAAAAATTGCGTTTTCGACTGCTTCGTGGTCGAAAACGCAATTTTTGTGTCCAGGGGTTGATTATCTGAATCTCATAAAGTTACCGCAATTTCATATTTTCTTAACTGCGATATTTAATGTCATTCTTTATAAAAAAATGTTTATAATTTACAACTCAACAAAAGAATTTCATGGATTAAAAACTACAGTTCAACAAATTCTCTGCAAAAGCAGGAAACATGTCCATTGCTTAGTACCAAAGATATAAAATATAAAGAATTTCTGGTCCGATCTGGAGATTTTCAGCATTTGCAATCACTACATCTCTGCAATTTATTTGAGGACACGTTGAAACGCAGGAAACCTGTCGGGAAGGACAAGGGAGGGGGAAGGGGTAGGACTTAAGACAGAAAAATTTACACTGAAGAGCAATTGAATTAGAGATACCTGTCTAGTAACGTGTAGCACCACCCTTGGCCCTGATGACGGCGGCGATTCGTTTCGGCATGGACTCGATAAGACACCGGAAGCGTTGGAAAGCAATACGGATACACGACCCCTTAACAAGCTCCGACAGTTCACGAAGATTTGATGGAGGGGGCAGAGCCTCGAACATCTCTCTCGATGCCATCCCAGATGTGCTTGATGGGATTGAGGTCAGGTGACCTGGCTGGCCAAGGAAGATAGGTCACGTCGGTGGAGTGTTTATCCAACCATTCGGACACAATTCGGGAGCGATGGCGCGGTGCATTGTCTTGTTGCAGGATGAGGTCCCCAGTGGGATGTTGAAGACGCACAAACGGGAGCAAATGGACGTCCTAAGATATCCCGGTAACGTTGACCTGTGAGGGACGATGTCACACGTACCAAGGGTCCCATTTCAGTCCACCTAAACAGCCACTAGACGAGAATGCCATCCCCACCAGCTTGAAGAGTACCCTGATGGCAAGAAGGATCCATCGCTTCATGTGGTTTGCGCCGTGCTCGTATCCTGCCATCCGCATGTACCAACGTGAATCTCGATTCATCAGTCCAGGCAACATTTTCCCACATGTATTTGGTCCTGAGGCGATGTTCCCGCGCCCATACTAATCTTTGCACCCTGTGATGTGCAGTCAGCAGCGGTACCCTCGTGTGACGATGGTTTCTGTACCCTATAGTGAGGAGATGGTTCTGGATGGTGTGGCGGCTTACACATTTTTGTGCACCAGTGTTAAATTACCGGGTGATTTCTTGCATTGTGGCGAGTCTATCCGTTGTTACAATGCGAGCTAGCCGACGATGACACAGCTCATCCACACGCTGTTGTCCACGGCAGTTGGCCCTTGCAGGGATGGTTTTACCGGATTTGATGTACTCACGGTGCACCCGTGACACAGTGTCTCATGAAAATCCCAGAGCCTGCACGTGTTCCGAGATGTAGTGACCCATTCGTCGGACCCCGACGATTTGCCCACGATCAAATGCACTTAGATTCTTCGTCTTACCCAGACTGTGTCCGACTGTTACTGATTCCCGTCGTATCACTCCTTATATTGTCGGATCGCTGCATACGTCATGTCGTTTCCGTTTAAAGGGCCACCCACAGCGCCACATTTGCGAAAGTCCAGCTGTCTTTAATTCAAATGCTCTTCAGTGTAAAATATAACGAATTTGTATCCTAATCGGGAGATTTTCAGTGTCAACTCAACAAACTCTCCGCGGGTATATGCTGACGCAGGTAACATGTTGGGAGTGGGTTGGGGGGGGGGGAAGGAACAAAAAATGTAAAATATAAGGAATTTGTAGCCCAATCGAGAGAGTTTAAGCGTTTACAAATTACAGCACAGCAAATTCTCTGCGAGCACATGCAAACCCACGAAGACGCCCCAGTGGCGCAGTGGTCTAAGCGATGGCTTCTGATCATTCGTCCGAAAGGGGTCCAGGTTCGAATCCTGGTGAGGCATGGATGTTGTGTTTGTCTTACGGCACTGGCGTTCTCCCTTTACTGGAACCAGTGACCCTAAATTAGGGACGGACGACTGCTTATAGCCCACTGAGTTGCTCACGGTGGTCGTTAAAACTCCAACAAAAAAAAAAACTCAGGAAACCTGTCGGGGAGGGAAGGGGAGGGGAGGGTGGTAATGCCGAAAATATAAAATATAAATATTTTTCTGGAATTTCTGGTCTGATTGGGAGGTTTTCAGCGTTCACAAACTACAACCCAACAAATTATCGGAGGGTGCAAACAAGAACTCTGTTGGGGGGAGGGGCTTAATACAAAAATAAAATGTAAAACATTGGTAGCCCAATCGAGAGATTTTCGAAGTTTACAAATTACAGCTCAACAAATTATCTCCAGGCATGTGCTAGCCCAGAAACCTGTCAGGGTGTTCAACCCATGACAGGTTTTCTTTCCGTGTACGTGTACGTGTAACGTTTTTTGAAAAAACATCTTTTACGCCCGAATACCTGAATACCTAACTCTATTGCATATGTAAATACATTTGCTCTTCCACACCTAAGTATGGACAAGATACCGCCCCTGTTGCCCAGTGATCTGAGATTCTGACCGTTCCACCACGATTGTTTCGAGTTCGAATCCCGGTGAGGCATGGATGCTGTGCATGTCTTACGTTACTGGCTCTCTCACTTACCTAGAACAAATTAGGAACGGGCGACGCCTTATAGCCCATTGAGTTGCTCCCAGTGCTTGTTTAACCCCCAAACAAACAAACAAATCAAACAGAAGACAAGGTAGCTACGATCGCCAAATAAGTAAACGAATACTTCGAATATTCTCTTCGTCTTTGGGGCAACGACTCCTGCTGGACGCTCGGTTATTTTGTTTCGTGAATCTGAAAAATCTGTTTATGCAAGCATTTCTCGGGGGAGAAAACGTCCTGTGTTTTGGTCACTAACTCTGCGTATAAAAACATCGCTTGGGAACGATGGTCAGGTGTTACTATATTCAAAGACATTGACTATTGTAACAAATCCGCATGAAATTATGGCATTTTACATGATATTTTTACAGGAGTCAAGCTGAGAAGGCTGCAGCAGTTCTAGGTATGAATGGTCATAAATGGATTTCCTTTCCAAGTCCAGTGTAACGTCGTTTATACGTTTTTCAAGAGAACAAAGTGAAAATCACTTATAATTAAAAAAAAGTATAAGTAAAGCAGGGAAAAGGCAATACAGAATTTTTGGATCGGCGACATTTTACGCATAAATGAGAAACGTATTAGGTGCGCAACTTAATTCTCGGCCACAAGCACGACACGTTCACAGCAAATTATAGCAAATCGAATACGTACCTAATCAGGTAAATAATCCCCGTCGAGTTGGATAGATTTGAGCCATGAGTCAGGGAGCTGGCTAATGCCACTGCGGAAAAAAGAGGGCTGTTTTGAGTTGATAAAGTCATCAATACTTTTGTGGACCTCCTCGACAGAAGTGAAGTGCATATCACCCAGGCGATGTTGAAGGGAGCGAAGCAAGTCATAATCCGACGGGGCGAAGTCTGGAGAATACGCCGGGTGGGACAAAATCTCCCATCCCAGGTTGGTGGTCGTGTTTAAAGACGTTTTCGCGGTGTGAGGACGCGCGTTATCCTGAAGCGATAGGACCGACCTTCTGCCCTTGCCGGTGTATGGCCTTTTCGCCTCCATTGCGTCACTCACACGAATGAGTTGCTGACAATAACGCTCAGCATTGACCATTTCACCAGGTTTGAGCAACGCATAGTGTACGACACCGCGCTGATCCCACCATATGCACAGCAACAACTTCCTGGCATGGATATTCGGTTTGGCGGTACTGGTGGTAGGCTGACCTGGATAAATCCACGATTTTGCGCTGCTTAGGATTATCGTAAAGGATCCACTTCTATTCACAGGCCAAAATCTTGTGGAGGAAATCCTTCTTCATGAATATGGAGAGCAAGAACACAGCAACATCGTAGCGCCCAAACTTGCTAGCAGCTGTGAGTTGGTGGGGCACCCAGCGGCCCCCATTGTGAATCCGTCCAAGCTTCTGCAGGCGCTTTGCAATGGCTTGCAGTGTTACTCCGAGTTCCTGGGCGAGCTCTGACTGTCTGCGACAGGGATTCCCGTCTAACAGTTGTTCCAGTTTTTCATCGTCAACTTTCTGTAGCTGTCCCGGACGTTCTGCGTCACGGAGATCGATATTTCCCTGCTTAAACCGCTGGAACCACTTCTTACACGTAATGTAGGACACAGCAACCTCACACAAAGCAGCACAGATCATTTGCTGAGCTTCCGCTGCACTTTTTTCAGCTGAAACGCGAACAGGGGGCAGTGCTTCAAATGTTACTTCTCGAACGACATTGCTTTCACCGTCAACTTTCATCCCTTCTGTCACTACAGCTGTGAGCGGTTACGGTTGCCTACAAAGCTGTTGTATGGCGTTACAAGCAGCCATTATCGCACACAGCTATTTGCATTTGCTGACGTTCTATGATCGCTTGCGGTTAGGGGCCGGGAATTAAGTTGCACACCTAATATGAACATGGTTCTGCTGTATAAATTTAAAAAAATTCCACAAAATCATGAAGTAACTGCATCGGGTGTTAAAATTGCGTGTGACCGGTGGCAACTAAAATCTCCGATCGCTGTCGCGGTTGTAATGTTAAAGAAAATTAAATCCAGCGGAGTTTTATTTCAACCTTGAAAGAAATAAATCGGTCCATTTTCAACTTTTATCTTACAGCCTTTTCCATTCCAGCTGCAATTGTTCAACGTATCTGATGGATAATGTCTTTCCTTTCACTCAGTGATCTCCTCTATCTGAGTTAGTGAATCAGCTTTCGTTTTATGAGTCGTAATGGTTTTCTCTAATCCGAAAGAAAAATGGCCGGTATCTTCCAGTACAGGCCCGGCGCGAGCACGTAAATTTTCATTGAACTAACGGGGAAAAAAGCTTACATAAATATATTTGATGAGTAAATTGTAAAGACCAAGTACTTACCAATGCCAAAATGAATTCCTCCAGCCGCGGCAGTGACTGTAGCTGTCAGTCCAGGTGGAGCGAGGAAGTAGCTGTGCGTGATCACAGACACCCAGAGCAGATGGTAAGTGAAAATCCCAAGAATTTCATAAGCAAGTGCCCACCAAGGATTAATTAGAAATGAATAGCCCATGCACCAGATGGCGTATCCTACCAGTGATAACAAAAGTATATTGGAACTGCCAATTTTCTCCACAAACCACTTGGATGTGAAAAGAAACGGCAATCCTACCAGATTACCGACAGATGATACCAACCCCATTAAAATACTGGGGGCGCCTAGATCCTCTAAGTACCAACTAGAAAATACTCTTGTGAAGCCCCACGCAGTGCCGATTACGCAGACTGTGAGCATAAATACGACGATATCTACATTTCTTAGAAGTTTTAGGAACTTTTTCAGCATGTCTTTGGCAGGAGGCTCAATCATAACCTCAAGTTTCCACACAGCAACTAGTGTAATCAGTACCATTATGTCATATATATAAAACGGCACATCGTACCGCTGTGGTTCACCTGGTTGACTAACTGAAGAAATTATATATCCAGACACAGTTGATGCTATCATTGCACCTGTGATGGACCAAATGCGCTGCCGACCGTAATCTGACTTATAGGTCTCTGTCATTGACATTGCTGTGACATCGAAGATTCTAAACACGCAGGATAGAAACGAATTATACATAAGCAAGAACATCAAAGAGAGAATGAAAACTAGAGAGGTCTTTTCTTGAGGATGGCAAGTAGATTCCCTTTTATGTGTGCTTATATTTGTTTCACAAGTTGAGCTGCAATTTCTAGCGAAGTGTCTATCACACCAAGTGAGATTGACGTCAGTGTGTTCTGTACTGGTGCATGTAGATTCTGTTTCGTCATCAAAGTTTAATTTTGGGAAAGAAATATTACTTAAAATTCCATTTTTCAATAATACGTGGCAAGATGATACATAGTCCTGAAAACATGAATCACTTATATTGAAGGATGATTCTCGAGAGCAATAGAATATGCATGTGATTGCACTCGACTCATTTTCTCGAATACTGCACAGCTCCTTCAGAAACATGTTGTTGGACGTCTGCTCGTGGCAGTTGACTGTCGTTGTCACGTTGCAGGAGCTCATTCTCGATTTTGGAATGAGCAGCATACCGTTAGCGGCTAAAAGACTGAGAAACACGTTTGCTAGGAGAACAGGTTTAGACCTTCCAGTCTTATCACTAACGGCACCAGCCACTGTTGGTGCGAGAAGTTGAACGAACGGCAAAACCGTAAAAATTATTGTGAGCTCCTTCAGATGCAATCCAAGTTGTTTCAGGTAGAGTACCATAAAAGGCGACAAAGATGCAGCACCTGTAATGAAAAAGAATATAATTGAAAATTCCTCAGGTACTTTTTGCGGTTTTTATTGGGTTGTCGGAAAAGTCATGACGTATTTTAGCCGTGTTTTGCAAAAGTCATTTATTGATAGAAAGAACAAAGATCAATCAATGATATAATGCCCGTTTTGTTCGATAACATTTTGCTATCTTTTAGTGAGCTGCAGAATGCCTCGTTCATAGAAGGACCTGTCTTTCGTGGCGAAAAACTGTACAAGGTGCTGATTTAAAGCCTCATCTGAATTGACCGTTATACCACGCAAGGACTGTTGAAGAGAGTGAAATAAGTGGAAGTCTGACAGCGCAAGATCAGGCGAGTATGCTGGGTGTGGCAACACATCCCACCCAAGCTCCAATAATTTTTGGCGGGTGATCAAACTTGTGTGTGATCTCGCGTTGTCGTGATGGAACACACCTTTGCGATGAACGAGCTCTAGACGCTTCTGGATGATGGATTCGTTCAAACTGTCCAATTGCCGACAGTACACATTCGAATTTATTGTTTGGTTCCGTGTTAGGAGCTCGAAAAACACAACACCTTTGAAATCCCACCACACTGAGACCAGAACTTTCCGCTGATAAATGTCTGCTTTGGATGTCGTTTGAGACGAAGCAGCACGTCGGGACCAAGACTGTTTGAGCAGCATATTGTTGTACACAGTCCACTTTTCATCACCAGTTATCAGTCGCTTCATAAAAGGATCGTTTTCCTCACGTTTAATGAGCATATCGCAGATGTTTATACGCGCCGTCAATTGAGCTTCTTTGAGTTCATGAGGAACCCACACATTGAGATTGCTTACGTATCCCAGCTTCTTCAGGTGGTCATGAACGCTTAAATAATGGATGTGCAATGTGTCTGCAATTTCTTGTGTCGTGTAACATGGGTTTGACTCGATCAATGCCTTGATTTGGTCGTCATCGACATCGGTTGGTTTTCCGGACCGAGTAGCATCGTTGAGGTAAAAATCACCAACACGGAATTTTGCGAACCACCGCTTGCACTGACGTTCTTGTAGAGCATTATCACTGTACACTTCACGCAACTTTTCACAAACTTGACGCGCGTTCTTCCCTTTTCGGAAGTAAAACAGTAAAATATGACGAAAATGCACAGCTTTGTCTTCCATCTTCAACTTGATGTCAAATCTCCGCAAATAAACTCGCTCACTATTCCTTTTAGACTTTAGCTAGAACTGGCACCTGTCGAATGCCATAGCGATAACAGAGCTGCGCATGCCTCTAGTACTTCCAAAACCGCCCAACAGCCATAGGGTGCCAAAATACGTCATGACCTTTCCTACAACCCAATATATACTTCTCTTAAAAGTTAGGATATATTAATCATCTGTACAGTAGTCAAAAGTGAAGACATTTGTGTATCCCCCTATTAAGGATACACAAATATTATTTACGATATACCAGATGTACAAAACTGTAATTCATCGTTGTTGTAGAAGTTAAAAACTGCGTGGTCTATTGTCTGGTAGAATTTAAGAATTCCGGGACTTTACGATTGTGCGTTATCAGAAGTTAAGGACTGTGAGAGATTCAGCATGGCAAATATAAGGTACTCTGGTATTTTATTGATGCATAGTTTCGTAGAAGTATATAATTGTCGTATTTTACTGCGAGAACGTAAAATAAAAATGTGTGTCATACTGCGATGCAGAAAGTAAAAAGTATATTACAGTAGATTTAGGTACATGATAGAAATATCGAATATTTCTGTCATAACAATAAGAACCCTGAGGGGGATTACATTGCAAAAGTCAAGAACTGGGGTAATTTCCTGCATAAAATTTTGGTAGGAGATCCGACTTGATATACACTGACGGAAAAAAAAAATCCCAACACCACGAAAAAATAGTTGTAGAGGAATGAAATGGCGGCAATACATTTGTATAGGTAACATATTTAATCGATTAAGGTTTCAAGATCACAGCTTAACGTAAGCGCGAGAAGAGCCATTTTAAATGTGAAATGCTGGTACATTAATAACCGGTGTAACCGCCAGAATGTTGAATGCAAGCACGCAAACGTTCATGCATTGTGTCGTACAGGTGCTGGATGTCAGTTTGTGGGATGGAGTTCCATGCCTGTTGCACTTGGTCGGTCAATACAGGGACGGTTAATGCTGGTTGGGGGTGACGCTGGAGTTGTCGTCCAATGATGTCTCATACGTGCTCGATTGGTGAAAAATCTGGTGATCTAGCAGGCCACGGTAACATGTCGACACTCTGTACAGCATGTTGGATTACAACAGCGGTATGCGAGCACGTATGAGACATCATTGGACGACAACTCCAGCGTCACCCCCAACCAGCATTAACCGTCCCTATATAGCGTTATCCTGTTGGAAAATACTTCCCTGGAATGCTGTTCATGAATGGCAGCACAAGAGGTTTAATCACCAGACCGACGTACAACTGTGCCGTCAATGTGCGTGGGATAACCACGAGAGTGCTCCTGCTGTCATAGGAAATTGCTCCCCAGGCCATAACTCCAGGTGTAGGTCCAGTGTGTCTCGGCCGCAGACAGGTTGGTTGCAGGCGCTCACCTGACCTCTTTCTAACCAACACACGGCCATCACTGGCACCCAGGCAGAACCGGCTTTCATCAGAAAACACAACAGATCTCCACTCCGTCCTCCAATGAGCTCTAGCTTGACACCACTGACATCACAAACGGCAGTGGTTTGGAGTAAGTGGAATGCACGCTACAGGGCGTCTGGCTCGGAGCTGTCCTTCAAGCAACCGATTTGTAACAGTTCGTTGTGTCACTGTGGTGGCAACTGCAGCTCAAATTGCTGCCGCAGACGCAGTACGATGCGCCACGGCCATACGCCATACACGGCGGTCTTCCCTCTCAGTAGTGCCACGTGGCCGGCCGGAACCCGGTCTTCTTGAGGCAGTACCTTCCCTTGACCACCGCTGCCAACAATCATGCACAGTGGCTACATTCCTGCCAAGTCGTTCTGCAATATTGCGGAAAGAAAATCCACCTTCTCGTAGCCCTATTACACGACCTCGTTCAAACTCCGTGAGCTGTTGATAATGGCTTCTTCGTCTTCTTAAAGGCATTCTTGACTAACATCAACACCCTACGTGGAATCTCAACGATAACTAACGCTCACGAACGTTACAGCGCGCATTTACAGCAAACCTGCTTTGCATGTTCTGAGGGGCGCTACTAGCGCCACACGTATGCTCCGAGCGCGAAATTTGCATAGACGTCATCTTACAGATGTACTCTCACCGCCTACCAACTGTCGTTTATCTAACACAACCCCTTCTTGGTGTTGGGATTTTTTTCCATCAGTGTGTATTACTGCCAGAAGTTAAGAACTGTACAGGGTGCTACGTGGCAGAGTTCAAGAACTATGGTCTTTTTCTGCAATATATCTCAGTTGTATAATTGTCGCACATACATACATATTTACAATGAAGTGTCAAAAGTCATGGGGTAGGAGAATGCAAATCTTTAACTGGCGTTGCCGTGATATAAAGGTTTCGACGCACGCCAAGATTTTTATCAGTTGCCAGGTGTAATCTCGCAAGTCAGGTTGAACAACCACCAGTAGGATTATGGCAGGCCGACGTGAAATATCGAGTTTAAAAGAGGCATAGTAGTAAGAGCCAGACGGATGGCACATTTAGTTTCCGAAGTTGTGCAAACCTTCAACATTCCTTGATCCACGATGACACGTGTGTACCGAGAATACCTCATAGAAGGCATTACCACCCACCGTGAACAGCGCAGTGGCCGACTACGGGTGCTGAATGAACGTGACCCGCGGCGTCTTACCAGGATTGTGCATGCTAACAAACAAGCGACACCAGCTCAAATAACATCTACATTCAATACAGGAGGTACCAGATACATATCTATTAGGTCAGGGCAGCGTAATTTAGCGTCAATGGCGTATGGGAGAAGAAGATCTATCAGAGCGCCGTTGTTAACATCACGACTTCAGACACAATGCCTCTCCTGGGCTCGAGAACACGGTAATTGAACCCCGGAAGACTGGCAGTATGTGGCGTGGTACGATGAGTCACGCTACCAGTTGTTACAAGCTGATGGTAGGGTTCGGGTGTGGCGCAGACCCCATGAGGCCATGGACCGAAGCTGTCAACAAAGCATTGTGTGAACACGGTAATTGGACTCTGAAAGACTGGCAACATGTGGCGTGGTCCGATGAGTCACGCTACCAGTTGTTACGAGCTGATGGAAGGGTTCGGGTGTGGCGCAGATCTCATGAGGCCATGGATCGAAGCTGTCAACAAGGCTTTGTGTGAACACGGTAATTGGACCTTGGAAGACTGGCAACATGTGGCGTGGTCCGATGAGTCACGCTACCAGTTGTTACGAGCTGATGGAAGGGTTCGGGTGTGGCGCAGACCTCATGAGGCCATGGACCGAAGCTGTCAACAAGGCTTTGTGTGAACACGGTAATTGGACCCTGAAAGACTGGCAACATGTGGCGTGGTCCGATGAGTCACGCTACCAGTTGTTACGAGGTGATGGAAGGGTTCGGGTGTGGCGCAGACCTCATGAGGCCATGGACCGAAGCTGTCAACAAGGCTTTGTGTGAACACGGTAATTGGACCCTGAAAGACTGGCAACATGTAGCGTGGTCCGATGAGTCACGCTTCCAGTTGTTACGAGCTGATGGTAGGGTTCGGGTGTGGCGCAGACCCCATGAGCCCATGAACCCAAGCTGTCAACAAGGCACTATGTAAGGTGGTGGTGGTTCTATACATGTGTGCGGTGTCTCTACGTGGCACGGTTTAGGTCCTACAGTCCTCGTAAACACGTCATTAACTGGTAATTGCTTTGTTGCTCGGCTGGGTTACATTTGCAGCCCTTTATGGATTTCATGTACCACAACAACGATAGGATTTTCCATGCGGATAACTTGGGGCTGATGCACTATGTCATCAGCCCCAAGTTGTCCAACATTGGTTCGAGGAGCATTATGGACAGTTCCGACGAATGATGTGGCCACCACGTTCGCCCGACATGAACCCAATAGAGCACTTACTGGACTTGGTGGAAAGGTCCATTTGCACCCAAGATCCTGCACTTAAAAATACCAGGGAACTGTGGGCTGCTGTTCAGACGGTATGGCTCAACATCTCTCCAGAAGTCTTCCGGGCACTTGTGGAATCTATATCACGTCGAGTTGCTGAACTAATAAGGGCTACAGGAGGTTGTACAGGGTACTATGTACGTATTTCATGATCTTTGGCACTTCAGTGTATTTTCCTTAGATTAGGAACTGCGTTACATACTTCTTAGCAAAAGTCAATAACTGTGGTAATTCACTGCAACACATGTTGGTAATTCAGAGCTGTATGTTACTGCCAGAAGTTAAGAACTACATGGTAGAAGTTAAAAACTACGGTGTTTTACTGCAGTATATGTTGGTAGAATCCAGAAATGTATATCCTGCCAGAAGTCAAGAACTGTGTGGGACATACTGCGTGGCAGAATTGTGTGGGAGACTGCGTTGCACAGTCCTGTATTGGATGACGTGTAAGATGCTGTGTGGCATAATTCGAGAACTGTGGTAATTTACTGCAGCATACGTGGCAAGATATCCAAATATTACTGTTGTTTCTGCCAGAAGTTCAGAACTGTGTTGGATACTGCGTCGCAAAAATCAAGAACTGCCGTATTTTACGGCAGTATATGTTGGCAGAGGCGAGAATTGTCATATATTGCTGCCAGAAGTTAAGTGTTTGTGTTTATAATGTTTCTGATATGCTTTGTCATGTTTCATATATCCCATCTCTTTGCGCGGTGTCTGTGGGATCCACACTCTCCCATCTGCGTGAACTAACTGTATACGAGACTCATACGACTGGAAGACAGTTTCGAATCATCCAAGGTCTAGTGTCGATGTTCTTTCGTCCAGTTGATGTGTACAGTCCGGTGAAGTGACGTTAGCAATGGAATTCTAGTGTATCGGAGGCTTCCATAATCTATTGCGGCTAAAGAATTCCAGATGGTCTTGGTGAGGGTGTTTCTGGCACTTCCTTCGTTGAAGCCGGAGGTGATTTGTACCATTGTTGCTCTCCTGTTGGTTGCAACTATGATAGGCAGATGTCGACGGCCACGTTCATCCTCCATCTTTGTCCACCTACAGCGCAGTACACAATGCGATGGTATTCCAAGAAAAAGGCACAGCCCCAATACACTCTTGATACTGTCAAACAGGGATACTGGAATTCCTGTACCACTTCGTGAGCCACGCAACTGGCACTCGCTATCCCCCCTCTTTCAAACTCTGCTAACTGACCTTGTTTATTGACACTGACATCGAATAACCATCTCCGTGAATGCAGTTATTGCCTGATACCTATATGCCTGTGGTTTCCGTTGGCATGAAGATTGATAAAAACATTGCATTGCCCAGCAGACAGGAATTCTCTGATTTCTGTCGCCTCAATGTATAAAGTATTTTATCTAGCATTTCTAATGAAGTAAAATATTGCTAGTTTTCTTTTTATTTTGAGCTGTAAAGTAATTCAAAGTTTTAAGCAAATCAAAACAACTGCTGCTTATTCAAAGTTAATACTGCAGTTTGAGTCAATCTACTTAGCACACCGAACGCTAATGAGAAGCTTCCTGTGGCTGAGTACATACATGCATTCACTAAGTGTCCGCGTGAAGTACAGTCAGATGTTATGACTAGTAAAACGAACCTTCACATAAGGTGTACTACTGTTTGTAAAAGTTCTTACACCATGAAGGACGGTCGGTATTAGCTTGAAACTTATAGGATATGTACAACAGGTTGGGACATGCAAATTATTAAAATGCCAGTGAAAATGCGCATGAAGTGCCTGGTCATCGGTATGAAAATCTTTCTCAAACAATATTCTGCAAGCAGTGGAAGAGCTGACATTGAGTCGAAAGTGTATTTCTTGTGTCGCACTGTGTTCCGTCGCCAAAACAGGTTGCATTCTGAACACCTGACGGACTTTGAGGGAGGAAGGATTGTTCGGATGAGAGAAGCTGGACTTTCCTAACCATTTCTACCGCGAAATTTTCACTAGTAAGAGACGAAACGCCAGAAAAGTTATGCGTCATCTAAATATCAGTAGTAAGAGACGAAACGCTAGTAAAGTTATGCATCATCTAAATATCAGTAGTAAGAGACGAAACGCCAGTAAAGTTATGCGTCATCTAAATATCACTAGTAAGAGACGAAACGCCAGTAAAGTTATGCGTCATCTAAATATCACTAGTAAGAGACGAAACGCCAGTGAAGTTATGCGAACGTGCGTCCGAGCATCATCTGTCCACTGACTTGTGAGTGGACAGATCGGAAGCACAGAAATCCGGGAAATGAGCCATAAAATCGTAGGGACACGTGGAGCACTGTCATATGTCACCATACCTCATCGCGGACTAGAACCAGTACCCAGCTCTGACGAACGGTGAGAAACTAGTGCTGACACCACTGCGCCATTGAGGGCACCGCCACCAGAAATAACACTTGCTCGTCTCGAAGCCAGACAAAATTTCTGATGATTTGACAGTCTCTGACTATTCGGACACTGGGACTGCCAGAGAGCTTTTAAGTTTAAGTGACGTAGTGTTGTCGTAATGCTTCAAGGTCGCTCACGCTTTCCGATAGCTTAAAAATATCACACGGAGACAGTGGACACAGCTCCTGGTAAATGGACATATTGTAGAAGTACATCTGAGATCTTAGGTGTGCCAGCACAACGGATATGAGATACACTATCTACCAACAAGTAATTGGACACCTGTGATAGCAAAGAAAAACGAAGTTTATTCACCTTCAATAGTTGGTGGAGCCTCTACAAGCGGCGATTACAGCTGCGACCCTCCGGGGCATACTCTCAACCAGGCGTTGTACGACGGCTAGCGGTATTTTCTTCCACTCGGCTTGGAGAAGACAGGTCAGTCCCTTCACCTATTCCGGACGGTGGGGCACCCCTTAACTCGACGCTCCAAATCGTCCCAGAGGTGCTCGATAGGATGAAGTCCGGGCTCTGCGCAGGCCAGTCCATTCGATTAACCCCATTGTCACCATACCAAGCCATGGTGGACTTCGCAACTTGAGAGGTGGCATTGTCATCCTGAAAGTAACATGGGTCCATCCCGAAAAACTGCCACAACGTAGGAAGCACATGGTCATCCAAAAATGGCGCAGTAGGTCTCGGCGTTGAGTCGACCAGTAATTGCGACCAAGGGTCCCGTGCCATACCAGGAGAAACACCCCCATAGCATAATTCCACGGCCGCCGAACTTCACAGTTGGCACAATACATTCCGGCAGGAGGCGTTCTCCAGGCAGACGCCAAACCCAGACCCTGCCATCCAAACGGTAGATGATGAATCTTGATTCGTCGCTCCAGAGAACCTGTTTCCACTGTTCAACGGTCAACTGTCGACGTTCTTTGCACCACGTTAGCCGAGCAGCGCTATTGGACTTAGTGATCAAAGGCTTGTGGGCAGCCGCACATCCATGATAACCGAACAGATGGGCTTCCTTACGGATAGTATTCATCAAAAGAATACTACCGGATGCCTGTTGAAACTCCTCGCGGATGTGGCCCATCGATTTGGTGCGGTTCTTCCGAATTTCTGTGGCCAGCACCCGTCGGTTTCTAACTCCCAGTTTTGTGGGTCTGCCGGGTCGGTGCACATTCCGACAGTCACCTCTCATCTTCCACTTGCCAATCACGTAGGCCAGTGTCGATTTTGGGTACTTCAACTCCCTGGATATGTCACGTATGGATCAGCCATTTCTGTGATACCCGACGATTACACCTTTCTTGAAATCAGAGAGCTCCGAACTGCGTGGCATCTTGCATGCGACTGGTTGCGTTGTTGTTTCCCACACGATATTTAACGGCGGCGGCCGTAACGTGTATCAGGACCGCAGATATCGTTGATTGCAGGGGTGCCTAATTACTTGTTGGTAGATAGTGTATTTGGTTCAAACCTAAAGACGTACTACGAAAGACAGAAAGTATCGTTACAAACGGTAACAAAACACAAGCTCCAAACTTATCTTCCAGATTCTAACGACCATTTTCCCATAAACATCGAGGCACAGGTTTGAACGTATTTCATGGTGTGGAAAACATCACTGCTGGACACTGATCAGTGGCGAATTGTGTATTTTGTTCGCGGATAAGTCTGCGCATTGTGGGAAGACAACGATTTTAACGATGCGTCTACGAAGGAAGGAAACAAAATATCTCTCGCTACATCCTACTGAATGTGATAAATAAGGCTGTTTGGGCCGCCCCGGTGGCGCAGTGGTCTAAGGCGTTGGCCTCTGATCATTCGTCCGAAGGGGTCCGGGTTCGAATCCCGGTGAGGCATGGATGTTGTGTTTGTCTTACGGCACTGGCTCTCTCCCTTCCCTGGAACCAGTGACCCTAAATTAGGGACGTGGTCGTTAAACCTTCAATCCAAAAAAAAAAAAAAAAAAAAAAAAAAAAAAAAAAAAGGCTGTTTGGTAGTGCGGGATAGCATGTGAAAAAATAGGAGGGTACCTGTTCGACGTTGCATCTGTCACTTCTCAGAGTTACCATTAAGGTTTTTTCGAAACGTATGTTTGTTTCCACAGTGATGCTTTCGTTCAATACATGACATTGTTCGACCACGAAGAGCAGTTATAACGTAGAAATCTTTTCGTACTTCTACGTTATTTTAAAAACATAACGTTAAGATGAAATAGTTCATAAATTAAACCTTAACGGCCAGACGAATCATGTAAACAGCAGAAGTCAAACTTACGGAAAAGATGCTTTATTCAGGATGTAGCATTTTCATAACAAAACGATATCAACATTTAAACACACCCCACAGCTCCACACAACTCTTAACACAACGCTCTCCTTACAACGCTCTCTTTCGAAGCTTAATAAGCAACAGTGTAGTCGTCGTTTTTATCTCTCGTTCTTATCTTGTATCAGGCATACGTCACGTGCATTCAACCTCAATTATGTTGCCAAACGTATTCGTTTGAGAGAAAAGTTATAACGTTAAGAGTGAAATATAACTGAGAATAAACTCAAGATTTACATAGGGAAAGAAACTAAAAAGGAAAGTTAATTTAGAATATACGTCACACAGTCCTTGTTGAAGAACACCCAGAAAGGTAATATAGTGTTCGCAAGGACCCGCCATCTTATTCACCGAATCTACGCCCGATAGAACATGTGTAATGCACCCTAGTGTGCAGACTAAATCGGTTTCCGGTGCTTTCAACAGACAGGTGGAACTTTGCAGATAAATTGATTTTTGGCATAGGACAAATGCAGAGTTACACTTCTTGCATTTAGGCAAAAGCTAATCATGCTCCATAATTGGACTCGCTTATAGCATTCATACACATTTATGTGGTATCTTTATGATTCATATTGTCCCTGTGCTTTGACATTTTCACCAGAAACTCTTTTTTTTATTTATGTTTGACGCTTTAACGACCACCATAAGCAAGTCGATGGGCTATAAGCAGTCACTCTTCGTTAATTTAGGGTAATTTGTTCCAGGGAATGGAGAGAGCCAGTGCCACAAAGCAAACACAACAGCTATGCCTCACTGGTATTCGAACCCGGACCTATCTCGGACGAATGATCAGGAGCCATAACTTAAACGACTGCGCCTTATTTCTCTTCAGTTTTAATGTGAAATAATTTCCGTAATTGTTAGGTTGCGTTCACCTGTGTTGATTGCAGGTGAACAAGACCTTAGCTGGATCGGAAGTGCTTCTGTGTTTCTAAAATTTCTTAACTAATGTGCTCTTTCTGCAACCTATGTCTATTTGTTAGCCGTGTATTGTATTAATTCTATTTATGGAAAATAACTTTGTAATACTTGAGTGATCAAAAAAGACAAATGGCATCACAATGGCAAATAAGTTCCTTGGATGAGTTTATACGAAATTCTATTTCGGTTTTCAGAAGCCGTGTAACTTTACGAGTGGGTTATTTAATAAGAAATTACGGCGCCTTTCTCGATTTATTCTTCAGCTTTCATGCAGTACTGTAAGAATGAGCGCTTAAGACACTAGACATTTATTGTACATCATGATGTAGTGTTTAGCATTTTAAATTTAAAATTCTAAAAAATGTTCAATCAATAAATATTTACATTTTTTTCATATATACATTATCTATTTGTGGTTCACTACAATATTCCAAATGGGAGGCATATGTGTAAAATGAGGAATTAAACAAATAAACAAAGATCTTTAAATTTATATGTTTCCTTAGTGGACGCAAATAAATATAAAAATTTGTGGGCGGATCAACTCCGGTTGTCTGGAAACAGTTATCTTACATCAACATTTGCACTAAAAACGTTTGTCTAACATCGCAGCGTATTTCATAAGAGGTAGATATGGAACATTTCACGAGAAAACATCGTTTAGTTTACCGAAAAAAATCCTTTACAATATCTATTCTGAAAAAATATCACTGCATAGTGTTATTACCTGCGAACCAGCAGAAGAGGGAAATTTTCAAAGGGATTAGCGGCTTGTTGATTTGTATCTTTGGAAATGTGCATGTCTTGCTAGGGGAGCTGATGACCTGAAAAATTACAAATTAGAAATTAAATTCAGGGGTTGATGATTGTATGAAATTCTTTTTTTGAACGAAAGCACTAAGAATCATGAACATGAATTATTTTAGATAGACAGAAATATAAGGCAATGTCATAAATATATAATTGCTACTTCATTTAATGTGTGTAAAATCAGCAGAGGTTTGCAACTCCTTAATACAGTTAAAATCTCGCGGCTCCTAGCTTAGTAAGTTCACAAATACGGTTTTCGATACGCTTAGTGTACTTTTTTACGCTTTCCAACCGTAGGTAGAAGAAGCTGATATGCTCTAGCTTTGTCTGTCTGTCTGCACGATAATTCGCGTAAAAATGGTTCGATTTCAAGGAAATTTTAGTATGTGGTAGAAAACAACTTGGGGACGAACTCTATTGAACAAAACTTTATCATGTTGTTCCGGAGATATACTGAACCGGTTCTGCCCAATATAATCGAAATGGAGTCAAAGGTTAGGACACAAGAGCGAGATATATTGCACAGCCATTATCCTCATAACTGGAATAAAAATGCTTGTATTGAGACAAAACGTTAGTATGTCTTTCCGGAGGTATACTGAACCGGTTCTGTTGAATATCATTGAAAAGGAGTCAAAGGTCAGGGCACAGGAGCGAGATTTATTCCAGAGCCATTATCCTCATAACTTGAGTAATGATTCCTGGTATGTTGGAAAGCATATCATAATTAGTGCATTGCATGATTTTACTAACTTTTTTTTATTAATTGAAGGTTTAACGACCACCGTGAGCAACTCAATGGGCTGTAAGAAGTCGCCGGACCCTAATTTAGAGCCACCGATTCCAGGGAAGAGAGAGAATCAGTGCCACAGACAAACACAACATCCATGCTTCACCGGGATTCGAACCCGGACCCCTTCACGGACGAATGGTCATAAGCCGGCGCTTAGACCACTGCGCCAGCGGATCGGTTTACTGTACTTTAATTAAATAGTTCATAATGAATTTCAGACGTGTAATCTGCACGAATTGAATAATCCCCAAGTATTATCAATCCACTGAAGAAATTAGATTTTCCTAAATTTGTTCCACATGTATCTGTCTTGCGTAGTTCTCTTCCACATCACTCCGCATGCTTTCGAATTTCATCCACCCACCTGCCATGTCGTCTTCTTCTGGATAATTTCTTTTCCCTTCGCATCCAGTACAGTTTTTCAATTCTTCAACGGCAGTTAGTTCTCATCGCAGTATGCCCAGTTAGAGTTTTTACTGTGATCCAGATATCATTCACTCTTGTCATTTTCTTGATCCACGAGTTCCTTTTCCTATCCTTCCTGTTTATACCAAGCATGCACCTTTCCGTGCTTCTACGACTCCTGGAAAAAGTATGGAATAGCCGCCACATGAACATGGAGTAGCATAGTGGGGAGTATGTAGAACGACCCAAAGAAGTAGGCGAAACAAAAACTTAGTTTAATGAAAGCTGCGCATCTAAGCTACAGAGAGCAGAACTCATACAAAGGAACGTACAATATCTGACCGAAATGCATAATGATGTGTAATAAAGTGTGCGGAAAATAATTGTAGACTCACCGACATCGGTGGAAAACTTGTGGAATCAACGTGTAATATCTGACCGAAATGCATATTGATGTGTAACAAAACGTGCGGAAAATAATTGTAGACTCACCGACATCGGAGGAAAACTTGTGGAATCAACGTATAGATTTTAATCGTAATCCTGCAATAACACTCGTTTGAAATATGCAAATAAGTGCGGCGATCAAAAGGGAGTAGTTGTGGTTGTGAGTCAGCAGTATCACACTCTTGTAGCAGTAACAGCATGGCGCCTAGAAGGGAGTTATGAATGAAAACAAGGGACAGAATTCTTAAGCGTCTTAAGAAGGAATATCGACAAGAGACGCGGCAAAATACACTATATTGACAAAAGTCAACAGACACCCCTTCAAAAGCAAATGAACGGTTCCGCTGCGTTGTTAAGATGCACGGTACAGCTTTAAACGGTGTAAACGTCACAGTTCGATAACAACACTCAACCTCACAGTGCGATATAAAACTGTCTGCGATCATATCGCACAGTGGGGTTGAGTGAAAATGTCGCGGCGGAAGAGAACTGATTTTGAGAAAGGAAAGATTGTTGGGCGTTATAATAGTGAGTTGTCCATAAGAGAAACCGAGAGGCTTTTAAGCACACCCAAGTCAACTGTTCTGGATGTACTGAATAAGTGGAAAACATATGGCGTTCCTGAAGCAGCAAAACGTACCGGCAGACCAAAGAAAATCAGTGGTAGAGGACGTCGGAGCCTCAGGAGAGTCGCTACAGCTAATCGATGGAATGCTATACAAGACCTCAGGTGAGTAAAAATGCTGGAAACTCGGTATTCAGACCATTCGCAGAGAACTTCATTCTATGGGTTACCGTGGTCGTGAGGTTGCTCATAAGCCTTTCATTTCCACTCGGAATGCTACTCGTCGTTTAGCATGGTGTAAAGAACTTTTATTATGGACCGTAGATCAATAGAAACGGATCCTATGGACTGATGAATCCAGATACACGATTCATCAGTCTGATTTCCATGTGTGGGTATGGCGGCGGCCAGAGGAACGCTATTCACCACAGTGTACTGTCCCGACGGTCAAGTTTGGAGCCGGCAGTGTACTCGTGTAGGAGAGTTTTTCGTGGTATGGTCCCGGAACATTGCTTATCGTGGACAAACCTGTTGACCAGCACATCTACATCGATATTATGGATAATTATGCGCTACTAACTATGTGGCAACACTATGGAACCGAGCCTTGTTGCTACCAGCAGGATAATGCGCCGAGCCCTAAAGCAAGGACTGTTACGGCGTAGTTTGACAATAATTCCGTATTGTGTGTGGACAGGCCAGCAGAGAGCCCTGATCTTAGTCCCATAGAGCACCTATGGGATGAATTAGAGCTCCACATAAGAAGTTTGGAACCAAGGCCTACTGTACTAAGCAACAGTTAGCGGCAGCATTATGTACTGAATGGAAGCGCATATCTATCGCTGTGTTCCAAAACCTTGTCGAAAGCATTTCTCGAAGGGTCAGTGCATGCATTAAGGCCAAAGGTGGACCGACACCGTGCTAATGTATGTGAATAAATGGTAAGTTGTGTTTCTCTTCTACGTGTCCGGTGAATTTGGTCAATATAGTGTATGTTGGTTATTTGCAGTCGGCGGCCTCGAAAATTTGGTGGTAGTATAAACAGAACGGGATGGTTATAAGAGGGAAACATATTGGTCGCCGAAGAAAAGCATCAAAGCGTGAGGTCAGAAAATTAAAAGAAATGTATCTTCAAAACCATAAATATACAACAACACAGATGTAGATAAATTTTAGAATCCAGTTTGATGTCTTCGTTGTTCCATGTCCAATACTTCCTTCAAGCGATGTGATATTCATTACCTCTGTGATGCTTTTGTAAACTCATAGAAGGTTGACGTGTCTGTAGTTCGTGATGTCCTAAAGGTCACTTTTTATGTAGCTGGATGTCAGGATTTTAAAGAGTACAAAAGCATTTAAAGCAGTAGCGGTCGTAATGAGTACGAGAATATGAACAAGGATACAGTATGATTACAACAGCTCATCATGGAAGTCAGGGCGACAGTTTTACCTAAGAATTGTATTGCTCTGTCTCAAAATACCTTCTGAAAAAACACCTCAGGGTTTTAAGATTTCCAATTTTCGTATTGCCACCCCCGGCGGCGCAGTGGTCTAAGCGATGGCCTCAGATAATTAATCCGAGCGGGGTCCGGGTTAGAATCCTGGTGAGGCATGGATGTTGTGTTTGTCTTACGGCACTGGTTCTCTCCCTTCCCTGGAACCAGTGACCCTAAATTAGGGACGGGCGACTGCTTATAGCCCATTGAGTTGCTCACGGTGGTCGTTAAACCTCCAATCAAAAAAAAAAATTCCTATTAATGACCTTGAATCAGGTAATTTACATGGCTTTCCCCTTAGTCAGATCGATTGAATATTTCAGGTGTGATATTAATTGTTCATCGTATATTTTTTAAAATATTGAATCTGTTAATTGCAGATTACCATGTACGTTGAGTGTTTCTTAGGAGAGGCTGAGACGCCTCTGGGTGACCTCCGAGCTATGGCCTCACCTTGTGACACTAATTTGCGGACTGGCGCCTCATCAAAACCTTTCACATTCATGTTGTTCTGAAACGCCAAAACATACATAACAAAAATCTTCCAGCTTGTTAGTTTTATAATTCTCATTACCCTCTCTGGGGTTTTTGGATAATAATTTTAGGTATTTTACGTAGAAATGATCTACGTCCTCCTGTAATATAATCGAAATTGTTTCACGCGTTAGATTAGATAAGCGTAGCTGAGATATGCATAAGTAAGCATAACTCACCTTTTTTTTTCTTTTTGATTGTCGTTTAACGATCAGCGTGAACAATTCAATGGGCTATAAGTAGTCGCCCGTCCCTAATTTTGGGCCAATAGCTCCAGGAAAGGGAGAGAGCCAGTGCTTTAAGACAAACACAACATCCATGCCTCACGGGATTCGAACCCGTACGCATCACGGACGAATGGTCATAAGTCAGCACTTAGACCACTGCGCCACACGGGCGGCTTACCTTTTCTTAACAAGTAGCCTCCTAATGACTATAAGAATTGCTCACGGACCAAAAGTTTAAAGGTAATGACAAAATTTGATATTATAATACCTCACTTGTCGGTAACAAAAATTTCAGAAACTACTTGGAACTATTCCGCTCACTTCCAAAAAAGTGTGTTTTGTTTTTAACGAATTAACACGCGGATGCGCCTGAGTGGAAAATAAGAATCCAGCTGGAACTAAGCGCTCAGCTTGTAACTTCCACTTTTAGGGGATAACATTCTTTTTTGAATGTGTAAGTAGTTCAGCTTTGTTCGCTGATGAACAGGTTTCATCTATACATAGTATAAAATAAATTCCCCAGTAGGCGTCTGTCTGATTGTTCGGGCTAATCTCGAGAATCGCTGGACGAATTTTGATACGGTTTTCACCATTCCGTAGAGCATTTTTCGAAGAAAGTTTAGGTGTATGTAACATTAATCTATGACAAAACGGAGCCGAGCAGTAACTATATTAGTGACAAGTCAAAGAAAAAACCGCCGTTCGCATTCTTTCGTGGCTTCCACTGCCTATGAGGATGCAGCAGACACGTGACGTTCTTCATGGCAACGAGCCTTAGTAACGTAAGTGAAGGACAACCAGTCCCCGTTGAAATGAGGGTGTCTTATTTTGAAAGTTTAACTTTCGAGTACAAAACACGGTATTCGGAAAAAAATAATGAGATTGAAGGAAAATATCCCTATGTGCTGAATGTAAGTACCTTCGAAGGTACTTACATTCAGCACATAGGGATATTTTTCAGAAGCGCAAATAGTAAATATAATATATTTAATATTTACTATTTGCACTTCTGGAAGTTTTCCAGAAGTGCAAATAGTAAATATTTTCTGTTATTTCGTCTTTGGTCGAAGCGCCATTACCACACAAGAGTTAGAGGCTTTAGAATCATATAAAATTCTCGAAGCATATAACACTTTCTCATCGGGCATATTGTTTTACATGGTAATTTAGTGAGATCACTAATTAGTTAGCAATTAGTAACTCTTCAATAAAAAGTGCTTTTCTATGCTCTGGGAAGCGATTTTCAAGATTTTGGAAAATTGAGAGAAAAACTGGTTATTTATATACATATACACTGGTGTGCAAAAATTAAGGACGAAGAGGAGAGATTAGCATAACAGCGAAACGAGCAGGTTGAACGGACCAAAAGACAGACCACTCAGGAGGTAGACTAGGGTCCGGTACGGTAGGGCATGCGCATATATGCAGCATGACGTAGGGGGGGTGTCGGAAGGAGATAAAGCACACGGGCGGTGTACGCCTAGCAATTCGGTGAAAGCTATTGCATGGTGTACATCGGTTTGAACGACGTCGAGTTGCTGCCACCGTGTGATATGGGCAACAGGCAATCCAGTAGACGACATCTGGATGATTTTACCCGAGGTCGCGTCATTGGGAAGTTGGAAGAAGGTCAAAGTGTGACTAGTGTGGGCGTGGAGTTCGGGATCGCTCACAGCATTGTTTCACGAGCTTGAAGAGCATTTCAAACGACAGGAACAACTGTCCGAGAGTTTAGCAGTGGTCGTCCATGAGCAACCACGGCGGCGGAAGACCGGTATATTGTCCTACAGCCGAGAAGAGACAGACGGCAGACAGCGGGAGAAATCGCAAGGCACATACAACCGACAACTGGACGTCCGTTATCACGTTTTACCGTGGCCAGAAGGCTGCACATAGGTGGTCTATTTGCACGACGACCAGTACGGTGTGTGCCATTTACGCCTGCTCATCGGAGACGGCGGTTTCTGTGGTGCAAGGAACACAAGAACTGGACACATCAGCAATGGGGTAGAGTTATCTTTACGGATGAGAGCCGATTTAGTCTGACGAGCGATTCTGGACGTATACACATCTCGAGAGAGCAGGGAACACGGAATAACACCTCCAACATCATCGAAAGGGACCGGTTTGGAGGTGGCAGAGTTCTCGTTTGGGGCGGTTTCATGCTTGGTAGCCGTACTGACCTCCACATCTTCCAAGGAGGTTCAGTCACTGCTGTCCGCTATTGTATCTAGGTTCTACTGACTCACGTGCGTCTGTTTAGAGGTGCAGTGGTTCCTGAGTTCCTCTTCATGGACGACAACGCTACACCTCATCGTGCAATGGCTGTCTCAGAGCTGTTGGAGAGTGAAGATATTCAACGCATGGATTGGCCCGCAAGGTCCCCGGACCTAAATCCAATCGAACACGTGTGGGACCTTCTCAGGAGACGCTTGGCAGCATGTCACTAGCCGCGAGCAACGATTCCGCAGCTGCGATTGGCGCTACAAGACGAAAGGGCCGCAATGCCTCAACAGCTCCTTGACAGCCTCGTCCTCAGCACGGACAGACGTTGTAAATGCTGCAACGCAGTCAGGGGTGATCATATCCCCTTCTAAAGATTGGATTTTTCTTTGCAGCCGCCTGTCACATGGACGTTTCTGTCTTCTGTCCAGTTGTGCTCAAAGCTACCTTTTTAATAAAGTGCCTTTGTATACTTTGGATTCCTTGTTTGGACGGCTTTGCTCACTTGTCCCATGTTCTTACATCTTGGGGATGTTATGGTATGATTTGAGTCTACGTGGAGCACTTCTACACGACGTTATATTCGAAAAACCGTCTCGTCCTTAATTTTTGCACACTAGTGTATAAAAGTGAAAGTTTGTATATTTGTTTGTTTGTCCGGTGTACAAATGTACAGTTTTCAACTTAGAACCACCAAATTTGGTATACTATCTCATGGTACTCGAACTTAGACCGAAGACGGGATTTGGAAGGGATCGGAGCCTGATGGGGGAAGGTCAAGGGGCCCACATACAAAATGTTTGTTATTTTATTTAAAATTTCTACAGTTTTCAATTCAGAGCCACCAAATTTGGTATACTATCTCATGGTACTCTGACGTAGACCGTACACGCTTTTGGGAAGGGGTCGGAGCGCGGGGGTCAAAGGGCCACCATATAAAATTGTTCTATGGTTTTCAATTTACAACTACCATATTTGGTATATTATCTCATGATACTCTGACTTAGACGGTAGACAGCTCTTCGAAGGGGTCGGAGCCGGTTGGGGCGGGGGCAAGGCCCCCCAATACAAAAGTTTCGTAAAGTTTTCAATTTAGAACAACCAAATTGGTATTTATCTCATCGTATCCTAACTTAGACCGTACACGGTTTTTGGAAGGGATCAAAGTGCGCCCATACAACCTTTTCGTTAAAAGTTCTATAGTTTTCAATTTACAACCATCAAATTTGGTATAGTATCTCCCAATACTCTGACTTAAACCCTAGACAGTTTTTGGAAGGGGTCGGAGTGCGGAGGGCCAACGGGCCCCCCATGCAAAATTTTCTAAAAACGTTCTACAGTTTTCAATTTAGAATCACCAAATTTGGTATTAACGGGAAAATTATAGGAACATATTTTTCATTCATAAAATTTCACTCGCTGAACTTAATGATTCCACGGATATTTCCCCGGGAAATACCGGGTACCCCTGCTAGTTATTTTATAATTGCAACTCGTATAGCAGTTCCTAGTTCTCATTAGAGAACGGCGGTCTTCTTTGTCGATTATCTTGGAGACAAAAAACTTAAGAGGACTATGGAGGTTTTACATTTCAAAAAGTGGCTGGTGTTTCATTGTTTATAACAAGGCCGCGAATAAATATAAAACGTTTTGTCTATATAGAAGTGTTTAGTATAAAATGATAAAATAAGAAAATGTCGCGATGTTTATTCCCAGGTGAATATTGGCGTTCCAACCTAATGAGGCAAACTATGTAAAATCCGATTTTAGCACAATTACAGTCGAATAGATGAAGAATTAAGGAAATCCCAGGGATATTTTTTCTTCTTAGGCTTCCCTCTATTGATTATACCTGAAATATTGAAAATGAAAACAAAATACAAAAAATGGCGTCCAGATAACGAAACATGTAGAAAAATGCGAGTTATTAGTTTTTATAAAATGGTGAACACATTTTTATTCAATCAGATGTCAGATATAATTAATACGTCATCGTGTTTTACAACTGCGGTATAAATTTCAAGTTGATATCTCCAGCGGTTTTTGAGATATCATATCACCAAAAACATGTAGTTCCGAGAAAATCGCGTTCAAATATTTGGTAAAATATTTATGTTAGAACGAGTCGTACTTACGCTTTAAAAATTTCCTGCCCTATAGAATTCCGGCACTTTGGTTGAAAGCCTACAGGACCGTTCTATTCTACTCGGGTAAGGCAGGTAGCACTGGCTGTGCGGCTACCTGCGTTCGGTCGGCTGCGCGCCACATCACGTTTTGTGATCCCCTGCCCGCAATTTCGTGAATTTTTCGAAAATTCAAAAGGGAAGATATTCTTAAAAAAATGCACTATCAAAATATGCAAAAAACCCGAAATCGTTTTTTTTATATTTCAAACCTCCCTTGTCACCTTAAAGCAAGCCTTCATCCATTAACTACATATTGAAAATTTAATTGAGGAAACTTCAGTGGAAGGCCCGAGCAACTGTCTTCTTTGTTTTTTAAATTCGGAATTTTATGTTGTATATAAAGGTCTACAGCTATATAAGCAGTTTGTGAAAATAAGATCCGGAAGAGGTCCGGGTTCGAATCCCGGTGAGGTATGGATGTTGTGTTTTGTCTTACGGCACTGGCTCTCTCTCCCTTCCCTGGAACCAGTGGCCCTAAATTAGGGACGGGCGACTGCTTATAGCCCATTGGGTTGCTTACGGTGGTCGTTAAACCTCCAATAAAAAATATCATTTTGCTGGTGGAGGATTTCGAATACAGATCTCCTCGCTCCGGAGGCAATTATTCTCCCGAATGAACTACAACGAACGTGGCTCATCACTGCAACTTGCCGTTTTGACTTTTGCGTCACCTCAGCAGTACGTCACCTATATCCAGTATTAAAATAAAGTCCGTTTTTTCCGGTGATGGAATCGAACCCACATCTGCCTTCCTCGGAATCGACTGTTTTACCGATTGAACGACTCCGATTGGCCATTATCGCTGCAACTTGTCGTGTCATCACTTTTGAGGTACAGCACAGGTTCTTAATTTAGAGTCATCATTTCCAAGAAAGGGACAGGTAGAGCACCGTACATCAAGTACGCTACTTATGCTTCATCCGGGATCCAGGCCTAATGCAAGCCAGAAGCCCGCGTTTCTGACAACTCGACAACTCTGAGTGTCGCAATTGTTTGAACCAAAGAAAAGAACCAGTGCCGTAAAACTGCACATGACAGGCACGATTTACACATCATTTGTTCTTAGACCATGGTTTGCCGCCCCGGAGGCGCAGTGGTCTAAGCGCTGGCTAATGATCATTTGTCCGTGAAAAGGTCCAGGTTTAAATCCCGGTGAGGCATGGATGTTGTGTTTGTCTTATGGCACTGGCTCGTTCCCTTATCAGACGCCAGTGGCCTTCAAACTAGGGACGGGCGACTACTTACAGCCCAATGAGTTGCTCGCGGTGGTCGTTAAACCTTCAATCGAAAATAAAACCCCCAAAAAACCATTTTCTTTCTTTCTTTTTTTGATTGGAGGTTTAACGACCACCGTGAGCAACTCAATGGGCTATAAGCAGTCGCCCGTCCCTAATTTAGGGTCACTGGTTCTAGGGAAGGGAGAGAGCCAGTGCCGTAAGACAAACACAACATCCATGCCTGACCGGGATTCGAACCCGGACCCCGTTCGGACGAATGATCAGAGGCCATCGCTTAGACCACTGCGCCACCGGGGCGGCTTAACGACTTTGTCAATACAGCGTACGTTACTTAGGTTGCACTTAATAAAATTAATCACCTCGCTTTCTGCCGGTTCTTCTGCCTGGCAAATAATGTTGGAAGGGTTTGTTTCCTGCATGCCGATGTCTGATGTGAGCATTTTCCTGGGGTTCGCCTTTGATTCTCCGTCGGCTGTAACAGCATTCGTCCTTTCCATTTTCGATTTTTTTCTCACTAAAAAAGAACAAAATAATAATTTAAGCATTATTTTTAAGAGTCTCAAAACTCGACACTCTTATTAACCAAATCTACACTGAAGACCAATTACAGAGAGTGCGTCAAAAGTTCTGCTATATTTAGATCACTTTATTTCATGCCATTTCATTTCATTTATTTTCATTTTAGTTCTCGCATACAAATTACATAGATTGAGTGAAGAGATTATAGGGCAGTTATGCAAGAACAGGGATAACAAGAAAGATGACACCGAATTTTCGGATGTAATAAGCACGTCTTTTGAATCCGTTCTGCCGCCCCAGTGGCGCAGTGGTCTAAGGCACTGGCCTCTGATCATTCGTCCCTAAGGGGTCCGGGTTCGAATCCCGGTCAGGCATGGATGTTGTGTTTGTCTTACGGCACTGGCTCTCTCCCTTCCCTGGAACCAGTGACCCTAAATTAGGGACGGGCGACTGCTTATAGCCCATTGAGTTGCTCACGGTGGTCGTTAAACCTCCAATCAAAAAAAAAAAAAAAAAAAAAAAAATCCGTTCTGACAAAATTTAAATTTATCAAAGCTATTCAAAGTCAATGGAACCAGTATGGAAAACAATAGATCAGACGAAAGAAAGAAGATGTTCAATCGGGGTTTTAATCCCTCAGATATTGCTGTAAACGGAATCGTGAGCTTACGAACTCTTAGAAACAGAGATATCAACAAAAATAAGATGTGACTTTACGTCCCTTGGTGGGAAAACCATGCGTTATTTTAGGAAGAAAGTATTTTCAAAAGGTTTATCCATATAAGCGGTATCGGTCAAAGAAAAAAAAAATTAGTCGAGTTTTCAGGAGCCCAGATTTTGCAACAAATACTTCAGAAGCAGAAATTAACACTTATGACCATTGGTGGCTAAACAATTCTTTACCAAACATTAGAAATTATGTGAAAAATATTTTCCATGAGGTCTTGTATGCGATACAGGAAGAATTTTTCAAATTAGAGCTTTAGGAGCAGAAATAACGCGGAAAACGCAATTTACTTTTGTGCCCCCTAGCGGAAAGTCTATGATTTACTTGAAAATTTTGAATTTATAGGAAAAACATTTCGCATCGGAAACACTATCCAACAAAGAAGGATTTTTTTCAAATCGTACTCTTAGAAGTAGAGATATTGCCAAAGTATTTATTACCAAAAATTTGAAATTATATGCAAAAGATTTTACATCATGAGATGTATCCGCTAAAGAAAAAAAAATTCAAATCGGAGTTTTAGAAGATGAGTTATCGGGGAAATGTAATTTACTTTTACGCCCCCTTGCGGAAAATCTATGCGTAATTTGAAACAGTAACTATATCTAAAATACTCTTCGACATAAATGGAATCGAAATATAATTTTGTTTTTTCAATCGGATGTTTAGAAGCAAATATGTGCAATGAAAGGTATTTTTAAATTTGACATCATCTGCATTTACGCCCTCTACCGGAGAAATTGTACATCGTAAAAAAAAACGAAATAAAGGATCATCATTTTCATATTTCAAGCTTCCCAATGCAAAGAGAATTTTTCAAATCGGACTAATAGTTGCAGAGATAGCGTGGGTACAGTCGGACGGACGGGCGGACGAACGGACAAACCGATAACAGAAGCACGATCTCTTTTTACAAAAAACGCACTAAAAAGAGCGCGTAGCCAATGAAAGAAGGCACGCGTCGTGAGCTGGCTTAAAGGGTATATAAGGTGTGCTGCAGGCAATCATTAAACATATCACTCGTTGCTCGCATGGATAAAAGGAACGATTTATCAGATCCGAAAAAACGGATACCGGCTTTCGGACCAAGGGTTGCAGTATTTCTAAAACAGCGCAGTTTGTAAACTGTTCGCGTGAGACTGTGGTTAAAGTGCATAGCCATTCAAGAAATGGCACTATTGCGACTAAGTGACGTGAAAACTGCGGAGTACCACGTGCCATTGATGTGAGAGGTGAACGTCGGTTTCGAAGGTGCGTGAGGGCCGATCGACACACTGTAGCGCTTCGGGGAGCAACTCACTGGCTGAGTGAAACAGGGGACTACCGGAAGTATGTCTAGAACGACAGATTGGCGAACCCTGCTGCGTATGGGGCTCCGATCCAGACGGATGGTCACTGCACCTGTGCTAACGAAGGTGCATCGGCAGAAAAAGTATTACATATGCACGGCAGCATCGGAATTGGACCGCTGCTGATTGGCGAAGGATTGCCGTCTTCGATGAATCAAGATTTCTTCTTCATCAAAGGATGGACGTTGGCGTATAAGGCGAGAAACATCGGAGAACAAACACTCTTCCACCATTGGTTGTAGAACGCAAGCTTGTGGGGGCAGCGTTATGGTCTGAGGAATGTTTCCGTGGCATTCTCTGGGGCCACTCATACCTGTGAAAGGTACTGTGGACCGAATTCGTTATAAATCCATTCTTGCAGACCGACCAACTTCAACAATACATGCTGATTGTCTTCCCTGGGGTGGATGGGATCTTCTAGCACGACAATTCGGCGTGTCACCCTGCTAAGAAATGTCAGAGAGTGGTTAAAGGATCACGATGAAGACTTCAAAGTACTTCCCTGGCACCCTAATTTCCCAGACTTAAACCCAAATAAATATCTGTGGGACCACCTCTATCGTGTTGTTCGCTCTACGGATCCTCCACAACGCATCCTCCACCAGCTGTCAGATGTACTGCAGTCAGCATGTCTCCACATACCTGTGAACACCTTCCAGCACCTTACTGAATCACTCCCAGCTCGTCTGGCTGCTGTCCGCGCTGCACACGGCGGTTACTCTAGATATAGCTGGTGGTTACAATAATGTGACTTCATCGTGCATAATGTTAAATTTAAGAACTTAAAATCACTGAAACTTTTCGAGTTGATTTATGGAGCAGCTGCTACCTACGTACTAGTAGATAAAAAAGTAAAAATGCTATAATGAGGCTAATCGTATTATATGTTGTTTTGTTTTTTCTTGAAACAAATAAATATTGTTTATGGTTATTAAATCATCAGGTAAAGTATTCCAAAAGTTTGGTCGGGCATAAATAATATGTGCTCTAGATCGTTGTGTTTCTGCAAACATCAGCACTTATTTAGTTTTGTTTCTAGAGGAATGTTGATGGTTGTGAAAAGGTAGTGAAATTAAATCCCGATAAAGATTTTTTTAATCTCTTAAACATTAATATTACTAAATTATAATTATGTAATTGTTGAGTAGCTAAGAGATTAAAATCGTTGGGATGTAGGCCTAATCGGGTTGTCAAGCTTCGGGAATTTTTGTTTTGAAGTTTCAACTCAAGAGATCTGATGAATTTATCTTGTAATCGTTGTAATTTATTGATATTATATTTAGAGGTTTTCCCCCAAGTCCGGATACAATAATTAAGGTGAGTTTGAATTAAAGTAAAATATAATTTTTGCATCAAATTTGGAGATAAATAGGACATAACATTGCCAATAACTCCAATGTTTAGAGATATGTTATTGGTTAAAACTTGAATATGTTTGTTTGATTTAAGATCCCATTGAATTATAGTTCCAACATATGTATGAGATTGGAAAACTTCTATAGGAATGTTATTCAGCAAGACTTCAGTAGGTGTAAATGGGGGAGTTAAATTGTTAAAAAAAATAAATCATTTATTTAATTTTATGTGTATTAATATCTAAGTCGTTCACAGTTAACCAATGAATGAAAGATTAAAAAAAATAATTTTCCAACTTAGCAATTAAGTCATGTAAATAATTTCCATGTAAAATTAAAGTAGCATCATCAGCATATAATATTATGTCAACTTTAGGTGTAATAGAGAAGATATCATTAATGTACAGACTAAAAAGCAATGGGACCAATACTGAGCCCTGAGACACTCCAGAGATGGTACGTTTTATATCCGATTTAACATAATCAATTTCGACAAATTTTCGTCACCCCGGTAAATAACTGTTAAACAATGTAAATACTGCACCTCTAATTCCTGTTATATATAATTTAGTTAATAACAATCCACGGTTTATAGTATCAAACGCTTTTAAGAGGTGGGTCCAAAAGCAAACCCAAAGAAAAGTTATTATGTCTTAGATTATTTTGGATATTATTTTTTAAATTGAGAAAGGCAATTTCTGTTTAAACAGTTGGACAAAAACCCAAATTGGTTTTGATTTCAGATGTTAAATTGAGTTTTGAAAGCAATATATTTAGAATATATTAATTGTTTTTTAATGTTTTTGCAAAAACAGGTGCCGCCCCGGTGGCGCTGGCCTCTGATCATTCGTCCGTAAGGGATCCGGGTTCGAATCCCGGTCAGGCATGGATGTCGTGTTTGTCTTACGGCACTGGCTCTCTCCCTTCCCTGGAACCAGTGATCCTAAATTAGGGACGGGCGACTGCTTATAGCCCATTGAGTTGCTCAGGGTGGTCGTTAAACCTCCAATAAAAAAAAAACCCAAATAAAACAGGTAAATTAACAATAGGCAAATAACTATTAATATCCGTTTCTGCACCTGATTTAAAAATTGGAGTAATTTTTGCAATTTTAAACGTCTGGACAAATTCTAGTAGTTAAGACAGAACTATAAATATGAAGTAAGGGATCAAGAATATAAGGAACCACATACTTTAAATTGTTTGGTAAAATATAATCAAATCCTGGACCAGAGAGCAAATTGATATTGTACAATGAATGAATTAATTCCGTTTTTGCAATTTTAAGAATGCGAATTGAGTTTTCCTTAATTGGACTAGAAGGAGGTATTAAGGGTATGTTATTAATACGAGGCAAATGTTTTAGAACAGTTTGAGGTGCTGAAATAAAATGATCATTCGTAAGATTTACAATGTCATGTTTGTTATCAATAGAGGTTTACTTGTAAGTTAAGTGAGAAGGATATTTTAGAGATTTGTTTCGACTTATTAGTATATTTAGATGTTACCAAATGTCTTGATACGTACTTTTACGACGAAAATTGACTAGCATTCAAAGTAGAGGTCATCGTGTCTCACCGTCTTGAGCCATCTGTCTGACAGTTCTTCGATTCCGCGGCGGTACCAGTTCTTGTCCTTCGAGGCGAAGAACTCCTTCACCCCAGCTGCCATCTCTTCCTGGTTGTCGAAGTGCCGCCTACGAAAGAAGTGGGCCATGGACAAGTAGTAATCCAACGAGGCAAGATTCGGACTATATATACTGGGTGGGGCATCAGTTCGATGCCCTAAAGTTTCTTGAGTATTGCCCGCGTCGTTCGCTTGGTATGAGGCCGAGCGTTATCCTGCTGTAGGAGAGTCGCTTTTTGTTTACCAGTGCCGGGTACTTCCCCTCCAAAACGTCATACATCCACTCCAGCTGTTCAGAGAAGAGGTTGGCGTGGAGGGAATATTCCCTCGGAATCCAACCACAAGCAAAGCATTACCTTAGGCTCGAAGCGCCCATGTTTGGTAACAAATTCAGGAAACTAACCCGGGTTCAACCACTCCCGTTCTGTGTTAGGATTACTGGAATAGACTCACTTTTCATTGTACGTAACAGTTCTCTTGATGAAATGTACATCGCCCGGTTTCTCTAGGAGTTTCGTGCACACTTCCACTCGGCGGTTTGCTTCAGCTGGCGTCAGTTCGTGAGGGACAAAATGGCATCTCCTGTAGACCTTGCCGAGGTCCTGAAGGTGACGAACCACGGTGGTCTGTGATATGCCCAGCTCACCTGATAATCTCCGAGTGCTGGTTGTCCGATTCGCCTTTACGGACATGGTGCACGGCCTCCGAATCCACGGTTCGTGTCCTCCCTGAACTTGGCTGATCGTCGAGGTTTCTGTCACCTGATCGAAATTTCTTGAACCATCTGGCTGCGATGCTGTGGTCCACGGAAGCCTCCTCTTTGGCATGACAAATGTTTCGTATTACTTGAACAGCGTTATAACCGAGTTCGAACTCGTGAAGCAAAAGTTTCCTTATTAGTCGGTTGTGGCTGTTCATCATCATTTTGTGGCTGTCCACAGACAGAACGACGACTTGCAATGCTGTTCTGAGCAACGACTACCACTTCATATCCCTCTCGACTGACTACAGAGCGCGACTTGAACTAGTTTAAACACGTGAGATACCCGCCACAGCAGATGCGTTTATGCAAATATTGCAAAACTTTCGACTCACTCTCTGTAGCATAATTCGAAGTATTCTTCCGACATGAATAAAATGAAGCTTCGTCGTATCACACTTTTAAACAAAGATGTTGAGACGTCAGCTGAAGGGAACATTATTAGGCAGGAATTCTTTAAATGCACGTAAGGAGAGAAATATTTTAGAGGGAGTGAAAAAACAGACACCAGAAACCTTTCTTTCTTCGAGATTGCTTGAACCTGGACATTAGTCTAAGATTTCGGTAAAAGTCTCTAAAATTCTAGCCAGAGGTAAATCTTTACTTACCAACATCATTATTTTTATTAGTATCAATTTCCAGGGAAGGGCTACAATCACGCACGCGGGACAAACACACTACCATCCAGGACTAGAAATGGAACTGGGTCAACAGGTCAACGTGTCGACAATTTCTTGCGGACTAAACGGGTCCGGTCAAGGTGTTCCTAACCCAATCTCAACCCCGTTTTATTTCCGTTTTATTTTTGAAATGAATTTTTTTTTCAGAGAAAAATGCGTACTGTGGAATTGTTTGCTCAATACTGGTCCTCGCGAACAGAAAACTGATTTGTCATGCAATATAAAGGAGGAGTGTACCTTCCTGCGGAGGGGCAATGATGAAAACAACATCCACATTTTGGAAACTTCTGACTCATCATAAACTTGTGAAAATCGGATTTGCTATGAAATACGCAGTCGAATCACACTATTGCAACCTCCCCCTGCTTTTCACGTCAGAAGGCACGTGCCGTGAGGTGGCTTGGATTGTATATAAGGTGTACTGTAGCAAACTGAAAACATATCACTCGTTGCTGTCATGGAAAAAAGAAGCGATTTATCATTTTTTGCAAAAAGGAATGATTATCAGCTTTCGGGCTAAGGGTGGCATCACTTCTGAAACAGAGCAGTTTGTGAACTGTTCGCGTGCTGCTGTGGTTAAAGTGTATCGTGATTGGAGAAATGGCACCATTGCGAATAAGCGACGTGGAAACTGCGTAGCACCACGTGTCATTGATGTGAGAGGTGAATTCGGCTCCGTAGGTGCTTGAGGGCCGATTGACCCACTACATAGAACAACTCACTGGCCGAATATACCAGGGGGCTACCGGAAGTGTGCCTAAAACGACAGTTCGACGAACCCTGCTGCGTATTGGGCTCCGATATAGACGGATGGTCACTGCACCTATGCTAACGAATGGGCATCGGCAGAAGAAACTTGCATTTGCACGGCAGTATTGTAATTGGACCTCTGCTGATTGGCAAAGGATTGCCTTCTCCAACGAGACACGTTCTCTGCATACTCAAACGGATGGATGTTGTCATATAAGGCGAGAAACATCAGAGAACAAACACTCTTCAGCCATTGCTGGAAGAATACAAGCTGGTAGGGGCAGCGTTATGGTTTTGGGAATGTTTTCGTGGCATTCTCCGGGTCCACTCATATCTGTAAAAGGCACTGCGGATCGAATTCGTTATGAATCCATCCTTGCAGGCCACGTACACCCATACATGCTGACTGTCTTCCTTGGGGCGGATGGGATCGTCCAGCGCGACAATGCGACGTGTCACACAGCTATAAATGTCTGAAAGTGGCTGAAAGCGCACAATGAAGATTTCAAAGTACTTCCCTGGCCCCTTCATTCCCCAGACTTAAATGCAATTGAGCATCTGTGGGACCACCTCGATCGTATTGTTCGCCTTATGGATCCTCCACCACGCGTCTTCCAGCAGCTGCCAGATGCACTGCAATCAGTATGGCTCCACATACCTGCGAACACCTTCCAGAACCTTATTGAGTCATTCCCAGCCCGTCTTGCTGCTGTCCGCGCTGCACACAACGCGGTTACTCTGGATATCAGCTGGTGGTCACAATAATGGAATTGACTATGTATATTCTGAAGCTTCATATGTTATCGAGAAAACATCAAAAACTGAAGCTAAAAATAAAAGTTACTTAATTCATATATTTTGATTGTTGTGCCGTCAAAATTAGGTTAAACAGCATTAACATTAGTGCGGAGGGAGTTTTTCACTCTCGCAGATGTGTTTGAAAACATGTGTAAAAGAGTTAAGTTGTTTTGCAAATGAAGGACGACAGTTTTAATACTTTCTGTAAGTAAGTGAGTAAATTACACGTTCCCGTAACATATTTATCACCGGCACTGCGCAGTTGGTTAAGTACCTATGCACTGTGTGGGAGGTGGAAGTTTCTGACGGGTGTTCGAACCGGCCATCTATTTTGCGGTTTTTGCGTGTTTTCGGCAGAATCCCCGTATTTACGGAGGCGAATGTGTAGATGAGTCCCTCTGAAGTCTGCCCGGACGTGTTTTGTCCCTGGACTCCCTTCCCCAGGATGCCTGGGTTTACCAGATGAGTGTCGATGCACTGGTAGTAAAACGCTGTAAGATGAATAAAATCTGATGTTACATGGCGTCGGGCACCTACGGGACTATTACTCGTGGTTGATGGTGATAATACATTTGTTTAACTTCCATATAATCTAAGATACCCACTGGAGCGATACTTTTGGAACGCCCTGTATATGTGTACTCGTAGTTTAAAGCAGATTTGACAGGGTCAGATCTGGGTCAAGTTCGAGTCGAGTCCAATTATGTGCCGTTTGGGTCTAAACATTTTGCTCCGTTTCCAACTCTCGCCAGGACTTCAACCCAGTTACGATTCGGGTGATTAGACAAATTGCCGTCTCATACCTATCGGCCAAGGACGCGGCGTGTCTGATGTACGTTTTTAATCATGTGAAGGAGATACGTGAGTACAAACAGTTTGTCTGAATAAGTCTATTTTCTGATAATCAGGTTCTTTCCGATCGTACTACTGACAGGTTTTACGTTTGTTCCTCAAGTGCATTAATTCGTCGCAGATAAATTCGTCACCAATTACTATTCATCAAAGACAAATTCGTCACCAGCGACTATTCATCAAAGACAAATTCGTCACCAATTACTATTCATCAAAGACAAATTCGTCACCAGCGACTATTCATCAAAGACAAATTCGTCACCAATTACTATTCATCAAAGACAAATTCGTCACCAGCGACTATTCATCAAAGACAAATTCGTCACCAATTACTATTCATCAAAGACAAATTCGTCACCAGCGACTATTCATCAAAGACAAATTCGTCACCAACGAGTCTTCATTAAAGACAAATTCGTCCCCAATTACTATTCATCAAAGATCAATTCGTCACCAACGATTATTCGTCAAAGACAAATTCGTCACCAACGACTGTACATCGAAGACAATTATGTCGTGTTCCTCTTTTTTTTTTTTTTTTTTTGATTGGAGGTTTAACGACCAACGCGAGCAACTCAATGGGCTATAAACAGTCGCCCGTTCCTAATTTAGGGTCACTGTTTCCATTGAAGGGAGAGAGCCAGTGCCGTAAGACAAACACAACATCCATGCCTCACCGGGATTCGAACCCGGACCCCAGTTCGGACGAATGATCAGAGGCCATCGCTTAGACCACTGCGACACCGGGGCAGCGGTTGTCTTTTGTTCGGTCCGTCTATCTCTCGTGCCAGAATAGTACTTTAGTTTCGATACTTTGATATGTTGAAATTTCTTCCTTAAAAAGCTGTTACAAATAAAAATTCTAATATCTAAGAAGAAAAAAATGTTTACTATCCTGATAATTTTCATGCATATATGTCCTCAAGACATCATGAAAGCTTCAGCGGTTAGTTAATGAAATGATAATTCAAATTAATAATTTTTTACAAAAATTTCCCACCTTTCTACGAAAGTGCAGATTGACAAAGTAAACGTATCTTCGCGATTCACTGGTTGAATAACTGCCGAAAGAATGGCTTAATATTTTTCCATTTCGAACGTTTTTGTTCTATCTTTCAACATATCATTTTGCTCGGAACGCTGGGGGCAGCACTTGGAAAGATATTATTTGATATTGCGTAAACATACGTAATATTACAACCGCAAATTCGAGTTTAAGAAGGAGACAAGATGACACAGATCTGGTAATTTCCTTTTCACGATCTGAAGCAGCCGATGTTTCGAATTCCTTATCCAGTTTTAGAAATCAGTGCGTTCACATCTCTGTCATAAATCAATCGCAGATAATTAACTGCGACTTCAAAAACTTCTTTGCTCTGAAGATGATAACTGCATCTCGGGGGATTTCAACAAAGTCATGCCTCCTGTGACCTCTGGTCTGGAGATTCTTCTTTGTTCTGATGTAACCACCAATAAATAAACAGGCAAGGAACATGAACTTAACTTTTGAAATTATCATAGATTTCTCAAATCGTTTTAAATTCATTTCCAAGAAGAAGTGCATGTCATTCTGGGAATTTCAGTGCGATTTGGTTAACACTCGTCATTGTCTACAGAAACATACATCGTAGAGCCAAAAGATTATGACCAGTTCGTTTTTATACAAACTAAAGCAACTGCATGTGAACGACGACGTGTGTGTAAAGGTTATAAACGGTATAAATAACACCTGATACTAAGCTGGAGAGCTTTTGGAAGAAACAGCATAATTTTTAAGAGCAATATGCCATTATGTCTTAAAAGAAAAGTGTTTGATCAATGCATCCTTCCAGTGCTTACGTATGGTGCAGAGACGTGGACCTTAACTAAAAGAGACATACAAAGGCTGCAGACAACTCAAAGCAGCATGGAGAGGTGCATGCTTGGTGTAACCAGGAGAGATAGGAAGAGGAACTCGTGGATCCGAAAAATGACAAGAGTTGAAGACATCATGATCAGAGTTAAATCCCTGAAACGGCAATGGGTTGGACATACTGCCAGAAAGACAGACCATCGATAGACAGCCGAAATTTCAGATTGGATTCCAAGGGACAGGAAAAGACCCAGAAGAAGACCACATGGGAGATGGGTGGATGAAATTCGAAAGTATGCGGGAGTAATATGGAAGAGACTGGCACAAGACAGATCGTTGTGGAAGAAACTTGTGGAGACCTTCGTCCAGCAGTGGATTGATACGGGTTGAAAATGACTAAGCTATGTCAATCAGTGTTGTTCTTCATATAGGAAAGGCAGCGAACTTACCGAATTTGACAAAGTCCGAATTGTAATGTCCAGACGACTGAGTCTAGTCGAAGGAACCGACTTTCATTCTCCAGATTAGCTATATATGTATGAATGTCGGTTGCTTTGACTAGCGAATCTTGCGATGGTTATATTCAAATTAATCGGAAATTTGAAACTTGGTCGTCCTGGATGGTGGAGTGGTTCGCGGGTGCTATGCGGGATACGTGGGTTCGATTCTCGCTCCAGGACGACGAAATTTGAAAGTTTTAGGATATTATCTGACTTAATTACATGTCATATTTACACCTATAAACGGATTCACATTTACTAAACTTGTATTATACAATGGTGTAATCCCATATTTCATTCAGTGAAACCAATCATCTTGGGGAACAGCTCACAAAGTGCTGTATCTGCTTTCATCATGTAGGGTGCAGCGTCAGTTACTAATAGGTGTACTTTATCATATTCTACCTTCCTCCTCTGGCCATAAAATCCACCACGATTCGTGATCAATTTAGCGACCAGGTGGTGGTTACATTTTGTTAGTTCTTCGCAAGTAATTAAGTATGGGATTGATGGTGCTGGTTCATTTAGTTATCCAACAATACCATTTTGTGTATATCTCCCGCGCGCATCTGTTGTTTCATCAACTGAGACCCAAAAGGAAACTCTTTGATTTTCCCCTGAGACTTAGTACAGTTTCACCGTACATCTTCTGCAAGTAATGTTTTACTCACCAGTGTATGGCATAAGTCTAAACTTAAACTTTAAAGATGTTGAGGCTGACGTAGTCTAAATTTAAACTTGATGTCGGGGCTGACGTAGTCTAAATTTAAACTTGATGTCGGGGCTGACGTAATCTAAACTGAAATTTGAACTGACCGGTTTTCTGTTCCTTGGAAATTCTGTAAGGAGTCTCTGTTTCAACAAAGTTTTTTCACTTTGCTTTTGTTTTGTTTTTGTTTTTATGTTTCCCAGTTTTAATGTGTTGCGAAACTTGAAAATGCTGGTCACAAGAAACATTAAAGGCGCACACACCACAAAACAAAATATCTTTACCAGTTGTCAGTCCTTCATCGGGAAACTCGTTAATAAAATGCCTTTAATTTGAATGATATAGTTGATTTAATTTTGGGTATGCCGATTGGCTTAGCAACTTGAACACGGAAAATAAACTTCTGACAATGACCTGAATGAAATTATTTAGGAAAATAATGGACACAAAACTACACATTAAATGACAGATAACTCAGTCTGCTTTCCTCATCTCTCAGCTGAGATATGAAAGCAGACTGATGTCGGTATGGTGCTATCATCTACCAGCTTTGATGTGTTGTGAAACTTGAAAATGCGAAACTTGCCATTTGTCGGCTCATAGGTTGCTACAACGGAAAATACTGGGTAGTTTTGCATAAAAACTGATGATGTATGTAAAAATACTTTTAAATAATGTGAAAATATGTAATATATGTAATAAAACAGTAAAAATGAATAATAATGGCAAAACCCTCAAATATGTAAAAATATTTAATTACATATTAATCCTAGTCCTCGTATGTCATACCTTTTTTAATGCTCTAGTATTTCCTCAAGGTAGGAACGTGTAAGAGTAACTAACTTCCACTTCAAATAAAAACCCTGAATCTTCGAAAACATTTGACTGGAAGAAATAATTTGCTTACCAAGTTAGTTGGTTTCTTCATTTTAAGAGCAGTAGCCGTGGGTCTATCACGTACAGCTATGAAATGATTTATTGGCGCAGCAGCCCTGTTTGTCTTTTTTTCTTCTCTATGCATAGAATTTCAATGCCGGTGTTGGTAATCATCGTCAACTGGCTTTAGCATTCCATACGCTCAAGACAGATTCTTTTATTTTCCGGGGTCTTCTTTTTCCTAAGATTGATTGAGTAACCGAATATCTGCTATAATATGCGTTCGTCACTTGAACTCTTCTAAAGCTTAACACCATTAGTCGCAACTCCATTGCCTTCCTCCCCTTCCTTCCTTCCTTCTTGCTGGATAAATTGCAAAAATCATTTCCAGTAGGCAACAGTTGGTGTTTCCTGCTTTAAGCCTGTTAATATTCAGACGGGACTCCACTACCGAGATCCCCAGGTCATCACGTGATGCAAGCGTGACATTTCTCGAAGGTACATAGCTGTGCACGTGATCACAATGTACCCCTGTTGGCTGTAAGTTTTCTGTGTGCGTTTCCTTTGCATGTAACGCTTAGGAAAAGCAAAACACCCTGCGTGTGTGTGTGTAACGATCAAAAGAGGATGTTAAACACAAGAAGAAGGACGTGTTCATCCTCTCCGGAAATTAAATTAATAACTGGTGCCGCCACATCTTTATGTTCTTATTATACAGTATATCGACCGAGCAAACAATGCTCAAGCTAAGTAAGTTATAAATTTCCACTTTTATGTGTACAGGTAGAATTCGATTTACGCCTGCTTCACTCTTGCGCCTCTCATAGATCATGATTAGGGGATGGTTCACTTTTGCGACTCTCATAGATCATGATTAGGGGATGGTTCACTTTTGCGACTCTCATAGATCATGATTAGGGAGTGCGGGATGAGTCGTGACTGCGCGACGTGACTTCCTAAAACACAGATGGACCCTACATTTCAACAAAACTATTATAATAAATGATTAAACTTGGGCCCTCAAATGTAAAGAATTAAACAAAAAACGGAATGTAAAATGTACATAAACTACTGACTAAAAACTGAATGTGAACTGACAAACATGTCCTGCTGTCAAGACAACACGACAATGACGGTCACTCTTTCTCTCCGAAAGGTTAAGTCTGATTCCCACCCTGACGATTACGTCTACTCTCCAGTCCCTTTAACAAGTGCCTTCTGTTTTCCTTTAAGTTGCTATCAGTTTTTCTAGGTGGTTATGTGTTTGTGGTATAACTTGCACTCTTGCTTTTATCCTAACATCTACCATCACGCCCCCAAAACGTGTGCTATCAAGTGCGTTTAAAGCTCTCGACGAGATTTATTCAAATATACGAAGAACACGTCGCACTGGTTTGAACTGAACAATTTAAAAATTGTTTTCTTGTGAACCGGTGAACACTTTTGACAATATCACAGTTTATCTGAGCCGTGAGTTCAAAACGACTATGCGTGGTATCGTTTTATAGCTCTCAACGAGATCTATTGAAATATATGAAAAACATATTGCAGTGGTTTAAACTAAAATTTTAAAAAATGTTTTCGTGTGAACGGGTTAACATTTCGGACAATGCACCGGATTTCGCAGAATAGACGCAAGGAACAGTGGAGCAAATCAAAACGAGAAGCAAGTGATGCGGAATGTAAGAAGCCCAAGTAGACAGAGCAACACGTTGGGTAATTCGTGTATCGATCTGCTTTGTCTTCGCAATGTATCATGTATCATTATTTGTAAAAAAGTATGGAAGCTACTTTTCATATCATAGATCTGTGTTGGCTGTAACAAATTAAATAAATCCTTTGAAACCGCGCTCGACTCGTTCATTTCAACTCTCCTATTGCAAGTCGCAGTTCTACGTTCCAAACTGACAGCTTAATCAGAACTGAGCTTCCCTATATATTTTCTATTTGTAATATTCTTTTGTGAATTGCATTTCTCAAAAAAAGAAAAATGATAGAAAGAAAAGAAAAGAAAAAAAAAGTCGGATTTCTCTGTTCCCTGACCTTTAGCAGCAACAAGTTGGATGCCCGTGTAGACGAGAAACAATCATTGTCGCCGCTATTTTTTTTTCGAAGGTTTAACGACCACCGTGAGCAACTCAATGGGCTATAAGCAGTCGCCCGTCCCTAATTTAGGGTCACTGGTTCCAGGGAAGGGAGAGAGCCAGTGCCGTAAGACAAACACAACATCCATGCCTCACCGGGATTTGAACCCGGACCCCTTTCGGACGAATGATCAGAAGCCATCGCTTAGACCACTGCGCCACCGGGGCGGCTCGCCGCTATTCCAGCGGATTCACTTCCATAAACAATTTCCTTTGAGTTTTCCATCGTTCGTGCGGCATCATTTCGATTTTGCTATTTTTTAAAAGACGTGCGATACACGGATAAATAAGGTAATGTATTTATGCTAATACTAAAATACAAAAGTCATTTTCATAAGCTACCTGAAAGTAAAAATGCAGAGAATTTACAACGTCTGTTTTCCAGGGGGAGGCTTGCTTGCCTTGTAGTGGGGCTGGCCTCCTCTTGCACTCCTGCCAGCAATGGCCCTGGCGCTAGAGAAGCGTAAAAATGTGACCGCAGAAGTTCCAGCAATCCAAAACCAGTTGACCTTGGTATGGAAGAAACTTGGGAGGCTTTCCTTCAGCAGTAAATTGATAGTGATCGATAGTGTTGTTTGTGGCTGAAGAAAGGATCTTCATTAATTTCAGACAATGTGTCGAATAAACATCACACATTCGCTCCGAAGACGGTTGTTCTAACCGACTAAACTACACTGACGGAATGTATCGCTGCATATTTTTCCTCCACACACGTGCTTCACCGCTGTAGCACGTCTTATAATGAATCTGCAAACATCTCCAAACGAGAGTCTTCGGAGGAGGTGGTCTGATCTTGTGGGGTGGTCATTATGTTCAACGGCAGCGCTCCACGTGTTCGCAGGGGTGAATGTGAACATAATGAATGCTGAGCGCTCTTGGGACGAGATCCTAGAGCCCTAGACGACACTTTCTTGGGGAACTGCTGGGATTGAGTATTAACGAACGATAATGCTTACCCACAGAAAGCTTAGTTTATCGGTGATTTCCTTTAGAGCAAGGATATTCAGCGTATGGACTGGCTAACCAGGTCTCCGGATCTGAACCTTATGGAGCATGCATGGAATGCTTTGGGACGACACTTAATAACTCGTCATTTCCTTCCCAAATCCTTCTCCAGCTTTCCACCGCATTCGTCGAGGAATGGAATACTTTGGCTCCAGATTTCACCAAACAGTGCATGTTGATAAGTATGTATCGCCGTCTTGAGAGTTGTCTGTCCGTAAGAGGTGTTTGCAATCCTTATTATGACATTTTAGGTTATGTTCTTACATCTCACCTTGGCGGCATTTGAGAATGTCAGTCTATATGAGCAAAATGTGTATATATTTGTCTGTTTTTGTGATATGTTTATTAGCCTTACGATTTTGTCTCTTTATTCGCCAAACGTCTGTATTTGTTGTTACGTGAGTTTCTTTTTATCCTTGCGAATGCCTTCCGAACTTAATTTTGGACATCAGTGTAATTGATGCCGCAATGCCAATTGATTCACCGATTTCTTATCTGAACGGCAATGTGTGGAGTTTCGTTAATGAGTTCACGAACAACAGCGGTGGCTCTGTTCACGCAATCCATCGTTCTTCACTCCTTATGCGCAAGAATGGTCTTCGAAGCTCGTTATGCTCGAGGAAGATCTTCGAAGCTCCTTCTAAACGAGAAAGGTATTTGAAGCTCCTTACGCACGAGGATGGTATTTGAAACTCCTTACTCACGAAGAAGGTATTCAAAACTCCTTATACAAGAGGTAGTTCTATGAAGCTTCGCGTATGCGAGGAAGCTTTTCGATGTTCCTTATGATTGAGAAAGATCTTCGAAGCTCCTTTCGTAGCACGAAGGTCTCGAAGTTCCTTACGCTCAAGGAAGATCTTCGAAGCTCCTTCTAAACGAGAGAGGTATTTGAAGCTCCTTACGCACGAGGATGGTATTTGAAACTCCTTACTCACGAAGAAGGTATTCAAAACTCCTTATACGGGAGGTAGCTCTATGAAGCTTCGCGTATGCGAGGAAGCTTTTCGATGTTCCTTATGATTGAGAAAGATCTTCGAAGCTCCTTTCGCAGCACGAAGGTCTCGAAGTTCCTTACGCTCAAGGAAGATCTTCGAAGCTCCTTCTAAACGAGAGAGGTATTTGAAGCTCCTTACGCACGAGGATGGTATTTGAAACTCCTTACTCACGAAGAAGGTATTCAAAACTCCTTATACGGGAGGTAGCTCTATGAAGCTTCGCGTATGCGAGGAAGCTTTTCGATGTTCCTTATGATTGAGAAAGATCTTCGAAGCTCCTTTCGCAGCACGAAGGTCTCGAAGTTCCTTACGCTCAAGGAAGATCTTCGAAGCTCCTTATTTATTTATTTATTTATTTATTTTTGATTGGAGGTTCAAGGACCACCGTGAGCAACTCAATGGGATATAAACAGTCTACCATCCCTAATTAAGGGAAAATTTAATAAACAGTCTACCATCCCTAATTTAGCCAGCGCCATAAGACAAACATAACATCCATGCCTCACAGGATTCGAACTCTGCCCCTTTTCGGACGAATGATCAGAAGTCATTGCTTAGACCAGTGCTCTACTGGGGTGGCAAGCTCCTTATGTTCAGTGAAGATCTTCAAAGCTCCTTGCGTAGCAGGAAGGTAAGGTATTCGAAGTTCTCTTTACAGAAGGAAGATCTTTGAAGCTCCGTATGCGCGAGGAAAGTCTTCGAAGCTCTGCCATCCTCTGAATTTTGCGCAAATACTCCGTGACAGAGCAATGTGTAGTGGCATGATCGCAATATGCTCTTTTTTATTTTTCAATAGAGAGGACACGAAACATCTCTTTTCTAAAAGGTGGTGGGTTCCCACATAGGACATAACACAGTACTCACGAGTATTCGTGGTGAAACTGAGAAAAAGGAAACCGAATGTAGAAAAACACATTTTCTAAACACTTTTTATTAGTTAAAATGAATAACCACACAGGAATGTTTATATGTATACACACATTAATGGAATAGCCGGGTGAGGTTCCCATTTCGAATTTGCTGGAATGACTTAGTACCTTTATATCTAATTTACATCTTTGCTCTTCTTTGTCTGATCCTATGTACGCCGTCAGACTTAGCAAATTTTTAAGTCAACTGCAATTTTCCTCTGCTATTTTTTCTTTCATTAGGAAAACATGACTATTAAGCTCCATGTATTTCCTTATATGTCGTTGGGTGAAACTAGTTTCGAATCTCAGCCATCTGAAAAATAGAACAAGAGAAATTGTAAACATGAATGTTTTGCTCAATTTCGGAGTAACAAATTTTCAAGCAATTAATTTCGTTAAAAAAAATCACAATGTGCGTAGTTGCAAGCCATTCGATTTCAATACAACTCTTCGTTCCTCATATGCAGTTTTTCAATACATTTCAATAGTCTGTTAAAGTATTTGATTTTGAAGTTCTGTAGCGAGATCGGATATTGTGGATAGTATATTGAATGTATTTTTGTTACTCTGTCAGAAGATATTTCTTTTCCTCTTTCCCATTTTGTGCACCAGTTATTATACTCACAGACAATGAAATTTGCGCACCTAGAAGAAAAATGCTACAATCGTGAAACTTTGCCAGTAGATAAAGTGCGTGCTGGTATGCAAATGATCTACGCCTGGCGCGATTGCGCATGATAGCACACCCTGTGGTGGCGCTGCAAGCACGAACCGGCAGCCTTATAAACCGGCGGACGACGCAAGCAAGAGTACAGAGTGGCAAGAATGCTGGGTAGATGCCAGAGACGTCGATGTACGAAACATACGGACTTTGAGAGAGACCGGATCATCGGGCTGAAAACCGCAGGGCTATGGACGCTCCGTACAGCCCGCCACGTGGATTGTTCTGACCATACCGTCTCACTGTTTTGGGAGCAATGGAAACGTGACGGCCCTGCCACACTGAGGAGCGGCTCCGGATGGACCAGAATGACCACCGATAGAGAGGATCAACGGATCGCGCACCAGGCACGAACGGGTCCCACTATACAGGCAGATGCAGTGGCTCCTGTGTGCCCACGAACCATTTCCCGACGCCTTGCGGAAGCCAATCTGCGATCTCGGCGCCCTTTATGTATGTATGTATGTATGTTGCCATTAACACCGGAACATCGCCGGCTCCGTGTGCAGTGGTGCCAGGCCAGAGAGACGTAGAACACCACAGACTGGCGACGTGTAGTGTTTAGCGATGAGTGCCGCTTCGTTTTGGGGACAGATGACCATTGTGTCCCGGTGTGGAGTTCCCCAAGTCAACGTCCCAACCTTGCTATCGGGGGCCACACCTTTCCGACTGCAGGCATTATGGTCTGGGGAGCAATTGCCTACGATAGCCGATCAGCTCTAGTAGTGGTACGTCGAAAATTGACGGGCCAGCGGTATGTGGATGAGATCCTTCTGCCCCATGTGCTCCCATTCCTGGCAAGGATTCCAGGTGCGCTAAATCAGCAGGATAATGCCCGCCCGCACACGGCTCGGGTTGCCCAGGACTGCCTGCTTCATGTCCTGACACTTCCATGGCCTGCCTGCTCCCCAGAAATGTCCCATACCGAGCCTGTGTGGGACCAGTTGAAACGCCAGCTGCCGCCGCACTATCCGAGGCTTGGAGCACACCGTCCAACACGTGTGGGCCATAGAGGCGTCTGTTCGCCTCTATTGTGGGTCGTATTGCAGCATGTGCCACAATAACCAAAAGTTATGCGATATGCTATCCACAATATGCGATCTCGTTACAGAACTTCAAAATCAGTTCCTTTGATAGACCATTGAAATTTAAGAATCAATCAAACCTCCAGTATTCTTGGGAATCTCTCCGGAATGGAATGTTTTCGTCATAAGGTTATCGGGAAAAAGTAAGAACGGAGTTTTTCCGATTATACGAAAGGATACACATTTAAAATAACAACTGTCTCACACGATTAAAAACATCTCCACTATGTACAATTGAGTCATTGGCAGTAAGTTTAATACAGTCAGGTCCCAAAGTACAAATAAAACATCATACGCTAAAAAGGCTAAAAGATGATAATTTGTTAAAAAGGCAAGATCTTTCGAGCTCCCACTGGAGCTCATTCTCAAGCCATAATGCGTGTGCACCCTTAGATATACGCACTTATATACAAAAGTTTACGTCACGTTGTCCTGACAACATAATGCTGTGAAGTTATAACAGGCTACACCACTCTCAGGGAACAACAAGCATTTTAAATTTTGAGATGTTAAACAAGGTAATTTGTAAAGATATAATTGCACACATTATACAATGCAGTGACAGTAATAATGAATATATAATTATCAATGCAGGTCTAATTTTCAGTCCATCACGTGTCATCAAAAGTGTTAGATCGATATATATGTTCATGACTAGGCACTGGCATAGTACGTATGAATTGTCTCCATGATGAAGGTATTATTGCTGGTAAATCCTCATTACAACAGTGGGTACCATATAGAAGAATGTACATTGCCTCCGTGAACTACGTATCATTCTTATTTGTTGTGGTTGATAGATGTCTCATGTTTTCCCATTGCGGACTGTAATCTTCATCTTTTACAAACTTGGTTAAAGCTGTATTCATATTGTCTTTTCTGATATCATATTGGTGCTCCTTACGCCGTACTCCCAATGTTCTTGTAGTTGATCCAATATATACCTGGGTTCTTGACCCGTTATACTTGGCAATAATGGTATCATGTAAACACTATGTCTATTTATATATGGAATGGGGTCGCGGTCGCACTTTATAATTTCGAAAATGTTTGTTGTTTTAACCCCAAGGCCAACTTATGTTTTTTACATACATTGTGTAACTGTTGATTTACCACCGGTTGAAAATCCAGAGATCCTGCACAACGTGGTTTCGGGTGGTCCAACCGTAATGTAGTTGTGTCATCCCTATGTTTTGCCCTAATAAGGTTTCTTACTACATAATCGGGGTAATCGTAGTATTGCGCAAGATCTTGAACGAAGTCCAGCTCTGCCTGTCGAAGTTTCTTAGCGGAGATATGTGTAAATGCTCGATTCACATAAAACCGCAAACCTGCCAATTTTTATCCAAATGGGTGATATGATTTAAAAGGTATAAGAAAAACTCATAATTTTCCGTTAACACATCTTTAAAACGGCAATTTACTGTTAGTATAAGAAAGATGTTGCGGAAAGGATTCTAAAAATTCAGAATTTTCCTGACGTACGGAAAATCCGTGAAATTCAGGTTTCCTTTTCGTCATTTCACGGAAAAGGTTGAATCAGGAATATGCTTCGTTTTTCACGAAAGGTATCACGGGAAGTGACTCATGAACTTCAAAAAATTGTTTTAGTGTTCAGAACAGCTCATAATGATCTGTTGGCCATTTTACCGATATAGGTATATTTTTAAAAACAATCGAAGTGAATGAGGAACCAAGCTAACACGTGATGTCGTCAAAAGCAGCTGCCAACATATCCTAAGTATTAGGTATGCAACTTAATTCTCGGCCTCTAACCGCAAGCGATCATAGAACGTCGGCATGTGTAAATAGCTGTCCGATAATGGCTGATTGCAGCGCTATCCAACAGCTTTCCAGGCAACCATACCGCTCACAGCTGTAGTGACAAAAGGGACGAAAGTTGACGGTTAAGGCAATGTCGTTCAAGAAGCAACATTTGAGGCACTGCCTCCTGTTCGCGTTTCAGCTGAAAAAAAGTGCCGTGGAAGCCCAGCAAATTATCTGTGCTGCTTTGGGTAAGGCTGCTGTGTCCCACAGTACATGTAAGAAGTGGTTCCAGAAATGTAAGCATGGAAATTTCGATCTCTGTGATGCAGAACGTCCAGAACAGCCAAAGAAAGTTGACGATGAGGTATTGGAACAACTGTTGGACGCGGATCCCTGTCGCACACAGTCACAGCTCGCCCAGGAACTTGGAGTAACCTGGCAAGCCATTGCAAAGCGCCTGCACAAGCTTGGACGGATTCACAAGGAGGGCCGTTGGGTGCCCCACCAACTCAGAGCTGCGAACAAGTCTGAGCGCGACGATGTTGCTGTGTCCTTGCCCTCCAGATTCAAGAAGTAGGATTTCTTTCACAAGATTTTGACCTGTGATAAGAAGTGGATCCTCTACGATAATTCTAAGCGGCGCAAATCGTGGGTTTATCCAGGTCAGCCTGCCACCAGTACCGCCAAACCGAATATCCATGCCAGGAAATTGTTGCTGTGCATATGGTAGGATCAGCGCGGTGTCGTACACTATAAGTTGCTCAAACCTGGTGAAACGGTCAATGCTGAGCGTTATTGTCGGCAACTTATTCGTGTGAGTGACGCAATGGAGGCGAAAAGGCCATACACCAGCAAAGGCAGAAGGTCGGTCCTGTTGCTTCAGGATAACACGCGTCCTCACACCGCGAAAACGACTTTAAACACGATCACCGACCTGGGATGGGAGATTTTGTCCCACCCTGTGCATTCTCCAGACTTCGCCCCGTCGGATTATCACCTCTTTCTCTCCCTGCAGCATCACCTGAGTGATACGCACTTCACTTCTGTCGAGGAGGTCCACACAAGTATTGATTACTTTATCAACTGGTAACAGCCCTCTTTTTACCGCAGTCGTATTCGGCAGCTCCCTGACCGATGGCTCAAATGTATCCAACACGACGGGGATTATTTTCCTGATTAGGTACGTATTCGATTTGCTATAATTTGCTGTCAACGTGTCGTGCCTGTGGCCGAGAATTAAGTTGCACACCTAAAACATTAACATACATTAACAAGTATTGCAAACGTGCAAACATTGATGACCACAGTACACGCACCAGATGTATCAACACAAAATTTATGTATAAGCCATAGTGTGATTTATGATAGCAGGATCCATGAAGAAGTTTTCCAATGAATTAAATGTCACTACTGTTTGGTATGCTAAGCAAGATTTCTATTCTATATGTTTCAGTAATCTCAACTAAGGAGGAATATAACGTAATCAGGTAGGATGAATCGCAATTTGGTTCAAATGGCGCAACCGTCAGGTTTAGCGATAGCACCAAGGTCCAGATAAGTCAAGACAACTGATGGTTCCAACTCTGAAAAGCCGCAGCACTCCAATCATCCAAGAAACCATTTCCTTTGTAACGTACCAGGAGATGTGACGTACCTGCCAGAAGGACGCACACGACATAAAGGCAGATAGGAATCAGAACAAATGTCTGCGTAGCTCAGTTGGTAGAGCGACTTGTTCCGGAATAAGCGGCCTCGGGTTCGAATCCCGGCGTAGACCAAAAATGACGGAGAAATTTACTTCGTTATAATGGCGCCCGAACTATCCGGATGACCCGGCCGTTCAAAATCTCGCATTGGTGTGATGTCATTTCCACACCGCGAGACAGGAAAAATCAGAGAATCCTTTCTCCAGCACTTCGAAAAAAAAAAAAAAAAAAAAAAATAAGGGGAAGATGATGTAACGTACCAGGAGATGTGACGTACCTGCCAGAAGGACGCACACGACATAAAGGCAGATAGGAATCAGAATATAACGTCCGCGTAGCTTAATTGGTAGAGCAACTAATTCCGGAATGAGTGGACCCGGGTTCGAATCCCGGCGTAGACCAAAAATGACGGAGAAATTTACTTCGTTATACCTTCTGCTCAGAAGATACTTACAGGTGCATTCGTCCTTTATCACAGTACAATCCTTTGTGATGAGGTTTATCAGTGTTTTACTCATTCTGTGTACAGCCTAATATCATTTCGAGCATGTTGTGAAAATTATTCAAGACTGAGAAATACTGATAAAAATAAAATTATTTCAGCTTTTTGTAACTCACATTTGTCTTTCATTACAGCTTTTGGTCCCGATGGAAGTTTTCCAAAGTACTGGGTTGCTGCGTTTGAAATGTCAGGCGCGAACGAGCTGTGTTGACAGGCCTCCACCACACCGCAACGGAACCGCCCACAAGTGTTGCAGGTATTACGAAACAGAGTTACTATAAATAGATACCAAGTGTGTGAAGAACAAGGTTCAGGCGTGGTTTGTTTAGACGTAACGTGGCTTGCAAAGGAAACACGCAGAAGCCGGATTTGAGAGTCATTTTCCTGTATTAATTTAAACTGGGCCGTTTTGCAGGAATTGCCACTCGAAACGTTAACAAATCGTTTCGGGAGAATACAGCCAACGAACGAACCATTTGGCGATGGTTTGTGAAGTTTTGAAGGGGAGAAACGGAACTGCAAAACGAAGCACGTGGTTACCGAACTGTTGCTGTTTCTGACAATGTTCTGATATGTGGGGTTGAAGCGAACCCCCAGAAAACGTGTCGTGAGATGGCGGCAGAGGTAAGTGGCCACCACAAAACTGTTCTTCGGCGTCTATCTGCGCTGGGTGAGGTCAAAATGCTGGGACATGTGTCTGCCGCATGAGTTGACAACTGCCAACAAGACTAGGCGTTTGAAAGTCTGCGCGTCGCTGCTTGCCAGGAATAAACAGGAACTTCTACTACATCGAATCGTCACCTGCGACGAGAAGTGGGTCCTTTATAATAATCAGAAATTTTCTGAACAATAGTTAAGCAAGGCACATCCTGCTGGTTGGCATCGTAAGCCACCCCTTCACACCAAGAAGATGATGCCCCTTTTCTGGTGGTCCACAGCAGGGTTAATTCATCGGAATTTCTTGGCGAGCCGCAAAACCATCACTGCAGAACGTTATTGTGCTGAATTACACCAGACGCACCGGAAATTTCTGCAGAAACAATAGGCTTTTGTCAACAGATATGGTGCTCTTCTGCTCCAGGATAATCCCCGCCCTCATGTGCCGCAACGAATGATGCTCACACTAAGTGCTTTGGGCTGTGAAGCACTGCCTCATCCTGCCTAATACCCGGGCTTGTCTCCGACAGACTATCATCTGTTTCTTCCCCCGGATCACTTTCTGTCCGGAAACAGTTCACGACAGGTACAACGTGCAGTTGATGTTTCTTCCGGTCCCAGCCACAAGATTTTCTTCGTTCCGGAATCCTGGCCTTGCCGAAAAGATGGCAACTACACTAGCGTGCAAAAATTAAGGACGAGACGGTTTTTCGAATAAAACGTCGTGCAGAAGTGTTCCACTTCGACTCAAATCATACCGTAAGATCCCCAAGATATAAGAATATGGGACAAGTGAGCAAAACCGTCCAAACAAAGAATCCAAATGATACAAAAGCACTTTATTAAAAAGTTAGCTTCCATCACAACTGGACAGAAGACAGAAACGTCCATGTGACAGGCTGCTGCCAAGAAAAATCCTGTCTTTGTAGGGGATATGATCACCCCTGACTGCGTTGCAGGATTTACAACGTCTGTCCATGCTGAGGACGTGGTTGTCAAGGAGCTGTTTAGGGATCGCGGCCCATTCCTTTTGTAGCGCCAATCGCAGCGGCAGAACCGTTGCTGGCGGTTGGTGACGTGCTGCCAAGCGTCTCCCGAAAGGGTCCCACACGTGTTCGATTGGCTTTAGGTCCGGAGACCTTGCGGGCCAATCCATGCGTTGAGTATTTTCACTCTCCAACAGCTCTGCGACAGCCACTGTACGATGAGGTGTAGCGTTGTCGTCCATGAAGAGGAACTCAGGAACCACAGCACCTCTAAACAGAAGCACGTGAGGCAGGAGAACCTCGGTGCAATAGCCGACAAGAGTGACTGAACCTCCTTGGAAGATGTGGAGGTCAGTACGGCTACCAAGCACGATACCGCCCCAAACGAGAACTCCGTCACCTCCAAACCGGTCCCTTTCGATAATGTTGGAGGTGTGATTGCGTGTTCCCTGCTCTCTCCAGATGTGTATACGTCTAGAATCGCTCGTCAGACTAAATCGTCTCTCATCCGTAAAGAGAAGTTGACCCCATTGCTGATGTGTCCAGATCTTGTGTTCCTGGCACCACAGAAACTGCCGTCTCCGATGAGCAGACGTTAATGGCACACACCGTACTGGTCGTCGTGCAAATAAACCATCTTTGTGCAGCCTCCTGGCCACGGTAAAACGCGATAACGGACGTCCTGTTGTCTGTTGCATGTGCCCTGTGATTTCTCCCTCTGTCTTCCGTCTGTCTGTTCTTACCTGTAGGAAAATATACCGGTCGTCCGCCGCCGTGGTTGCTCGTGGACGACCAGTGCTAAACTGTAGGACAGCTGTTCCTGTTGTTTGAAATGCTCTTCAAGCTCGTGAAACGATGCTGTGAGCGATCCCGAACTACTCGGCCACACTAGTCACACTTCGACCTTCTTCCAACTTCCCAATGACGCGACCTCGGGTAAAGTCATCCAGATGTCGTCTACTGGATTGCCTGTTGGCCATATCACACGGTGGCAGCAACTCGACGTCGTTCAGACTGATGTACACCGTGCAATAGCTTTCACCTAATTGCTGAGCGTACACCGCTCGTGTGCTTTATACCCTTCCGACCCCCTCCCCCTAAGTCATGCTGCATATATGCGCATGCCCTACCGTACCGGACCCTAGTCTACCTCCTGAGTGGTCTTTCTTTCCGTTATGCCTGCTCGTTCCACTGTGATGCTAATTTCTCCTCTTCGTTCTTAATTTTTGCACACCAGTGTATGTGTCGATGCCGAGGGGAATTATTTTGCCTAGGTAAGTTGTCCTACATTTACGTTATCGCCGTCCACGTGTGCTGGTCCTTTGCCTGACATTTCATTTGCACTAATCCAGTACATCTGATAACTGTTTCGGGAAATTCGGACTTTTTATTTGTAATGGAATGTCTTAAAGTCTTACCAGTAAAGTTGGAATTGAAATCATTCCTCACAGGTCGTTTCAGTTCATTCCGAGATTCTTTACGTGGTGTTCTGAGGAAAATTCGTGTTGTTTTTCACAATATGGATTTCCATGTCTGCAGGAAGGGCAGCGTTTCGAAAGACACCCAGTCACACCCCATTCGCACTGTCATCAATACGAAACAGCATACGGATTTCGTAATGCAAGGAGGAACGTCACTGCTACGGGGGAGGAAAGTAGAGGACAACTTCCAGACCCTTCCTAGAATTTCATAGTCGCCCTCACTGAGGGGAATCTTCCTACGAAACCTCTTAAAAATTTTGTGGTTCACATATGATTTAACATTTTTTTATGAAGATTTTGTGGAGTCCGTCACCACGTTGTCCAACTTTCAGGAAAACGCTTGAAGTACAATTTTGAAAATTGAATTTGCACAAATAAAATGAAGAGTTAACTCAATGTTGTGTTCCACATTTTTTAAACGATTGTTAAAAGTTCTGAAGTGGCAATGAGCTGGATATATTGCTAGAATTGATCATCAATTCACAACTGAAATATTAGAATGGATAACAAGGAGAGTGGGAGATCCAGAAGAAGACCACCTGATTCGGAAGCATGCTGGAGTGGCTTCGAAGCGATATGCTGAAGACATGAAGTCGTGGAAGTGACTTGGGAGGCCTCCATCCAGAAGTGGATTGACAACGGTTGATAATGATAAGTACGAATATATATCATCATCATCATTGTCAACCATTATCAATCCACTGCTGGACGAAGGTCTCCCCAAGTTTCCTCCACAACGGTCTGTCTTGTGCCAGTCTCCTCCATGTCACTCCCGCATGCTTTCGAATTTCATCCACCCATCTTCCATGTGGTCTTCTTCTGGGTCCTTTCCTATCCCTTGGAATCCAATCTAAAATTTCGGCTGTCCATCGATGGTCTGTCCTTCTGACAGTATGTCCAGCCCATTGCTATTTCAGAGATTTAACTCTGATCATGATGTCTTCCACTCTTGTCATTTTTCGGATTCACGAGTTCCTCTTCTTATCCTGGTTACACCAAGCATGCACCTCTCCATGTTTTTTTTAGTTGTCTTCAGCCTTTGCATGTCCCTTTTAGTTAAGGTCCACGTCTTTGCAACATACGTAAGCACAGGAAGGATGCATTGATCAAACACTTTTCTTTTTAAGACATAATGGCATATTGCACTTAAAATTATGCTGTTTCTTCCAAAAGCTCTCCAGGCAAGTTTTGTACGCCGATTAATTTCTTCAACAATGTGACTCTCACTTGATATCTGCTGTCCAAGATAAACGTACGTGTCTGTTATCTCCAGGTTTTCTCCAGCAATTGATAAATCTTCATTTCTTGTAAAAGCATTGAACATCACTTTTGTCTTCTGAAAGTTCATTTTTAATCCCACTTCTTTACTCTGTAACGTACCAGGAGATGTGACGTACCTGCCAGAAGGACGCACACGACATAAAGGCAGATAGGAATCAGAATAAAACGTCCGCGTAGCTCAGTTGGTAGAGTGACTTATTCCGGAATGAGGGGATCCGAGTTCGAATCCTGGCGTGGACAGAAATTACGGAGAAATTTACTTCGTTATAACTCTTGTCAGCAAGTTCCTGGATCATACTCTGCAGCTCTGATGGGGTAGTTGTAAAAATGGCTGTCATCAGCAAAACGAAGGTGGGTTAGATAATCTCCATTAATCTTTATCGCTTTGTTTTCCCAGATCAGTGATTGAAAGACATTTTCCAATGTGGCATTAAAGAGCTTCGGAGATATGGTGTCACGTTGTCTCACTCCTTTTCCAATTTTTATGTGTGTTGTATTTTCAAACAGCCGAATCTTTGCACTTGCATTTTCATAGATGTTATTAATAATATTAATGTACGCATCTTCAATACCGCAGGATTTCAGAGCCATTGCAACTGCTGATGGTTTCACCGAATCAAAGGCTTTTTCATAATCGATAAAAGCCATGCATAATGGAAGTTCATATTCCCTCGCTCTTTCAATTAGTTCTCTCAGTACGTGGATATGATCTATTGTGCTGTAGCCACTCCTGAATCCAGCTTGTTCTCTCGGTTGAGCCATGTCCAATGTCACCTTCAAGCGGTGTCAAAGAACTTTAGTGAAGATTTTATAAACCACTGATAGGAGGCTGATAGGTCTGTAGTTCCCGAAATCCTCAATGTCAGCTTTTGTATGTATCAGGATCATTGTAGCGTTGTTCCAATCCTCAGGAATCTTCCCTTCATTAAGGCATCGAGTGAAAACTTGGGCGAGTACTGTTTCAATTTCTCCACTTGCTTCTTGTATGATGTCTACAGTAATTCCATCTTCTCCTGGAGCGTTTCCCCTCTTCATGTTCTTGATTGCATGTGCAACTTCTGCTGGGAGGATTGGACAAACTCTGGTACTGGTACCTTTCATGATGTCTGGAGTACATGCATCATCCCTTTCATATAATTTGGAGTAGAAATCTTTCAGTCTTGTCAAAGTTTCGCCTCTATTTCATTTTACAGAACCATCTTCTTTTCTCAGTGCCATAATCTGTTTTCTTCCCTTACTGAGATGTCCCTTTGCTATCTTTAGGCTTTGGTTGTTTTCAATTGCTTTCATCACTAGTTCGCAGTTGAATTTCCTTACGTCTTCAGTGATACTTTTCCTTACTGTCTTGCATAGCTCTATATATTCCACTTTGGAAGTCACATCTTCTTTAGCTGTCCTCATCTCTCTTCTTTTTGCATCAACATTTTGGTTTTTCCTGATAATTTGTTCACATGCAACTTGTTCTTAGACTCAGCTAATTTTTGTTGCTGTTTCCATAAGAGCTTTGGTTACTTGACTGTTAACTTCAGAAATATCCACTTCTTCCGATGTTAGGCCTTCTAAAGCAGAGAATTTGTTCTTCAGTTCCAACTTGAAGGTATTATGGTGTTTTTTAAGGTTGGTTATGTCAATACATTTTGTTTGTCTTATGAGCTTGCCACGTTCGAGTTTAGTGTTGAGGTGCATCTTACATCTCACCAATCTATGGTTACTACCTGTGTTGAACTTGTTTAGCACACTGCAGTCTTCTATGACGAATTTGTTGTTACACATAATAAAATCAGTTTCACTTGTCGTCCCATTTAGATGTCTCCATGTCCACTTCCTGTGTGGCTTTTTCTTGAAAAAAGACTTCAAGATGAAAAACCCTTCTGCATCGGCAAACTCTACGAGAGTATTTCCACGCTGGTTTCTGTTGCCGTGACCGAATTTACCTACTGAAGTTTCATTCTGTTGACGTTGCCCTATTTTTGCATTGAAATCTCCCATAACTATCTTTAAGTGCAGCTTACCTTTATTATTTAGATGACAAATTTCCTCATAAAATTCTTCAATTTCTTCTTCAGAATGATTTGTGGTGGGTGCATAAGTTTGAATAATCTGAGCCTGGTATCTTCTGGAGAGTTGGATAACGAGTCGTGCAGCTCTGTCAGAGAAACTTTCAACTTCTACAACTTTATCCTTCAGTTTCTACTTTATTATAAATCGAACACCACTAGTTCTGCCAGTATTAGTCCCACGATAGTAGAAGAGATGTCCACTTTTCAGTTCAATGAGATCTTCTCCTTTTCTCCTTACCTTACTTAGCCCGACGATGTCCCACTTGATCCTTTGTAGTTCCTCTTCCAATTCAAGAAGCCTTGAATCAGAAGATAGGGAGCGTCCGTTGTACGTAGCCAAGGTCAGCATCAGATGGCAGCCTAGTCCGGTCCTCCGGGGATTCTTAGCACCCTCTGCCTTCATGTCTCACTGGCCGCTGCCTTGGCCAGGTACAGTCCAGCTGCCGGAGACTGAGGGCCAAGATTTAAGTTGTGGAGTCATTTTGGAGGGTTTGGCCATAACTCACCATGCTGGGCCAAGCGGGTTGGTGAGTGTGGGATAGCATTTCTTCTAATCCCAATGGTATAGTTATACCGCTATTGGCGGTCGTCAGAGCCCCTTTAGTGGGAACAGGACGTACCACGAGAAGGCGGGGTTGACATTTGTCAAGGAGAGGCTGTGATGTTACGCATCACCTGTCCTTACATCTCACCGCTATATATATATATATATATATATATATATATATGTGTGTGTGTGTGTGTGTGTGTGTGTGTGTGTGTGCGTGGTCTGCTAGGATCGAATCACCTTATTGTGACCACCAGCTAATATCCGGATTAACCGCCGTGTGCAGCGAGGATTGCACCTAGACGTGCTGGAGTGACTCAATGAGGTGCTGGAAGGTGTTCACAGGTATATGTGGAGCCATGCTGACTGACGTGCATCTGACAGCTGCTGGAGGGTGCGTGGTGGAGGATCCATACAGCAAACAGCACGGTCTAGGTAGTCCTACAGATGCTCAATTGGGTTTAAGTCTGGGGAACTACGGGGCCAGGGAAGAACTTTGAGGTCTTCATTGCGCTCTTTCAACCACTCTTGGACATTTCTAGCTGCGTGACACGTCGCATTGTCGTGTTGAAAAATTCCATCCGCTCCAGGGAAGACATTAAATACGTATGGGTGTGCGTGGTCTGCAAGGATGCATTCATAACGAATTCGGTCCATATTGCCTTCCATAGGTGTGAGTGGACACAGAGACTGCCACGAAAACATTCCCCAGACCATAACGCTGCCCCAACCAGATGGTGTTTTTCCAGCAGTGGTTGAAGAGTGTTTGTTCTCCGATGTTTCTCGCCTTATACGCCAACGTCCATCCGTTCGAAGAAGTAGAAAACGTGACTTATTGAGAAGGCAATTCTTTGCCAATCAGCGGAGGTCCAATTCTGACACTGCCGTGTAAATGTAAACCTTTTCTGCCGTTGCATCGTCGTTAGCATAAGTGCAGTGACCATCCGTCTGCATCGGAGCGCCACACACATCAGTGTTCGCTAAATTGTTGTTTTAGACACACCTTCGGCAGCCCCCGGTTCATTCGGGCAGTGAACAGCTCCTCTTTAGCGGGTCGATCGGCTTTCACGCAAATTCGAAGCCGAGGTTCACCTCTCACATCAATGGCCCGTGGTGCTCCTCAGTTTCCACATAGCTTATTCGCAATGGTGCTATTTCTCCAATCGTGATACACTTTAATCAAAGCAGCACGCGGACAGTTCACAAACTGCGCTGTTTCAGAAATACTGTCACCCTTGGCCGGAAAGCCGGTAATCATGCATTTTTGCAAATCTCATAAATCGCTCCATTTATCTATAACAGGAACGACTGATATGTTTTCAGAATGACTACAGCACACCTTCTATACCCTCCAAGCCAGCTCCCGATACGTGCCTTCTTTCACTGGCTACGCGCTGTTATCGTCAAAAGTAGGAGGCGGTCACAATAATGTGTCTCGACTGTGTATATACATATACACTCACGGACAGTGAAATTTGTGCACCAAGAAGGAAATATCGGATTGAACTGAAATTTTCTGGACGTTATGAAACAGATGAATGATAAACATGATGACAAAAACAGAGCTACTACTGAGGGATCTGTGGCACGCAATCCGGTCATCTTCAATAGCGCGTGGTACCGTCTCGTTCGGCGGTACATGCTGCAATACGGTCCGGTATGGAGGCGAACAGACGCCTGATGTTGTCCTGCGGCAGACTGGCCCACTCGTGTTGGACGGTGTGATCAAAATTCCGGATAGTACGGTACAGCGGCTGCTGGCGTTTCAACTGGTCCCTCACATGCTCGATGGGGGACATGTCCGGGGAACGGGCAGGCCATGGAAGTGTCTGGACATGACGTAGGCAGTCCTGGGCAACCCGAGCCGTGTGCGGGCAGGCACATACCTGCTGGATGTGCCAGGTGCACTATACCAGCTGGTATAGTGCACCTGGAATCCCGGCCAGGAATGGGAGCACAAGGGGGTGTAGGATATCATCCACATACCGCTGGCCCGTCAATGATCCACGTTAATTTTCAAAACTTTAACACTAAAATGATTTATACCTTTGTTAAATTTGTTAAATTTAAAAATTTAACACCAAGAGTATTCTGCCTATGGTGCTTCTTTGCAAAAGGTATCTCAAAATGGGATAGAATCAAACTTTCTCAAAAAAAACAACAAAAAAAAAAAAAATAGTCACCGCAGCACCCGAGTTGTCAGACGCGCTGACTTCTGGCCGTTCGTCAGAGGTCAGCCTGCGTACGATCCCGGATAAGAAAATCAAGCGAATGATTGCCTCAGCATTGCAAATTAATCACATGATCCACTGGAGTCTTTCAGTTTTCTCAAAAGAGCTATCAATTATTAGAAAAGCCATGAGGTAATACGGTAATTAATCCCTTTTGTTGGACTTTGAATATTAGTCACGATAGTTTCATTACCAACATCCGAGGTGTGTTTGACGCGAGCTCGGGCACATATCGAACGAATGGTCAGATACGAGCGCTTCGGAAAACTCAGTCACCTGGATGGGCTGAGTGGCCCGATGCTCTTCTGGTCTGATGGTTTTCTCTAAGTGGACAGCGGTATAGTCTGAGATTGATTTCTAAGTCTTTAAATTATATTTGCAATGATATCGAATCTGTCGGGAACTTCCGCCGACCAAGTGGTGCAGTGGTCTATGCGATAGCTTCTGACTATTTGTCCAAGATGTGTCCGGGTTCGGGCCTCGGTGAGTCATGGATGCTGTGTTGCTCCCAATGAAGAAAACAAAAATGTCAAAATTAACAGAATGAGATGTGTTTGGTTTAAACCAGACGTAATTTATAAACATGTGAATTTTCACCAAAAACTTATTGCTTAGAAAAAGAAATCTTAGAAATTTTTTAAAACCGAGTTCATGTTTGGGCTTTCAGTGCCCGTATGTGATTCTGCGATGGGAGTTAGAATTTAAATGTTTCAATTCAAAATTATTGCTAGCATTTGATTACTTTGTTTAATCATCATGTGGACTAACAATACGCAAAATCGCTACTATAGGTGCACAAACGTAATAAATATAAAATTTTCTCAGCAAAATGTTTCTCTTACCTTTAAAGCCTGGTATGTATTTTGTCCTGCATGGCATACTATCAGGAAGAAATAAAAATGTGGAAACCCATAACAGAAACAATATCTTCTCTGTGAATTTAACGACCCCGTGGAAGGAACAAAGGAATGAAACTTGGCCATGATGTAATAAGCTAAGTCGTTAAGAAGGCGAAGCTTTCAATTAAATACGAATAAAGTAAATGGAGCATAATGGTATCACCAAACGGAGGATGTGTCTTGGGTCGGTAATTAAAATTTATATCGTAGTATATAATTTTTGACGTTTTACATTTTTGTTTGTGCAGTTTACAAGGCTCTGAGACGAGAAGGAAAAGCACTTGTGAATTGATTGATTTTGATTAAAAAATTTATGGCATGGTGTGACAGGGAGACAAGAAGAAAGATTATATCATCTGAAGTGGCATCCTTCCTGTTTCATAACATTTTACTGCATGTTTTTTTTTGTATGCTTTTCAAAACTTATTTCTGTGACTGATAAATCAGAAAAACTTTGAAAAAAATAAGCCATTAAATTTTATTTGACTTTGGTAAAATATCTCTGTGGAGCCGACCTTGTCACGTGTACTTTGTCACACGCCTGGGCGGGTACACTGTGATTCATGGGGATGGTCATAACATTCTGATAGGACTGTGTAGTAATAATAATAAATATTGTTTTTGAAAAAGTAACCAGTTGAAATATACTCTTTGCCAAAAAAAAAAAAAACAAAAAAAAAACGAGCGCAGCACTCAGAAGTAATCTTCTAATCGAGCTGAAAATTGGTATGTGCAATATACACTGAAGAGCAATTCAATTAGAGACAGCTGGCGTTATGCAAATGTGGCGCCCTGGGTGGCCCTGTAAATAGAAACGACATGACGTATGCAGCGATCCGACAATATAAGTAGTGATGCGACGGGAATCAGTAAGAGTCGGACGCAGTATGGGTAAGACGAAGGATCTAAGCGCATTTGATCATGAGCAAATTGTCGGGGCCCGACGAATGGGTCGTTCCATCTCGGAAGTCGTGCAGGGAATGGGATTTTCACAAGCCACTGTGTCACGGGTGCACCGTGAGTACATCGAATCCGGTAAAACCATCCCTGCAAGGGCCAACTGCCTTGGACAACAGCGTGTGGATGAGCTGGATCATCGTGGGCTAGCTCATATTGTAACAGTGGATAGACGGTCCACAGTACAAGAAATCACTCGGCAATTTAACGCTGGTGCAAAAAAAACCCGTGTAAGCAGCCACACCATCCAGAACCATCACCTACCTATGGGGTGCAGAAGTCATTGTCCAACGAGGGCACCGCTGCTCACCGCACATCACAGGGTGCAAAGATTAGCATGGGCGCGGGAACATCGCCATTGGATCCTAGACATGTGGACAAATGTTGCCTGGACTGATGAGTCGAGATTCACGTTGGTACATGCCGATGGCAGGATACGAGTACGGCCCAAACCACATGAAGTGATGGAACCTTCTTGCCAGCAGGGTACTCTTCAAGCTGGTGGGGGTGGCATTCTCGTCTGGGGACTGTTTACATGGACTGAAATGGGACCCCTGGTGCGTGTGACATCTTCCCTCACAGGTCAACATACCGGGATAACCTGGATGACCATTTGCTCCTCTTTGTGCGTCTTCAACATCCCACTGGGGACCTCATCCTGCAACAAGATTATGCAGCTCTCGAATTGTATCCAAATGGTTAGATGAACACTTCACTGACGTGACCTCGCTTCCTTGGCCAGCTAGATCACCTGATCTCAATCCCATCGAGCACATCTGGGATGCCATCGAGAGAGATGTTCAAGGCTCTGACCCCCCAACATCAAATCTTCGTGAAATGTGGGAGCTTGTTCTGGGGTCGTGGATCCGTATGGCTTCATAACGCTTCCGGTGTCTTGTCGAGTCCATGAGGAGACGAATCGCCGCCTTCATTAAGGCGAAAGGTAGTGCTACCCGTTACTAGACAGGTATCTCTAATTCAATTGCTCTTCAGTGTACAGTATGTACACTGAAGTGTCCAAAGTCATTGGGTAGACAATTTTTTAACTGGCATTGCCGTCGTATAAAAAATACGACGCACGCCACAATGTTTATCAGCTGCGAGATGTAATCTCGTGAGTCAAGTTGAACAACCGCCAGTAGGGTTATGGCAAGCAGACGTGAATTATCGGAGTTTCAACGCCGCATCGTCGTGAGAGCCATAAGCATGGGACACGCAATTCTCGAAGTTGGGCGATATAACGAAGTAAATTTCTCCGTCATTTTTGTCCACGCCGGGGCTCGAACCCGGGTCCCCTCATTCCGGAATAAGTCGCTCTACCAATTGAGCTACGCAGACGTTCGTTATAGCTGCTATCTGTCTTTATATCGTGTGCGTCGAGCTGGGCAGGCACGTCACAGCGAACATTCAACATAACATATCCATAAGGTCAGTGCAGCGTATTTTAGCGTCCATGGGGTATGGGAGCAGAAGACCCACCAGAGTGCCTTTGTTATCCCCACGGCATCGGACTCAGGGCGTTACCTGGGCTCGTGAACGCGGTGATTAAACCCTGGAAGACTAGAAACACGTGGCGTAATTCAATGAGTCACGCTACCAGTTGTTACGAGCTGATAGTAAGGTTCGGGTGTGGAGCAGACTCCATGAGGTTATGGACCCAAGCTGTCAACAAGGCACTATGAAAGCAATGATGATTCAGTTAATCCTGCACTGTCCAACTGCGGACTTCGCAGGGTTTAGCAGAACTCACTTAGTGCGCTTACTGGCCGTAAGCGCTGCGACACCATTCCCATCGGTGTATCAGGAAAAGAATCACAGAGCCGGGCACAAGGACGGGTGGCGTGAATGGGAGAGCAATCAGATGGACCGTGTCTCCATGGAGATTCGCTCGCCACACGAACTGTAAGCCGACGGCATTTATTTTACACAATCACAAGCACAGACACAAAAATGAAAAAGCAATTGAAAGTGCACCTCTGTTAAGGCGTGCAATCCCAGAAGTGAATTACATCGAACGGTTTTGTTACAGGCACACATTTTCGGGTAGATAGTCCCGTTACAATCTGGAGATCAGCCGTAATTGACCCGTTTCCTTTGTTGCTCTATTTCCCTCTGGAGACTAGGACATTTTGTCCCCAGACTAGAGTGCCTTGTGTCGAGCTTTAGGTGGAAGCGCTCATTTGCCTTCCGGCAGTTGGGGCAGGTGGCGTCATTGGAACATTCTATATGCCAGTGCCCTGCCTGGCCGGAACGGGCACACGACTCGAGCTCCTCTGGGCACTTTGCCTTGTGGTGCCCAAACTCGTTGCAACGAAAGCAACGGGTTTCCCTAAGGAATTCTCTGCGCCCGAGAACCCTCCAGCCAAGCGGAACCTTGGCTTTTTTAGGCCCATTTTAAAGTTATCCGGGGCCATTTCGAACAGCCAGTGGACTGTGTCCTTCTTCCCCCCAGGTTTGATGGGGAAGAGAACCCGGCACCTCTCAGCGTCCGTCAGCTCATTTTGACTACGGAAGTCATGTTCAACAGACTCCGAGTCCTCATTGGTTTCACTATAGACTATAAGCCGTGGCAGCTTACATTCCGGACGCTTTAGATGGTATAGGTTTTGCTTGTAAGCAATTTGATTGTAGGTTTCAATAATCCTTTCGACCCCTTCCGCCGTTTGGCATTCTATGAGCACACCACTCTTGCTCACTCTCTTTAGACCTTTGGTTCCATACCCAAGTCTCCCCGGGTTGAAGTCTGTTTCGACGTACTCCTTAAGGTCGGCATCAGGTAAGTTTTCTTTCGGATAGATTTGCACGGTGTGTTGTGTGTGTAGCTTGCACAACACATCCGCCTTACTCTTTGACTTGGGCGCGGCCTCTTGCGCGCAAATCCGAGCTCCTGGCTGTATGGTCTCATCTTTTTCCAACAGACGTCCTTTCAAGTGTTCGATCTCTATTTGTTGTTCCACCAGGGCAGCCTGCATTCGATCAAGAATGGGCCGTAGCCGCCCTCTTAGGTTATGAGAAACTCTCGTCGTCGGGCTGTCCAACAATTCATTCATCTCCCTGAACAGCCCGAGGAACCCTTCTGAGCCTGCGCTCACACTTGCGTCCCCGTCCCCCGTTTCCCGGTTTTGGTTACCCGAGAACGATGTTGTTTGCCCGGGTTGTCCCGCACTTGGCCCACTCATACTGAGTGGGAGGACCAGCGCGACGGCATCGCGGCGGGACTGGATTGGTTGGAGCAACTAGACCTAACAAGGGCTCTTTTCCTTCGTTAAACGAACTCACCTGGTTGCAGGAGCACTTAAACACGCGAACCTTACGTGCCTCCTTCGCTGTGACTCACACACCAGCTGATAGTTTTTGCCTGCCTCGCTCCCAGGGGGTTAACAAATCCGCCGGTCAATGTGTAAGTTAGTGGTGGTTCCGCACATATGCGGGGTACCTTTACGTGGCGTGGTTTGGGTGCTCTGGTCATCGCAAACACGTCATTAGCCGGCAATCGCTTTGTTTCTGTTCTGGGTGACCATTTGCAGCCCTTCATGGACTTCATGTACCCCAACAACGATGCACCATGTCATCGGGCCGAAGTTGTCCAAAAATGGTTCGAGGATCATTCTGGGAATTTCCGACAGATAGCGTGGCCACCACGTTAGTCCGAAAGGAACCCAATAGAGCATTTATGGGACGTGGTGGAAAGGTCCATTTACACCCAAGATCCTGCATGTACAAATACCAAAGAACTGTGAGTGGTTGTTTAGACGGCATGGCTAAACATTTCTCAAGAAGTTATAACGAAGTAAATTTCTCCGTCATTTCTATCCGAGCCAGGATTCGAACCCGGGTCCCCTCATTCCGGAATAAGTTGCTCTACCAATTGAGCTACGCGGACGTTATATTTTGATTCCTATCTGCCTTTATGTCGTGTGCGTCCTTCGGGCAGGTACGTCACATCTCTTGGTACGTTACAAAGTCTTCCGGCCACTTGTAGAGTCGATGCCACGCCGAGTTGCTGCACTTATCCTACACGATACTAGGTACGTATCCCATGACTTTTGGCACTTCAGTGTATATCTATGGGAAAGGAAATGATTGCAATTCTAGAGCAGCTTAGCCATTTATTTGGATAAAACTTCTACACGATTGCAACAAGTCAGAACATTGCAACGCTACTTCTGAGTAGGATACAAGCGGCTGCCTCTCTTTGCATTTACGCATAAAGTTCACGGATACTGTCCTGAGGTATAATGTGCTAGATGGTGTCCAAATTCTGGGCTAGTTTGCCAACATTCCGGGATGGGCATAGGTATCGTTCTATCATGTCCCAAACAAGCTCGATCGGGGAGATTTCGGGTAATTGGGATGGCCATGGAAGGGTGTCCACATTACGGGGGAAGCCCCCGGTGAGGTGAACCGTGTATGCCCGGGCATTATCCTGGTGGAAAATTGTTTGATGACGTTGCGACAGAAATGGCAACACAACAAGTCGCAGAATGTCGTCGACGTACCGTTGAGTCGTGAGGGTGGTACGGAGGACTATGAAGGGTGTCTGACTAGGGTGGGAATGACTACCCGAATAGACAGTCCTGGTATGCGCGCCGTGATCTGTTCCACGGTAAAGGAACGATCCGTGAGCCATGCGTCAAGTGCAAACCTTGACTCAACACTGAAGAGCACACTACGCCTCTGGATACTATGTCACGTTGATCGGCTCGTCTTATGCAAATTGTATTCAAGTTACAGGTAATGTGCAGAACATCCTCAAAGCAATGCACATTTCGCCAAATACTAACTGCTGGGTTTTGTCATCAATTTCTCTCAGAAGAATGATTGATGGTAGTTCAGAATTGTAAACTTCAAAATTATTTGTATCGACAGATTTTTCTCAGGCGTAGTATTTCATTGGAACAGTTTTCAGTAAGATCATGGGATACATTTTCGCAAGAAGAGTGCATTTTCTTTCTAGAGCATCTTCTGTGGAACTCAGGTATGTTAATATAGGGCAGAACACTTTGCTTACATTCTCCTGAGTTGCATAGAATACAATAATATAATGCATAGAATACATTCATATTCACCATCATTATACACCGTATCTGTTTCTCCCGAAGCGGCAGCGACATCACAGAATGTTTTTCTCTTCTTTTCTTTTCTTTATCCTTTTTATTGGCAAATGTGATGGGAGACCCATGTTATCTACAACTGTGCGTGCTTCTAACATTATTATGGGCCATTCGTCTCTTTTCACTGTCCTATTGCTGTTCCAACCTACAAGGGGACCTTACAGCTGACCACCCGCAGATTTCGGTGAATTTTGTTTAATGAAAGTAGAGGCAAAATGAGGATATATGTGTCCCGGCATTTTGATGTAATGCCTCATATTTTCGGAATAAAAATTCATAACGGTCCGAGGATGGCAAAATGAACGAAATTCGTGGTTTCCTGTAAATGATATTTTACTGTAAAATCACGCGGTCCTGAAACAGTGAGTTATAGCATACATTTGCTGTTATGGTGGCTAATTGTCGAAAAGCGGGGAATGAACAGTGAACTATCATTAGCAGCAAAAAACGGAATGCTTGCATTTTCCCATCCTCCCTAAAAGCTCTCTCGTTTTCACTTTTCAGAATTCAGTAAGAAGTTTGTGACGTACCTGCCAGCAGGACGCACACGATATAAAGGCAGATAGCAATCAGAATGAACGTCTGCGTAGCTCAGTTGGTAGAGCGACTTGTTCCGGAATAAGCGGACTCGGGTTCGAATCCTGGCATAGACCAAAAATGACGGAGAAATTTACTTCGTTATAATGGCGCCCGAACTATCCGGATGACCCGACCGTTCAAGATCTCGCATTGGTGTGATGTTATTTCCACACCGCGAGATAGGAAAAATCAGAGAATCCCTTCTCCAGCGCTTCGAAAAATAAATGTGTGTGACGTTGCATTCCACACACCAGATTGACTGGGAGTTCTCAAGTGCACGTTCTACAGTGGAAGGCTGCCTGCAACGATTCATGGTCACGGCTGACCAGTGGGCCATGCCCCCGGCCCTCCTTGGGGGGGGGAGATGTGACGTTTCTGCCAGCAGGACGCACACGACATAAAGGCAGATAGGAGTCAGAATGAACGTCTGCGTAGCTCAGTTGGTAGAGCGACTTGTTCCGGAATAAGCGGACTCGGGTTCGAATTCCGGCGTAGACCAAAAATGACGGAGAAATTTACTTCGTTATAAGTTGCAATATTGTGTGATATAGGTAGATATTGAATGAAACATATGCATTTCTGTGCAATATTTGCATGAGCCAGCTATGACGTGAGCTGCAGCCCTTGTAGTAGTGTGGACCTTACACTTAACATTGTATTGTGTCAATGTCAATGGCAATTCGGTGTAGTTTCACTAACAAATAATAAGGAACTTGTAGAAGTAATCGTTGAATAATGGAGTTTAATAATAAATAGCGCATATGGTGAAAGAGGAATTGTTAGGAGAATCCACATATCACATTTTAGCTTATAAAGTATAATTACATACTTTTATTTGAAGACGTAACATATATGTTGTTAGGTATCACTATCGGTGGCTGGATATCGAGAGATTTGTGGATTTAATTCCCCGGCGGTGACCGAATAACAATATTTCGGTTGCTATGTGTTTCTGGAACGTGGAAAGAGCGATGTATTTGTTTATTTCAGAGTGAAATAAGTATGGAAAGTAATCGATGGTATCAACAAGTAGAATAAATCCTGACGTAGACATTCGGAACTTCGTAGCCTGATATGAGCCACAAGACATTGCGAATGCTCTAACAATGTGCAAGCAAATTGTAAAAGACATGAACGTTCTGCAAACGAACAAAACGGAGCATGTGTCCGAAAAAGCAGTGTTGATGGGCAAATCTATGGCTGAAGCCATCATTTATGTGTTAAAGAACTTTGAAGTGGTGCATAGCGAGGAGCTGCTTTTAAGGGAGGAACCTTTACCAGAGACACCGGAAATATCTTCTGGTGCGTCATCATGACACGTCATACAAGAAGACAGTTTCTCTTCCACTTCTTCTTCGACTTCGGAGAGTGTGTACGAATATGAACCCGAGGATAAAAAAACAAAGAAAGACTACATTTCACTCGACATGAAAATCAAAATCGTACAGCTTGCTGAATAGCATCCAAAATGGAGTTTAAAAGCTCTACATCAACGACGATGTACTGCTTTACAATGGAAGGCAGATCTGAAAAATAGGGAGCAAGAAATTGAACGGGGAGGTGGATTAAAGGAAAAATATGATATAATAAACAAATGAACCTTCGATCGATTTCGTGAAGCTCAATAGAAAAAGCAGCCGGCAACCACCCGAATGATACAACAATGGGCTTCTGCTGCAGCGGTGCATCATCAATCGGACGATTTTCGTTTTACAGCATCACAAGGGTGGGTTTTATTATTCAACGATTACTACTAGAAGTTCCTTTTTATTTGTTAGTGAAACTATACCGAATTGCCATTGACATTGACACAATACAATGTTAAGGTGGACGCCAAGTAATTTTGCTTCCTATACTTCCAATGGAAAAACTTCTGTACACATTTTCTTCACAATTAATGCGTTCCCAAGAATGAAAATCTGAACATCGATTAAAATGACTTCATATTATAACTTGGAATACTTAACGTTTTCTAAAACATAACCATAATGATATTAAAAATCAATAACTTTTCCTCTGGTGGTGTTGAAACCAGTAAAAAGATGGCGCGACCTGTACTTTGATGACGTCAATAGACAAATAAATGTTGGATTGCATAATTATGGTTATGTTTTAGAAAATATTAAGTATTTCAAGTTATAAAATGAAGCTATTTTAATCGATGTTCAAATTTTCATCCTTGGGAACGCATTAATTGTGAAGAAAATGTGTACAAAAGTTTTTCCTTTGGAAGTATAGGAAGCAAAATTATTTGACGTCCATCTTAAGTGTAAGGCCCACATCACTACACGGGCTTTAGCTCACTTCATAACTAGCTCATGCAAATATTGCAGGGAAATACATATGTTTCATTCAATATCTACCTATATCACACAAGGTTGTTGTAACTTCTTACTAAATCCTGAAAAGTGAGAACGAGAGAGCTTTAAGGGAGGATGGGAAAATGGAGGCATTCCTTTCGTTGCTGCTATGTTCATTACCCGCTTTTCGACATTACCCCCATAACAGGAAATGTATGCTACAATACACTGTTGTAGGATCTCGTGACATTGCAATAAAGTATCATTTACAAGAAATCACGAATTTCATTCATTTTTCCGTCCTCGGATCGTTAGGACTTTTTATTCCGAAAATAAGAGGCATTAGATCAAATGCCGGGACACATATATCCTCATTTTGCCTCTACTTTCATTTTAAAAAAAATCACCGAAATCCGCGGGTGGTCGGCTGTAAGGTTTCCTTGTCAGTAATAAAACTATGAATCTAATCGCATATGCGTTCATCATACAAAGATAACTTGTTCTCAAAATAATTGGTACAGTTTTGTCATTTCGTCATTGCTTTCATAGTCCCACAGGTGGGAAATGGGATAAACCCTCAGAAAAAAGCATTTTACAGGTTGTTTTCAAAAGAACAATCTTTCCGGATTTGTACAATTGCAAATTTATTTAAAAAAACTTTCAGTTTCACTCACATTTTTGTTGTTTCTAATTTGATGAATTGCTACTTGGCCTGCCTTGCTGAGCCACGGGCCACCCTGGAATCCGTCCTCCCCCTCCATGGTTGGAGACTGATTGCATAAATTCAGTTGTGTTTTTCCTTCTAACCGGTTCCATTGAAAATGAATAACTTTGCAAAATTTCATTCGCGTCGGAAAGGATTGAAAGGATGTGCTCATTACAACAGAAAAATTCCGTGTCATCTAATTATTTCTTCAGTTGCTGCTTACCATCTTTGGTGAATCCCCAGCATTGTGCGGGGCTCCAGGAAGCAACCTGCCAAATTGGCTTGGCAGTTAGCGTGTGTGAGTTTGGAGGAATTCGAGGCCGCTGTGGTGTAGCAGAAGCATATCCGGCGCGTAACTGGAAGACCCTGGGTTCGACTCCCGGTGGCGGCCAATGAGAATTTTTCCGTGACTCATTTACAAACGTGGAAAGGTCGAATATCTTTGTTTGATGTTCCTGGTCCACGTTAAATGTCTGTATTAATTATGTATTCGCCTTCTCATTATTTCTTCAGAAGCTGCTTACCATCTTTGGTGAATCCACAGCATTGTGCGGGGCTCCAAGAAGCAACCTGCCAAATTGGCTTGGCAGTTAGCGTGTGTGAGTCTGGAGGAGTTCGAGGCCGCTGTGGTGTAGCGGAAGCATATCCGGCGCGTAACTAGAAGACCCTGGGTTCTACTCCCGGTGGCGGCCAATGAGAATTTTTCCGTGACTCACTTATAAACGTGGAAAGAGCGAAGATCTTTGTTTGATGTTTCTTGTTTTATTTTTGAAATACAGAGGACACGAAACTCCTCTTTTCTGAAAGGTGGTACAGTACCACTCACGACGTCACAGAGAAGTCGCCAGTATTCTTCATTAAACTGAGGAAAAGAAAACGAGCGGAACAATAACACAATTTTTCAAAACTTATTTTTAATGCTTAAAATGAATAGCACACAAACATGTATACACACACATTAGTAGAATTGCCAGATTAAATTCTCATTTCAATTCTGCTGAACTTAGTACATTTGAATCGACTTTGCAGTTTTGCTCTACTTCGTCCGATCTCATGCACGTTGTCAGATTTTGCCACCTAAGCCAGGTGACATTTTCCTTTACAATTTTGTTTTTATTTTTTAAAGAAAATACGACCGTTACGCACATGAATTCCTTTGCATTTCGTTGGATGAAATTGAATTGGAATCCCAGCCTTCTGAAAAATAGAACATGAGAAATTTGATATATGAAAGTCAGGATCAATTTCGGATTTATAAATTTTCAAGCATTAGCTTTTTTAAAAAAATAATTACAATACGTAGAATTGCAAGCCATTTGATTTCAACAGGACTCTTTGTTCCTCATATTCATTTTTTTGAGTGATCCGCTATCTCCAAAATGCTGTTCTTTGTTTAGCGGGTATCCGCCGCCATTTGCTACCGGAGGAGACGTGCTACTCACCTGATCCGGACGCGTATAAGCAAACCTTATTTTTACAAGAGGCTGGGAAAATTTCAGTCAATCAGCCTGCGATATTGTTTCAGTGCCGACACCTATCAGTGGGTCTTATTATCATGCGTCACGTGTGATTATTCATTGATGGTACAGACGGATATAAAGCCTGACTGACATCGGCCTACAATTCTTCCTGTCTAAAACTACGCATCCAAATGACGATAAACCTGCCGAAGGCGTGTACCCGACATTTTCGGCCTCTGCCGAACAGTTTCCCAGCACAAACAACAAATCTGAAACGTCTGCAGCACCTCCACCAGTGACCCCACATTACCATCCCTGTTGCTGCTGGCACCTTTATCTTGCGAATGTGTGATCTCTTCGGCACCGGTTTAACCTCATTTGCATATCTCGAGTGGGTACACCCGTCCTACGATTTGCATGTTTGTTGCACATCTTCCTCTGCGTGGGGCAATTTCTACGTCGAGCAGTGAACAACACGCGTTGCGGCATGCAAATGATTAAAATATCAGTGAAAATGCTGATGCCGTTTCGAAGCAGCGCCCTCTGAACTGTTCGATTTTGGGTATAAACAGCTGGCTCAAGCGAGATGTTGCAATCAATGAAGAGCCGACATTTGAGTTCAAAGGGTGTTCCTTGTGCTTTACTATGCCACGTCGCAGAGAAAAGTCGCATTATGAACACCTGACGGACTTCGATAAGAAGGATTGTTAGGATGAGAAGATCTTTGACTTCGCAGATGGAATGTATTTAATACCTGATTTTTATGGTTGAATGCTGAGAACAAGTAAAACAGTGGCTTCATTATGATAAGATGTAATGAAGGTCTGGGTAGTTGGTAATAATGGAGGTGATATTTGATGGAATGGGGAGATTAAACAGGCAGTAGAGATAAAGAAAGAAGCCTATTTGGGGATGTTACAAGCTAGAGTTTCTGTGAATGAATATCGCTGTAAGAAGCGTGAAGCAGCTAAGCTGGTTCGCCAGATTAAGGCAGAAGATAGGAAGGAGAAGGTGGAAAGGCATGAATTGGCTTTCTTGAAAGATGGAAAAACTTTCTGTAAGTACATGAAACTTAGAAAAAATAGGGGGGAGTTGTAAGTTGTGTGAAGAATAGGATCGGGGAAATGATATGGGAGCCCAATGAGTTAAATGAAAGATGAGGTGGCTACTTCTGTGAGTCATTAGATCAAGAAAGCAAAGGCGATTTTGAGACAGAAGTAGATGATGTCACAATGAAAGACGGAAGCACGGGAGTGATCTCTAAAAAAGAGGTGTGTAAATCCCTAAAATCTCTTCAAAATGGTAAGGCTTCGGGAGTTGATGGCATAACTGCCGAGATGTTGAAATATGGTGGTGACTCTGTAATTGAGTGGTTAACTGATATTTTCCAGTTATACAGGGACTTAGAAATGGTCCCTTGGGAATAGAAAAATGCTATCATTCTTTCCTTGCATAAGGGAAAAAGTGATCAGACTGACTGCAAAAACTATCGTGTTGTTAACCTACTGAGTGTGCCAGGGAAAGTGTTTGGTAAGGTCTTACAGTACGAGGTCTTACATCAGAGAAAGTGTGGGATGTTCAGAGTGGTTTTATACCTGGTAAAGGCTGCACTAACCAAATGTTTGCATTGCGCATGATGATTGAAAAGCATCTGGCTGTTGGTAAGAAAGTGTTTGTTGTCTTCAAGATTTAGAGAAAGCTTACGACCGAGTAAATAGGACACTTTTGCGGAAGATATTGAATAAATATGGTGTTACTGGGAATCTACTTAATAGTGTAAAAGCCATGTATGCTGGCAGTGGAGCTTGTGTACAAGTGAATGGTGTTTTATCAAAATGGGTTTCTATTGGTGCAGGAATCAGACAAGGTTGTGTAATATCACCATGGCTGTTTGATATATTTATGGTTACATGCATGAATGATGTCACGATGAACAATACTGGTTTGTGTCTTGGTAATTTCCGTGTGTGCATATTGCTGTATGCTGATAACACAGTCCTGTTGGCAGGACTGTGAATTGCAGGGTATGTTGCCCCGGATGTATGAAGTTTGCATGCAATTCAAACTGAATATAAATAAGAGAAAAACCAAAGTTATGGTTTTTGAGAGAGGAACTGGTAGTACTGAATGTAATATAAGCCTAGAGGGCACAGTCATTGACCAGGTTATTGAGTTTGTGTATTTAGGAAGCATGTTTGATAGAGAGAAGAAACTAGGTGGTGAACTTAGAAAGCGAGTGAATTCTTCATTGAAAGTCATAGCTGCTTTGGAAAGTTTTTCACAAGAATGATGGGTTCTCAAGAGAGTCCCGAATGGTTGTGTATGAAAGTGTAATTGCTCCTACTCTGGTGTATGGCAGTGAAACATGGGTACTTCAGAAGAACCATAGGAGTCGTTTGTGTGCTGAAGAAGCTGTACTTACGAGGGGGTTGTGGCAAGACACGTTCTGGTTGTGTGAGGAATGAAGGTGTGTTAGAGTTGTGTAATGCGAAGAAAAATATTGTTAGCAAAGTGGAGCCTAATACGATTCGGTGGTTTGGACATGTTGAAAGAATGAGTGATGAGATGCTTACTAAAAAATCTTTTTAGGCAGGAAAGAAAGGCAGAGGCAGGCCAAGGAAGTCACGGGAAGATCAGATTCAGGAGTGTCTGCATGGGAAAAAGAGTATGAGTATGAAGTATAGAAGGTCTTGTGCACGTCATGTGATGATGTCAGTGAAGCCCGAGTTGTGTTTCAAGATCGCTGTAAATGGAGAAGTTTGATACGGCGACAGTAAGTAAATAATCAGTTAAAAAATTATCTGTTAGTCTGTATTTCTTCGTGGTGCTAACCTCTGAATCTTAGAGAATAGCTTAGTGATATAATGTGCTATGATGACAAACCGAAGAAGGAGACCGAATACCATTGCTTCCATTTTACTGATGTGGAACGGAAACATGATATTGGTCTGACAACTAATTTTTATGCACTGAATGAAATTATATAGTGATTTAAACGCATTAAGGCTCTACGAGACCCGCCATCTTGTATTGCTGCTTTCTCTTCTTAACCAACGGGCAAGCGTATTTCACAAATTGCTCGAGCAATTTTGCACATTTTGGAACACCGTTTGTGGCTAACGCAAGATATGTGATAAATAAAGACTTCCCTGGTTTCAGAATTTTTATTGACCCTTCCCTTCATTTTTCTATCTGCAGCGAAAGTCGTACCAAGGCGTCTTCCATAGTTTCATTAATTAATAAAAAATACTTAAAGTGTCCAAAATGAAAATCTGAAACCAGGGAACTCTTTATTTATCATATATCTTGCGTTAGCCACAGACGGTGTTCCAAAATGTGCAAAATTGCCAGAGCAATTTGTGAAATACCCTTGCCCGTTGGTTAACAAGAGAAGGCACAATACAAGATGGCGGGTCTCGTAGAGCCTTAAAATCACTACACGTTTTAACCTGAAAAATCTACACCAGGTTTGTAACAGAACAACTGGGAATGTTGTTATAAAAACAATATGCGTACCTTAATTAGTAAGGAAAATTTCATCTTTTCCGAAATACTCTCTGTTGCATCGAATGCAGTTGTCCCGACGTACCTCTCACTCTTTCAGTGTTTTCTTGAATTCTTCTTCTGAAATGCGCCCCTGCGGAGCTGCAATAAGTTGTTGATCAGTCTCAAATTATCGTCCCCGTAATGTCTTTGTTTAAAATTGGGGAACGACAGAAGTCACGTGGTGACAAGTCTGCACTGCATACAAAATGGGGCTTCAACTTAAAGTTCATTTTCTCCAAATAAGAAACGACACAACTGGTGATGTCGGTTTTGCATTGGGATGCACATGAAAAGAAACGGGAAATCTCAAGTTATACAAACATGCTTCATAACAAAACGCTTGGTTAAAATCAAAATCTGTGAATTGCTGATTTTGAAGTCTAACCTATATCTTCGATATCTCTAATCGATATGTGTCTGTGGTTCCGTACAATAGCACCTGTTTGATTGATGTTTAAATGTGCAACATTCGTAGAAGGTCTTCCTCCAAACGTGATTAAATCCGCCGACTAACGACCATCTATAAATATACTATATTGACAAAAGCCACCGAACACCTAGAAAAAAAACAAACAGAGCATTTATTGACATACATTAGTAGAATGTCGGTCCACCTTCGGCCTTAATGCATGCACTGACCCTTCGAGACAGGCTTTCGACAAGGTTTTGGAACACAGCGATAGGTATGCGCTTCCATTCAGTACATAATGATTGCGCTAACTGTTGCTTAGTAATAGGCCTTGGTTCCAAACTTCTTATGCGGCTCTCTAATTCATCCCGCAGGTGCTCTATGGGATTAAGATCAGGGCTCTGTGCTGGCCAGTCCATACACGATACGGAATTATCGTTAAACAGCGCTGTAACAGCCCTTGCTTTATGCCTCGGTGCATTATCCTGCTGGTATCAACAAGGCTCAGTTACATAGTATTGCCACAGAGTTGGTAAGGCGTAATTGTCCAGAATATAGAGGTAGTCGTGCTGGTTAACAAGTTTGTCCTTGATAATTAATGGGATAGGACCATACCACGAAAAACACCCCCACGCGAGTGCACTGCCAGCTCCAAACTTGACTGTAGGAACGGTACACTGTGGTAACTAGCGTTTCCCGGGCTGCGGCCATACCCACACACGGCCATCAGATTGATGGATCATGTATCTGGATTCATCAGTCCATATGACCCATTTCCATTGATCTACGGTCCACGATAAATGTTCTTTACCGCATGCTAAACGACGAGTAGCATTTCGAGTGGAGATGAAAGGCTTATCAGAAGCCGCACGACCATGGTAACCCATGGAATGAAGTTCTCTGCGAATGGTACGTGTACATATCGAGATTGCAGCATTTTTACTCACCTGTACACTGAGGTTTTGTGCAGTACTCCGTTGATTAGCTGTAACGACTCTCCTGAAGCTTCGACGTCCTCTATCACTGATTTCCTTTGGTCTGCAGGTATGCTTTGCTGCTTCATGCACGCCATGTGTCTCCCACTGATTCAGTACATCCAAAACAGTTGACTTGGGTATGTTTAAAAGCTCTCGGTTTCTCTTATGTAGAACCCACTAACATAACATCCAAACAATCTTTCCGTTCTCAAAGTCAGATCTCTCGGGCAGCTCCATTTTCACTCAACCTCACAGAGCGATATGATTGCGGGAAGCAGGCATGTTTGTATACCGTTTCAGCTGTACCGCGCATCTTAACAACGCAGCGGATCCGTTCATTTCCCTTTGAAGCGAACCCGGTGACTTTGTCAGTATAGTGTACTTTATGCCATCTGTAAAATTTTGAATTTTTCTAGACATTCATCTTTATCAGCCTCTAGCGTAAGACGGAAATTCTCTACGACAGACTTCTTAAGTCGACAGCAAAATTTAATGTCGCTTCTTTGTTCCTTTTCCACACCCATTTTTTATCGAAAACTCACAACGCGAATGCACTTGTTTCGGTTCGCGAAACAACGCTTATTAAATTGTGCACTACCAATGACACCGACGACACATGTTTGATAAACATATGGGCCCTGTTGCTATGATTACAACAACGACTACCGTTTTTTCGAGACTCGTGCCAAGATTGATCGCAGTATTCCACATTTTTTGTAAAAATATTTTCAGTGGTTTTTTGACAAACTATGAACAATGAAATACATTTTCTATGATCAACGTAAATTACCCCAAACAGCCAAAACACTGTGTCCAGAGAGTCTTTTTGGAAATCGAAGCAACGGCAGGTAAACGACGGAGCGTGTGGAGATCACAAAATGGTATAAATAACACCTGATACTGAGTTCTTATGTAAGGTGATGCGTAACATACTACAGCCTCTCCTTAACAAATGTCAACCCCGCCTTCTAGTGGTGCATCCTGTTCCCACTAAAGAGGCTCTGACGACCTCCAATAGCGGTATAACTATACCACCAGGATTAGAGGAAATGCTATAACACACTCACCAACCCGCTTGGCCAGCGTGGTGAGTTATGGCCAAACCCCTCCAAAATGACTCCACAACTTAAATCTTGGCCCTCAGTCTCCGGCAGCTGAAATGTACCTGGCCAAGGCAGCGGCCAGTGCGACATGAAGGCAGAGGGTGCTAAGAATCACCGTTGGACCGGACTAGGCTGCGATCAGATGCTGACCTTGGCTACTTACAACGGACGCTCTCTATCTTCTGATTAAAGGCTCCTTGAATTGGAAGAGGAACTACAAACGATCAAGTGGGACATCGTCGGGCTACGTGAGGTAAGGAAAAGATCTCACTGAACTGAAAAGTGAACATCTCTTCTACTATCGTGCGACAGATACTGGCAGAAATATTGGTGTTGGATTTATAATAAACAAGAAACTGAAGGATAAAATTGTAGAAATTGAACGTTCTTCTGACAGAGCTGCACGACTTGTTATCCAACTCTCGAGAAGGTACCACTCTCAGATTATTCAAGCTTATGCACCCGCCACAAGTCATCCTGATTAAGAGATTGAAGAAATCTATGAGGAAATTCGTCATCTAAATAATAAAGGCAAGCAGCACTTGAAGATCATAATGGGAGATTTTCATGTGAAAATAGGGCAACGGCAACAGAACGAAACTTCTGTAGGTAATATGGCTCTGAAAAAAGAAGGTGGTTCTCTAACAAGAAATAGAGGCGAAATTTTGACAAGAGTGAAATATTTCTACTCAAAACTATATGAAAGGGATGATACATGTACTGCAGACATTACGAAAGGTACCAGTTCCAGAGTTCTTTCAGTCCTCCCAGCAGAAGTTGCACATGCAATCAAGAACATAAAACGGGGAAAGCTCCAGGAGAAGATGGAGTTACCGTAGAACTCATACAAGAAGCAACTGGAGAAATTGAAACAGTACTCGCCCAAGTTTTCACTCGGTGCCTTAGTGAAAGGAAGATTCCTGAAGATTGGAACAATGCTACAATGATCCTGCTACATAAAAAAGGTGACATTGAGGATCTCAGGAACTACAGACCTTTCAGCCTCCTATCAGTGGTTCATAAAATCTTCACTAAAGTTCTTTCACACCGCTTGAATGTAACTCTAGAGATGACTCAACCGATAGAACAAGCTGTATTCAGTAATGGCTGCAGCACTATAGATCATATCCACGTACTGAAAGAACATTGAAAGAGCGAGGGAATATGAACTTCCATTATGCATGGCTTTATCTATTATGAAAAGGCTTTTGATTCGGTGAAACCATCAGCAGTTACAATGGCTTTGGAATCTTTCGGTATTTTAGATGCATACATTAATATTATTTATGACATCTATGAAAATGCAAGTGAAAAGATTCGGATCTTTGAGAATACAGCACCCATAAAAATTGGAAAAAGAGTGATACAAGGCGACGCGATATGTCCCAAAGTCTTTAATCCCACTTTGGAAAATGTCTTACCATCACTGAACTGAGAAAACAAAGGGATAAAGCTTTATGGAGATTATCTAACTCAGCTTCGTTTTGCTGATGACATAGTCGTTTTTGCAACTACCCCATCAGAGCTGCAGAGTATGATCCAGGAACTTGCTGACAAGAGTAAAGAAGTGGGATTAAAAATGAACTTTCGGAACACAAAAGTGATGTACAATGCTTTTACAAGAAATGAAGATTTATCGATTGATGAGGAAACGCTGGAGATAACCAATACCTACCTTTATCTTGGACAGCAGATATCAAGCGAGGGTCACATTGATGAAGAAATTAATTGGCGTATAAAATTTGCCTGGAGAGCTTTTGGGAGAAACAGTACAATTTTCAAGAGCAATATGCCATTATGTCTTAAAAGAAAGGTGTTTGATCAATGCATCCTTCCAGTGCTTACGTATGGTGCAGAGACATGGATCTTAACTAAAAGATACATACAAAGACTGCAGACAACTCAAAAAAGCATGGAGAGGTGCATGCTTGGTGTAACCAGGAAAGATAAGAAGAGGAACTCGTGGATCAGAAAAATGACAAGAGTGGAAGACATCATGATCAGAGTAAAATCACTGAAATGGCAATGGGCTAGACATGTTGCCAGAAGGACAGACCATAGATGGACAGCCGAAATTTTAGATTGTATTCCAAGGGACATTAAAAGACCCAGAAGAAGACCAAATGTGAGATGGGTGGAATGCGGGAATAACATGGAGGATACTGGCACAAGACAGACCGTTGTGGAAGAAACTTGGGGAGACCTTCGTCTAGCAGTAGATTGATTATGGTTGACAATGATGATGATGATGATTGAGTTCTATTAATCAGTGTTGCTCTTGTTCTTTAGATGGGAAAAGCAGCGGACTTAAGCGAGTTTTGCAAAGACCAAATTGCAACGGCCAGATCACAGGGCCAGAGTATTTCCGAGACGGTAAGGCTTGGTAGATGCTCACGGTCAGCCGTAAATAGTACTTACAAAAAGGGGTCTGATGAGGAAAAGGCAAAGAACAGCAGTCAAGGTGTAGGCAGACCACGGGTCATCGATGCTTCCATATGGTTTGGCTATTTGTGACGTGAGACGTGTGTAACAGCAGAGAGTACATCGAACCCTGCTGAAAATGGGTCTGCGTTGCCACAGACCACTTTTAGTGCCCATGGCAACCTCGGTTTACGGTCGAAATTACTTAAAATGGGGCGCGTGTGCATCAAAACTGGACCTTGACTGATTGGAGAATGGTCTTCTGGTACGACGAATCTAGTGTCCTGTTGCACTGTGTGGATGGCCGGGTACGGGTGCATCGTTTACCTAGGGAAGTGGTGGCGCCAGATTCATTGTTGTTAAAGAACAAGCCGGAGGAGGAAGTGTAATGCTTTGGGAAATGTTCTGGTGGGAACCCCTGGGTTCAATCATGCAGGAAACTATGCGGTCGAGTCACATTATTGTGACCACCAGCTAATATCCGGAGTAACTGCCGTGTGCAGCGCAGACAGCAGCTAGATGGGCTGGAAATGACTCAATAAGGTGCTGGAAGGTGTTCACAGCTATGTGGAGCCATGCTGACCGCAGTGCATCTGACAGCTGCTGGAGGGTGCGTGGTGGAGGATATATACAGCGAACAACACGATCCAGGTTGTCCCTCAGATGCTCAATTGGGTTTATGTCTGGGAAATTAATGAGGACAGGGAAGTACTTGGATGTCTTCATCGTGCTCTTCCAAGCACTATTGGACATTTCTAGCTGTGTGACACGTCGCGTTGTCGTGCTTGAAGATCATATCTGTCCCAGGGAACACAATCAGCTTGTATGGGTGTACGTGGTTTGCAAAAATGAATTCATAACTAATTCAGTCCACAGTGCCTTCCACAAAGTATGAGTGGATCCAGAGAATGCCGCAAAAGCATTCCAGAGACCATAACTCTGCCCCCACAGCTTTTGTTCTTCCAACAGTTGTTGAAGAGTGTTTGTTCTCCGATGTTTCTCGCCTTATACGCCAACGTCCATCCGTTCGATTAAGCAGGAAACGTGACTCATCAGAGAAGGCAATCCTTTGCCAATCAGCGGAGGTCTAATTCCGATACAGCCGTGCAAATACAATCCTTTTCTGCCGATGCACCTTGGTTAGCATAGGTGCAGTGACCATCCGTCTGTATCGCAGCCCCATACGCAGAAGGGTTCGCTGAATTGTCGTTTTACACACATTTACGCTAGTCCCCTGGTTCATTCGGCCAGTGAGTTGCTCCACTGTAGCGTGTCGATCGGCCCGCACGTACTTTCGAAGCCGACGTTCACCTCTCACATCAATGGCATGTGGTGCTCCGCAGTTTCTACGTCGCTTATTTGCAATGGTTCCATTTCTTCAATCACGATACACACTAACCACAGCAGCACACGAACAGTTCACAAACTTCCCTGTTTCAGAATTACTACCACTGTTGGCCCGAAATCCGATAATCATCCCTTTTTGCAAATCTGATAAATCGATCCTTTTATCCATGAGAGTAACGAGTGATACGCTTTCAGAATGACTACAGCACACCCTATATACCCTCGAAGCCAGCTTGCGTCACGGGGATTTTTCATCGGCTAAGCGCTGTTGACTTCAAAAGTACTTTATGACTCGACTGTGTATAACGTCTATCACTTACCTAAACATTGTTGTAGAAGAGGTTCATCTTTAATGGCAACGGTACTCGCCTCTAGTAGAGTCCAGAACAGAATAATTCGCCATGCCACACTGCTTGCATGGTCCGAGAGTGGTTTGCCGAGCATGTTGGTGATGTTCAGGTATTGCCCTGGCTTCCAGGTTCCCCAGATATCAATCCAAAGGGCCTTCTGTGATTTGTGTTGGAACACCAAATCTGGTGTGCGCCTGCTCAACCACGTTACCTAAACGATTATAAGATGTTCTGGTAACGTATTGGGACCATATACCACAAGGCATCATTAGAAGTCTTGTAACGTCTGTATCCTTCTGGGTAAGAGGTTTTCGGGTTGCACGTGGAGGACAGGCATCAAATTTAAGCAAGTGCTCATAATGTTTTCGCCCTTCGGTGTATGTTACGTCATTTTCTGTGAAAATATTTGATGATCATTGCTGGTCTATTTTCAAGTTCATGCCGGTAACATCTTTCGACACTTTGGTATGTAACGCCTTTTCCTTAGAAGCCGTGAGATATCAAGTATATCAAGTGCTTCACGCCACCCTGGTGGCGTAGTGGCCTAAGCGATGGCCTCAGATCATTCCTCCTAAAGGGTGTCCGGGGTCGAATCTCCGTGAGGCATGGACGTTCTGTTTGTCTTACGAAACTGGCTCTATCCCTTCCCTGAAACCAGTGACCCTAAATTAGGGACGGGAGACTGCTTATAGCCCGTTGAGGTGCTCACGGTGGTCGTTAAACCTCTAATAAAAAAAAGTGCTTCACTCTTTTGGTATGTCCCATTTTGATCGCCAACTTTTTATACAGATGCATTACTGTGTATTAGATTACCTAGTCTCAAACATTTGTTTACGCACATTAAGGCACGAAGAACAGGCTTTATTGAATGTTGTCTTCTTGTGTGCGTATTTGTTACCTTTGCTCTTTACAAATATGTACTCATTAATGTGTACAGCACTCACACGTCGATACATGTTCACCAGACTCGCGGCAAGGCCAATTTTACTGTGAAGTGGAAGGTATTGAGTGTGTACTTGCACTGCATAACATTTTTCCAGTCCGAAAACTGGTACTCGAAGCTTAACTGGAATTTATTAGAAGCCACATTTTCGTTTTATATGTTGTGCGCACGTACATTAAAAAAAATTAAGATCTCAGTTTCGACCGCATTTCTAAACAAGAAAGATGACACCGAATTTTCGGGTGTAATAAGCACGCCTTTTGAATCGTTCTGACACAAATTAAATTTATCAAAGCTATTCAAAGTAAATATAACCGGTATGGAAAAAAATAGCATCTGACGGAAGAAAGAAGTTTTGCAATCAGGTCTTTAATCCCTCAGATATTGCTCTAAACGGAATCGTGAGCTTACGAACTCTTAGAAACAGAGATATCGACAAAAATAAGATGTGACTTTACGTCCCCTGGTGGGAAAATCATGCATTATTTTAGGAAGAAAGTATTCTCAAAAGGTTTATCCATATGAGCGGTATCGGTCCAAGAAAAACAATTTTAGTCGAGTTTTCAGGAGCCCAGATTTTGCTACAAATATATCAGAAGCAGAAATGAACACATATGACCTCTGGTGGCCAAACCATTCTTTACCAAACATTAGAAATTATGTGAAAAATATTTTCCATCAGGTCTTGTATGCGATACAGGAAGAATTTTTCAAATCGGAGTTTTAGGAGCAGAAAACGCAATTTACCTTTGTGCGCCCTAGCGGAAAGTCTATAATTTACATGAAAAGTTTGAATTTACAGGAAAAATATTTCGCATCGGAAACACTATCCAACAAAGAAGGAATTTTTCAAATCGGACTTTTAGAAGTAGAGATATTGACAAAAATAAGATATACATCTACGCCCCCTGGCGTAGAAACCATGCACTATTTTAAGAAGAAAATGTTTCTAAAAGGTTTGTCGACATGAGTGGTATCGGTCTACAAAATGACGTTTTTTCAATCGAAAATTTAGAAGCTCATATTTTGCTGCAAATACATCACAAGCGGAAATGAAGATTTACGCCAAACCATTTTTTTACAAAAATTAGAAATTATGTGCAAGCTATTTCCCATCAGGAGCTGTATCCGGTGCAGAAAGAATTTTTTAAATCGGAGATTTAGAAGCAGAGATGTAAGGAGAAACGCAATTTAATTTTACGCCCCTAGCGGAAAGTCTATGAATTACTTGAAAATTTTGAAATTATAAGAAAAACATGTCACACGGAAAACACTATGCAACAAAGAAGGAATTTTTCAAATCGGACTCTTAGAAGTTGAGATATTGACAAAAATAAGATATACATCCACGCCCCCTAGCGGAAACTCTATGAATTACTTGAAAATTTTGAAATTATAAGAAAAACACGTCACACGGAAAACACTATGCAACAAAGAAGGAATTTTTCAGATCGGACTCTTAGAAGTAGAGATATTGACAAAAATAAGACATACATCTACGACCCCTGGCGGAGAAACTGTTGAATATTTTAGGAAGAAAATATTCCGAAAAGGTTTACCAATGTGAGTGGCATCAGTCGACGAAAGAATTTTTTCAATCGATATTTTAGAAGCTCAGATTTTATGGCAAATACATCAGAAGCAAACATTAACACTTACGCCCCCTGGTGGCTAAAGTGTTCTTTACCAAAAAATCGAAATTATATAGAAAAGATTTTCATCAGGAGATGTATCCACTGAAAAAAATATTTCAAACCGGAGTTTTAAAAGAAGAGTTATCGGGAAAAATGTAATTTACTTTTACGCCCCCTAGCGGAAAATCTATGCGTGATTTGAAAAAGAAACTGTATCTAAAATACGCTTCGACATAAATGGAATCGAAAGGTAAGATATTTTTTTCAATCGGATGTTTAGAAGCAAATATGTGGAATAAAACGTAATTTTGAATTCGACATCATCTGCATTTACGGCCCTCTAGGTGCGAAATTGTATATCGTAAAAAAAAACGAAATGAAGGATCATCATTGACATATTTCAAGCTTCCGAATGCAAAATGAATTTTTTAAATCCGACTATTAGTTGCAGAGATACCGTGGGTACGGACGGACTGACGGACGGACGGACGGTTGGTCAAATCGATAACATAAGCACGATCTGTTTTTACAAAAACGTGCTAAAAAGTACAGGCATTCTGGTTTGGACGACGTCACTGCCATTTCTGTAAGCTAACCAAGAGTATCAGTTTCTGTATAACGAAAATTTATCAAGTGTATGCAGTTATACCCTTATAACCGGAGGATATTTACTCCTAGAACGAAGGTACATGGACAATGGAGTGGTTTTCGGGCACTAAGCTTTGATCTTTTTTTTTGTGATGGGGAAGTCGTTCATAGAAAAGTCATTGGAAAGTTTCCATTTTTTCAGCCTCCTCTTGCGGTGGCACATGCTTAGGTTTCGGGGAAGGGACTCTGATATGTTCCATCACATTCGTACATCTTTTCGGTTAAAAGACTTTCCCGTACACTCCAGAGTCAGGTTATGTTTGTCCCAGTATGTTCTTTCGTTATAGAGAAACTGCGTAACTCGTTGGTGGTTTTAGTACTTTTCTATTATGCACTGTTTTATTACTAGCCTTCCACAGCTGCTACTTCTGCCTATTTTTTTTATTGGAGTTTTAACGACCACCGTGGGCAACTCAGTCGGCTACAAGCAATCGATCGTTCCTAATTTAGGGTAAATGACTACAGGGAAAGGAGAGATCCAGCGCCGTAAGACAAACACAACATCCATGCCTCACTGGGATTCGAACCCGGACCCACATCGGACGGATGATCAGAAGACATCACTTAGACCACTGCGCAACTGGGGCATCCTATTTCTGCCAACATTTGCTCAGTCGAAAAAGATGGTATAGAAAAAATGCAGCCAGATTCATGTTTGAATTATTTCTGTTGAAATACTGTTGCTTTTTTTGGAAACAAAATAATTACCTGTACTACTGGGATCCATTTCGTTCCTGTTCTACTTTCTTCTAAAGAACGTGTACAGAGCGTACAGTACAGCAGTAACACCGCACATCGCCGCCATTACCCTAAATGCCACTCTGCCTCCGTATGTACTCATTACAGCTCCTCCAATCAAGGTACCACACCCTTTACCTGAAAGTGAAATAGCATTTGATTTTAAAGTGTAGGTTTACGTGAAACTCAGTGTGTAGATGAATCGAAATGCAGTAAAAAACAAAACAAAAACAATTTAAATACACTGACGAAAAAAAAAAATCCCAACACCAAGAAGAGGTTGTGTTAGATAAACGACAGTTGGTAGGCGGTGAGAGTACATCTGTAAGATGACGTCTATGCAAATTTCGCGCTCGGCACATACGTGTGGTGTTAGTAGCGCCTCTCGGAATATGCAAAGCAGGTTTGCTGTAAATACGCGCGGTAACGTTCGTGAGCGTTAGTTACCGTTGAGATTCGACGTAGTGTGTTGATGTTAGTCAAGAACACCTTTAAGAAGACGAAGAAGCCATTATCAACAGCTCACGGAGTTTGAACGAGGTCGAGTAATAGAGCTACGAGAAGGTGGATTTTCTTTCCGCAATATTGCAGAACGACTTGGCAGGAATGTAGCCACTGTGCATGATTGTTGGCAGCGGTGGTCAAGGGAAGGTACTGCCTCAAGAAGACCGGGTTACGGCTGGCCACGTGGCACTACTGAGAGGGAAGACCGCCGTGTACGGTGTATGGCCGTGGCGCATCGTACCGCGTCTGCGGCAGTATTTCGAGCTGCAATTGCCACCACAGTGACACAACGAACTGTTACAAATCGGTTACTTGAAGGACAGCTCCGAGCCAGACGCCCTGTAGCGTGCATTCCACTCACTCCAAACCACTGTCGTTTGCGACGTCAGTGGTGTCAAGCTAGAGCTAATTGGAGGACGGAGTGGAGATCTGTTATGTTTTCTGATGAAAGCCGGTTCTGCCTGGGTGCCAGTGATGGCAGTGTGTTGGTTAGAAGGAGGCCAGGTGAGCGTTTGCAACCAACCTGTCTGCGGCCGAGACACACTGGACCTACACCTGGAGTTATGGTCTGGGGAGCAATTTCCTATGACAGCAGGAGCACTCTCGTGGTTATCCCACGCACCCTGACGGCACAGTTGTACGTCGGTCTGGTGATTCAACCTGTTGTGCTGCCACTCATGAACAGCATTCCAGGGGGTGTTTTCCAACAGGATAACGCTCGCCCGCACACCGCTGTTGTAACCCAACATGCTCTACAGAGTGTCGACATGTTGCCGTGGCCTGCTAGATTACCAGATCTTTCACCAATTGAGCACGTATGGGACATCATTGGACGGCAACTCCAGCGTCACCCCCAACCAGCATTAACTGTCCCTGTATTGACCGACCAAGTGCAACAGGCATGGAACTCCATCCCACAAACTGACATCCAGCACCTGTACGACACAATGCATGAACGTTTGCGTGCTTGCATTCAACATTCTGGTGGTTACACCGGTTATTAATGTACCAGCATTTCACATTTAAATTGGCTCTTCTCGCGCTTACAATAAGCGGTGATCTTGAAACCTTAATCGATTAAATATGTTACCTATACAAATGTATTGCCGCCATTTCATTCCTCTACAACTATTTTTTCGTGGTGTTGGGATTTTTTCCGTCAGTGTATATTTTATGTGTATTCTAAAAGCCAAGTACTTACCAATGCCAAAATGGATTCCTTCAGCGGTGGCAGTGAGTGTGGCTGCCAATCCAGGTGGAGCCAGAAAGTAGCTGTTTGTGACCACAGACACCCAGAGCAGATGGTACGTGAAAATTTCTAGAATGTTATAAGCAACTGCCCACCAAGGATCAATTAGAAATGAATAGGCAATGTACCAGATGGCATATCCTACCAGTGATAACAAAAGTATATTCGAGTTACCAATTTTCTCCACAAACCACTTTGATGTGAAAAGAAAGGGCATTGCCATCAGATCGCCAACGGATAATGCCAATCCCATTAAAGTACTGGAAGCACCGAGATCTTCTAAGTACCAACTAGAAAACACTCTTTTGAAGCCCCACGCAGTGCCGATCACGCAGATTGTGAGCATAAACACAAGGACATCCACATTTCTTAGAAGTTTCCCGTATTTTTTCAGCATATCTTTGCCTGGAGGCTCAATCATAACGTCCAGTTTCCACACAGCAACTAGTGCTATTAGTACTATTAGGTCAAATATATAAAACGCCACATCGTACCGCTGAGGTTGGCCTGGTTGGCTAACGGAAGAAATTATATATCCAGACACAAATGATGCTATCATTCCTCCCGAGATGGACCAAATGCTTTGCCGACCGAAATCTGACTTATATGTTTGTACCATCGACAATGTTGTGAAATCTAAAATTGCAAAGACGCAGGAAAGACACGAGTTGTATACAACCAAGAACACCAACGAGACAATGAAAACTAGAGAAGTCTCTTGTTGAGGCTGGCAAGTGGCATTCTCTATATATGTGCTTATATTCTTTTCACAAGATGAGCTGCAATTACTAGCGAAATGCCTATTACACCATGTGAGATGGATGTCGGTGTCTTCTGTACTGCCACATGTAAATCCTCTTTCGTTATCAAAGTTTAATTTTGGGAAAGAAATATTACTAAAAATTCCCTTTTTCAATAATACATCGCAAGATGATACATAGTCCCGAAAACATGAATCACTTATATGGAATGATGATTCTCGAGAGCAATAGAAAGTGCATGTGATCACACTCGACTCATTTTCTGGAATGCTGCACAGCTCCTTCAGAAACATATTGCTGGACGTGTGCTCTTGGCAGTTGACTGTCGTTGTCTCGTTGCAGGAGATCATTCTCGATTTTGGAATGAGCAGAATACCGTTAGCGGCGAGAAGACCGAGAAACACATTTGTTAGAAGAACAGGCTTACACCTTCCAGTCTTATCACTCACGGCGCCAGCCACTGTTGGTGCGAGAAGTTGAACGAATGGCAAGATCGTAAAAATGATTGCAAATTCCTTCAGATGCAAGCCAAGTTGTTTCAGGTAGAGTACCATGAAAGGGAACAAAGATACAGCACCTGTAATGAAAGAGAACATACCCTCATGTCCAAAAGTTAATCATGATCAAATATATTTGTGAATATGTCAAGAACCAATAACCCAAAAGGCACTGAACTGGGTATGCTTGTGTAATAATATATAGCAAATACAACAGCAGACAAAACAAGCTATGAAACAAAGTTTATTGCACTTCTTATGCAAATTTACAAAAATCAACAACACAGTGATTTGGGTGTTGAGTACAAAAATTTGAGAAAAGACTGGGGCACCATAATTAATAATTCATGTGGTGACTGACCCCTTGTAGCAATGCAAGCCTTGCATCGACTGACTTCTAATGCTGCTTATGAGGTTGTTAAAGAGCTTTGTGGGCAACAAGTCCCACTCCTAACGAAGAGCAGTTCGGAGCTCTAGAATAGTCCTTGGCTGAGGCGGACGGGATGCAGTTCGCCTGTTTAGTGTATCCCATGAGTTCTACTTCGGATTCATATCAGGAGAGCCTGGTGGCCACTCCATGTGCTGCATATCTTCATTTGAGAGAAAGTCATTGAGCAGCTGAGCTTCACGGTGGAGTTCATTATAGTCCATGAACACTGGCGTATAGTCATGAATGCCTGTCATCCACCAGCTGAGCTCTACGAGGACGTTCATTATAGTCCATGAATACCAGCTCTTGAGGTCATGGGCCGAAGCTGTCAACAGGACACTGTGCAAACTAGGGATGGTTCCGTACATGTGTGAGGGTGTTTTTAAATGGTACGGTTTGGGTCCTCATTTCGTCGTAAACACATCATTAACATGCAATCGTTTTATTGCTCTGCTTGGTGACCATTTGCAGCCATTCAAGAACTTCGTGTACCCCAACAAAGATGGGATTTTCCAGGCGGACAATGCACAATGTCATCGAACCCAAGTTGTCCTAAACACGTTCGAGGAACATTATGAACAGTTTCGACGGATGGTTTGGTCGCCACGTTTGCAGAACGTGAACCCAATAGAGCACTTATGAGATGTGGTGGAAAGGTCCGTTCGTACCCAAGATCCTGCAGCTACAAATACCAGTAAGCTGTTGGCGACTATTCAGACAGCATGGCTCAACATCTCTCCAGAAGTCTTCCGGTCACTTGTGGAATCGATGCCACGTCGAGGTGCTGAACTTTGCCGGGATAGAGGAGGTCCTACACGATAGTAGGTACGTATCTCATGACCTTTGGCACTTCACCGTATGTACATACATATGCATAGCTATAAGGATGCATATGATAATAATTACGAATAATATATAGTTAAACACACCAAGTTCACCTTTTCTCACAAATGCTCGTCCTGGCTTCCCTGGGTTACTCTGCAAATGCCCCATCTGTGTATCAGTTCTTCCAACTGTGCTGTCAGCATGTCGGCATCGACCAATGCGAGTGGACCTGTGACTCTTGATTTGAGTTCAGGAAGGGACTTGGGAAGCGGTGTAAGGTGAACCTGATCTTTAACAAATATGCAATTGTGCCGCCGCGGCTAATCCAAACTGGGACTTCAGCATCGAGGTGACAACTGACGTCTTTGTGGTAGTGAGGAGGCCCCCCCCCCCATCTTGTTGGTAAATGAAACCTCCTTCCATTGTTTCCTTGAGGATTGACATTAAGTAAATCTGAAGCTTGTACAGGTATATGATTCCGGTAACAGTTCTTTCAGCTAAAAACGTGAGCCCAAAACGGAAGCACAACTCACGGCATAAGAAACGTTTACCTCTGGACTGTCCCTTTCAAGTTCCAAAATGGTATGAGGATTTTCTGATCTCCAAACCCTTGTCTACTCACTTTGCCATTTACGTGAAAGGTCGCCTTCTCACTGAACACGAACTCCGACAAGAATTCATCATCAACTTCCGTGCGATTTAACATGTCACTGCAAAATCTGCTCTCTTCTTCTTGTCACCATTCTTCAGTGCTTGAAGGAGATGCAATGTGTAAGTCCTAAATTTCAACTTCGTTTCCGTAAGATTTTTGTCATTGTTGATTTTCGAACTCCAAACTACAGACTCGCTCGTGTCGTCGATTTACGGGGGCTTCGCAGAAATGCTGCTCGCACTGCATCCACCGTCTCCTCAGGAATTTCAGGTCTACCTTGGCCGATGTTCCTATGATCCACACATCCAGTCTAGGTAAATCGTTTGTATCATGCTACAATCGTGTACCTTCTCGGTGCAGTTCTCCCGTATTCTCGGCGAAAATGTCGTTGCACTTGTGTTGCTGAATGCGTCTCGTGAAATCACAGGCAGCATTTCGTTTTTTCTGCGCCGCTGAACACCGCCAACGTACCGTGTACAATGAAACAATGCTGAAAGAGCAATCGGGCGTTGTCTGCTGGCGATACGTGGCCTGGCATGACTCAGAGCCATCTGTGTACAAAAAAGGTCCACAAAACGTAAACTTGGTATGTTTAACTATATATTATTCTTATTTATTATCATACACATCCTTATACCTATGCACAATAACGTTTTTTTCTTTTTTTGCCAACTAATTTATAACCACACTGTATGCATATACAGAGAGAGAGAGAGAGAGAGACAGAGAGAATAAAAAATAAAAGGAGAGTTCGCTTATGTGTAAGAGAGAGAAGTAGACAGTGCGACAGTAATGGGAGCAATAGAACGGCCTGTTTGCGGAAGTTCGAATGGAAGCAAAAGTTGGCTGCTAGGTTACATATTTAATTATTTCACTAAATATCGTGCTTTATTCATGTTTTTGTTTGTATCTTGCACACTTTTAGCGCAAACGTCTCTCGAAAAACAAAAATGATGTATTAGCTGGATTAAATACAGTATGATAATGATACCGCTCTTTACTTGTTCGGTTTAAACAAACATTCGTGTGAAGTGGACTTAGACATGTATCTCCAAAGCGTCACCTGAACTACGGAATGAAGGAAACGCCTAACAAGTAATCAATTACTTTTGTAATTCATTTCTAGCAATGTGTAGATGAGATGGGAGACTAATGCAAGATCTTGACTATATTTGTGCAGTGCTTTCTTCATTAGTTTGTTTTCCTCTACAGGTATAGAAACACTACTGTTCCAGAGAACAAAAGCAAAGTTCCAAGATATATGTATTATTAGAATACTCAGTGAATGTAAAGTTTTTTTTCATGTAGCATCTCTAATGAAGTAAACAAATTGCTTGCTTTTTACGTTGACTAACAACTGAAAGACATAACCAAATCAAAATTCATTGTTTTCGAAATCAATGTTCTTTTTTTGTATCAATCTACTTAACTCGATGGATGAGTACACACATGTATTGGTACACATTAAATGCCCACGTGAAGTGCACCCGATGTTAAGGCTAGTGAAACAAACTTTCACATAAGGCGTAATTATTTAAATAGCAGTTATGTGTGAGAACTGTTTTTTAAGGAATCTTTAACAGGATAGAATTTATCCAAAATATCCGATTTTAACATTACTTTTTACGTGTTGAAACTTAGACACACAAAATCGGTTCAATGTCTCAGGCGCTTTGCCAAAAATAGATTAAAATCGAAAATAAACAGCAACTAGCAAATGAAAATTAAACAACGAAAAACAAAATGTATGCACGTCCGCGCGTATGGTACGTGTGTAATAAAAGTTTACCCAAAATATCGGGGGTTTGAGGAACCCACAATAACATAACTAGGTGTTGCAAAAGCGCCTTGGATACCCAGCTTCGGCACTTATTCCAAGTACTAATCATTTTTTTGTTAGCAAATAAAATGGGAGGAGGAGGGGTAGGAATTCGTAAAATATTATAGCAACAGAAAGTTTCAGGTGTTATGACATTCTGGGCGTCACACGATTTTTTCCTGTCTTGGTCAGTAAAGGGTTAAATAAGAGGTAATCATCCTCCATATTTTGGCATCTTAACGCATCAACATACAGTTTCATGGCATCTTTTTTGATACATGTATTGCGTATCCTTTAATATTTTTACCAGATCTGAAGATCCTGAGACATACACCGAGGTGCTAGAAAACTGGAAAGGGCGCTACCATTTCCATTACACGCCAGCACACCCATACGGTAAATAGTACGAGGTGTCGTCTGCAAACGACGTATATATAGAGGCAGACATCTCCGAAAACTCAAAAAATAGCAATCGCAGTTCAGATGGCAACTTATCAGGATTTAAGCGATTTCGAACTTGGTGTGATACTCCGCGTCCGGTAAAAGGGTCACTCCATATCGGAAATTACCACAAAATTTGAATTTACGCGGTCAACAATTTCTAAGGTGTACAGAAATTCCGGGGAAAGTATCTGGAACGCGAGACCAGTGTGTCCGTAGAAAAGCGCTGGAGGATTATGGACAACGGCGTCTGACCAAAGCCGTCTCAAGTACTCAGCCTACGCGATTTTCCCGTTTGCGACGTCGGCAGCCGGGTCATAACAAACCAAACCAAGGCCATCTTTATACCTCCCCAGGCCTGCCACAAAGATTTGTGACGTCACAATCGTTGTCCTATTGCTTTGCTCTTCGTGTTAACGGAAAGGTTAGCTTTCACATCGTAAGGGATATGTTATGGATCTCGAGTACTTCTCGGAACTATTTAGGAATATAATTTCTTCAGCAAGGTAAGTAGTACTCTTAATACTTTGTGTGTATAGAATTTTTTCAAGTATCACCTGAAAAATTCAAGATAAATTTGCGTCGCGATTGGGAGACAGCATGTGGGTGAAATCTGTTGCTAATTTTCGTCATTCATGTTTTGGAAAATAGAAGTTGCAATCTGACTGAAATACTACTGTATTTGTTACTATGTGTGCATATTGAAAGTAATAATTTTACAGAAAACGAGAAGCGCGTTGTATAATTATATCTGATCGGTGATGTACTATTACATTTAGTGTTGTTGTTGGTACAACAGAAATAAACACTTGTGTGCCTGAACATAATTTTTTGATCGATACGCAAACTGTGGATATTCTTCACCATATTGTGCAGCAGCTTCACTCAATTCACGAATGCATAGCAATCATAACATTTTTTTTGTGTGTGTATGTGTCGTAAAAAATCGCGAATACACGTATTACACAACTATGCTGTAGGTATTACTAAAAGTTAAAAACATGATCCCTGAATCCATGAGTAATTTTTTCAGGTAAAAGCACTCTATTTTCCTAAAATAAAAAAAAACTGTCGAATGCCTGTAGGTATCCCAGTTTCCAGTCACCGCAATGTTGTTTGGCATTCTAAAATTACGTGCTGTCTTATTTACAAAGCAGGAAGCATTTTTCAGGTACATCAGTTATTTTGATATATCGTAAATAAGCTATGAGCCTAATACATTTCACTTTATTGCATAGTTATCGGATGGAAAATAAATATAAAAGAGGAGGAAATGTGTTTTTGAATAACTTTTTTTTTGATTGAAGGTTTAACGACCACCGTGAGCAACTCAATGGGCTATAAGCAGTCGCCCGTCCCTAATTTAGGGTCACTGGTTCGAGAAAAGGGAGAGAGCCAGTGCCGTAAGACAAACACAACATCCATGCCTCACCGGGATTTGAACTCAGGCCCCTTTCAGACGAATGCTCAGAGGCCATCACTTAGACCACTGCGCCACCGGGGGCGGCTTGAATAACTTAACAATCATAAAAAGTCTCCAAAAGTTTCAAAAGACAAAAATCCATCCACAATAAGCCAGAATTACTGTTGGTATACGATAGAAGATATGTTTTGAAGCTCCAAGTAATCAGTTTTAAATTCATTGAACAACCATTAAAACATATTATTCAAAACGAAAATAATTTCCTGTAATTCTAAACTTATTCTTAACTAACTTTTACAGAATAAAGAAATGATTTTTCATATGACGACTTATAGATCATTTATAAAACAGCAATAAGATCATTTATAAAACGTAGAACCCGCACTTCACGAAATATTAACTGACGTTCAATTAACAACTCGTATTTATAAAATTTTACTACGGAATACTAATATCAGAAAAGAAACATATCTTACCGCTGAAAATATGTTTTGTAATCGAACACGATCTTCACAGTAAACTTAAAACAAGCTGTAAATATCCACACCACATTCTGTGGAACAGCACAACTACCCAAAAAGAACGAATATCATAACACAACTACGAAATGAGTCAAATCCGTAGGTCTACTGAAAAAGAGTAGCCCTACGATTGTGACGTCACGGCCAAGTCACCTTGTTGCAGGCCTGGTGAGGTATAAAGATGGCCTTGACCAAACCCGCTACGATCGAAACCGAGAAACAGTCTGTTTGCTCAGTGTGTGTGTCTTGTACTGAGAGTGTTGATGACTTAGTGTGCGATATGAGAATTCGAAGAGAAGTTAGTATTTTTATTGATTTAGTTTGCATGTTTTTTATTGATTGATGAACTAAGCTGTTTTGTTTTGCAAACATAGTAGTTCCCGCGAAACCAAGTAGCTTTGAGCAACGTTTCTTGTATCATTAAGCTTAAGCAACGTTTCATGAATCATTAGGCTTAGCAACAATACTTATTAATCATTATGCGTTGCTTTTTGTCCAGTGCGGATTCCTTATTTTTTACAAAATATTTAGAAATGCACTTTTCCGACGTCATGCTGAAACGAAAGAAATATGTATCAGTGGCATATTGTGTTGCTGAAAGAATACGGAATTACCATATGAATAACGGAAAGTTCAGTGTAATGCATGGGATGTTCGTCATTCACTTATCAGATAACGTTTTTAAGTTTTGTCTTTTTTTTCTTTAACTTATTTAGACGAAATCGAATTAAATTTGTTAAAAAACGCATTGTGCCTACGGTAATACCGGTGAATTTGTGCAAAAACAACAATCCATTCATGTGAAAACAAAATATTAAAGCTCTTTTCTAACTGAATTAGTTGGTAGATATGAAATAATCACTGAATTTATCGCTCTCATAGCTCATAAAGTGTTTGCGTTTTGGATTTTTAACTAACGTTTTGCATTTTCCGAAATTTGTAACTTTTTTCCATCTATATTGCAAAGTTACGAAAAGTTGGAATCCAGATGGCGCCTCGTTTAAACCTCGCGACAGGGACATCGCTTGACTTCGAAATCAAGATGGCCGACGGGTTGGCGAGTAATATTTTTTGTGGGGCAAGTTCGATAGCAACGTAATATACGTAACACCGGAAGACATTTTTTTTAATGCTTTTCCCTACCGTCTACAAAGGAATTCGTACAATCCCAAGCTCCTTAAACTGGACACACACACACACACACACACACACACTGATCTGAAAATTTACTCCAGTCGTGAAGATACAAGCGTTACTAGAATGTTGCCTTCAACTTTTTGCTTGACCCGAATGCATTATCTTAATTGCTTTTCGAAATTTTACATTTTTGCTTACGAAAATAGTACTGTACTTGGACAATTTATTTAAAGGAAAACATTGTTTTTTATTTAAATCATATTTTAACGTCGTGCAACACAGATACAGTCCTCCGCTCCCGCTTCCTTTTAAGATGGTTCCCCCTAAAATTTCTACCTTATGTTTCCAATGGTAAAACTTCTTTTCATGTTTTCTTCGCAATTAATGTATTCCCATGGATGAAATTATGCACATCGATAAAACTAACTTTAAGTTATAGCATGGGATACTTAATACTTGCTTAAACATAATAACCATAACTAAGCAATTCAACATTTGTTTGTCTACTGACGTCATCAATGTACAGGTCGCGCCATCTGTTAACAGGTCTGAACATTACTCAAAGAAAAAATGATTGATTTTTATTATAATTATGGTTATGTTTTTGCAAGTATTATGTATCCCATGCTATAACGTAAAGTTAGTTTTATCGATGTGCTAATTTTCATGCTTGGGAATACATTAATTGCGAAGAAAATATGTAACACATTGCCTTTGGAAACATATGGCAGAGGTTTTAGGTGGAACCACCCTAATACCTTTTCTTCAAGCCAGCAACTTTACCTTGCACTCCTCCCCTTCAAAGCAGTCGTCAGCCACTTCCTGCACTCTCACTGTCCCGGGACAGTCTTAAGAGCGGTAGTGTAGATTTTACACTCCACTTTCTGTGCTGCAATCTTCAATTTTGTAAAGAAAACAAATAGCAGAGCAATTAGTAATGACTTCTCTCAGTGAATTCCTGTCCCTCTTCTTCATTTGCCCCCTGGCCATACAGACATGAAAAAGAGGCTTAAACTAAGGAATAAGAAGAATGGAGAACAATTGAATTTTCATGACCCTCCGGATGCTATTTTGATAACCTCTTTATGAAGACATAAGCAACGCACTTCCCAAGGAAAATACGTAGGGCTACGTGAAGTAAAACACAAGACTTATTATTACTTGGAGAGTCCAGGTTATATTTTAACGTTAAATACAGTTGTGCCACATTTTGCGCGTGTGTTACGTTCCGACGAGACCACGTAAAACAAACCGCGTGTGTTCAAAGCCAATAATAAAACTGCATACAATAAATCACTTCACACGCTTTTTTGTACGGTATTATTCGCTTATTATTATCTATTGCACTATTATTTGGTATTATTATCTATTACAGTATAATATGTATTTTACAAAGAAAAGTGTATACGTACTTCTGTAACAGTTACAGTTAAAATATGAGACAGCATGATGCAAATCCTTATGCATACCTACCTAATCGTTGCCTTCACTACGTAACACCACTGAGGGGTTGTCAAAGCTGTGATCCAAAGCTGATGCATTAGGTGCAGTATGTAGGGTACAAATTAATTTTTCCCAACTAACGTGATCAACCCAAGTAGCACAAAAACGTTTGTAAAACGTTTTAAAACCAGTTCGGCGAGACGTTGAAAAAACGTCACAATATTACGTTTATAAAACGCTAATACGTCTCGTTGATTCAATGGTTTTTCAACCGTTGTTATAACGTTATAGCACTGTTTTTAAGACGTTTAGATGACGTTATTTAAACGTCATATTCCTTTCATTATGACGTTTAGAAACGGTTTTAACAACCGTTTAGCAACGTTTGAATGACGTTATTTAACCGTCATATTCCTTCCCTTATTACGTTGAGAAACGGTTTTAACAACCGTTTAGCAACGTTTGAATGACGTTATTTAAACGTCATATTCCTTCCATTATGACGTTGAGAAACGTTTTTAAGAATGTTTAGCAACGTTTAAATGACGTTATTTAAACGTCATATTCCCTCTTTATTACGTTGAGAAACGGTTTTAACCGCCGTTTAGCGACGTTTTATTTTCGATTTTACAACGTATTTTTCCTTTCTGTATTACGTTTAGTAAATGTAACAGCAACGGTTAATCAACGTCTAAATTTCCTCTATTAAACATTGCTGTCCTTTGTGTATTACGTCAAACGTCGCAAAAAATGTTACCACAACCTTTTATCGAAGGTTATATTCCAGTTTCAAGACTTTTTTTTTTTTTTTTTTTTTGGCTTTACGTGTGCCGTTGCAAAACGTTAGAACGTTTCTATTTCGTTCTTGGGTCATTCCGTATCGACTCAACACAACGACTTGACCATCTCAGATTTTAATGAAATTTGGTACATAGGTGGCCTCTATATAGATTAAGAAAAAATACCAAATTTCATCGTCATATATCCACCGGTTTTGAAAATACAGCTATAAAAAGTATTAAAAACACCCCAAAATCGGAAGATTGATGGGTTTTTAAATTGTGATTGCAGCTCCCCTAATTAAGATAGAGAGATGGGAAAGGTATCTTTTTGTAGTATTGTTTATGCTATTTTATTTGATGTACAACACCATAGGGGTTAATATTTTAAAAAATTCAAATTTTAAAATTAAAATTAAAATTTTGAATTTTTCAAAATGTGACGCTCCAAAAAATTCGAAATTTTTTTAAAACAATCTTTATATGTTTGGCATTTGATTACATGAGTTGTAACTTATATTCAAATTTAGCCTAACACAAGAGTTTAATGAAAAAAATAAATAAATAAAAAAACATGTAATCTGAAAATAAATTTGGGCTAAATCTTTAAAAAGTTTCATTAATAACAATAGATATAGTATTTTTGTTATTTAAAACCATTTATTTAAACAATGGTTTATTTTTAATTAATTTGTTTAAAATCTGAGTCACATGGGCTTAAAAATTTTATTAATTTCATTATTCAGAATTTGTAATAATTCCCAATACAATATAAAAAAATAAAGACTGCAGTTATACTGTAGGCTACATTTTGTTTGGACAAAACTCTGCATGTTCCGACTTAAAAAACTGATTCTGTTGTTTAGATCATTGGTAACAAGACCCAACAAGCAGCAACTTGCATTCCTACCTTGCAGACCTGTCTGCTTTAGGTTTTGATGGTGATCATGTGTTTCTTGCAGTGAAAGTGATATGTGTTTGAAAACTTTAATTGAATAAAGTACATCCTTTTCAGTTTTGAAACTAGACTTTTATAAATTGAAGCTGTGCAGGATTTTTTTAGGAAAAATAAAAAGAACAGGTAATGGGAGGCAATTATTTTACTATTTTAATTTTACATTTTATGCACAAATAATCAACAATGGAAAGTACAAGATATGCATTAATACAATGTTTCAATCCATATAGAAATGTGACAGACTGGATGTTGGAAAATTTTGATGACTTATCAAAGGAGACTAAAATTTGTGATTCTTGCAGAAAGCAGTTGAAAACTTTAATAATTAGTCAAGAAGCAAATAAAACCTGTGCTGATGAGAAAATGGACGAAAATTTTGCATCTATGTCAGAAGTAATTGAAACACTGAATACTTCACTCCATGAATTGGGTGAATCAGCTGTCAATAAGAAAAAGCTAAAATCTAAATGTTATGCTTCAACCAAAATTCCAAAAAATCAGTTCTGCTATGAAACGGAAGCTTTTTACAAATATTCAAGAATCATCTGATGATGAGGATGAAATACTTCACGACTCTCTTATGGACAATCTTAAAAGTAATTTTTCTAACTGCACTAGAGATAAACAGTTGATTTTGACTTGCTTACCAGAGTCATGGAGTGTTAGGAAAATCATGTAAGAACTCAATGCTCCTAATTATATGGTAAGACAATAAAAAAAAAAATTCTGAAGGAGAAAGGAATTTTGGAAAGCCTTAATAGAAAACCAGGTAAGTCTCTCTCTTCTGAAGTAGTAATAGTATGATCGTTTTACCAAAGTGATGAAATTAGTCGGGTTTTACCTGGAATGAAAGATTGTGTTTCTGTTAGGACTGAAAACGGAGATAAAGTTTGTCAAACAGGCTGATTTTATGTAATTTGACAATTTGCAAGCACGAAAGTCAGTTTTTCCAAATTCGCAGAGCTCAGACCAAAAACTGTGTCCTGGTAGGGTCTAGTGGTACTCATACGGTATGTGTTTGCACCACACACCAAAATGTAAAACTGATGATGGAAAATGCAAGAATTGGTTCACTAACGAATGGACAATTATCTTCCTACAAACATTGTCTTGCAAGAGTATTATGCAACCCTACTTCCATAGATTGTCATTAGGGGAAGTGTCCCACCTGTTCTGGGAACACGGTTTTGAGAACTTGGTTGAAAAACTAACTTTTCGCCAATGGATTACAGTTGATAGATGCAACTTGGAGACATTAAAAAAATCAACTTCAAATTTTATTGATTTGTTTTGCGAAAAACTGTCTGCTTTGGTCAGACATTACTTCATTGCTAAGCAGCAAAGCTCTTTTATGAATAGTAGTACTAAGGAAAACCTCAAGGACTCAGAATTTCTCATCATTTGTGATTTTGCTAAAAATTATAGTTTTCTTCTTCAAGATGAAGCCCAGAGCTATCACTGGACCAGTGGGCAAGCCACAGTCCACCCATTGGTCATCTATTACAAAACAGAAAAGACTGAACATGCAAGTTTTGTAGTAATTTCTGAATGTTTAGAGCACAACACAATTACACTGTACTGCTTCCAAAAAAAAAAAAAAAACCTTATTAACTTCTTGAAAAGTAAGTTTGGTGACAACAGCGTCAAAAAAATGTACTATTTCTCTGACGGGTCTGCAGCCCAGTGCAAAAATCGGAAATTTTTTCACAAACTTTTATGTTTCCATCAAGATGACTTCAACATTTATGCTGAATGGCATTTTTCAGCAACAGCACACGGGAAGGGGCCATGTGATGGCGTTGGTGGAACGGTGAAAAGGTTAGCTGCCCAAGCCAGCTTATAACGCCCTTACGAGAATCAAATTCAAACACCATTTCAGTTGTACGAATGGGCAATTCAGAACATTTTTGTGGCAAACTTTACATATGTAAGTCAAGAAGAATACATAGAAACAGACCAATTTTTGGAAAATCGCCTAAGCAAGTCTCTAACAATACAAGGTACCCAGAAACTTCATGCTTTTATTCCTATCCCATTGAGTAATTCAAAAATAAAAGTGAAGATGTTCTCGGAATCAAACGAGTCAGCTACTGAAAAAGTATCAGCATTACAAGACAGACTGCAAATAACAGAAATGAGTGGTTACATAACCATAATCTATGAAAACAACTGGTGGGTAGCGCATGTTCTACCAAAAGAAGAGAGTGAGAATGAAGTTAAGGTCTCATTTTTACATCCAGCTGGTCCATCTACATCCTTTTCCTACCCTAGCCCACAAGATGTATTATAGCTTCCTGTAAGTTACCTCTTGTGTAAAGTAAATCCTTTGACTCCGACAGGAAGACTCTACAATCTCTCTGAAACAGAAATACACCAAACTATTGAAGCTTTTAAAGACTATATCAAGGATCTACACGTGTGATTTCACTTCAAAACAATGATGCAACTTTTTTTTTAATTTTAGAAGATTCTGCTTTAAGTGACGATCTAAGTTTAAGATTAGGAATATAATTTGCATAAATGTAAACAATTCAATGCCATATGTTATTATTATTTTTATGTGTTTCTTGAGCAGTAATTGAAATTACTTTTTAAAGTCTATTTTTTGTATTGAATTGTGAATTATTACAAATTCTGAATAATGAAATTAATAAAATTTTTAAACCCATGTAGTCTCAGATTTTAAACAAATCAATTAAAAATAAAACATTGATTAAATAAATAGTTTTAAATAACAAAAATACTATATCTATTGTTATTAATGAAACTTTTTGAGATTTAGCCCAAATTTATTTTCAGTTTACATGTTTTTTTCATTTTTTTCATTAAACTCTTGTGTTAGGCTAAATTTGAATATAGCTTTTTAAGTAAACCCATTATCATCCCAAGTTACAACTCACGTAATCAAATACCAAACACATAGATTGTTTTTAAAAAATTTCACATTTTTTGGTGTCGCATTTTGAAAAATTCAAAATTTTAATTTTTAATTTTAATTTTTTTTAAAATCTTAACCCCTATGGTGTTTGTTGTACATCAAATAAAAGAGCATAAAAAATACTACAAAAAGATATCTTTCCCATCTCTATCTTAATTAGGGGAGCTGCAATCATAATTTAAAAACATATCAATCTTCTGATTTTGGGGTGTTTTTGGACATTTTATATAGCTGTATTTTCAAAACCGGTGGCTATATGACGATGAAATTTGATATTTTTCTTAATCTATACAGAGGCCACCTATGTACCAAATTTCATTAAAATCTGAGATGGTGAGATAAAAATGCCTTCAAATTGTGTTGAGTTGATACGGAATCACTCTTCAAATCTTTTACTTTGCATATTACATTGAAAACAAACTTTTCCATAACTTAGCAAAACCGTTTAAACGACGTTTCAATAACGTAGCAAAACCGTTTTAGTAACGTTTGTGCTCTGTAAGAGGGACGTACAGTAATGCTTATCTTAAAGCTGCCATGATAATCTGTTGTATACAGTCTTGTTACCTAGTCTACAAAAATTTGGGGGTAAATAAATGAAGTTCTTAGCTAACCTAAAAAATCATTTTCATCATATCATAAAATATCATTTTCATCATATGAATGCCCCTTCACAAAACTTTTCTTGTTCCTAATAGTTATTTTACTATCACTTATTTTTGTTGAAGCTTTATAAGGGATGACTTTGTCAGGAAAGTAATGTTATAAAAAAGAAAGCATTTCTATCACAGTTACTAGTGCAACACAATCTCTCACCATTATACAGAGTGTCCAAGAATTATTAAACACATTACAAAATTATGTACAAAAAAAAAAAACTATGAGCATTGTCTGTTTTTCTGTCACATATTACTAACACGGTTCCTATATTTTTGTATTGCAGAATTGTTACTCCCAGAATCCAATAGATGGCGCTAGGTGTGGCCTGATGAGGAATTTATGAGAAATGCGCAATCAGTAGTCATGTCATCCATACAGCAGAAGGCGATGTGTGTGTTATGGTTTGCGGAATTAAAGTCTGTCATTAAAGTTAAAAGACGGTACCGTTTAGAGTATGGTTGTAATCCTCCATCAACAAATTCAACTAAGCGGTGAATGAAACAGTTTAAAGAAACTGCCAATGTGGAACATCGTGGAGGAACCGGTAGGCCTAGCGTCAGAGGTGAGATGGTTGACCAAGCTATGAAAGTTTCCGACGAAGCCCCAGGAAATCCGTTCATAAAGCAAGCAGAGAACTGTGCATTCCAAAATAGACAGTTCATGATATCTTGCACAAGAAATTAGTTTCATGCTTATAAAATTCAAATAGTGCAAAAGATGCATGCAAATAATCACACTCTGCAATACGATTTTGCTGTGGATATGCTGAATCAAGTGGGAAACGATAAAAACTTTCTAAGTACTGTAATTTTTAGTGATTAATCCACATTTCATGTATGAGGTATTGTTTCACTTCGTAAACTATGTTTTGTTTGGATATGGGGCAGTGAACCGCCTCATGCTGCTATTGAACTGGAACGTGATTCTCCAAAAGTTAATGTGTGGTGCGCCCTATAAAAAAGAGAAGTGATTGGCCCTTTCTTCTGTGAAAAAACCATAAATGGTGACATTTACTTGGATATGTTAGAAAATTTCCCTATACCCCAGATCAAAAGATATGACGTCGTTTTCCAACAGGACGGCATGCCTTCGCGTTGGTCAATGTGTGTACGTAAGTGCCTAAATGAGCATTTCCCCAACAGATGGATTGGGCATGGTGGTCCCATTCCGTAGCTCCTCGCTCCCCAGATCTAACTCCATTGGATTATTTCATGTGGGGTTATGTGAAGGATCCTGCCTATCAGACACCTTGTACTGATTTGCAGGAACTGAAGCAGCATATCACAGCTGCTATTAATTCCATATCTTTTCAGATGCTTGGCAATACATGGCATGAAATCGAGTATCGCTTGGACGTACTACGAGCAACCAAGGGATCTTACATCGAAATTTATTAACATGTGTAGTTACATTGTAAGTTAGTACAGTCAGTTTCTTTCTATCTGTTTAATGTTTTGTTTTACATAATTTTGTACTGTGTCCAATAATTCTCGGACACCCTGTATATTTATTGTTCACAAGGTATACGACTTCACAAACTATGTTTTGACTCAAGTCCATTTCACTGGCTTCGTTGTGGCTGTTGCAATTTTCTTGAAAATTCAGTTGCTCATATTTAACTGAACATAAAGTAGACATTTTAATACCACTAACATCTAAGTTATTGCAACATAAAACTGAGTCAGTTGTGTTGTTCATTTAAGAGTTTTTTGGACACATCTGAAATTTAGCTGATAGATTATTAGAAATGTGAGGTGAAATAATGCTGGGAGATAAATCAAGTAGTACTTTCACAGCTTTGTTTTTAATTTTTCTTTTAAGTGTAGCTAAAGGCTATCTGTGTTTCTGCTGCAGATCTGTGTATTTATATCTCAGTTTACGTTTCTTTATCATTTTTTCTGTATTTTTACAGAGGAGCCTTTTATTTTGGTATGTTAGTTGCTTTGTATTTTTTCAACCCATGTGTATTTGGTTCTTAATCTTTTTTTTCACTAGTTTGCGAATTTAGACTTAATTTTTGGTTGGTTATGTCTTAGTATTTCAGGAAGTTTGTTTAGTGTAATGTCCCTAGTTTATATCTTGTGCTTAGAAATTGCAATTTTTAGTTTCCGCTTGAGGGTCCTATTGTGTAACAAACAGTACGTAGCATATAAATAATTGTAAGAATCAATTGATTATGCATGTTGAAACACCTTTTTCAAAAATTTGTATGCAAATAAGATATGAAAACAAATAAGATATGAAAACAGCCACCCAATCTAGTTTGTTCTGTCTTGGGTTAAATTCTGTTGCTACTCATTTCACGAGTAACTCTTTGCATTGTTTGGCCAACCAGAAAAAATATTTTCTTCTATTGGTTGTTCATTAATGCCATTTGTTGTTGTACTCTGACATTGTGCTGTGCTCTTCTCTCTATTTCTGTACATAACATTAACTTCAAGTTCCTAAAATGTATAAGTTCTTTTTCTGTTTCAATTCATAGGTGGTCACAAAAAGTTATAATGAAACAAATGAACAATTCATGCATTCATTTCATTATTTTCATAGGCTTCAAACACAATTCATGTATTCTGAATCATAAGAAAAAAAATATATATATATACAGTACTCACAAAAAGTTTGGGATATTATGGTTTCAAAAGGGAAACATGGTGATATGCATATTTAGTGACTACAGGAGATAGGTTATCAGCATAAATTAGCATCATGATGACACATGTGGTTGGTGTGTGTGTGTGTGCAAGCTCCGATAAAAGTAGCTTCCGAGAAGTAGAAAACAGGTCGTTTCACTGCTTGGACTACAAGTTTGCTGAATGCATTTCCTTCAGAGTAGGATTAACTTGAAAAGATGTCCAGACGACGTTTAAGTACTGACATCAGAAATAGGGCTGTTGACATGTTACATGCAGGTGTACGGCAGATTGATGCAGTTGCTGCTTTAGGAGTTTTGCAAGCTAGCTACACACAAAATTTCTACCGAATGGAAATGCTGCAGATCAAGCAGGATTTTTACCCCCAATAAACAGGTGTGTGTGTGGGGGGGGGTTACTTAAAAAAAACACCCACTGCAAACGGTTATTTTATTTTTTTTCCAAAGAAACACATGATTTCTTTTCTGGTTAATGCTCTTGTACGTTATGTTTTTGCTCCAAGTAATTCCCAAATATATTTTATGACTTCAATAGTTGGGCTGTAGAGATAGAATATTTTAAATAAGCAATGTTTATTCACAATTAAATATTTTATTTTAAGATTTTAAATCTACTGTAGTTTCACTGAGCATTTGGCTTGGCTTCATTAGGACAAATGGAGTGCAAACGTTCAAATCATCGTGACATCATCAGCATTCTGACAGTCACTGCTTTTGGCAAGTTGTTTCCACGTGTTTGAAAGAAATCTAGTAGATGTCATGTCGTTGACAAGCCATGAGCAGTTGCACTAGATGTGGAAAGCTTCTAATATATTAAGCTTGATAGTCAAATCAGGTTTATCAATAAGCGTAGCATTTAAAAAAAAAAATCTGGTTATTTTCATGACAATGTTGGGCTATAGACGACTTCTTCAGTTCCATACGTAAGTCATGTGTTCCTTCACATGAAAACTTAAAAGCTCTACGGATCTGTCCTATACATGAAAGTCCACATTCACAAGCGATGTGATAAATTCCCCAGTTATGTCTTCAAAGTAGTCTTTTGATCCACAAAAATTTGCCTTGTTTATAGATTTCAAAATAACTTTGAAATTTAAACATTTGAAAGTTCCTAAATTTCTGGACAGCTTTGTCTACAACAAAAGGACAATCTATATCAATCTATATCCTGTGTGTGCCACAATTTCTTTAAAAAAAAAAAATCATAACTTTTTTTATTTTTTTGTTTTTGTGTTTACTGACCATGGTGAGCAATTCAATGGGCTATAAGCAGTCGCCTGTCCCTAATTTAGGGTCACTGGTTCCAGAGAAGGAAGAGACCCACTGCCGTAAGACAAACACAACATCCATGCCTCACCGGGATTCGAACCCAACCCACTTGGAAGAATCGAACAGTCATAAGCCAGTGCTTAGACCACTGCGACGGCAAAAATCTAGCTTTTTCTGCAAGAAATCCTCTGTAACGCATAGATGTACTGCACGATATAAATGGGTAGAAAACACCAATTTGTTTCCATGACTTTTCTTTATGACTTGTCAACAACATGACACCTACTCGATTTCTTTCAATTGCATGGAGACAATTCACCAAAATCCATGATCATCAACTACCTGATGATGTCACATATGAATGTTTATGCTCCCTTTGTCCTGATGAAGCCGAGCTAAAGGCTCAACAAAACTATAGATCTTAAAATAAATTATTTAATTGTGAATAAATGTTGCTTATTTATTCTATAATTTCACACATGGTTTAATCCTTTAATTCCACTAATATTATATTTACCAACTTGGTGAAGTCACCAACTTGGTTTACTTTCACAGGGTGATCCAGTTGTACTCTACAGAAAGATCTACTGGTAGGAGGGGAAATACTGATCTGAGGGATATAAGCTCAAGTTTTAAAGCTACAGGAGGTTGTACTTAATTTACACTCATCTGTGTTTTGCATAACATCCCTAACTTTCCTAACTAGAGCCATGAATAACCATACCCGAGTAAAATTTAAAAAGAAAAAAAAATCATTTATGCAATTTCTTTATATAATTCAACTGTTTTGAATGCCCTATTATTTCTTAATGTAAATCACATTCAAAAGTTTGCCCTCATTAGTGCTGGTAAATTATGTTTATAAAATTTTATTATGAATTATGATATACCCCCAAATTTTAATTTATCTTTATATATATTAAGAATCAAGCAAGAAGAAACAAAAAGGGAAGTAAACACTGAAAAACAAGTTACTAGTAAAGTGAAAAGCCAAAATGAGCACAAGCTGCAGTTACAATTAACTGGAATGAAAATTATTAAAAAAAAAAAGGAAGAGAAAAAAAGCTAAACCACTGAAGAAACCTATTGAAAGTGCTGTCATCATGGCATTTAACTTTTTCTGTTTTTTTCCCCGACAGCCAGAAAGACCCTTTGATCCCCCCCCATCTTTTTTTTTTTTTTTTTTTTTGCAGTATGGACCCAAACACAGCAAATAGCTCTAATCTCAACTTAGCATGCTCAGTAGATATGTCACTAACTCACTATTATATGCTATGCTACAAATAAATAGTCCAATATAATAATGATAATTTTACTCACAAAATGACTGAATCATACATAGTTGTTTGTGTTATTTACATGAAACTTTCATGTCTGGCTTTACTTTGCAAAAACCTCTTTGCTTCAGAAATTTTTTTGGTGCAATATCGTTTTCAATAGAAATGATGGATAAAGCCGATAGCTGTTCCTGCATCGTTGTAGATCTCAAATAAGTCTTTATCAGCTTTAATTTATTAAAACTTCTTTTCCCGCTTTCTACAGACAGGAATTGCAATATTCGAAAGCAAATCCTACTGTTGGGATAACAATGAACCATATCATACTGGAATATGAAGTTTAGAGCTTCTATTGTAGTAGCTGAGCTGCATTTGCTCATAAGTGCTTGCAAATGCCTCAGCTCTTAAAACAGTTGCTCCCCATCGATATCTTTTTCTTCACTGTCAGCATCCTTAAGGAGTTTTTCTAACTGAATACACTTTTCTTTTAAAGAATCCCCTGTCAGGCAATTTCTTCAAATTATAAAGGAAACCCGAAGCGTTGAAAAGTTTTTGCAACTGAGTAAATCTTTCCTGAATGGCAAACAATGCGCTATCAATGAGTGGATAGAAAACCATTGATATATATATGGTTCGCAATCTGTAGGAGTTTTGTGTTGCAGTTTTCATAGTAAAAAGTGTTTTTTTCCCGCTTTACCCTAGGCTGTGGGAATTTGGGATTTATTTCCAAGATGTACATAACAATAAGGCTTGTCACTCAAGCTTTATTGTTATACACTGAGTTGCCACTTTATTATTACCACCCCCTCAGTACTTCGTTGGGCCATCTTTTGCCTTTAATACTACGTCGATGTAGATTCTTCGTGGCATGGACTCCACGAGATGTTGATAGGTGGTTTTTGGAATCTAAGACCATGCTTGATGAATAGCACTTTCCAGGAGTGTGAAATTGCAGGGTTGTGTATCCAGCTGTTTGATGGCTTGTTCAACTTCATCCCACAAATTCTCAATGGGGTTGAGATCTGGAGATTGTGGGGGCCAGCTAAGCAAAGTAAACTAACCGGCATTTTCCTGAAACCAATCCTGTACAATACGAGCACTATGGCAAGACGCATTACCTCGTTGAAAGTAGCCATCGCCATTGGGATAAACCATCCACATGACAGGATGTACTTGGTCTGCAACGATGTTTAGATATGATGTGCCAGTCAGACGTTGATCAACATGAATTAAAGGGCCCAAATCATGCCAGAAAAACATTCCCCAAACCATAACGTTGCCTCCACCAGCTTGAAGGGTTGTAGCAATGCATTTGGGGTCCATGGTTTCGTGCTGTTTCCGCCAAATTTTCACTCGGCCATAGGCATGGTGCAACTGAAAACGTGATTCATCGGACCAAATAATTTTTTTCCAATTATCGACTGTCCAATCCTTATGCTCCTGTGCGAAGTGGAGACATTTTCTCTTGTTAACTGCAGACAGCAAAGGTGTTCGAACAGGCCTCCTTCTGCCATATCCTATCCGTGCCGTGTACGGCGAACAGTGCGTGCACAGATCATTTGAGGGATCCTTGATTAAGATGGTCTGTAATTGCTGCACTGTTGCCTATTACCAGTCTGGACACTCCGGTCCGCCCGGAGAGAGCAGTCACTAGACGACCACACGTTGCACGTAGAGACCCAGTTTTTTGGCTGACAGTCCAGTCTTTAAACACTTTAACAACAGTGGCTCTGGAACATTTCATGAATGCGGCGGTTTCAGTGATACTCGCTCCATGGCTCCGAGCTCTTACAATCGTCCCACGTTGAAAGTCTGTCAAATTGCATTTTTTACCCATCTCGTCACCCAAAAATCACTTCTACTACTGTCGCAAGCACTAAGCTTTCCCTTTTTATACTAGCCTCACCCTCTGGCGGCAACAGCGTGCAGCGATAGCTCATTTGCTTAAAACTGTCAGGTAGTCATAATAAAGTGGCCACTCAGTGTATATAAAAATGCCAACAAACATCAGGAACGAACAAAAAAAAAAAAAAAAAAAAAAAAAGGTTCATTTCCCCCCCTGAAAACCCAAACGCGTAAAAAAGCAGCAGAGAAGAATTCTCAGAAAAAAGAACGCACAGGAATTGAAAATGCTTCTTGTTGTTGGTGGTATATATATAGGAACTCTGCATGTGTCAGAGAAACAACAAAGGAGTATTCAGCTTTCATTTTTGTGGCAAATACAGACTAGCTCATAAAAGAAAAAGAAAAAAGTTAGCGGATAATTTTACTATGTAAGAAAATTTATGGGAATCCCTTCCATTTGGTGGCTGCCTACCTGGCCGGTAAATATGTATATTAGCGTCCTAAATTATTTCGTCGGAAAAATGTCAGTACCTCGAAAAAGTGTGACGTAAAGATTTTAGAGTATGGAAATTAATGGCAAATGGTGCAGAAATTTCATATTTTAAATGTGTTTTAAAGATTTTCTATCATAATATTGAACTGTGAGTGATGCTGTGAAGAGACGCTGCGGTAGGCCTAATGCATCGCCAGAGGTGCATTCAAATAAAATGTGACTGCATACACAACCATTGAAACAGAAAACTTGCTGCAAACCCGCAAATCACGATAACAATGGAACGAGATAATTTAAAGAAAAATTAATATAACAGTAAATAATTATTAGAACATTACAGATTTCAGAGAGGGCAAAAGGACATTACGACTGAATCCGCAAAAATGTGTGTAAAATGGACCTTAAGGCCAAAACTTAAAAATTTTTGGACTATGAACCTCATAAAAACAAGAGACTAATTTTTATATCAAGAAAAGCAGTTCTGTTAATGAACCTTCAAAAATTATATATAGCATCTTTAACAACTTAATTCAAAAATAGTACTTATAAAATATATAAGGAAAATATTTTATTTTAATAACTGGCAACTGCAAGAGTAACCTGGCAATAAAATAAAAAAAATCTTTCTGTGTAAATGAAACTTTTGTTACAGTTCCTATATATTGAGAACAGGCCTTGATAAAATCAAGAGGCCAGAAACTTCTGCAAAAACAAAATAACTATCGGAAGATGTGAAAAATAGTTGAACATTCTCATGTTAAGATAGAATTAAATATATTAATCTTAGTAAAACCTTAAGTGTTTTAATTGCTGTAATAACATTTTTATTTTTTTAATCTACAAGCAAAAACTATCTGCAAAATCTGCTAATAATTTGCAAACTATCCACGTATGGCGTACGCGTGTACGTCTATATTGTGCGACTCTGTGCATCGCTACGGCGACGATGTGAAGCTTAGCTTCATTGAAAGGAAGATTCGCTGCAGCGTTTAATTCACGCGCGGACGACTACAAGTCCAAGCGCGTATTTTGTTACCACGAGAGCGAGCCGTGTTATACTCATACGCTACACAATATAGTTCGTTCATGTTTTGTCATTGTTTTTAAAGCGACGTTGAGAAATTTTTCGTTCTTTCGCATACTCGTGGTATGTTCTTTCGCATACTCGTGGTATGCGAAAGAACGTAGAAAGCATGTACGTTCTTTCGCATACTCGTGGTATGCGAAAGAACGTAGAAAAGCATGTTAGAAAGTACTAACATGCTTTTCTATGTTGTATAGGAAACTGGGGAACTATAACTTTCGGTTCTGGTTTGAACAGCTTCCATTCATAGCTGATTTGCTGTGTCACTGCACTTTTGGTTCTCCTGTGTTAATAGCTTGTTCGCAGGTCAGTTTCTATCTTACTCATACATATCTTTTGCAAATCGAAGAGTTTTTTTCCCAGTTTTTCCTGCCAACAACATACAGGATACAACAAAATAAAGGGTGGATGCTGTGGACCTATTTTCTGTAGCGTATCACTACATTTATTGCTCTCCTGCCAACAACATAACCTCTTTCTCTTGTACTCTTTCGCCCATCATTTTGGTACAGCAAGAAACCTTCCTTTTAAAGGACCAAAGCTTCACATTCTTTGCCGTAGCAATACATTAGGCCTACCGCAGCTTCTCTTCACAGCGTCAGACTCACAGGTCAATATTACGAAAAAATATATCTTTAAAACACATTTAAAATATTCAATTTTTGCACCATTTGACATTAATTTCCATACACTAAAATCTGTACATCGCACTTTTTCCAGGTACTAAAATTTTTTCAATGAAATAATTTAGGACGCTAATCTACACATTTACCACCTGGCCTACCTACCCCTTGGACCGGCCCTGGCTGGAAAACCACAAGATCGAATCTTTACAGCTACCTCAGGTCTGACCTTAATACTACTAAGAAAATTTGGGAATCTATACAGCAACGTTTAGATAACCGCATTCCATACCCCAGTATACTGGCAGACCTCTGTAATGTGTTGACTAATATGGGACTAACTGCACCAAACACTAATCAATAATGTCACTGCAAGTATGCTTCGTAGGTGTCAAGACGTTCTTCGACACATAGGTAGTAATACTGGATACTGAAATCCAGAGGTTTGGACATTCTCTGAATATACACTTTTGTCTATATTGTGGTACTACTTGTTGTGAGCAGAAATTGCCCATTGAATTGTTTTTGCAAACACACTCTGGCGTTTGTTACGTGGCTTCACTTCATGCAATATCCCTAACTTTTTGTGACCAGTATATATATATATACATACATACATTGCTGAAAAAAATGTGTACAATCAAACTGTGACAGTTTGTACGGCTTTTCTACACAGCGTAGCTACGTGATCCAGCCTTTAATCTGTTGCCCTTAACGATCTGATAATAGAAGAGATCCATAATTCAGAGAAAGGCTAATTAGGAAGCACTGGCCTAGTCGGAAAAGTATTAATCCGACAGTGAATAGAAATATTGGTTTGTGGCTCTCTTAATTTAATTGCTTAGAAAAGATTATTCATTCAGAGAAATCTGAAGATACAGACTCAACTAGCAAATACAAAAATTGGTCTATTACTCTTGCCATTTGGGAACAAACAGCTACAAAATTCAAAGTGAACATTAAATTCAAAACCAGTAGCACCAAAAGTAAACAGCTATCAAGATGGTTTTGAAGCATTACAGAAACAAAAGGAGCAATGATATGTGTTCAAAAATAATATTGTTGAGAGAAAATTAATTCAAATTAGAAAAAAATCCTCATAAAACTATACTTCCAACCAAAGTAGTAGAATGTAAATGTATGTGCGCACGCCGATAGTGTTCAAATTATTTGCAGATTTTGCTAATATGGGCACATTTGGACGTTTGTGGCCTCTAGATTTTATCAAGGCCTGTTTCTCAGTACATAGGAACTGTATCAAAAGTTTCCTTTACACAGAAGGAATTTAAATTTTATTGCCAGGTTCCTCTTGCAGCAACTAGTTATTAAATTAAAATCTTTTCCTTAAGTAATTTGTAAGTCGACAGTATTTTTTTTTTATTGGAGGTTTAACGACCACCGTGAGCAACTCAATGGGCTATAAGCAGTTGCCCGTCCCTAATTTAGGGTCACTGGTTCCAGGGAAGGGAGGGAGCCAGTGCTGTAAGACAAACACAACATCCATGCCTCACCGAGATTCGAACCCGGACCCCGTTCGGACGAATGATCAGAGGCCATCGCTTAGACCACTGCGCCACTGGGGGCAGCACAGTAATTTTTGAACTAAGCTGTTGAAAATACTATTTATAATTTTTAAAGGTTCATTAATGGAACTGTTTTCTGGGTATAAAATGTTTCTTTTAATTCTCTTGTTTTTATGAGGTTCGTAATCCAATATTTTTTTCCATAAAGGTCAATTTCACACACATATTCAATTGTATTTTGCCGTCATCGGAATTTGTAATGTCCTAATAATTATTTTTTAATTGTTTCTTTAAATTATCTTATATTGTCATCGTGATATGCAGGTTTGCAGCAAGTTTTGTTTCAATGGTTGTGTTCACAGATACATTTTATTTTTATACAACTCTGCTTCCAACTTCTCCCACCCCTGCATTCCTGAAATTTGAACAAAAATTTAGTAAACTGTAACTGGAAAAGCAAAGCAACTGGCCACCTTGCCTGTGACAGGTTCAATAGCATTCCTCTGCTTCATTATTTGATAGGCACAACTCTGATATGTGGAAGGGGGAGATGGGCACATTTGAATGTAAGTGTATACTCCCACAGTCTAACAAAATGTTGCATTGGATATTTGTATATATTCCATTTGGATACAGATACATTATGATTTCAGTAAGCTTAATTCACATCTGGTATAAAACGTGCATTTTCAAAAAAAAAAAAAAAAAGTTAAATTTTTGCGTGCCTTACGTAGACTGAATTGTGACTGACAATAATATACTTCTTGGCCACAGGACTCTGTACAGGGTGGGTTTTGAATTTTTTCAACCTTGAAGCTTTCTGGATTTAATAAGTATCTCTCCAACAGCTTATTCCGTTTGTTACTCTACACACAATATATTTCTTGCAAAAAAAAAACTGGCTGAATGAGCCCTAAGAAATGCTGATCTAATATATGATAACAGTAATATAGAGTATCCTTTATAACTAACATACCAATAAGCTGCGTTTGTAACAATGTTTGCTACACGGAAGCACATTTGAGTAATTAAGTATAAATTCAATACTCTCTAAACATTTGAAGAATAAGAATTTCTTTTACAACTAGCTGCATTTGTTATTTAAAAATCTAACCAAATATTCAGTAGCTCATAAAAATGAAAAGGTCTAAAATTTCGTTTCCTTGAAATATATTTTTGTTACTCTTTCACGAAAATACAAAATTAAAACCGAATCAGCTGTGTTTAGATCCGAAAATCTAACAAATTCTTTACTACTCCTAGTTTAAAATGCAGTCGATGATATATATACCTGTTAAGAAAATACATGAATGTGTTCACGTGTTAAGCCTACCTCCACGTGTTACGAAACGAATACATGAATGTCTTCACGTGTTACGGGAATCTCCACGAGTTACGAAGCGAATACATGAATTGTTTTCGAAATCGAAGCCTATGAATTGAAACAGGAAAAGAACTTACCTTTTAAGAACGATAAAATCCATCGATTAGGCATGCAGCTCTGGACGATCGAGCTCAGCCTTGCCATAACTCACCGTCCGTAGTACAAGTGACGTAACAGCAGGTTAGAGAACGACGCAGCCGCAGACCAGAAGCTGCTTGAAAACCAATGGAATAAAATCTTCTAGTCGTATAAGCAAAAAAAAAAAAGGAGGAATTCAATAATCTTTATCAATTATACACAAGCTTACTGTTTTATCAACAGTATAATTTTGTTCTTTTTTGCCTGAATGTAATGTCACGCCAAAGATTAGCTGTGACCTTGCTAACATGACGAAAATGCAACGTTTAGCAAACGTAATGAATGTGACAAAATCGCAACGGTAACGGATGTAACATTTAACAAACGTTTATCAAACGTAGTCTTTGTACGGAAGACCAAGTATCAACTTTTGCAACCGAAATGCGACGTCTTTTAAACGTCACGTGCTACTTGGGAATGGCCTGAAGATACGTATCTAACCATTACGCACACCTGGCAAAGGCTCGCGGAATCGAGCATCCATCTTGTCTTCTTCGTCACAGCGCGAAGCTATCGCTTACGGTAAGATCACTTACCTTGGCTTCTGCTCGAGGAACAGGCAATCCTAAAGGTGGCAACTTGTAATTTTGCTTAAAATTAACGTTCTAACAAATAATCCAGTGGTGCACAACAGGAAACACAAACACCATTTCTTGTAGCTAACTTTTTTAATCACAAACACGACCACAAACACATAATTCTATTATTCTAAGACGTATTGTCAACAACAACATCATTCATGTTCCTTCTTGCTACCTGCCCCCGTTCCACTCTCACCGCCCCGCTGTTGCCATTCACCGAGAGATTCGAGAAATTGTTCAGTCTGAAACTCTACACAGTAGTTGGAGACTTGACGGGGCAATGGAGAGCCAACAAAAGGAATTTTCTTTCTGGAAAAACATCGTTATCAGCAACTGTTGCCGCTGCATCTTTAGCTGCTGACACATCTCATAATACGGCATTAAAGAGTCCGCAATACGTCGGTTTATTTTAAAGATACGTTCCATAGAGGGATCATAGTTAGAAATTTAATCTTTCAAGTGCTTTGCTGCTTGGAAAATTTCGGCAAACTTGTGCAGATTATCGCTGGCAGTTTCATCTTGTTCGTCGGCGTCGTCAACATCATCTTCGTCCGAGGAAGTTTTCACAAGTTCTTCTAAGTCTTCACATGTCCATCAATCAAATCTGTTATTTCTTCCTCCATAATATCGACGAAGCCTTCACCCCCCCCTAATCTGCTTTGCCATCTGAGTAATATGTTTTGCTTCCTCGTTGATGGTAGGAAAATCTTTAAAATCGTTGACACAGTCACACCACAGGGGCTGCCAGCACGCATTGATTGATTCTGTCGTAGCTCCATTTTCCGTATGATATGAATCTAGCAGTGGGTCTGACCGCGTATAATTGAATCCCCGTAAAATCCACTGTATATTGAAAAATGGCACATTTTGGACTGGGTAGGCGGTAAGATGGGCAAGACAAATTTCAGGGTTTATTTCCACCCTCGCATCCCCTTGGCGACGTCCCTGACTTAAGCTGGTAGTCACGCAAACGTTTGTTATGACCCTGATGGTAACGTCACGAATGGAAAACTATGGCCTGCTAGTACTCGAGACGGATTTGGTCTGGCAGGCATCCTACCATCCGCTCGGTGTGCAGCATTCCCGCAAGTCACAGCGCACGCTAATGCGGGGGCCAGTAGTAGCATCAGCGTTTGGACAGTGCAACGTTCCCTGCGTTCTATGGGGTTCCGGAGCCAACGGCCCATCCGGCTGCTATTGCTGACCCGACGATACAGGTGTAGGCCTTGCCTGGGCTTGGGAACACAGCCATTGGACGCAAGATGACTGGAAACGTGAAGCCTGTTCCGACAAATCGCGGTAGCCACTGTTTATTTATTTATTTCATTTATTTACTAGCTATACCCGGCCACGCGTAGCTGTGGCACATTGTGGTTGCATGGATGAGAAATGAGGAACAAACCAAAGCATACGTTTCATAGAAGTTTAATTTTGCAATACTTGTGGGTATACAATATTTTTTGTTTTTCCATTCTCTGCGTAGATATAAAGGCTATCTGGTTTGCCGACACGGGAACACGCAACATACAGTTGTACATGTGAGAAGAAATCCGCATCTAAATCGAAACCACACAATTCTAAAGATTGACCTTGAGCTTTATTGATTGTGATTGCGAACGCCAATCGAATTGGGAATTGCAATCTTTTAAATTGAAATGGTGTATCGGTCGGGATCATGGGAATTCGAGGGATGAGGACATCTTCACCTTCGAAAGGCCCCGTTAAAATCGTTGCTTCCACTACATTTTTCATCAGTTTTTTAACTGCGAGTCGCGTGCCGTTGCAGAGTTTCGGCTGATTAATATTCCGCAACATGATAATTGGCACACCTATTTTCAATTTTAATATGTGTGGTGGCATCCCTGGCAGATCAAGTGAGTTCAAAAATTCCGTTGGATAATTAACTACTTCATCTGCTTCCACAACTGTATCTATCGACTTGTAGGTAATTTCCTCACTTTGAATGCTGGATTGAATAACATTATTAATTTGATAGACATCTTTATTCTTCGCGGCAAGGATAGCTCGTTCACTGAGCCAATCGTGATTTTTATAATTAATTTGAATATTAGGAAATACTTTTTCAATCAGTTCTTCTTTCGAAGTTACTAAATTACAAAAATTATCAGGAAATGATATTCGTCTTGACGTCTCATCGACTGGCAGTTGTCCGTTCCCAATGTCCAGTAACTGTCGTGAGAATACCTCGGCTGATTGATCGTTCTGCAGCTGGACACACATATTCGTAGTCAACTGCAATATACGTACTTGTCGCCACAATGTTGAATATTTCAGGCAAGCATTTATTTCGTCCGCTGGTGTCGATCGAGAAATTACAGGCAATGTTTGCTTAAAATCTCCTGCGAGCAATATCAACGCATTCCCGAATGGTTGAACGTTTCCACGCAAATCTCGCAACGATCGATCAAGAGCTTCAAGCGATTTTTTATGTGCCATCGTGCATTCATCCCAAACAATGAGTTTACATTTTTGTAATACTTTTCCCATACCGGATGCTTTGGAGATATTGCACGTGGGAGTCTCGATGATTCGCATGTTTAATGGCAATTTCAGAGCTGAATGAGCAGTCCTTCCACCTGGTAACAATGTCGCAGCTATTCCAGAAGAAGCGATAGCTAAGGCTATGTCATTTTTTGATCGAACCGTTGCCAGAATCAATCTGATAAGGAATGTTTTCCCAGTTCCTCCTGGAGCATCCAAGAAGAAGCCCCCTCCCCCAACTCCGTCATTTATCATTTGCATTATGCGATCATAAATGCCCTTCTGTTCACACGTTAATTTGGGAATGTTTGATTGGACATATGACTGGAGATCACCGGTGTTGTAACTCTGTTCACGGCGCAAATCCACATCAAATGAAGCAGTCGTAGTTCGGTTGGGTGCTGGCATTCCAAATTGACTAAGAACTTTATTTGCAATAGCTAAGCACTTGTCTTCAATATTTATCAATGTTTTGTTGTAAATGCCTTCTGTAAATTCCATGGTCATATTGGCATTTTCTAGGCTTACTCTATGCAAAATATCCTCAGCCATATGTGCGATATCTTTCCCATAACTCTGTGGGAGATGAAGGGAAGCAAGCGGTCAATATAATTGCGAATAGTGCTCGAATTTGGTTTGGATGTGCAGTGTTGCACGCGTCACTAATACATATATCCCACTGTTGGTCGTTTTCTAATAAATTAAGAGCTTGACACGCACTGCGGAAAGTGGCATAAGTGACGCCGTCAACAATTTTCAATTGCTGGAAAGATCTAGGACCAGGCACATTTACCAACAGCATGCGAAAGAAAAAACATTCATCTTGATTAGGATGCACTGTATAAAGTCTACTAATTGTATTTTCTCTGAAAATGCCAGGTTGACCGTCGACTGGCTCCCCTCGTCTGCGCCATACGAATGCTTTTTTAGTTACATTCCACGTGTAATAAGAGGGCACTTCTGTGTACATCAGTATTCTGGCGAAAGCGTCTTCCTGACATAAGGTGAAGAAAGCAGTCAGAGTTGTACCAGGTGGATTAAGGGCTCTTTGTTGCACATTTGCATCTGTGAAATAAACACGCTGTCCATTCTCTAAATGTACTGCTAAGTGAACCACAGCTGGATTGCATTCATGCATGGGAAATGAAAAAATTCGCCATGCAGCCTCATTGCTGCTTATGTATCTTCCAGCCTGGTATTGTGCAATTTCATCGATAACTCGTACTGCATTTCTGTCACTATTTTGTTGTTGCACACCAAAAACTGCCATATCGCTGCCTTTATTCACATACTTACAGATGTATTTAATCGATTTGACCGAATTGCAATATTCTACGTTTATGTGCGCTTTGTATGTTTTTGACAACAGAGGCGAATATGGGACCACCCAACGGTTGTCTACATCAATATCACCATTTCGCATGTGTATAGTTGCCGAATTCCCGCCATCTTCAGTTGATCGTCTCCTATACTGAGGATATCCATCGTCTCCTGTTACTGTGTTGGCTGCGAATGCTCGAGGATATTGCTTAGAACATTTACCGTCTACCATGCATGGTGAATTCGGATTTAGTGTACCGCATGGTCCATGTATCATGTTTTTGATAACAACTGCATGCAAATCCTTATCGACGTCGGCCCGTGGAATCTCAGCGCATATCACATCGTCGATTTCGTCTGAAGTTATTTTATCGTATAGCCAGATTAGTATATGCGCATGTGGCAATCCTCTCTTTTGCCATTCTACTGAATACATCCAGCAGCGCACAGATTCAAACACTTCATGTTTCACAATGAAATCCATCAGCGACTTAAGCTTTTGTCTGAAAACACGTGCTGTGATGTCATGCCTATCCACGGGTGATTGCCCACGAAGTAACAGCTGCTGTATCTCGTCCCAAGCTGGATTGCACATGAAGGTGATAAATAAGTCTGGACGCCCGTAATGACGAACATATGCCATTGAATCTTGAGCATATTCCTGCATGTGACGTGGACTGCCTATGTATGAAGATGGCAAAATAGTAAGCTTTCCAACGTTGGTTGTATTACCGTCATTCACAACTGCATCTCGCAAATGAATGTATTCTTCGGAGCGGAGTTTGGTCTGATTCAAACGAAGAAATAGCAAACGTTCCGTTTCAATTTTTGCATACATATCCACAATGTACTGGTGAAACAACAGACGGCATTTCAAAATATAATTGTCCTAGTTCCTCCGAATCATTAAGCGGTAGGCGTAAAAGTTCATTGCGCTGCACTTTTTATTAATTTCTGCACCATTCACTGGGTTTATCATCTTCACATTGAAATGATATCCATCGCCACCATCCCAGAAGATAACTGGATATTGCAAAGCATCGTAACAACGGTGAGTTTCTGCGACGTTTATCAATTGATCGTTCCTTTGACGGAGAAAAATATCTCTAGGGTGCAACTGATCTACGACTATGACAATTGCTACTTCGTCTATAGTTGGAGCATTATATCTTCGGACATGTTCTCCAGCGGGCGTTTTGTCGGCGTGAATGACAATCTTGTGGGTATCTGATGGCATCATATCCATTGCCGTTTTGAACAAACGCACCAAATTGTTCTTTTCGTGAAGGAGCAAAATGTTCTTTTCGTTGCGAAATGATGGATCTTCTTAGCGAGGTATGTATTCCACAACGTGCATCGACTTCGTCTCTATAACGAAGTGAATTTCTCCGTCATTTTTATCCGCGCCGGGGTTCGAACCCGGGCCACTCATTCCGGAATAAGTTGCTCTACCAATTAAGCTACGCGGACGTTTTATTCTGATTCCTATCTGCCTTTATGTCGTGTGCGTCTTTCTGGCAGGTACGTCACATCTCCTGGTACGTTACATCATCTCCCCCTTCTTTTTCTTTCTTTCGAAGTGCTGCTCATATTTTTCCTATCTCGCGGTGTGGAAATAACATCACACCATTGCGAGATTTTGAACGGTCGGGTCATCCGGATAGTTCGGGCGCCATTATAACGAAGCGAATTTCTCCGTCATTTTTATCCGCGCCGGGGTTCGAACCCGGGCCACTCATTCCGGAATAAGTTGCTCTACCAATTAAGCTACGCGGACGTTTTATTCTGATTCATATCTGCCTTTATGTCGTGTGCGTCCTTCTGGCAGGTACGTCACATCTCCTGGTACGTTACATCTCTATCACCACCGATGAAGTACATTTGAAGGAATTTATGGTCGCTATCTCGGAACGGGAGCAGGGAGCCAGTTTTGTGATATATTTGTCCTTTGATTTTAAAAGTTGGCATGAATTGAGCAGTCCCAATTTCCGCACCAAATGACGTCATTTGGAAGCAAGAGTTATATAGATATATTTTTTTGATTGGAGGTTTAACGACCACCGTGAGCAACTCAATGGGCTATAAGCAGTCGCCCGTCCCTAATTTAGGGTCACTGGTTCCAGGGAAGGGAGAGAGCCAGTGCCGTAAGACAAACACAACATCCATGCCTCACCGGGATTCGAACCCGGACCCCGTTTGGACGAATGATCAGAGGCCATCGCTTAGACCACTGCGCCACCGGGACAGATGAGTTGACAAACAGATGTTGGATTGCTTTATTATGGAGAAATTAAAAAAAATATTAAGTATTCTAAGCTATAATATGAAGTTGTTTTTATCGATGTTCAAATTTTCATCCTTGGTAACGCATTAATTGTTAAGAAAACGGCTGCAGAAGATTGCCCATTGGAAATACAAGGCAAAGATTTTAAGTGGATCCACCTTAATTCCGTAGGAACATAGCACGGGAACTAGGTTGAAAAGGCTAATATTTGCCCGACTAGTCCCTGGCCCCTAAAATAAGTAAAATGTCAATAATGAAAAAGACAAGTCAACACAACGGATCCTGAATGCCTAAAACGACAGTGCAGGCCGGCGGTGACTCTGTTATGGAGTTATGGAGTCGGGTGTTTTTAGCCTGCACGCATTAGAACTTATGATACGTCTGTGGACCGCTCTGACGGCAGGAGGACACGTGATGGATATCCTTGGATATCATTGGCGCCCGTTAATGTCATGCAACCACTCCGGCTGGTGTGACTTCTTACAAAACGAGAATGCACCACCGCACACGTCCTCAGTTATCCGATTAAGGAACATTTTACCGAGTTTGGCATCCTGACGTGGCCCTCTCGTATGCTGGATTTGAACGCCATCGAACACATTTGGGATGCTGTTCAACATGCCGGCAACACCGTGGAATCCTCCACCGGCGAACATTACGAAATTGTTGGAATGTCTTCACGAAGTATAGTGTACACTGTCTTCACGGTACTAAACAGAGCTCGCTGAGTCCATTCCCCGTCGCGTTGCTGCCATTATCCGATCGCGAGGAAGCTCAAGGTGGTACTAAAGAAGTATCCTAGGGTTTTTTGGGGGGCATTTCAATGTATATTCCCTTAGGTTTAACATGAAATGATTCCCGTAATGGTATACGTGTTATTTGCTTGAGTGAATTACTTGGTAGTAATATGCGATGTCGATTTGTTGCGTAGCTTTCGTGTACACTGTGTGAAAATTTGTCAGAAAAAAATGAGCACTCACAGCACATCCCACTATAATGTCCAAGATTTCAGATATATGACCTCCTCAGACTTGCGATGAAGTTAAACCCTTGATTTTTTAAAACAGGTTTGAAAATTGATGTTTACTGCATTGTAAACTGACAAAAAAAAATCTTTAATTTTTCAAGGAAAGGGGGAGGGGGAGGCTACAAGGATTGTATGACATGTGATACATCGGGACCGAGATGCTGTAATTGTAATATTTAAGAATTCGAAAATTACTGGTTTAAGTAATCGATTTTCAAGTTATATCATGCAATTTTATAATACGGGGTGATTCATAAAGAAGTATACAGTTTCCAGATGCTGTAAAACAGTAACAGTTGAAGACACGGACCACAACTGCAAACCGTTAGGTAGATATACTCATAAAGTTTGTGTTCCTTAACTGAGAGAAATGACGTAGGCGACAGCGCGCGTGTCACGTGACTAGTCAGTCAAAATGGCAGCGTCTGCAGTGGAAAAGGCGTTTTGTGTTGTTGAATTGAGCAAAACGGAATCTGTAACTGTTGTGCAACGGCATTTTCGATCACGATTCGGAAAAGAACCACCAACCAGAAATCTATCTACGATTGGCATAAAAAATTTGAAACTATGGGCTTTTTGTGCAAACTTAAAATTCCTGGACGACCGCGTGTATCGGAAGAAGTCGTCGATAGTGTTTGCACCGCCATTCAACGATTCCCGGGAAAATCAACGAGGAGGGAGAGTCGTGAAGTGCATATTTCACAGCCCGCTGCCTGGAGAATTTTGAGAAAGAAGCTGAAAATGATTCCATACAAAGTGCAGATGTTGCAAAATCTCACTGACCTTGACAAGACAAAGCGCTTTGAATTTTGTGCCGAAATGCAGCACCATTTTGGTGCACACATAGAACATCTGTGACTGTCTCTAAAAAAACTTGAAACATTTCCCCTACAATTCTGTTACAGGTAACATAAAATATCTTACAATGTTCTTGTTTTAAAGTGCGTTGAAAGTGTATACTTCTTTATGAATCACCCTGTATATCATAATTTATTTTTCATGGAACAATTTTAAAGAATTTCCGGAGCCATTAAGACACATGAACACCTTACAGTCTGAACACCGTACTGTATTTAACTCATTGCACTTTGAATTTCGGCATCTCCTTCAGTGGGCGCTGTCTCAAGTCATCTGAGGCATGTGTCTTACATGCTTATTTCGTGCTCAATCATATGTGGCATAGATGTAAGAATAATCTTACGTTTAGTTTGTTATCGTCTCAGGATTCGTCAGAAAAAATGAATAATATTATAATAAGTGAAAATTTCAAGTAATGATGTTAATATCAGGATGTTAACGTGAGTTAACATCATTACTTGAAATTTTCTCTTAAATTATATTTAATAAATATTACATAGATTGTATAAAATATTTAGTAAATACAAGTGTAAACACCCGCTAAAATTAACTCATAAAATTTTTTCCGACAGGATTGGGAGCCATTGTATCACCAGTGATGCAAAAATGTATAGGTTACTACTATATAATATGTTGACGAAATTAAACTTATTTACTTTAAATAGCTAACTTCCCAAAATGAAATGTATATACTTAAATTGATATAACTTTTTTAATTAACTAGTTATAAAATACTTACCAGGACCATGTGAGAGACATCGTGTTTTTCTTATAAGACGTCGCTACAAGTACGAAAGTTTTTTTTTTTTTTAATTGGAGGTTTAACGACCACCATGAGCAACTCAATGGGCTATAAGCAGTCGCCCATCCCTAATTTAGGGTCACTGGTTCCAGGGAAGGGAGGGAACCAGTGCCGTAAGACAAACACAACATCCATGCCTCACCGGGATTCGAACCCGGACCCCATTCGAACGAATGATCAGAGGCCATCGCTTAGACCACTGCGCCACCTGTGTAGTACGAAAGTTGACTTGTGCTGCCATTTATTGACGAAAAGAGAAATTTAGCAAAGTATTTTACATAGTTTCACATGTGATACAACCGGTTCTGGAAGATTTTCTGCCATTGGGCATTTTTTAAAAAACTGTGAAACCATTGTATCACGTGTGACACACGAGGATCAAGGAAGTTATAATATTCAGTAAACAAATGTTGACACTTCCCCATCCCTAATTTAGGGTCACTGGTTCCAGGGAAGGGAGGGAACCAGTGCCGTAAGACAAACACAACATCCATGCCTCACCGGGATTCGAACCCAGACCCCATTCGAACGAATGATCAGAGGCCATCGCTTAGACCACTGCGCCACCTGTGTAGTACGAAAGTTGACTTGTGCTGCCATTTATTGACGAAAAGAGAAATTTAGCAAAGTATTTTACATAGTTTCACATGTGATACAACCGGTTCTGGAAAATTTTCTGCCATTGGGCATTTTTTAAAAAACTGTGAAACCATTGTATCACGTGTGACACACGAGGATCAAGGAAGTTATAATATTCAGTAAACAAATGTTGACACTTCTTTTCGTATATAACTTATTTTCTATTTATGGTTCTCACAATGATTCGAATGAGGGCCATATGCGTAGACCAAAAAACTTTTCAGAATAAACAAAAACAACTTTACAATATCTTTTCTGAAAAATATCAGTGTATAACGTTGTTACCTGCGAACCAGCAGAAGAGGGAAATTTTCAAAGGGATTAACGGCACGTTGATATTTATCTTACAAAATGCGGATGCTTTATTGGTAGACCGGACGTCCTGAAAATGTAATAATTATATATTAAATTCAGATGTAATCATTGTGTGAAATTCATTTTATGAACAGGAACACTAAGAATTATGAATATGAGGTTTATGAGATGTACAAAAATACACACCAATGTAATAGGTCATAGGTATTAATGGGTGTAAAATCAGTGGATTAATGCATTTCCTCAATACAACATGATTTCAAGGCCTCCAACGTATCAAATTCATAAAAACGGTTTTTGATGCGCTAAATGTACTTCAATTAAACAGTTTGTAATGAATATCACATGTGTAACATGTACGAATTGATATCATTATTAACCATTCTAAGTCAACTGGTCGACAAAGCTCTCTCCAAGTCTCTTCCACTCTTTTCTTTCTTCTTCACTCCATTATTTTGATTCTCGTCCACCCGTCGTCTTATTCTGGGTCTTGTGACGTACCTGCCCAGCAGGACGCACACGATATAAAGGCAGATAGCAGCGATAACAAACGTCCGCGTAGCTCAATTGGTAAAGCGACTTATTCCGGAATGAGAGGACCCGGGTTCGAGCCTCGGCGTGGACAGAAATGACGGAGAAATTTGCTTCGTTATAGTCTTTTATTGCCCTTTGGTGTCTAGTCCAGTTTTCAGTTCTTCAACGGTGGTCAGTTCCTATTGCAATTCTCTCAGTGAGGGTCTTTACTTTGATCAAGACATCAGACGTAAATGCGACATGCCTTGTAACACGTAACTCTTAACCCAGCAATAAGATCACCAAGTAGCGCACAAACCACAGGAGCAAAAACACTAACAGAATAACCAAGCCCAGTGCATCTCCAGCCAAAATATGGAAAAAAGTTTCGCTTAACTGAAGAGTTGGATCAAAGTATAGTGCGGTTATCACGTGTGAGTGAATATGCAGAACGACAGGAGACCCAGCAAGTGGTACTTTTGTGTCAGATAAGTATTTTAACTTTGCAGAGTCCTAGGTTAGTATAATGCGTTAATATATAATGCGTTATATTACATGTTAGTGCAATGTGTTGGTATAGTCTGTGACGTATATTCTAAATTAACTTTCCTTTTTAGTTTCTTTCCCTATGTAAATCTTGAGTTTGTTCTCAGTAATATTTCACACTTAACGTGATATCTTTTCTCTCAAATGAATACTCTTGGCAACATAATTGAGGTGGAATGAACGTGACGTATGCATGTTATTAGACAAGAACGAGAGATAAAAGCTACGAGAAAACAGTTGCTCGTGTGGCGTGGTGTGGTGTGCTTAATGTGTAGTATTGATACTGGTTTGTTGCATAAAATGCGAAGTGCTATGTTTTGTTACGATGTGCAGGAGAAATAAAGCATCATTTCCGTAAGTTTGACTTCTGTTTTTGAATGTGTCGTCTGGCCGTTAAGGTTTAATTTAGGAACTTTTTCATCGTACGGTGATGTTTTAAAATAACGTAGCAGTACGAAAAGACGTTTACGTTATAAGTCATATTAACACATTATACTATAAACTAGGACGCTGCAAAGTTAAGATACTTATCTGACACAAAATACTACTCGATGAGTCTCTTGTGGTTCTACATGTTCACTCACAGCTTAAACTTGATGATCTCACTACACTTTGATATGATTCTTCAGTTAACCATAACTTTTTCAGTATTTCGGCTGGTGTTGCCCAATGCGTGGCTTTGCAACACCAGCCGAAATACTGAAAACAGTTATGGTTAACTGAAGAATCAGATCAATTTCCCTTGGTCTTTTTGATTCTGTGATCTGTGTTGTTTGTAATCTTATTGCTGGATTAAGATTTAAGTGTTTCAAGGTATGTCGCATTCATTTTAGTTGTGTATTTATTGATTATTGACTTGAATTTTAAGAGATCTTGTGGCGTAGTCTGCTTCGTCAATCAACACTGCATTTACTCCTGTTAATACATACAAATGACGTGGAGTAGGAACATCAAAGAGAAGTCACCGCTCTTTCCACGTCTATAAGTGACTCACGAAAAAATTCTCATTGGCCGCCAATTTGTGAGTCTCGATGAGATGAATTCGAGGCAGCTGTGGTGCAGTGGAAGCATGTCCGGCGCGTAACTGGAAGAACCTGAGTTCCATTCCCGTTGGCGGCCAATGATAATTTTTCCGTGACTCCCTTATAAACGTGGAAAGAGCGATGACTTCTATTTGACTTTCCTTCTGTTGAGTTTTGTCTCCAGAAACTGCACTTCATTCACAGAACCATGGTCGCTCAATAAAGGCGGTTCTATACGACTACTATATGTATAAATATATGCAAAAAACAGCAAATTACTGGAAACACCTACCTAACGTGTTGCGCGCCGCAGTTGGGCTTCAAAATTGCCATGATAAGGCCTGGCATGGGTTCAACGAGGATATAATATAATATAATATAATATAATATAATATAATATAATATAATATAATATAATATAGTACTAGGTTTTTTCTTATTTCTTATTGCCGCAGTGAGAGCGGAGGCTACATTCATTTGTAATTTTTGTCGAGCATCAGGAAATCTTGAATAACGGTGATATTTAACGAACAAATAGCAATTTATTATTCTCTGTTTTCTTCTTTCTTCCTTAACTGATCCTCTTATGAAGATAATAGTCGTCATAAAAATGTAAGGACAGGGAATCTGCATCTACCTTTGTCCCGTCCTCTTTGTAAATCCCTCTCAGCTTCTCTTGCAATATCACGCCGATGATCATTGGTATACACTTTTATACAAATAAATTTTGTATTATATATATATATATATATCCTGTTCCAACCTCAGTGTGTTGCCAACAATTTTCTCGTTGGAGGGAAAAACATAACGTTAAGGTTTGAAAATATCTGAGAGAACGAACTCAAATTTACATAGAAGAAGAAACTCAAAAGGAACGTTAAAATAGAATATACGTTACAATGGGTAACAGCATAGGTGTTATATTAGTGGGTTGTCCATAAGAGAACTCCAGAGGCTTTTAAACATACCCAAGTCAACTGTTTTGGATGTACTGAATAAGTGGAAGACACGTGGCGTGCTTGAAGCAGCAAAACGTACCGGCAGACCAAAGAAAATCAGTGATAGAGGACGTCGAAGTCTCAGGAGAGTCGTTACAGCTAATCGACGTAGTACTGCACAAGACCAGGTGAGTAAACATGCTGGAACCTCGGTATGTGCGCGTACTTTTCACAGAGAACTTCATTTCATGGGTTGTCGTGGTCGTGCGGCTGCTCATAAGCTTTTCATCTCCACTCGGAATACTACTCGTCGTTTAGAATGGTGTAAAGAACATTTGTCGTGGATCGTAGATCAATGGAAACGGGTCCCATGGACTGATAAATCCAGATACACAATCCATCAGTATCATGACTGTGTGTGGGTATGGCGGCAGATACTTACCACAGTGTGCTGCTCTTGCTGTCAAATTTGGAGCTGGCAGTGTACTCGTGTGGGGATGTTTTTCTTGGTATGGTCCCGGCCCATTGGTTAACGTTGACAAACCTGTTAACCAGCACATCTACCTCGATATTCTGGACAATTATGCCCTACCAACTCTGTGGTAATACTATGGAACCGACCCTTATTGGTACCATCAGTATAATGCACCGAGCCATAAAGCACGGACTGTTGCGGCGTGGTTTGACGATAATTACGTTTCGTGTCTGGACTGGCCAGCACAGAACCCTGATCTTACTCCCATAAACACCTATGGAATGAATTAGAGCGCCGCATAAGAAGTTTGGAACTATGGCCTACTACTAAACAACAGTTAGCGGTAGCATTATGTACTGAATGGAAGCGCATATCTATCGCTGTGTTCCAAAACCTTGTCGAAAGCATGTCTCGAAGGGTGAGTGCATGCACTAAGGCCAAAGGTGGACCGACACGGTACTAATGTATGTGAATAAATGCTAGGTGGTGTTTCTCTTCTAGGTGTCCGGTGACTTTTGTCAAAAGTGTGTATGTATATATATATAAATTTAATCGCCGCTATGTTTCATTCTTGCATTTCTTAACAAAAACCGGTGAGCAAAAGATCGAGTTTCACCTCCGAATTGGGCATTTGGCAATTTTCGAGTGTGATAGGAATGCAAAATGACTACGATATAAATAGGATTGGGCAGGAGTTTGCCACAGGCGTAGTTATTTGAGCATTTAGAAAATTGTTAGGCATCCGTGACGAAATTGTTATTTATGTGATATGCTTTGCGTTTTGTTTCCACATCTCTTGGATTTCCAGCTGTAGATTCTATTGTTTGAAGGTTTCTTCTGCCGCAGTTTTTTGGATGCTCTGTGCGAGAAGAGCCGTCATATAATTTTTTTTCTCAGTTTTTGAGCCATATCTTTTCATGTTAGATTGATTGTGGTTAGTATTGCCATCCTTGATTTCATAGCCCTCTGACACATAAAGTAATTTCGATTTCTTTGAACAGGTTCTGGTTGACGCTTGAAGTGAAGTAAAGGATCGCCGCTGATTTTAGACCACATTTAAAACCAAGACTTTGATGGAAGATATTAGCAATCTGGTAATGTCTGTTCAAGAATTCGTTTTCTGTAAGACGATAACTCAGGCAGACTCCCTAGTTTCAAAATCTTTACCATATTTCTGTACAAATGCCATCATCAAGAGATTTAATCAAGTGCTTTTTGTAGTTGTGGGTTGCCACAATAACATGGGGTCCCGCATCACAGTCAATTCTTTGATAGAGAGCTGAATTTTTGTGGGTTTTGTTTTATCAAATTAGTGGAAGGATTTCATTCTGGGCTTTTCAGTTTCTGGAAGTTAGTTCATTTGTATTTCTCGTGCATAATGCTTCTTCCCCTTCTTTCATTGCATCAGGATTGTTTTTCGCATGAGGTATTTAAGGAATCTACTGAGCATTTTGGATAGCTGCTGAACTGAAACATTAAGAATATAATTTATAAATATGAGAAATTCTGATGTATTGATCAGACATATCTATGTCTCTTCTTTGCAAGTACGAATATTGCCATTAAAGTCATTGGTGGGAACAAATAACCAATATATATATGGTTGAAATTTACTTTCAGTTGGATCACTTTTATGTTGATCTGCCTTACTAAAATAGTTAACACAGAAGAGTTGTCTATATAGAGAAAGTCTCTTAAAGTTTATTATACGACAGAAACCGTATAAAACGAACCCATACGTAGAAAGATCTCAGACTCAAACGCATGTAAGTGGGACAATTGCAGAGAGGGATGGGGATGTTGCTAGAGGAGAAACAGTAGACAATAATTCCTTGAATTGCATTCATTGACACTTTCACCCTCAAAGTGGGCGTTGCATTGGGAGGATCAGTGCTGTTTTGCTTCGTGTGTGTTCGGCAGTTAAAAGCAGCCAGTCTCAAATTGCGGTCAAGTTAATTAATTAAAACTGATCTCCCAATGCAACTCCATAATACTATTGCAGTTAATTAAGTCCTTCAAGTACATACAATTGATGAGAATATATAATACAAACGTATATGCTTATTATCACGTACGCATATTTTTACGTGGTGAGAATTTTCATTCAAAAACAGATATAGCGAAGTCCCGAATTGAACGAGGTTTTTGCGGAGGTCCCAAGCTTCTCATTTTAAGAGGCTCCTATTGTATTCTGGGAGCAAAATTATTATAAGAACACAAAATTCTTTTGCAGCAATTAGTGAATTCTGTCAAAAATTATTTTTCTTTTGTTAAGTCGTTCGATTTGGTTCAACTCCTAAATAATCATAAGTCTTCCTGGTTACTGCCCTGGTAGCCGAATAGCCAGAAGCAATATTTTCTAGTAAAATTGGCTAAGCTTAACCTTGATTGGAGCGCTGAATCAGTCATGGACAGAATATTTGTTTCCACAAGGCTGGTTATACCTCTTCGCTGGAATCAGTGGACTTCATTGGGGGACTCAGGACTCCTCACGATCAACCTTTAATGCTCACAGGGTCTTCAAACACCGAAACAAAAATCGTCCAGCTCCTCAGTTTTATTATTACTATTGTCTCTCTGGCTATCGGGTATCAATTTTTGGCAATTTGTGATGAGGTCATCAATTGCTAATACACTGGTCACAAAAACTTAGGGATATTGCATGAAATGAAGGATGTATATTTCTGACTCAAGTAACAGTAATTGAAATAACTTCAGTGAGGCTACGTAACACACACGATAAATAATGCGTTTACAAAAACAATTTATGTTGCAGTTTATACACACAACAAAATACCACTGCAATATAGACTAAATAGTAAGTTAGGAGAATGTCCATACCTCTGGGATTCAGGACACACCACCTCTGTGTCAAAGAATGATGTCTTGACACCTACGATGAATACTCGCAATGACATTCTTGACAAGTGTCCGGGGCAACTCGTCCCATATTACAGGCAACACATTACGGAGGTCTTCCCAGTGTACTGGAGTATGGAACGTGGTGAACCAGACGTCGCTCTCTAACGTCACAAATGTTCTCAATAGAGTTAAAGTCAGAAGACCTCTGATGCAGCTGTAGCGATGCAATGCCATGATCTTGCAGTTCCTGAAGCATGCTCCCGTTACGATGACTGGTTGCATTGACATCGAGGAAACAAAATGCAGGTCCAATAGCAGCGTGAAACAATGTCACAATGGGCCCAATGATCTCGTTTTGTTGCACTGAGGCAATCATATTGCTCCGAAAAAAATATTTGTACAAGGAAGTATGGCCATTCAGACACACTCCTGCCCAGACCAGAACTGACAAGGGAAGGTAGGATGCCTTGAATAAAATTGGCGAATGAAACCAGACTGCCTCGAAGAGCATCCACACTCCCACTTCGCCTGCCCAAAACTGGGTGAAAATATGATATGGTCTCCAAGATATAAACACATTCCTGTATACTATAAAAGAATACAGTAACAGTTACAAAGAATTCGAAACAAACGGTGGAAATAATGTTTTGTCGTCTTACCTGCTTTCAAAATATTTAGTGTACTTCAGAGCATAACCAAGAAACCCCAATGCATCGATCATTGACACATGTGAAGTTCGTCAATAAGTGTATGTGATAAACAGTATGCGTTTGTACAGTGTGTGCATAGCATGAAGGTCAGTTCCTCACAAATACTTCAGGAATCATTCGTATCTGCATCAAAACAGTACTTAATCGGAGTGTGACCTGCTTCTGGCTCTTCAGACAAGTATCCAGCTCTGTAAAACGCAAACTGAATAAGGTTTTTGAAGAGTGGGGCACTAAATTGAAAATGAGTTAGAGCTTGTAGTCGGAAGAAATTGTTTTTTTTCCGTATGTTGAGCTGGGGAGCTAGCCAAAGGACTGTGTCAGTAATGTGTTTTACAAAGTTTTTGTAGGAACGAAAGAAACACACATCGAGGGACTGGATCATTTCAGTACATTTGGGTGGAATGTTTTCCACTTCCAATGTTTTACCTTCTAGATCAATGTTTATCTTTGAAAGCACTCCATGAATCCACTAAAAATATAATCTTTTGTACATTTGTGGAGGTAAAAAAATACGTCTCGCATGAATGTTATTAGATGTTGTTTGGTCATATCTGCTGTAGTGTAGTCATAACACGAAGATTGTCTGGAATCCCCTTGTTTGGAAGGTAGGAATTTTCCAGATGGTTCCTGCGCAAGTACATACATTGGCGAATGTAAAATGCCTGCTACTGATATGATCGGCATTAGTATATATGAGTGGGTTGCAGCTGATAGTGACCCAACAGCAGCAAAAACATGTTTGGCTACTTTCTCTCGGAGGGAGTGATGACAGTGAAACTCTTTGTCAAATCTACTTTGATCTGTGTTCATAAGCATACTAGGTATCATTTGGCTGCCATTGTATTTGTTGCAAACGTTCTACACAAATTCGTCAGCTGTACGTTTCAATGTTTCAATTTGCCCCAAGCATTTGTTACTAACGTTGTGTGTGATGGATCGCTGACCAATTCTGTAATGTTCTTTGAATTTCGTGACCTACCATTTTGAGGCTTTAAAATATATATGTGGATCAATATTTTCCTTTGCTTTAAGTGTAGCATTCTTATTGTTCTATCATGAATTATAAATTCCTTTCTATAAGAAAGTCAAAAGCTTTATTAACACTTTCATTTATTTGGGACATTGATTCTGATTTTTTTCCCGTCAACCCTTTCATTAATCTATCCTCATAATTGGACAGGATTTGCAGACTTCCAATCCGCCTATAGTTTTTATGAATAGAACAAAATGATCTGTTTTGGCCTCTTGCTGTCCCCTCATTTGTCCAGTAAGCTTTCTGTAAATCGTCTTCCACAATAGTTACTTTCGGGCGTTTCTGTGATGGAGATAGGGAAGTTGTCGTTGAACTGCCGTCCGTTGATTGGGATTCCTATAAAGAAATAGTTCCTTTATAAACGTGTTCATCTCAAAAGTAAGTTTGCTCATCTTCTGGATGAAAGCAGGTATTTCCAATGTAACAAAGCGCGTCCACTTCAAGGACTACTACTTTCTCCAGTAGAAAATGTTAAATTTTCTGTGCAGTTCTTGCTTCTTCCTTGGCACATCGACCCGTGAATTCACCAAACTCTTGCAAAAGCAAGTGCACTACAGCTCTTGGATTAATTGACCTCATCTACAGTGATTAAAAAACGTATTAGTGAGTTCCCACGAAAATATACACTACCCTAGTTGCACAAATAACACTATATGGGTCGCAATGTAAAAGACACTTAACGTTCCGTCACACATATTAGGCTAAAAACAGGGTATTTTGTTTATGGAACAGTACAGATATATGTATCCATACCTTGGACACCATATGATTTTGGTACCCAGTTTTCTTGCAGGTGAGCCCAGAGTGAGGATCCCCTTCGAGGCATTCCGGTTTCATTTCCCCAATTTTATTCAAGGCATCCTACCTTCCCTTCTGAGTACCACTGGTAAGGGTCGAGAGACTGCACATAATGTAGTTTCATTCGTGTGCAGTATCTCTCCCACACGTGTCTTCCTCGTGTTACAGGATAAGGAGCGAAACCGGATTGGTCTGTGCAGAGTATATTGTGCCAATCTGCAGAACATGACATGTACTGCTGGACCCAGTTATACATGTATTTTTGCCAACGTTGTGCTGATGTCAATTTTTTTACATATCACCAGCCTCCTTGCTTTAAGTCCGTACCCATGAAGAAGGTTTCGCACTTTTTTCGTACATACTGTGACATCATAAACAACTCGAAGTAATCCCCGGAGCAGGCTACTTGTGATACTAGGTTTTCTCCGTGTACTTATTCCCAAGTAGCAATCTCGCTACTTGTGGTTATCCTCGAGCAACCAATCCATAGTTGATATCCAACTTCCATGCGGTAGAAATCTTATGTGTAGCCGACTTACTACACTTTGGGGAACTCCTAAAGCAGGAGCCACATCGATCTGCCGTACACCTGCCTGTAGCATGTCAAAAGCCTTTTTTCTGCTGATAAAGCTAAAACGTCGTCGGTACATCATTGAGCCTGAACCCAAGCTGAAGGTAATACATTCAGCAAACTTATAGACCAATCGGTGAAACGATCCGTTTTCCACCTCTCGTTGATTGAATCCACGATGATCACCGATCTCTAGTAGTTGCTAAATTTGCAGATCACCATGTTTTCCCTTCGAAATCGCAATATCCATAACTTTTTGTGATAAGTGTATAATCAAAACAGTTCCTCATGTTAGAGTAGATAAGCGTACCTGAGCTATGCGTAAATAGGAATACCTTATCTATTCTTCAACAGTAACACCCTATAGTCTGCTCACGGAATAAAAGTTAACAGATTATGCCAAAAGTTCATTGCATAATACCGCCATCACTGGTAAATTAAACGTCAACAACTCCTTTGAAATTTCCTGTCTACTTTAAGAGAACATTTTGATAACGCTCTGACGATGTGATATGGCACTAAAGTGCACTTGGATAATGTTCCTGAGAGCAATAACGGGGATGCAACCTCGACGCAACTCATACAGCATGAAATGGCGACTGTGGTCCTTCCCCACTTCTATGTTGGCTGTCGCTTACATTCTTCGCCTTCTGTGGACAGTGTGCCCCGTGGATAGGGCTCCAACTTTGGTTACCTCGTCCTCAGACATTACTCTCTTTCTAAATACCTTTGAAATATATAAGTTCAGCTTCGTTTGCTGATGTTTTGTATCATTATTTTATATTCGCTTCTCGTATTGCACATATTGTTCTGATTATTATCTGTCTTATTGATGAACGGTCGTTTTGGACGATAATACCTGAAATATATTGGACACTCTAAGCCGTGTACATCACATCTAGCATTTAATTTAGAAAGGTTCAGTGAAACACTTGCGTTTTTTTTTTAATTTCGGGATTTAGCGACATGCTTAAATGTCTACGACTATAAGGAGTTTTTTTCCCTTAATTTTGAGCCATCTAGTTCTAAGGAAGGAACAAAATCCAACACCTAAGTCAAATGCGCTGTCTATGCTTCATCCGGAACGCTAGTTCAAAACTAACTCGAACGATTTTCAAGAAGTTCACTCCTCTGGCTTTACTGTCTGTTTGGGCGTTGCAGTTGGATGAAACCAGGAAGAGAACTCGTGTCGTGAAACAAACATGATAGTCATGTTTTGCGCAAAGTTAGAACCTTCGTTATGGTATGTAAAAAGCCCCAAAGCCATAAACTCATACTGTATGTTACCATATCATACACCGCGTCTTTAAGAAGCTGAACGGTATGCTTTTCTTCAGCCCCAATGCCCGAGTGGTCAGAGACGTAGTTGTCCGACTAATCATCCAAGTTGGGCCGCCGTGTTCAAGTTCCTGATGAGATATGGGTAGGATGCTTGTCCCAACGTTCTGGCTATCCTCCCTCCCTGGAACCAGTGGCTTCAAATTAAAGATAGATGTCTGCATATCTCTTAGGGCTGTAAGTGGTAATTCTTAATCCCCAACACGCACGGTACTTTTAAAATGCGTAAATTCTGAAGGATAATCGACGCTGGTTGTCAACATAACTACTAATCAGAGGTGAGTAATGACTGTCGGATACACATTGTACGTTACTTTGGTTACACTTAATACAGTAAATTAATTACCTCGCTTTCTTTCTGTTCTTCTGTTTGACAACTGATGCTGAATGTATTTGTTCCATGCATACTGATGTCTGATATTAGCATTTTCGTGATGTTTGTCGTTTCTTCTTCGTTGGCTGGAAAATAATTTGTCCTTTCCATTTTTGAATTTTCACTGAAAAAGTGTAAAAATTACAATTTGAGCATTATTTTTGGGATAGAATTTACGAAAATAAACTCTTTCATGAACCGAATCTAGAACGAAGATGAATTTGCATAATTCGAAATATTATAAATGAACATTTTTTAAGAAACAGCCCATACATAGGAAATGAATAAAACAGCAGCTTTGTCATTTCACAGTGTTAGAAAAAGATGCTGATGAGTTAGGCTCAATGAAATATTGTTAAGCAGGTATTCTTTGTAAACCTTCGTAAAGAGAGAAATATCTTACAATAATTAAAAAAATAGAGACCACAAACCTCTTTTCAATTCAGGATTAAAAATTTAGCTTAAACTTTACCGTGGTTTAAGAATTGGGTAAAAATCAGTAGAATTAATGTATTTTTACTAAGCTAGAAGTAAATCTTAACAACTCCATTATTTTAGGTATTAGCTTCCAGGGAAGGTAAACAGCCGATGCCTTGGGACAAACAGACTTCTTTTTTTTGTTTTTTTGTTTTTTTTGTTTGGTGGTTTAACGACCACCGTGAGCAACTCAATGGGCTATAGGCAGTCGCCCGTCCCTAATTTAGGGTCACTGGTTCCAGGGAAGGGAGAGAGCCAGTGCCGTAAGACAAACACAACATCCATGCCTCACCGGGATTCGAACCCGGACCCCGTTCGGACGAATGATCAGAGGCCATCGTTGTGACCACTGCGCCACCGGGGCGGCAAAAACAGACGTCCCATAGTTACCCAGACTGGAACCCAGTTCCCACTCTGCTAAAACTCTCATCTTAGGCTGTTCAGCTAGCGAGGAGGCGTGTCTGATGTGCTTTTTTAATTAATTCGAGAAGGCACTAAATGAAAATCAGCACTTTTTCTACAGACGTGCTGGTTTTCATTTGTGCCTTCTCGAATTAATTAGAAAAGCGCATCAGACACATCGCCTGCTAGTTGAATAGCCATTGCATTTTGATAACTAAGTTCTTTGAGATCGTCCTATTGATTGGTTACGCGTCACTTCGTCGCCTACGACAATTCCTTACTTGCGTTAATTCGGCGCGGATAAATTCTTCACTTATATCAATTCATCAAAGACAAATTCGTCGCGGATAAATTCTTCACCTCTATCAATTCATCAAAGACACATTCATCACGGATAAATTTTTCACCTATATCAATTCATCAAAGAAAAATTCGTCGCATTCGTCTCGTTCTCAACTTTTACATGCAAATCGTATTCAACGTGGCATACGATTTCGGTTCTCTTCGCGACGGTCTCTTTCACGTGCAAGAACGGAATTTTTTTCCGACACATTGATATGCTGAAGTATTTTTCCCATGGAGGGAAAGAACTGTGTAACATTTCTTTTTTTTTTTTTTTTTTTTTGATTGAAAGTTTAACGACCACCGTGAGCAACTCAATGGGCTATAAGCAGTTGCCCGTCCCTAATTTAGGGTCACTGGTTCCAGGGAAGGGAGAAAGCCAGTGCCGTAAGACAAACACAACAACCATGCCTCACCGGGATTCGAACCCGGACCCCGTTCGGACGAATGATCAGAGGCCATCGCTTAGACCACTGCGCCACCGGGGCGGCGTGTAACATTTCAGGCACCGATTCTTCCGTCATTTGTCCGCGATGAATTACTGTTTCTGGCTATGAACTGACACAACACCCCTACCGACTCATCTGTGTTTTCAATATTATGAATTTGAGAACAGTGGAATTGACTTTTAAAAGTTGCGACCAAAAAGTATCCAGATTGGATTTATCAAGAAAAAGTACAGCACTTACAGATCTGAAACTTAATTGCCCTCGAAATAGTCCCCTAATGAAGCCACACACTTGCCGTTTCTTCTGGTCGAAGCATTTTTTTCAAATGATGTTTTGAAATAGGGAATAGTTACTTAGTCTCATCCTGTTGTATTATCTGAATATCCTAAAATATTTTCCCTTTCAAGTGGTATTTTATTTTGGGGAAGAGAAAAAGTTGCAGGGAGCGAGTTCTGGCGCATAGGGTGGCTGTCAGACATGGGAAATGTGGCGCTGAGCAATAAACTATTGAACAAGTTTCCATGCATGGACGGGCACGTTGTCGTGGTGGAGTTGCCGCTCACCACTCCCGTGCAATACCGGTCTTCTACGACAAACTGAATCCCTCAAACGCCACAAAGCCTGACAGTAGAACTTCTTGTTGATTGTCTGACCTGATGGAGCGTATTCGTGATACACAATTCTCTCCTGATTGGAAAAATAGTCATGCCGCCCCGGTGGCGCAGTGGTCTAAGTGATGGCCTCTGATCATTCGTCCGAACGGGGTCCGGTTTCGAATCCCGGTGAGGCATGGATGTTGTGTTTGTCTTACGGCACTGGCTTTCTCCCTTTCCTGGAACCAGTGACCCTAAATTAGGGACGGGCGACTGCTTATAGCCCATTGAGTTGCTCACGGTGGTCGTTAAACCTCCAATAAAAAAAAAAACAAAAAAAAAAAAAAACAGTCAACATCGTCTTGACACTGCTACTGCTCTGTAGTGCTTTCTTGTGTCTGGGAGAGTTTAGGGTCTACTCACTTTTGCTATCCAAGAGACTTCAAAAGTGTTCGGTTTGACGTTCTGAAACCACCTTAAGTTAAGTTCCACCATGGTCAATTCTTAGCTCTATAAGTGACTTCTTATTCCTAATTTAGGGTCATATAACCAAGAGGAAAAGGAAGTGCAATTTCAGGTAAGAGAGACAGAGAGAGAGAGAAAGAGAGAGAGTCAGTGCCGTGCGATAACACATTATCCATGCCCCATTCGAATATTGAAACTAATCCCGTCTCGGATGGCTAGTCAGAAACTCTGACCACATGGCCATCGAGAGACTTTACAATATGGATTATGATTTTGTTCAAGGTTTTGTGGGATTAACCAAAACTACTATCAGTAACTCTTAGCACTATAAGTAGTTGTCTGTCTGTAATTTCGGTACACTGGTTCCAAGAAGAGGGAAAGATAGTTCCGTAAGACAAACGCAACACCCACAAGTCTTCTGGGATCCGAACCCGTGATAAACTCAAACAGTTGTCCTGAAACCCGCGCTTCTGACCACTCAAAAACGGGGAGGCAAATGGGAAGTGGTCGTTTTTCCCACTAAATAAGAAAAATTTCCTTGTCGTCAATTGTCCGCGTTACGTACATCCAACAATGTGACTGCATATCGCGATAGATCATATACGTTGAGGTAGGTGAGATACACGACTTACCCAGAGACATTACTCAGTGGAAGGAAGGCATTTATTTATCCAGGTTCTTTCTTGTCTACTTTAACACCCTATGTACAATCAGGAAAATAACATAAAGTTCGCTTTTAAATTTGTCTCATAATCTACAAACACTTTTCACAGCTCCTTCCACACATTGTATATAACTTTCTTATTTTGCCAACGTGACCCCAAGATAGTTACTACATAACATTCAGTGAGTGGGAAAAATATAAGGTTAAGGTTGAAAAGCTTAAAGAGAATGAACTCAAAATTTATGTAGAGAATGCGTGATGATGTGAAAATTTGGTGACAATATTTAGGACTGGAAAAAAAGAAAAAAACCCGGAATGGGAGACGGGGACGCCATTTTTGTCCTGTGCGAGGAAAAACTACAACAAGGCTGCCATTTTGTGTTTCAGGGTTCCGAAGAGAGAAGAAGGGAATTCTTTCCTCAGTGAATTCTTGAGACAGAAGTTTACATAGACGGAGCTCTCCTCGTAGCTCAGAAAGTTACAGTCAGTTAGAGACAGGCGAAGGACTGTAAGATGGAGAATAAATTTGACAGACGTGGAGATAATATAAATAGACGATGTCATCGCTCTGCCCACGTTATTTTATAAACAATGCATAGCAACTGAAAAATTGTGCATCCGACACCGCTGGGATCGAACCCCAGAACTCTCGATAACTGTCCTTGTGCGTTCGCTTTTACGCCACAGTGCCAACAATTCACAGCGTTATCTATCTATATGCATTTATCTCCACGTCTTTCAAGTTTATTCTCCATTTCTATCGCCCTTTGCATTTATCAGTTATAATTTCGTAGCTTGCGCCGTTGAATGCCACCAGGTGGCGACACATCAGTTGCTGAGCCCATCCATATGGATCTGTGTAGTCAGATGCTGACTGATAAACCACGAATAGCGCTGTGAATTGCTGGCACCGTAGCGTAAAGCAAACGAACTCGGCTAGTAATCGAGAGATCTGGGGTTCGATCCCAGCGGTGTCGGATGCACAATTTTTCAATTGCTGTGTGTTGTTCATAAAAAAACGTGGACAGAGCGATGTCATCGTCTATTTGGACTGTAAGATGTTTACCACATGGCCCTCTGCTCGAAAGGCGTGCGCTTACGTGATTGGTTTGTTCACGGTCTGTGCTGCACAGTTTTGAGCGAGAAAAAGTTGTAACGAATATGCGTGGGTCACTTGTCGCTCGGAAAGGAAACAGGAGAGTCGATCGGTAGTCGTCGCTCAACAGATGAGAGCGCTCGATAATTACGCAAGCTAGTCGGCTGCGGCTGACTAAATAGTTAGGGGCCTACCTGCGGTTTAGGTGAACCAGTAGATGCAAAATTGCCTGCGGGTAATTATTAAACATAATTTTAATGAGAGACTGCGGTCTGCCACATCGTCCACATGAGGTACCTTCCATACTTGAAGCAACTAATTTCAGTGATACTGAATGAAAAACTCTCAATGCCATATGTATGCACAAATTCAGTGCAGAACTGTACTGAATGCACTCTGACCTCGCTGTGAGACTGATTGAGACCAAAAACCGTGGTGATATCAACTGAATTGTACTCTCATCCTACATGTCACTAAGATGTAAATAACAATTGTAAATAGTGTAACCAAGTATATTTCTCCGTCATTTTTGTCCACGCCGGGGCTCGAACCCGGGTCCCCTCATTCCGGAATAAGTCGCTCTACCAACTGAGCTACGCGGACGTTCGTTATCGCTGCCATCTGCCTTTATTTCGCGTTCGTCCTGCTGGGCAGGCACATCACACAAGGCTCAGCTCTGTATCAACGAAATCACTTATCCTTCACCATGCCTCTGAGAAATAACTAGGCGGAGTAAGTCTGACCAGTACTGATAAGAAAAAGCCTGTTCTGGTGGCAGCAAATTACCAGTGAGTCTGACCAGTACTGATAAGAAAAAAGCCTGGTCTGGTGGTAGCAAATTACCAGTAAGTCTGACCAGTACTGATAAGAAAAAAAACCTTGGTCTGGTGGCAGCAAATTACCAGTAAGTCTTACCAGTACTGATAAGAAAAAACATGGCTTGGTGGCAACAAATTAACAGTAAGTCTGACCAGTACTGATAAGAAAAAAACCTGGTCTGGTGGCAGCAAATTGCCAGTAAGTCTGACCAGTACTAATAAGAAAAAAACCTGGTCTAGTGGCAACAAATTACCGAACCGGAGTAAGTATCCAAACTCTAATTTACCCACGCAAATCTGAAAGACAGAGTAATGAACAAAATACCATAAAATCTAACAACACCACAGAACATATATGACAGAATGAAACTCAAAATAAAAGTTAAATTATAGTATAAGTCATAATTACCGTTTTTGTATTGCAAATCCCCTTAATTTGCAAAATGGCTCATAGCAGCTATAACGTACAGGTTTCTCCACGCGGGGCATCGAAGCCCGGTCCCCTCACTCCGGTGTAAGTCGCTCTCCTAACTGAGCTACGCGAAAATGTGCGCTCACTGCTATCTGACTTTATCTCATGTGCGTCCTGCGGTGCAGGTACGCCAACCCCCCAACCCCCCATCCCGAAAGAGGGCCGGAGGCATAGCCCACGGGTCAGCCGCGACCATGTGTCGCTGTAGGCAGTCATCCCATGAAGAACGTGCATTTGAGAAATCCCAGTCGATTTGGTGTGTGGAACGTAACATCACACTGATTTATTTTTTCGAAGCACTGAAGAAGGGATTCTCATTTTTCCTGTCTCGCCGTGTGGAAAGAACATCACATCATTTCGAGCAACTTAACAGCCGGGTGATCCTGGAAGTTCGGGCGCCAATATAACGTAGAAGTTTGTCCGGGCCGGGAAAATACCATAAAATCTAACAACACCACAGAACATATATGACAGAATGAAACTCAAAATAAAAGTTAAATTATAGTATAAGTCATAATTACCGTTTTTGTATTGCAAATCCCCTTAATTTGCAAAATGGCTCATAGCAGCTATAACGTACAGGTTTGTCCACGCGGGGCATCGAAGCCCGGTCCCCTCACTCCGGAGTAAGTCGCTCTCCCAACGGAGCTACGCGGACTTGTGCTTTCACTGCTATCTGCCTTTATATCATGTGCGTCCTGCGGTGCAGGCACGTCACACGGTACTTTAACATTCATGCTTCTTACGACTAGATTTCTTGAATACGGAGATCAATTTGAGCCATTTTAAAGTTACCCTACTAAAAAAAAAAAAAAAAAAAAAAAAATTCGGGAGATGCCGCTTCAAATCGGAAGAATTTGGATTATTTCGTTCAAAATCAACTTCGGGAAACGAAGTTGATAGATAATGTTTTAGTACATATTTTGAATTTTCATATTCAATCTCTTCTCGAATTGTCTCACTTGTTCTGTTTTGTTCTTTTACAAATCGAATTCTTTCCTTGACTATGAAAATACAGAAACATTTCATTTTGTGTTGTCAATTGTAAAATATAAGATTTAGCCTGTCTTGTATTAGCCTATATGATATCTTTTTTTCATATTTGACTATTTTTTTAAGTTAAACCTTACATGCTTTAGTGCAGTTATTAGTCTCTTTTGTCACATTCATCATAAGCTTTTCACCACAAGTTGATTCAGACGTTGCCAGATTATAAAAAAGATGAGTAGTTTTTAGCACGTCTTTTGTAAAAAAAGATCGTGCTTCTGTTATCGGTTTGTCCGTCCGTCCGTCCGTCTGTACACACGGTAACTGTGCAACTATTAGTCCGATTTGAAAAATTCTTTTTGCATTAGGAAGCATGAAATATGCGAATGATGATCCTTCATTTCGTTTTTTTTTCTTTTACGATGCAAAATTTTGTCGCTAGGGGGCGTAAATGCAGATGATGTCGAATTCAAAATTACGTTTGATCCACATATTTGCTTCTAAACATCCGATTGAAAAAATCTTTTACCTTTCGATTCCATTTATGTCGAAGAGTGTTTTAAATACAGTTTCCTTTTCAAATTACGCATAGATTTTCCGCTAGGTGGCGTAAAAGTAAATTACATTTTTTCCGATAACTCTTCTCCTAAAACTCCGTTTGGAAAAATCTTTTTATCAGCGGATACATCTCTTAATGGAAAATCTTTTGCATATAATTTCGAATTTTTGGTAAAGAATACTTTGGTCACCAGGAGGCGTAAGTGTTAGTTTTTGCATCTGATGTATTTGCCATAAAATCTGAGCTTCTAAAATATCGACTGAAAAAATTCTTTCGTGGACTGGTGCCTCTCACATCGATAAACCTTTTCCGGATATTTTCTTCCTAAAATACTGCACAGTTTCTCTGCCAAGGGGCGTAGATATATATCTTATTTTTGTCAATATCTCTACTTCTAGGAGTCCGATTTGAAAAATCCTTCTTTGTTGGATAGTGTTTTCCGTGTGACATGTTTTTCATAGAATTTCAAAATTTTCAAGTAATTCATGGACTTTCCGCTAGGAGGCGTATAGGTAAATTACGTTTCGCCCTAAATCTCTGCTTCTAAATCTCCGATTTGAAAAATTCTTTCTGCACCGGATACAACTCCTGATGAGAAATCGTTTGCACATAATTTCTAATTTTTGTAAAAAATAGTTTGGCCACCAGGGGGCGTAAATCTTAATTTCCGCTTCTGATGTATTTGCACCAAAATATGAGCTTCTAAATTTTCGATTAAAAAAAACATCGTTTTTAGACCGATAGTACTCATGTCGACAAACCATTTAGGAACATTTTCTTCTTAAAATAGTGCATGGTTTCTACGCCAGGGGGCGTAGATATGTATCTTATTTGTGTCAATATCTCTACTTCTAGGGGCTCGATTTGAAAAATTCCTTATTTGTTGGATAGTGTTTCCAGTATGACATGTGCCTCATATAACTTCAAAATTTTCAAGTAATTCATAGACTTTCCGCTAGGGGGCGTAAAGGTAAATTGCGTTTCCCACTATTTCTCTGCTTCTCCTCCGATTTGAAAGAATTCCTTCTGCACCGGATACAGCTCCTGATGGGAGATGGTTTGCACCTAATTTCTAAGTTTTGTAAAAAAAATGGTACGGCCACCAGGTGGCGTAAGTCTTAATTTCCACTTCTGATGTATTTGCAGCAAAATATGAGCTTCTAAAATCTCGATTGAAAAAAAAGTCTTTTGTTGACTGATGCTACTCATGTCGACAAACCTTTTAGGAACACTTTCTTCTTGAAATAATGCATGGTTTCTACGCCAGGGGGCGTAGATGTATATCTTATTTTTTTCAATATCTCCAATTTGAAAAATTCCTTCGTTGTTGGATAGTGTTTCCGATGAGAAATGCTTTTCCTATAAATTCAAAATTTTCACGTAAATCATTTAAGACTTTCCGCTAGGACGTATAAAGGTAAATTACGTTTTCTGCTCCTAAAACTCCGATTTGAAAAAATCTTCCTGTATCGCATACAAGACCTGACAGAAAATATTTTTCACATAATTTCTAATGTTTTGTAAAGAATGGTTTGGCCACCAGGGGTCATAAGTGTTAATTTCTGCTTCTGATGTATTTGTAGCAAAATCTAGGATCTTGAAAACTCGCCAAAATTTTTTTTCTTGGACCGATACCGATCATATAAATAAACCTTTTGAGAATACTTTCTTCCTAAAAAAATGCATTGTTTTCCCACCAGGGGACGTAAAGACACATCTTATTTTTGTCGATAACTCTGTTTCTAAGCGTTCGTAAGCTCAAGATTCCGTTTACACCAATATCTGAGGGATTAAAGACCCGATTGAAAAACTTCTTTCTTTCGTCAGATACTATTGTTTTCCATACCGGTTCCATTTCCTTTGAATAGCTTTGATAAATTTAATTTGCGGCAGAACGGATTCAAAAGACGTGCTTATTACACCCGAAAATTCGGTGCCAGCTTTCTTGTTTTTTTAATGCATGCCATTTGGCTATTTGTTTATGAAAGACAACTTAGTAAATCGCCTGCTTACTTTCGAAACAGCCACTAAACCTAATATTCTTCTGTATTCGTAAAGTTAACGCTTAAGTGTTATACAGATGTGTACACACAGTCCCGTTCTTAGTAATTTGGCGGCTATAGGAAAACACTGAACAGCGACATGAATAATAGCTTTAACTGGTAGCATATTTGAGAGGGAGGGGCGGGATTTAACAACAGCCACGACCGATGTTTAGAGCTATAAGCAACTGTTCGTCCCTGAGTTTGTGCTACTGGTTCCAGGGTGGTGACAGAGCCATCTGAAAAGCACAGCAGACTTACCTCATCGGGAACTCAAACACTGACCGGCGGAACGGTCAGAAGACAAAGCTTTGCCCTCTGTGACACCGGGGCTGTCTCTTCCTGTGAAAAACGTGCATCGTTAAAATATCAGTTTTCATTCTTATTAGAGAAACTCCTTTCTTCCTCAATGACAGGAAACTAACACCAAAAGGAAGTTGCATATGAATTATCGAATATATGAAACGATCTGTTGTAGCCTATCGTCAAAAGAGTAGGAAATGTAGTCCCTCTAAATCAGCAAATCTGATTCGTTCTGTTTTTCACTCAACCCAGGAAACCTTTACCTGTCGTTTTGTTTATTCACTAAACATTCCTGCTTTGCTATTATAAATTCAATTTGTAAAGCTGAAGAAAATATAACAAATTTTACTGCAAAGCAGAAAGAAAGCAAAAAAAAAAAAAAAACCAAAAAAAAACCCAGTTGTTTTCACGTATCTTCACTCAACGGTATCCATAAAAGAAGGGATAGAAAGAGCGGAAAGATTTATTTCGGTTGTTTATCTTTTTAGTAACTTCACTCATTTCTTTTTTCAAATATAATTCGAATTAAAAATGATGTTAAATAATATATTAAATAATATAGACTCACTCACACGCACGACGCTGACAAACAAAAATTATAATCTCATGGAGGAGAAAGTTCTTGCGATCTTCATGACTTCTATCCACATATGGCTTCAAGACATTGTGAAAACATAAGTTTGTCTCCGCTGGGCATCGAACCGGGTCCCCTAGCTCCGGAGTAAATCGCTCTCCCAACTGAACTACGCAAAAATGCGCCCTCAATGTAATCTGACTTTATCTCGTGTGCGTCCTGCGGTGCAGGAACGTCACATCTCCCCCTCCCCCACAAAGAGGGCCGGGAGCGTGGCCCACGGGTCAGCCGCGACCATGTGTTGCTGTAGGCAGTCATCCCATGAAGAACGTGCATTTGAGAAGACCCAGACAATTCGGTGCGAGGAACGAGACATCACACTAATTTATTTTTTCGAAGCACTGAAGAAGGGATTCTCATTTTTCCTGTCTCCCCGTGTGGAAAGAACATCACATCATTGCGAGAAACCTAACAGCCGTGTTATCCTGGAAGTTCGGGCTCCAACATAACGTACAAGTTTGCCCGCGCCCGACATCGAAACCGTGTCCCCCTCACTCCGGAGTAAAACGTTCTCCCAACTGAGCTACGCGGACATGTTCTCTCATTGCTATCTGCCTTTATCTCATGTGCATCCTGCGGTGCAGGCACGTCACAACATCATAAACCATCCAGTTTTCAAACAATGAAAAAATACAGTTTAAATTAACAAAGAGTTTAAAAGATATCGGACGCTTACGTGAAAGCTTAGATTAGCAAAGATCATGTTAAATCATTTGTTGAAGATCTGCCAAAGGAGTGCCTTAATAAATTTCTTTTAGGGTGTTTTGTTCTAACTTTCAGCATATCATTTTGAATGGATCAATGGGCTTTCACTTGAAATGAAATAATTTGACATTGCGGCGTAAAAATTGCATTGCAACCACACATTTGATATTAAGATCGAAACAACATAACAACATCCTGATTATATCTGATTTACATTGTGAAAGAGACGATGCTTAGAATTCCTAATCGATTTTAGAAATCAGCGCATTCATATCCCTGGCATAAATGAAACGCATATCATCAGCTGCGAGTGACAGATTGGATTCGCTCTGTTGGCGAAAACTGTATCGACCGTGATTTCAGTAAGTGTTATGCATCCTATGACTTTTATTGTTGCGGTTCGTTTTTGTTTTGCTGTATCACCCAATACATTATACAATCAGGAAAATGATATAAAGTTACCTTTTAAAGATGTCATGCATAGTTTTCTCAAACGAACAGAATTCTGTTTCGAAATACACTATATCCTTGATGTTAATTCAAATTCATTTCCTAGAACAAGCGTATGGCATTTTGTGAATTTCAATCTGATTTGCTTTGAAAACATCATTGTCTGCGGCAACATATCTTCCGCCTTTCACAGCACAATACACAAGAATAAAGTAATGTTAGAAATAGAAGCCAAATAGTTAGCCATTCAGAAGAGAGTCCATCATGTACAATTTAAAACAAAGTAGCCAAATCGATGTAGAAAAAAGCAGGGAAAGTAATAAAATTAACTTGCACCACACAAGCTTGATCTCGTTTCTCATAACAAAGTTTGGAAACTCGTTTTACTTAAAATGTTAGAAATTAACAAATGCCCACAGTCAATCAGTTGACGCTATAGAAGAGACATAGTTTTCAATTACAGATCACAATAAAGCCTCACGAACAAATGAGATGTTAAACTGTCCTCAGTTTTGTATTGAAGACTATAAAAAAGTGGTATGAAAACAAATGTGAGAAGCACAAGCATTAAAATCCAGAGTTATTGAAAAATAAATTGTTGAATTTCTCGTAAACATTTTTTTTTATTGAGGGTTTAACAACCACCGTGAACAACTCAATGGGCTATAAGCAATCGCCCGTCCCTAATTTAGGGTCACTGGTTCCAGGAAATGGGGAGCCAGTACCGTAAGACAAACACAACAACCAAGCCTCACCGGGATTCGAACCCGGAGCCCTTTCGAACGAATGAGCAGAGGCCATCGCTTAGACCACTGAGCCAAAAGGGCGGCCTTGTACACATTGTGACCAGGCAAAAAACCGTCAAAAGTCAATACGTAGAATTTCCTTCAAACTAAAAAAAATAGAAGACAAGCGTTTTTTTAATATGTACACAGTGTGGCAAAGAATTTTTAAGACTGGGTCTGTAAAATGAAATAGAAACAAGAAATTATAATTTGTTTTGGTTTGTTATTCAAAATAAGTCCCTCCGGCTTCAATACACTTCTTACAGCGATTTAATAGTGATCCGAATACCTGTTCCAGTTCACTTAGCGGAATTGCCTCCAAAGCACGCGTCGAAGCTGTTTGTATAGTCAAAATACCATCAAAATAACACACTTTTAACGTCATTTTAAGTTTTGGGAACAAATAAAAGTCGCAGGGGGCTAAATCAGGCTAATATGGTGGATGATTCAACACACGGACGTAATTTTTTGCCAAAAATCTACGAACAAGAAGTGAAGTGTGACTGGGTGCATTATCATGCAACAAACACCAACTGTTTTCATCACGATATTCTGGACGAATGCGACGAATTCTGCCCATCAAACGCATCAAAACATTTAAATAAAACTCACCAGTAATTGTTTGTCCACTTGGAACAAATTCTTTGTGGATAATACCCTTACTATCGAAGAATGTAATGAGCATTGTTTGGATTTTCAATGGAACTTTTCCTGTTTTTGGCTTGTGGTGAGTTTTTTGACTTCCATTCCACACTTTGTTTTAGGATCATATTGTAAACACCATGTTTCATCACCTGTAACAATCGATTTTAAGAAGTTTGGATCATTTTCAGCGGCTGAAATGATATCTCTGCAATGTGCACTTCTCCTTGATTTTTGTTCATTGGTTAACGTGTGTGGAACAAATTTAGCACAGACTTTTGTTTTGCCCAAATCTTCATGCAGAATGGTTCGAATCGTTTCTTTGTTGGTGTTTAAAGACTCTTCCATCATTCTTAGTGACACACATCGATTTGTTGCCACGAAATCACGCACTTTTTCAATAATCTCAGGTGTCCTACATGAACTTGGTCTTCCGGTATGCTTATCATCTTCTAGCGTATCTCTTGCGTCCAAAAAACGTTTGTGCCACAGGAAAACATTTGATCTACTAAAAAAATTTCACCGTAAACTTGTTTCATCATTTGGTACGTTTCCAAGGCACTTTTACAAAGTTTTGCGTTAAATTTCATAACAGCCCTTTGTTCCAACTTAATAATTCAACATGAAAAAAATTTTACTTCTCTAATGAACGGCCGTTTCGTTTGAGTTACTTTAACAACTGCGTAGTACTTTTGGCAGAAAGCAAGCAGATGGTCACGGTTTATAACGCATTCGCGATTACACTGGTGGCGCCACCGCAGGCTGAAATCTAGCGCCAGTCTTAAAAATTCTTTGACGCACTGTGTATATAGCTTATATCCATTTTATTACAGGAAAATACACGGTAACTTTAGTAAATTTATATGTTATAAAGATTTAATTAAATTTAAACATTGTACCTGTGTTATACAATACCAGGTACAATATTAAATTTAATGGGTTTAAACTGTAACTGCAAAGCGTACGTTACTTAGTATCTTAACTATGAAATTTTTCTCTGAACTTGTTAACATAAATATAAAGCCCTAGTAAATACTTAATATAAATCACTAACGGTCAAGGTAATGAATCAGCTGAAACAACTTACATGGGCCCAGTTATATTGTCGATCAATGGCACTTCAGGACTCGTAGATCAACAGTAGCTAGAATATGAACTTGCTGACTTCCGTTCGTGTTGATGTTATGAATATTTATATTTATACATGGCCTTCGGAAATAAATACATTTGTTTCTACAAGACCGCACACAAAACAGAAAAGGGATAAATGGAGTTTTGATGGCATTAGATACATATGTAGCACGAACAGACACACATGCAGCTTACGCGTTACACTGCAGAATCAGAAACAGCGCAAGTGAACGAGTTCCTTTTCTTACAGGTAGTCGGAAACTAATGATCACGTGACTCCTTGTCAGCACAAAAATCAGGGAAAATAAGCAACGTTATCTTTTCCCTGTATGATAATAACGTGTGTGCGAATATTGCCAAACGTGTTAATGATTCATTTTCCAACACGTAAATATTCATAATATTGGATTTCAATGCAGAAAACAGAACAGTCATTGTCTTGCTTACTGTTCAACATTTATAATTTAGCATCAGAACACGTTTGTCACTGCAATTTTGATCTAGGCTATTTTCTTGTGTCACCAGGGCAGGCAGGAAATGCGCACTAAATGCTTTCGTAGTAAGAAGTATCTAATCGCAAAAGGATTTTTTTCAGTCGGGATTTCAGACAAGCAGTTATTCTCATAAATAAGTTGTGAAAGTAAACGCGAACTTATGCCCTATCATGGCAAACTTGTGTGTTAAGAGAAATTTGAATTTTCACGCAACACAAGCCACACCAGAAGCACTTTCGGACAAAGAGCGAATTTTCAAAACGGTGTGTTAGAACGCAACAGAAACAGTCGTGCTGGGCCAGCAATAGCCCAGCACTATGTTGCCGTTGCCCAAAGGACAATAAAATGTCCCGGAGGCCACCACATGGGCCAGCAGCTAATCTACAGTTGGCACCCCCATCAGTTGTCATATGCCAGAACAGGGTCATCAGTTATCCATCATTGGCAGTGCTGCCACATGTGGAACTTAAGTGGCCCATGCCGTAAATGATGGCTAACATAATGTGGTCCACTAGTTTCCCGGCAGTGGCAGCCGGCAATCACGTGACGTAACTAATGCCTTGCCGAATCTTCTATGCCGATTTCCCAGTAGTAACCACTAAAAAAAAGATATGATCGCCGTTCAACTCGTCTTTCTTTTTCCAACGAAATTTAACTGCATGACGCCACGGCGCTGAAGAAATCTTCTCAATAGGTCCGGAAAAACTTCCCGTAGATCAGGGTAGCATCGAAGCTACGACAGCTTAATCTGAATTATTAACTCAGCTATCAGACATCTCTAAATTGTGTGCATTTTTACTGTTTCTCACGTAGCAGTCACGTAAGAAAAATACAAAATTACATTGTCCTGGAACGGGACAATGTAATTTCCAAGTAACTTCCCGTTCCAGGACTATGTAATAATCAAGTTTTCTGACGTAACTGTTACGTGAGAAACAATAAAATGCATACAATTTAGAGATGTCTGATAGCTGAGTTAATAATTCAGATTAAACTGTCGTAGCTTCGATGCTACCCTGCTATACGGGGCGTTTTTCCGGACCTGTTGAGGAAATTTCTACAACGCCGGGACGTCATCCAGTTAAATATCGTTGGGAAAGAAAAATGAGTTGTGCGTATGGGGAACGGCGATCATATCTTTTTTTTAGCGGTAACTACTGGGAAATTGGCGGAGAAGATTTGGCAAGGCATTAGACACGTCACGGGATTGGCAATCTCAGCGGTCCGCTCTCCCTCTAGCGGCGAAAGGAAAAATTACTATAGTACGGATAACATCTTAGAGCTGTTGTTAGATCGTTGCCTACACTGGTCAACAAAAAAAAAATCTGACCTTGACTTTTGCAGCTGTTTTAGACTAATTTCAGGGTGCTGATTACAAATCTGATCTCAGATGTGCTCTATCACATCTCATTTTTATGTTATCGGCATACCCCATTTTCATTGATTTTACCCGAAATTAACTCTTTGTTACTTATGATTGCAAGTTGTTGCGAGTCAGTGACTCGCTTTAGTGTTAAAATATGGAGTTGTATTTTTAGGACAGTGTGTTTATAATATCGTTTAATGTAGATATCCACATTTATTTAATATTTTGCTTCTGCTGGTCGTGATCTAACAATGGCTACAACATCCGAAAGAAGGAAATGCAGTAATGACCCAGATATCTTCTGCTACACCTGTGGCAGCTTCACTTTGCAGGATCAAAGGCGCAACATCAATACCTTTGTCAAGAAGGTTTATTTTGCCTACTTTAAAGTACGACTTGGAGACCAAGACAAAAATTGGGCTCCCCACAAAGTGTGTAAAACCTGTGTTAAAGCTTTGCGATTATGGTCTAAAGGAAAAATGCTAAGCTGAAGTTTGGTGTGCCAATGGTTTGGGGAGAACCTACAAACCATTTGGATAACTGCTACTTCTGCCTTGTCAATGTAAAAGGTTTCAATAAGAAAAACAAACAACACTTACAATACCCAGATATCCCATCTGCCAGACGACCAGTTGAGCACTGTGAGGAAATACCTGTGCCTGTATTTACTGAGCTACCAGAGACTGATGTTGAATCCTTCAGTTGACCTGCTTCTACAGATGATGATGATGATGCCCAGATCGAATATACGCCATCTGATGCTGATTGTGATAACATTTCTCTGTTTAGTCAGCCTGAATTGAATGATCTTGTAAGAGATTTGTATTTGCCGAAGCAGTCTGCTGAATTGTTGTCTTCCAGGCTGCAAGAGAAAGGAATACTCAGACCTGGCACTAGTGTCTCCTTTTATCGTAACAGAGAAGCAGCACTGCGAAACTACTTCCATTTAGATGGTCAACTTGTTTATTGTAATGATGTTGAAGGGCTTCTTCTTAATATGGGACTGCCCGCATATGATTCAAGTGAATGGAGACTTTTTATTGACAGTAGTAAAAGGAGTTTGAAATGTGTGTTACTTCACAACAGAAATATATATGGCTCAATCCCAATAGATCACTCTGTAAAAATGAAAGAAGAGTATGCCAACATCAAGATTGTTCTGGATAGATTGGAATACCATGTTCATGGATGGGTAATTTGTGTTGATTTGAAAATGGTTAATTTTCTGCTGGGTCAGCAAGGAGGTCACACCAAATACCCTTGTTTCCTGTGCTACTGGGTCAGTAGGGCTACATTAGAACACTGGGTTAAGGAGAACTGGCCACCAAGAATCAGTTTGACGCCTGATGACAAGAACATCAAGAAAGAGCCTCTGGTTGATAGGAATAAAATTATATTTCCTCCACTGCACATAAAACTTGGGTTAATGAAGCAATTCGTCAAAGCTCTTGATCACACTGGAGACTGCTTCAGCTATATATGTTCTACCTTTTCAAGTCTCAGTGCTGAGAAGAAAAAAGCAGGGATATTTGATGGCCCTCAAATAAGAACACTCATCAGGGATCCACACTTTGTTACAACAATGTCTGCGGCAGAGGCTAGAGCTTGGAATGCATTCTCTGATGTGGTGCGGAATTTCCTTGGGAACAGGAAAGCGGACAACTATCGAGAAATTGTGAAGGAGCTGTTCTTGAGTTTCCAAGCACTTGGATGCAGAATGAGCATCAAGGTTCACTACTTATATAGTCACTTGACCCAGTTTCCAGAGAATATGGGTCACGTGAGCGAAGAGCAAGGTGAACGCTTTCATCAAGACATTAAAGTTATGGAAGAACGTTTCCAAGGCCGATGGGACTCAAACATGATGGCAGATTACTGCTGGTCCTTGATGAGAGACATTCCACAAGCTGTACATCGGAGATCGTCAAAGAAGAGGTCGTTTATGCAGATGTAACATCACTATTGTTAATAACCTTTTTGTACATATTTTTCTTATCTTCACAATTCAATTCTTACATGGTAATATGCATTCACTCACAATTACATGCAGTCACTCTCACAACTTTGTGCTACGGCTCATTAAATGTTTGTTTCATTATTATTGTATATTGTATCTTATCTTATTCTCGTATGTATGTCTGTTTAGCTATTCGTAGATGAGCATAAATTTGCTGTTTTTATTTGATATCTCAAAAATCTGATGTGATAGACAACAAGATGCCAGATTTGGAATCAGCACCCCAAAATTACCTTAAAACCGTTGGAATACCTTATGCCAGAAAAAGTGTGTTGACCAGTGCTCTAGGTTCGGTTGGCTTGTTTTATGGTATTTTTGCATTCATTATGAAATTAGAGAGTAGTATGATGGAGAATTCCGTGAAAAAGAACAATTCATATTGTTGCGTCCCGCAGTGTCGTTCCCAAGGTTCCAGATATGTTTTTCACAAGTTAGTATAAACGCCTGCGCCTTGCATTTGAAATCCTTCCAGTGAAATACTACTAAACTAGTAACGTGTTTGAAGGAATAATAAACAAGGCATGTTTTTATTGCATAGTAATAATTTAAAATTCTGTATTTCTACATGCTCTTGAAAACAAGTTATTGCTGTTATCGATATAAATTTAAACTCCATTAAGGAACAAGATTTGCAATGTTCTGTCAACAGTAACCAGTTCAAAAACGCTGGGAACAGAATGATGATCAACAATTACCAATTCAAAAACAATGTTTTAGGAACAGAATGTTAAAAAATTACAAATTTGTTATTGTTGACAGAGTATTAAACATGGGTCCTGGAAATCGTCAAGTGAAACGAAATGTCACCCCTGTCGGTATTACTATATCACTTGTCTGAAAACGCAAAAATTAAAATTACCTGTTACAGTAAAGCATTACTGCTACACAATGCTTAGGCGTTCCACTTCTGCCTGCTTTACAAGAGCACTCAAAAGACCACAGAAATTTCACAATTATTTCTGTTTAAAACACCTTTGATCGAATGAGGCGACGATGTAATTGCGGTGGATTGAATGCAATGCGAAACTATGTGGATTTCTTTCCTATCTTCCTTCTTAATTGCACATGAAATTATGTGACCTGCATTAATAATCCCTTCCTGTGCTTTGATGCATCGTGAACTTTTTGTAGCGTCCACAAATTTCATTATCTCAAGGATTGAGAGTGTTAAACCAGCCATTCCTACATACGACTTCACGGGAACACGTGCGACGTCATCCGTACTAAAAGAAGTTTGTTTACGTTTGCACAGCGCCCTCTGTAGTTCATTTAGGTTGCCAATTGTCTGCTGCCAATGCCGGGAAACTACTGGACCACATTATGTCAGCCATCATTTATGGCATGGACCATTTAAGTTCCACATGTGGCAGCACAGCCAATGATGGGTAACTGATGGCCCTGTTCTGACATATGACAACTGATAGGGATGCCAACTGTAGATTAGCTGCTGGCCCATGTGGTGGCCTCCGGGACATTTTTTGTCCTTTGGGCAACGGCAACATAGTGCTGAGCTACACACAACTCAGAGATATCTGATTGCTGAGTTAATAATCCAGATGAATTTCCACGTAATATGTGAAAAATATTTCTTCCACACTATCTACCACGACAGCTCGTTTGCGAAGCGGACCCTTTAACGTCTACACTAAGCTGTCGCGTGCTACCGCTTGCTTGAAGGTGAGACTCTTCTGCGGGATGTAAAATTTAGGGTTTTCTTTTTAATTTTACAATATTGCGAGTTTTTTTTCAGAAATATCCGTTTCATGTAATTCATAAATTTATTTTTTCAATGTAACGATTTATTTAATTTAAGGAAACTTCACTCTCAACGAGTGTGCCAACTTAAAAACGTTTTCCAAAGTTTTGTACTGTCCTTGTATTCTTGAAAGGCGATTGTTTAATTAATATACTTACACGTTCATGTCATATTCTGTTACATTTTTAACGTTGTAGCTTTTTTTTCTACGGTCCGAAGCTACATTTGTTCAAAATAGGAAATATATTTTATTTTACTTCTGGTTGTTTTTAGCAGCGAATTCCTCTAATCTTGTGTTCAACCCATGGACAAGTGCATTATATTCACATAGCTTTTTTTTTTTTTTTTTTTTTTTTTCAAATATTTGATCATTTTGTAATGAAAATACCCATTTTATACGTGTATAATTCTTATTCTTTTCTAACATGACGTTTTTTTAATGTATTTCTGGGACTTTTGTTTGAAGCGGTTTAGTGTATGTTAAGGAAAGATTATAAGGGGCACCCCCGAAGAAAAAAAAATTCAACATTTACTAAGTTTTCAGAAATCGATTTTTGTTATTCAAGGAAATGGAGTGGGTGTGTTTCATGGCTGCAGTATTTCTATTATTATTGATCTTTCGTGTGTTAATGCAGGAATTTTGCAACGAAATGAGTTTCTATAAATACATGAGAGTAACTGATTATTCCTTATAGTTCCTTAATTATTTATATAATTTTCCTCCGACAGTAATCTTCGTTGACGCAGCATTTCATTAGAAAATTAATTTGTCTGTGTACATTTGGCATCCCTCCCCCTTCTAACATCCACTGAAATAACACGATGGCGTCGTCTTCAACTAACTGGTAACTCGAGAGACTGTGCCCGTGATGCTTCTGCGCATGCGCTTAATTGGAGGGCCGTAATTGACGGCGATGCTGCAGGGCCATCAACGGCTGACAACTGATGTTGCTGCCCCCAATGGATCGCTAGCGTACTATGGGCGGCACATTTCAGCCAGCAGTGACCAAATCACTGCCAGGTGGTGGTCAACAGTTTCCCAGCACTTGTGTTTTTGCCGGGAAGTAGAGGGGGATCAAGAAAAATACGATTCGTATCTACTTCTCCTAGCGGAAAAAAACTGTGCATCATTTTAAACAGAAAATATGCGCCAATGTGTTCCTTGGTGGAAGTGACGCTCAAAATCACGAATACCGGGACAACCGGATAGCATGCTCGAACAGAAATCGGCAAATGCGTGTTCGATTCCCTCTCCAGGGTGATGTAATTTTCAAGTTTTCCGATGTTAAAGCTAGATGTTAAACGGTAATGAAGACAATGGCTGTTTTGCTTGTAGCCTTAAAAGTACTGTAGTTGTTCCATGTACACCCATTGTCATAAAAATCCGCGCACCAAGAAGGAGGCGTCGGATTGAAACGAGATTTCAGTAGTGAGATGGTACATACCAAGGACAGAAGTGATTATAATATCACAGCACCAGTTGCATACGGCACACATTCCAGTCAGCGCCTCGTGCTCGCATACATGAGGTGATACGGTCCGGCATGGAGTCAAAGAGACGGCGTATGTTATCCTGGGACAGATTGGCCCACACTTCTTGGACCTGACGCTCAAAATCACGAGCACTGGGACATGGAGAAAACTGGCGTCCCATCTGGTCCCACACGTGCTCAATGAGCGAGAGATCAGGCAATCAGGTAGGCCACGGAAGCGTCGAAGCATGACGTAGACAGTCCTGGGAAACCGAGCCGTGTGCGAACGGGCGTTATCGTGTTGGAAAATGGCTCCAGACCGCCCCGCAAGGAAAGGAAGCAGGATCTGCGTTGGGCTGTCAACGGCCCTCAAATCACTGCAAGGGATGTCTGGCTGTCATACGCGATGGCTCCCCAGGACATCACGCCCGCGGTTCGGGGCGTGTGCCACTGTACAATGAGGTTGGGATTGTAGAACTCACCTGCGGTCCTCCATTCTCTGGCGCGGTGGTTTTCCGCTTCCATACAGAAGCGGGATTTGTCGTTAACACTATACGTCGCCAGCCCGCAGCATTCCGCGCTGCTCGCTGCTGACACCACTGCAATCGACGCCGACGATAGTCAAGTGTTAATGGCAGAAAACGTAAGGGCCTTCGAGAATGCCAATTCGCTTACCCCAGGCTCTGAGGATGCCGATTCGTTTACCCCAATGGTTCTGGTGGACACAGAAATCCCTTGTGCAGCGGCCACATGTCTCTGGATATTTGACAAAGACGTGTTTGCATCTGTTCGTGTCGATCTGCCGATCACACGGTCCTCTCTGCTGCTGGTGTGTCTGGATCGTCCGGAGCCAGTGCGCCGTGTCTGGGTGCCTTTCCTTGACCATTGCTTCCAACACGATCGCACCGTATGTCTGAACGGCTGAAATGGCGGCCGATTCGGCGCTCCGGCCACGCTGCCTCTCCCATCCCGACGATGCGGCCTCGTTAAAACTCCGCCAGTTGCCCGAATGCACCTCTACGGCGGTTTCGCGGCATGTCTATCGCTGAGGTATCTCACCTGACTCTTTCCGTGCACTTCGGCACGAATGTAGACTCCCTGCGCGGCGCCTTATAAGGCCCAAGGATTGCGATTGCAGCGCCGGTCTTGGACGCGCGGGCATGGGGAATCGCACGAAACTTTAATCATTTGCATGTCTGCCCTCCCCGTAGCTATTCGCCGTGTTCCGCGTTAATCGCACGTTTTTTTCTTGGTGCGCGGAATTTTATGACAATGAGTGTATTTGCGAAGAATATTTCTTCTACAGTCTCCATATTCACAATATTACGTAATCGAAACAGGTGTCTCTAAAATGAAGCTATATCAAATATCATTCTAACATGACATTATTTCAAAATGCACTTCTAACAGTTCGCAATGCTAAACCCTCTATTGAAACGCACACTTCACAAATGTAGTCTGCTACATTTAGTCCCGATGTTACATTGACCTCTGACCAAAGAAAATTCTTCGGATTCCAATTTTGCCTAAATTTTTATTACGATTGGCAAAAGAGATCATTTCACCTGAGTTTTCAATATTTTCAGTAATTGTTACCATGTTCGGACAGAAATAACCAAGATTAAGGTCAAATTTAAATCCAGAAACCGTGTGCCTATCCACAAAATAATATAGTCATTACCCAGCAAAAACAGTATTGCTGGGCCAGCAGTGGGCCATTACTGGCAGCCAGCACTGCCAGCAATGGCCCAGCACTATGTTGCCGCTGCCGAACCGTCAATAAAATGTCCGGGCGGCCAACAGAAGGGCCAGCAGTTCAGGCCAACAGCTGGCCAACAGTTGGCACCCCATCAGTTGTCATATGCCACAACAGGGCCATCAGTGGTCCATCACAGGCAGTAGCTGCCACAAGTGGCCCTTCAGTGGCCCTGCAAGTACTTGCCAGAAATGATGGCTAGCCTAATGTGGTCCGCTAGTGGGCCGTTAGTGGCAGCCAGCAACCACGTGACGTAACTAGTGACTTGCCGAATCTTGTCCGCCAATTTCCCAGTAGTAGCAATAATAATAAAAAAAAAAGATGCAAGGATAACCGCAGTTTCCTAAAGCTACATTTTTTTTTTGTACCCTTACGAAGCTTGGGAATTAACGCACAGCGCTGGGGAAATTTTCTGGACCGACCAGAAAAACGCCGTTTGTATCTGATTAGATTCGATCCTGGGCCATTTACGTGGAAGCCGCGCTCGCTACCGACCGGACTTATTCACGACGCTCGGGTACGTGCTGGAAGCTATCTGTTTGGTATGCAATTTGTAATCGAATGCTTCCCTCTTTCATTTTATAATATTGCGAGGTATTTTTCATAAAAGTCAGTTTCATATAATTGATAAATTAATTTTTTCAACGTAACGATAGTTTTTTTTTTTTTTTTTTTTTTTTACGTTAAGGGAACTTTACTCATTTTCAAGGCGTGTACATACTTAGAGTCGCTTTCCAAAGTTTTGTACTGTCCTTGCCGTCTTGAAAAGAGATTGTTGAATAAATATATATTTACCCGGGTTCATGTCACATTCTGTTACATTTTTAACGTTATGTCTTTCCTTTCCGTTGTCCGAAGCTACATTTGTTTTAAAGAGCAAAAGATATTTTATTTTACTTGTTATTTTTAGAAGGGAATTCCTCCCAGTCTTGTGTATTCAACCCATGGATGAGTACACCACATAGCGTTGCTTTTTTTTTCTTTCAAATAATTAATAAATTTTGTACGCGTATAATTCTTTTTTTTTTTTTTCAACAAACGCTATTTTAATGGTTTTCCAGGATATGTGTTTCAAGCGGTTTAAAATTTTTTCTTGTTATTCATCCACTCCATTCCATGAATAGTTATTCATGGGAATGGAGTGGGTGTATTTCATGGCCGTAATCTAGCATTTCACGGCTTAATCTGATATCTTCGTCGACGTAAAATTTCATTAGGAAATTAATTCGCCTCTCCACATATGGATTTTTTTCTTAACATCCACTAAAATAACACGATGGCGATAGCGTCGTCTTCAACTAACTGGTACCATGAGAGACACAGCAAGTGTTGCTTCTGCGCATGCGCAGTCCCGATGCTTCCACCTGCTATTGGGGGTTGCATTGGTTGCCAGCAACGGGCCACTAGTGGCACTTGCTTGAGGCCCACAATTCACGGCGATGCTGCAGGGCCATCAATGGCTCGCCAACTGATAGCGCTGCCACCAACGGACCACTACCGGGCCGTGAGCGGCAGATTTCAGCCTGCAGTGACCCATCACTTCCAGCTGGTGGCCAGCAGTTTCCCAGCACTTGTGTTTTTGCTGGGTAGCGATAAAAGGCGAATGCACATCTTTTCAATATGTCACAAATACTCATCGTAGTATTATAAACCACAGCCTGTAGACAACCTGGTCTGTGCACAATCATATCTTAAGTAAACTTACTGCAAGTACGGCAGTGCCATTGGCATATATTTTTATTAAATTATGTATATCGGGAATATTTTCAAATTTTAATATACTAAAATGCTGTAGTTCTGTATCATAAGTTAGTGACAACACCGCTTTAGATAAAAATTGCAGGGCAAACAAATACACCAGATTCACAGAAGAACACACAGGAAACTAAAGACGCCGCCCCGGTGTCTAAGTAGTCTAAGGCGCTGGCTTATGATCATTCGCCCTACTTGGGTCCGGGTTCGAATCCCGGTGAGGCATGGATGTTTGTGTTTGTATTTCAGTACTAGCTCCACACTATGTTGTCTTTCAGCACCAGCTCCCCACTATGTTGTCTTTCAGCACTGGCTCCACACTATGTTGTCTTTCAGCACTAGCTCCACGCCATGTTGTCTTTCAGCACTGGCTCCACACAATGTTTTCTTTCAGCACGGGCTCCACACTATGTTGCCTTTCAGCACTGGCTCCACACTATGTTGTCGTTCAGCACTAGCTCCACGCTATGTTGTCTTCCAGCACTGGCTCCACAAGTATGTGTTACTTGTCCAACATGTGGCTGTCTGTGTACATTTGTCATTTAGCATACTGTAAAACCATGTATGATGTGTATTTGTTCACATTGTGTTACTTGATTAACACTGGTCTCTGTCTGTAAATTGATCAATTGACATACCGCAGAAATGTATGATATGTACTTGTTGCTGTCTGTGTCATGTCTGATTGTTTGTCACGTCTCGGTACCACCAGGTCCAATAAATAATTTTTTAAAGCTCCACTCAAAAAAAAAAGAAAGAAAGAAAGAAAGAAAATAATGCCATCCTTCAACTTAACGACTCAGTCTGTAATTTCAAAAGAGTTGCAATTAAATTTTGACAATTGACAATTTTCTAACTGATATATCTTTAGGTGTATTAATCATATTAATAAAAACCTCATGCTAACTCTCATGACTGACTAAATGACAATATTTAAAAGTAATCTGTCCGGCCATTAAGTTAGCATTGAAATTAGAGGACAGGCCACCCCTTCTGCCTAATGTCACGTGATCGAATTTCTCTCATGTTGGGACCACGGTGTCTGAGCGGTAGTTGTTATCAGTGCGCTGTCTATCAATTCACACTGAGTTATCTAGTTATCTTAGCATTAGGATGCCTCCTTCTTAAATATTCGGAGCGATAGCGAAGTACCACGTGATATCAGGGTCACGTGCAGCTGCTATAAATTAGTAAGTTGCCTGTAACGTTCACCGTGACATAGAGTGGGATGATTGCTCCCACTGATTTCCAGAAAAACACACCTACACGAGCACACTGCCACCTCCTGCCTGTTTCTGCTCGAGCATCATGTGGGGATGATTTCTGACAGCATCACTTCTCCGTTCTGTCCACCGACCATGCACAAGGTAAAACAAAAACGTGATTCGTCTGAAAAGGCGACTTTTTTCCAGTGTTCGACAGTCCGACGATTCAGCAAATTCACACCGTAATCGTTGATGTTTGGGATGAGTACCCTGACTGGATGGTGGCGCCGGATGGCCACAGAGTGCTGTGTTTATTGGGTTGTGGTCGGCGATACGCTCCTCTATGTGCTGCATGAAATACCCTGGTCAGTTGTTCCACTGTGGCCAGTCTACTGTACGTATTAGTCGGGATAGCCGTAGCTGGTATGACGAAGTATATATTTCCATCATTTGTATGCCAGGGGAGAGATTCGAACTCATAACTCTCGGCTCCTCAGCCACTATACTACACTGGCATATGCTCTCACTGCTATCTGCTTTTATCTCATGTGCCTCCTGCGGGGCAGGCACGTCACAAACTCCGAGTGCTATCCACTACACTACACTGGCATGTGCTCTCAATGCTATCTGCCTTTATCTCATGTTTTTTCTGCGGGGCAGGCGCGTCACAAGCTCCGAGTGCTATCCACTATACTACACTGACATGTGCTCTCACTGCTATCTGCCTTTATCTCCTGTCCGTCCTGCGGGGTAGGCGAGTCACAAACCCTAAGTGCTATCCACTACATTACACTGGCATGTGCTCTCACTGCTATCTGCCTTTATCTCATGTGCTTCCTGCGGTGCAGGCACGTCACAAGCTCCGAGTGCTATTCACTACACTACACTGGCATGTGCTCTCACTGCTATTTGCCTTTATCTCATGTGCGTCCTGCGGTGCAGGCACGTCACAAGCTCCGAGTGCTATCCACTACACTACACTGGCATGTGCTCTCACTGCTATCTGCCTTTATCTCATGTTTGTTCTGCGGGGCAGGCACGTCGCAAGCTCCGAGTGCTATCCACTATACTACACTGACATGTGCTCTCACTGCTATCTGCCTTTATCTTATGTGCGTCCTGCGGGGCAGGCAAGTCACAAGCTCCGAGTGCTATCCACTACACTACACTGACATGTGCTCTCACTGCTATCTGCCTTTATCTCATGTGCGTCCTGCGGAGCAGGCACGTCACAAGCTCCGAGTGCTATCCACTATATTACACTGACATGTGTTCTCACTGGTATCTGCTTTTATCTCATGTGCGTCCTGCGGGGCAGGCACGTCACAAGCTCCGAGTGCTATCCACTACACTACACTGGCATGTGCTCTCACTGCTATCTGAATTTATCTCATGTGCGTCTTGCAGGGCAGACACGTCACAAGCTCCGAGTGCCATCCACTATACTACACTGGCCTGTGTTCTCACTTCTATTTGCCTTTATCTCATGTGCGTCCTGCGGTGCAGGCACGTCACAAGCTCCGAGTGCTATCCACTATACTACACTGACATGTGCTCTCACTGCTATCTGCCTTTATCTTATGTGTGTCCTGCGGGGCAGGCACGTCACAAGCTCTGAGTGCTATCCACTACACTACACTGGCATGTGCTCTCACTGCTATCTGCCTTTATCCCATGTGCGCCCTGCAGGGCAGGCACGTCACAAGCTCCGAGTGCTATCCACTATACTACAATGGTATGTGCTCTCACTTCTATCTGCCTTTATCTCATGTGCGCCCTGCAGGGCAGACACGTCACAAGCTCCGAGTGCTATCCACTATACTACACTTGCATGTGTTCTCCCTTCTATCTGCCTTTATCTCATGTGCGTCTTGCGGGGCAGGCACGTCACAAACTCCGAGTGCTATCCACCATGCTACACTGGCATGTGTTCTCACTTCTATCTGCCTTTATCTCATGTGCGTTGTGCGGGGCAGGCACGTTATACTGGCCACGGTCGATAATGCTACGTGGGTGTCCACTTTTACTTAGATTACTGCAAGTCCTACTAGTTTCCTTCGATTCCTGGTATACTTTAACAAGAGAACCACGTGAACGTCGCACAACATTGGTTGTTTCCATAATGATACCACCCTTCTTTCGGTAGCCCACAATCATTTCTTTTTCAAACTCTGTCAGGTCACGTCCTTTTCCCATTTTCACGCGAAACTGAATACGGTCCGCGTGCTTGTGTCCTTTTAAATACCTTACATGATTTGCATATGTTGCTACGTATGCTATCTGGCTGCTGGTTACGGTTCCTTCTTACATCATGGATGGTCATAACGCGTTGTAACTCTTAAAAGAAAACACAAACAGCTAGCTAATCAAGGCTACAATTACGGTCCATTAGTGCCATATTTGTCCCCACTGTTCAGTTGAGATCTTCGGGATTAGAATGTTAACCTCTATTGGAGATTTTCCTCTGGGTCTCAACCTCGGTGGTAAGGTAAAAATTTTGGGCTGAGAAAACGTTCCGAATTCTCAGCTGGACTGGAAAGTTCAGTTTGCTGACAAAAAGACCCAACATTGGCGATAATTTTTTTATTTTGATTCGAGGTTTAACGACCACAGTATGAAACTCAATGGGCTATAAGCAGTCGCCCGTCCCTAATTTAGGGCCACTGGTTCCAGGAAATGGGAAGAGCCAGTGCCGTAAGACAAACAGAACATCCATGCCTCACCAGGATTCGAACCCGGACCCATCTCGGTCGAATGGTCATAAGCCATCGCTTAGGCCACTGTGCCACCGGGGAGGCCATTGTCGATAAGCACCAGAGAGACATACAGACAGAAAGAAACAGAGAACGAGAGAGAGACAGAGAGTGAGAAAGAGAAAGAGAGAGAGAGAGAGAGAGAGAGAGAGAGAGAGAGAGAGAGAGAGAGAGAGAGGGTGGGAGAGAGATGACTGTGGCATGGAAGATAGTGTTATACACGGGATGTTGAACTTCGCTTTCTGTGTGCCAGTTCGGAGCACATTCATATAACCCCGTTGTTATCAACGGCAAGCAGATGCTTTAAAAAACTGCCTGGACTTAGGATCCGATACGTCAGCAAGAGATATCTTGTCGATATTCCTAGCACTGTGACAGCGAGATGTTACGACGCTGTCATCGTCAGTTCCGTCATGCGATCATTCCTTGCCAACTCGCCTGGAACGATCCTTTAACAGGACAAAGCTCGTCCCCACATTGCTCGCATTTTATGTTTGTTTCGCTTTTTTTTATTTCGGGTTCAACGACCAAAGTAATTAACTCAGTGGTCTATAATTTTTGCTCGTATTGCAGGCAACCATCTTCAGGGCATGGACATTATCCCTTAGCAGGCAAAATATCCAGATTTGTCTTTACGAGTTAGTACCTAAACGAAAGATAAGCTTAATGGGGACACTTTTGCTGGACTGCTCTTTTGAATTCTGATCGTGTGTAAATACAATGCTTGCTCAGTTTGATAAATAATGTCAGTCGTTAAAATTAGTGTACGCTAGATATACATTTTATACTCTAATGAGCTGTTTTCTTATTGGAGTTACGTTAACATCAGCTAAAGGATTCATTAAAAAGTTTAATGCCGACGTATCAGATGATCGTTTAGATGAGTTACAAATTATAAAGCATCTGGAGGACAACAAAAAATTAAAGGTACTCGCAAGTTCCGAAATACCATGTTGCAAAAAAAAATAATGATTAAAACATATTTAAGATCAACAATGACCTGATATTGTTTGTCATCTTCAGCGAAATTAAGCAAAGAAACTGAAGAAAAGAAGTGTTTTGATTCTGTACTAAAGAAATGGATCTAGAAATAAAATTACTGATGTGAATTTGAAGTAAAATTAGTGATGTGAATTTGCTGAAAAAATTAAATTCCAAAATAAGTAAAAAAAAGCGTTCGTCATTTTTTTCATATTTTTCTGCAACAATGACAGCTGTGTTTCTTTATTTATTTCTTTAAAGAAGTCTATAAGTCGTGATGTTTAGTGCAAACAACTACACATCGCTTACTGAGGAATTTCAATGCAATCGAATCGATATACTTATGAACAGCCTACAGACGACATATTTTCAAATATTATTTCTTTCTCATTTAATTTACATCAAATATTTAAGAAAATTTATGAAAACGAATATATATATATATATGCCCATGGGATGTAAGGTCAGGTGATGCGTAACATCACAGCCTCTCCTTGACAAATGTCAACCCCGCCTTCTCATGGTACATCCTGTTCCCACTAAAGGGGCTCTGACGACCGCCAATAGCGGTATAACTATACCATCGGGATTAGAGGAAATTCTATCCCACACTCACCAACCCGCTTGGCCAGCGTGGTGAGTTATGGCCAAACCCTCCAAAATGATTCCACAACTTAAATCTTGGCCCTCAGTCTCCGGCAGCTGGAATGTACCTGGCCAAGGCAGCGGCCAGTGCGACATGAAGGCAGAGGGTGCTAAGAATCCCCGGAGGACCGGACTAGGCTGCCATCTGATGCTGACCTTGGCTACGTACAATGGACGCTCCCTATCTTCTGATTCAAGGCTTCTTGAATTGGAAGAGGAACTACAAAGGATCAAGTGGGACATCGTGGGGCTAAGTGAGGTAAGGAGAAAAGGAGAAGATCTCATCGAACTGAAAAGTGGACATCTCTTCTACTATCGTGGGACAGATACTGGCAGAACTAGTGGTGTTGGATTTATAATAAACAAGAAACTGAAGGATAAAGTTGTAGAAGTTGAAAGTTCCTCTGACAGAGCTGCACGACTTGTTATCCAACTCTCGAAAAGATACCAGGCTCAGATTATTCAAACTTATGCACCCACCACAAGTCATCCTGAAGAATAAATTGAAGAATTTTATGAGGAAATTTGTCATCTAAATAATAAAGGTAAGCAGCACTTGAAAATAATTATGGGAGATTTCAATGCAAAAATAGGGCAACGGCAACAGAATGAAACTTCAGTAGGTAAATTCGGTCACGGCAACAGAAACCAGCGTGGAAATACTCTCGTTGAGTTTGCAGAGGCAGAAGGGTTTTTCATCTTGAACTCCTTCTTCAAGAAAAAGCCAAACAGGAAATGGACATGGAGACATCCAAATGGGACGACAAGTGAAATTGATTTTATTATGTGTAACAAAAAATTCGTCATAGAAGACTGCAGTGTGCTAAACAAGTTCAACACAGGTAGTGGCCATAGATTGGTGAGATGTAAGATGCACCTCAACACCAAACTTGAACGTGGCAAGCTCATAAGACAAACAAAATCTATTGACATAACCAACCTTAAAAAACACCATAATACCTTCAAGTTGGAACTGAAGAACAGGTTCTCTGCTTTAGAAGGCGTAACATCGGAAGAAGTGGACATCTCTGAAGTTAACAGAAAAGTAACCAAAGCTCTTATGGAAACAGCAACAAAATTAGCTGGGTCTAAGAACAAGTTGCATGTGAACAAATTATCAGGAAAAACCAAAATGTTGATGCAAAAAAGAAGAGAGATGAGGACAACTAAAGAAGATGTGACTTCCAAAGTGGAATATATAGAGCTATGCAAGACAGTAAGAAAAAGTATCACTGAAGACGTAAGAAAATTCAACTGTGAACTAGTGAGGAAAGCAATTGAAAACAACCAAAGCCTAAAGATAGCAAAGGGACATCTCAGTAAGGGAAGAAAACAGATTATGGCACTGAGAAAAGAAGATGGTTCTGTAACAAGAAATAGAGGCAAAATTTTGACAAGAGTGAAAGATTTCCACTCCACATTATATGAAAGGGATGATACATGCACTCCAGACATCATGAAAGATACCAGTACCAGAGTTCCTCCAGTCCTTCCAGCAGAAGTTGCACATGCAATCAAGAACATGAAGCGGGGAAAAGCTCCAGGAGAAGATGGAATTACTGTAGACATCATACAAGAAGCAAGTGGAGAAATTGAAACAGTACTCGCCCAAATTTTCACTCGATGCCTTAATGAAGGAAAGATTCCTGAGGATTGGAACACCGCTACAATGATCCTGCTACATAAGAAAGGTGACATTGAGGATCTCGGAAACTACAGACCTATCAGCCTCCTATCAGTAGTTTATAAAATCTTCACTAAAGTTCTTTCACACCGCTTGAAGGTAACACTGGACATGGCTCAACCGAGAGAACAAGCTGGATTCAGGAGTGGCTACAGCACAATAGATCATATCCACGTACTGAGAGAACTAATTGAAAGAGCGAGGGAATATGAACTTCCATTGTGCATGGCTTTTATCGATTATGAAAAAGCCTTTGATTCGGTGAAACCATCAGCAGTTACAATGGCTCTGAAAACCTGCGGTATTGAAGATGCATACATTAATATTATTAATAACATCTATGAAAATGCAAGTGCAAAGATTCGGCTGTTTGAAAATACAACACACATAAAAATTGGAAAGGGAGTGAGACAAGGTGACACCATATCTCCGAAGCTCTTTAATGCCACATTGGAGGGTGTTTTTCAGTCGCTGAGCTGGGAAAACAAAGGGATAAAGATTAATGGAGATTATCTAACCCACCTTCGTTTTGCTGATGACGTAGTCATTTTTGCAACTACCCCATCAGAGCTGCAGAGTATGATCCAGGAACTTGCTGACAAGAGTAAAGAAGTGGGATTAAAAATGAACTTTCAGAAGACAAAAGTGATGTTCAATGCTTTTACAAGAAATGAAGATTTATTGATTGATGGAGAAAAGCTGGAGATAACAGACACGTACGTTTATCTTGGACACCAGATATCAAGTGAGGGTCACATTGATGAAGAAATTAATCGGCGTACAAAACTTGCCTGGAGAGCTTTTGGAAGAAACAGCATAATTTTCAAGAGCAATATGCCATTATGTCTTAAAAGAAAAGTGTTTGATCAATGCATCCTTCCAGTGCTTACGTATGGTGCAGAGACGTGGACCTTAACTAAAAGAGATATACAAAGACTGCAGACAACTCAAAGGAAGCATGGAGAGGTGCATGCTTAGTGTAGCCAGGAGAGATAAGAAGAGGAACTCGTGGATCCGAAAAATGACAAGAGTGGAAGACATCATGATCAGAGTTAAATCCCTGAAATGGCAATGGGCTGGACATACTGCCAGAAGGACAGATCATCGATGGACAGCCGAAATTTTAGATTGGATTCCAAGGGACAGGAAAAGACCCAGAAGAAGACCACATGGGAGATGGTTGGATGAAATTCGAAAGTATGCAGGGGTGACATGGAGGAGACTGGCACAAGACAGACCGTTGTGGAGGAAACCTGGGGAGACCTTCGTCCAGCAGTGGATTGATAATGGTTGACAATGATGATGATGATGATATGCCCATGCTCAGAAGTGCAAAGTTTTGGTTATTCGAGGATACAGCACCAATAGAAATTGGAAAGGGAGTAAGACAAGGTGGCGCCACATCTCCCAAACTTTTTGATGCTACATTGCAAAACGTCTTTCAATCGTTGAACTGGGAAAACAAAGGGATGAAGATTGATGGAGATTATTTAACTCACCTTCGTTTTGCTTATGACGTAGTCATTTTTGCAACTACCCCTTCGGAGCTGCGGAGTATGATTCAAGAACTTGCTGACAAGAGTAAAGAAGTGGGATTAAAAATGAAATTTCAGAAGGCAAAAGTGATGCACAGTGCTTTTACAAGAAAAGAAGATTTATTGATTGATGGTGAAAAGCTTGAAACAACCGATACCTACATCTATCTTGGGCAGCAGATATCAAGTGAGGATCACATTGATGAAGAAATTAATCATCGTATAAAACTTGGATGGAGAGCTTTTGGAAGAAACAGTACAATTTTTAAGAGCAGTATTTCATTATGTCTTAAAAGAAAAGTGTTTGATCAGTGCATCGTGCCAGTGCTTACGTATGGAGCAGAGACATGGGCCTTAACTAAAAAAGACATACATACTAAGACTGCAGACAACTCAAAGTAGCATGGAGAGGTTCATGCTTGGTATAACCAGGAAAAATAAGACGAGGAACTTGTGGATGAGGAAAATGAAAAGAGTGACGACATCATGACCAGAGTAAAATATATATATTTAGCGTGGTGGGAGGAGGCTTTATTATAGTGGTTTTGCAACTGGGCCAGAAAAACCACTCACCGCCAGTAAACGGCACAGTTCATTTATTACACCGTGCGGTAATTAAGCAATGAGACTTCATTAAAAAAATGGACATGCAGGAAAATTTACATGAATATATTTTATTCGAAGTACGTTTCTCTAGATATAGAGCTCCAGGTAATAGGAGGGTGCAGAGTTCTCACTGAGCTCCGTGTTCTAAGTTCCGTTTTGTGAAATATGATCACCCTATCTCGCTAATTTTGTCACTGAATGTACGTCAATATTCTGTGAATGTTTTAAATATAGTAAAGTGATCGAGATATGTAAATTTTTTACTGCTGAAATCTTGACTTTGTTGTTTGCATCGGCTTCGCTGGGTTCTACTAGGATGGCGGTTTCCGATCAACACCAGAAAGCTCAACCAATTGACATTGATTTGTCAGCACCGGAAGCTACTCCTGCCTCTTCTTGTCAGAGCTCATCAGTGATGTCAGTTTACGCCACTAGTCTCTACCTGTGCCTTCTCCGTCGGTTGCTGTTACGATTTCTTCAAACTGTATGACGTTATCCCTCATCAAATCATCACTTCAAGTGGATCCCATGATTTCAACTCCTGTGTTTTCGTCTGTGCTTGGTTAATCTTTCTTTTCAACTCATGCATCAAAGCTTCAGCCGTCTGTTTTGTCTTCTACAGCATCAAATGTGCCTCAGTCTTCTGTTCCGCCATCTCTTCCTACGATCAACTTGTGTCGAGTGAGTGCTACCGTGATTGTGCCTTTGCCCGAGTCTTCCGCTCTTCTAACGACATCACAGATCGAAAATAACTTAAACTCCTATTCCATGCTTTTCGGAATATACGGCTTCATATCTATTAATACATGGATACAACTGGATTCCACTACAAACTGCTGACGTTATAGACATCGCCAGGTCCATTCGAGGAATACAAATCCATTTTTCTTAGCTTTCACGTGTTTCTCTCCTGCTGGAAAGCACTACAGATTGAGAAAAAGGACCAGAAAAAACAAGCTGAGATGGACACCGAGAACGCACATGACCGTATTTCTTGCACTGAAAACATTGTGGCTGAGTGCAATGGAATATGTACAAGACGGAATTTCAGTAAAAATAGTAGTGATTTCATCAGTCCATTTCTTTCCTTCTTCACTCTCTGTATTCCCAGTCTCTGTTTTTTTATTTCCTGTTTCGTCTGAGATACTCGAGGACCTACTTTCAAATATTTTGAGCCGTTATGGACACATTCAAACAGACATCAGAATAATCCCTGCTATTCTTCGAAACTCTGCCTACTCACACATCTTCAGCTTTCGACGAAATAACCTGCTTATTTGTTCTTCGTAGTCTACTTTTAAATCGCTTCCTTCTACTATTTTTACTGAAATTCCGTCTGGTACATATTCCATTGCAGTCACCCACAATGTTTTCAGTGCAAGAAATACGGTCATATACGTTCTCGGTGTCCATCTCAGCTTGTTTTTTCTGGTCCTTTTTCTCAATCTGTAGTGCTTTCTACTCATGCTGTACCTCGGCTTACTAATCCGTCTTCTGTTCCTTCTTCTGTTATCCTTTCCTCTTCTCTTTTGAGTTCTTCTTCTCTTTGCTCCGCTTCTATTGATAATCGTGCATCTTCCTCTGTGGTTACTCTGTCTTCTTTGGTTAGATCTTTTGTTCCTAAATCTTTATCTTCTTCCTGCTTTGCTATGGTTGAGTAACTGACTCAACGATGGTAAAGAAGTAAAAAAATGAAGATTTAGAAACTGAGGTGTTCTCCTGTTGTTAATGGTTTCTCTGAACAGCCTAATGCTGATACCGTAACTCGATTAAATTTGAGGTGATAGTGTAGTCACTTAGCCCGGCCCCGTCTAGCTTACATGCTCCTAACTTCGCATCGTTAGTTGGTATTCCGCTATCCGTTCCTGGATATGTTGAAAAGGTTCCTTAGCCTTCCTGGTGGCGCAGTGGTCTAAGCGGTGGCTTCTGATCATTATTTCGAGATAGGTCCGAGTTCGAATCCTGGTGAGGCTTTGATGTTGTGTTTGTCTTACGTCGCTGGCTCTTTCCCTTCCCTGGAACCAGCGGTCCTAAACTGGGGACGGAGACTTCTTATTATCTCATTTAGTTGCTCACGGTGGTCGTTAAACCTCCAATAAAAAAGGTTCATTAAGATACTTTACCTTCTGCAGTGTCGGCTCTTTAAGAAACTGATGTTTACACTTGCTCGTGACTATCTTCAGATTTTCACAATTTGATGTCAGTTTTCTTGAAGCCTATCCTGAAAATCATAGCTTCTTTTGGCAGCAACTTTCGAATTTTAATTATCTCCAAAATCTTGCAACTCTTTCGAAGCCGTTTTCCTTGTTGCCTGCTTTTGCTCTTAAATAAGGTGACACTCTTTTCATTAAAGACTGTGGTAATGTGTTGGTGCTTTGTGGTGATGATTACTACATTTTCTCATACTTAAAAGAGGGGACTCCTGCTATTCGAATAAAAATCTTGAACTACACTGGCGGAAAGTGAAAAAAGTACACCAAGAAAGAATTGGCTGATGATCATGATATTTACATATGTGAATGGGGTCGAGTTTACGTAGGTGTGATGTTAATTTCGGGACCAACAGGTGCGCGCTTACGCCACAGCACGGCATAATATGCAAATTATCGTCGGTGGTATTTAAAGAGTACGGCGAAGTGAATGTAATGAGTCGTCGGCGTACGGACATGTGCGAAGACCCTGAAGAAGCTGCAATGCCTGGACATGGAAGACGTGTACGATTTAAGCAGTTATCGGACTTTGAGCGAGGTCGTCTAGTCGGACTCCGCGTGGCCGGGTGGTCGTATCGTCGTATTGCGGAGCGAATTGGACGGGAAGTATCGGTGATAGTACGATGGTGGCGTAGATGGTCCGAGGAACATTCCCACACGAGAAGACGTGGAACCGGGAGTCACAGACCGACTGATGAGCGGACCGAACGACGCATAAGAAGAGCGGCGTTGTCAAGCAGAACATCCATTGCGACGCAAATCCGAGCTGCCGTTGCACCTGAGGTGACTGTGCGAACAATCCACAACCGTCTACTGGATGCAGGACTACGTGCACGTGTGCCTCTGGCATGTGTACCTCTGACTCCAGCCCACCATCAGGAACGGCTGCAGTGGTGTCGCCAACGTTTGCACTGGAGAACGCAATGGCGATCTGTCGTGTTCAGTGATGAAAGCAGATTCTGCTTGGGAGCCTCCGATGACCTTATGCGTGTTCGCAGACGCACAGGGAAGCGTCTCCACCCTTCTTGACTCCGCCTACACCTGGTCTCATGGTGTGAGGAGCGATCATCTATCAATCCCGTGCACAACTAGTGTTTGTACCGGGTACGTTAAACAGCACCTCCTACATCAACAACATCATTCAGTACGTTGTTGTGCCATTTGTAAGGTCGATCCATCGTGGTGTTTTCCAGCAAGATAATGCACGCCCACACACGGCACGTGCTACGCAACATGCACTTCAGGGTGTGAGACAACTTCCATGGCCTGCACGTTCACCGGATTTGTCCCCCATTGAGCACATGTGGGATTTTATGGGACAACGACTTATCCTGTCTCCACGGCCAGCCACGACCATCCCCGATTTACGCGTCCAGGTTGAGGATGCTTGGAACTCAATACCCCAAACTTACATCCAACATCTGTACGACAGACTCTATGCCAGAATTGCACAGTGTGACGCAGTTGATGGAGGTTCAACCTCGTACTAACCATGTCACGTGGAAATGTTATTTTTCAGTTTACCAGCAAATACAGCTGTATTTTGCCATAATGTTTTGATCACGTTATCCTCTGTATTCCGTTATTATGCTGTATAAATTTCGTTGGTATCAGACGTCTCCTTCTTGGTGTTCTTTTTTCACTTTCCGCTAGTTTATTTGTGCCGCTTCAGAAAGTCTCGTGAAGATTGATTTATTATTCTATTGAATGTTTCAATTGCCTTTGATGTTGGCTTTTCAATGTGACATTGACTTCGTGTCTGTGTATTACAATTTAACGACTTGAAGTGTTATCACTCATGTGTGTATTTTTGTTCACGTTCTTGTTACACTTTTAAATCATTGGACTTGGCGCCCTTTGGTCCATTGAAGTCCCAGCGCCAATGAACACGAACCAACAATTCAACATTCCTACTTAAACATGAACCAACCAACCAACTATCATTCCTTCTTTTTTATTATTCCTTTTTTCAGCCAACGAAAGGACGGACCTGCAGAAGTCATCTTTTGGTATGGAGTGAAGAGCTGATGTCACAGTTTTTTGTGCGTCTTCAATGTCTTGAAAAAGGTGTCCTTTGAAAGGCAGCTTTAATTTAGGTAATAGAAAGTAGTCAGGCGGTGACAAATTTGGAGATTATGGAGGATGGTTGAAATTAAATACACTTGTTTTCGTGCCATAAATTGCTGCACACTGACTGCTTTGTGTGCGGGTTCGTTATCGTGAAGAAGGAACCATTGCCGGCTTCTGTACTCAAGCCTGACACAAACAATCCTCCTCCACAATCATTCCAAACTGGATGTGTACGCATTGCCAGTGACAGTTGTACTTTCAGGAATGAATTTGTAATACAGAATTTCTTTGCAGTCGTATAAGCACCCAAGTATTGTGCTGATTTTGGAATTCCGTAACCTGATCTTCTTTTATTTGGGTGACTGCCGCGATCCACCGAGTACTCTGATGCTTCATTTCAGAATCACAACGAAAACATCTTGTCTCGCCACCTCTCATGATACTCTAGAGTAAATTTTGCATTGTTTCTGAAGTCACCAGGATGTGTTTTGCGTACTCCACTTGTGCATGTTTCTGGTCGTCTGACAAGGTATGCGGAACAAAAAGGGCACAAACTTTTCCCCTCCACCAAATTTTGCACAAAAATTTGACGAATCGGCTCCTTATTAACACCGTGCTTACATCCCAGCATCCTCAAAGTCACACAGCGATCACTTTTGATCCTTTTGCAAACTTTCTCAATGAGCTCAGACATGCGAACTGAAATCGGGCATCCGGACTTTTCGTCATCTTCCAAACCTTCCCGCTCATCCTTGAAACAAGCATACCACCAGAATATTTGTTCACAGAATATGCAATTAGCCCCATATACATAATACAACAATTCAACTGTGTCAGATGCAGTTGTACGAATATTTAAACAGAACTGGATATTTTCTCTCTGCTTCACGACAGCGCTACGACAATGTTCGTCCACCGAATGATGTCATGCACGACGTAAATAACCACCTGCGCATTCTCACGCAAACTCTATTGCCGACGTATTGCGGATAAATGACATAAAACAAAAGCACGCCCTTGTGACCAGTGTGTTTTACTGGGAATGTAAAAAAATTAGTCTCATTACTTAATCGCAGCACATAGAATCGAATTTGAAATTATAAAACTACATGGCACTCTTTTATGCTCATACTGACACTTACTGTTTATGCTCCTTCTGTTGTCTTACATTTTGAAACACTGAAAAACACTGTTTAAGATATCAAACACAGACGCATTGGAATCAGGGCTTTCAAAAAGTTATTGCAGAACATAAACCATTGCACTAACCTAAACGAAACTTTTTATATACTTAAAAGTACTGTCCTTCATCATATATAGAAAGTTACAGATGCACGCCTATTCTGGAATGCTTTGTGACACATCCTTTAGGAAATACTTCGCAAGTCTGAATCAATGTGTTTTACACGGTCTTGCATTCTTAAAAAGGCTGCTCAGCGAGTTCGTTTTTAATTTTAAGAAACAGTCAGAATCGCATAGTTTAAGCGCTGTAAATATGCAGGATGGAGTTAACATTTCGATTTTTTCCTGATCCAGATAGGCCTAGCTTCAAGGGATTTATAAGCACTGTCATTTTCATGAAGGAAGACCCTTGACAATCGTGTTGTTAAATTCTGATTCTTCATGTCCTTAAACATTTCGAACAAAACAATGCTGATGAAGTTATTGGCCATTTATAGTTACACTTTTTTAGTTCCCACAGTTATCACTCCTTGGAAATTGAAAAATATCTTGAATATCCGTTTTGTTGCTCGAAAGTCTTGTCGGAGGACATGGGAGTACGGTTCGTCTTTTTCCAGCCAAAAATAATTTTCTAGATTTCTGTGATTTTTTTAGCAATAAAACCACGTTTTATTGCTAAACAACTCACAGAAAATAAATAGCCTTCAGAAGGCGAAGGGTCAAAGTTCAGGACATAGGAGCGGGATCCATTCCGTTGCCCTTCTGCGTCATAACTTCCGTAAAAATGGTTGGATTTCGATGAACGTTTAGTATGTGGCAGGGGGCCACCTGGGGACAAACTTTATTGAAAATGAACGAAATGGGGTAGAAGGTCAGGACACAGGAACGGGATCCATTCCATTGCCCTTATGCGTCATAAAGTAGGTAAAAACGCTTCGATTGAGAGAAAACGTTTTCATGTTGTTCCGGAAGTATACTTAACCGGTTCTGTTGAATATTGTCGAAATGGGGTCAAAGGTCAGGGCATAGGAGCGAGATTTATTCCACAGCCATTATCCTCATAACTTGAGTAGTAACTTGAGTAATGATTTCTGGTATGTTGGAAAGCGTATCATAATCAATGCATTGCATGATTTTACTAACTTGTCTTATGTCTGATACACGTGTATAAGACGCTATAGAAGTAGTACGACTAATAAAATGCCATTCTCAGGCCCAGGTTTCAAGGGGCTTGAATATTCATTCCAGAGTGGTTCTGTGTTTATGGCAGCAATTCAATGACACTTTTAGGAGGCCACGAAGGCATATCCAAGTGGTTCAAGGCCTGAGACATCTCGCGACCGTTATGTTGCTTTAACTGCACCGCGTCATAGGTTCTGTACAGCTCGACAATTGTCTTCGTAGCTCTCCGCTGTCCCTTTGACTACGGAATCAAGGCAACCAATACGTAGAAGGCTTTAATGCAATTTGATTTTATGCCAGGAGAGCAATAGTTTATGTTCCGCTAACCGCATCTCACAGGAGATCTCGCTTGAACTGGTGCAAGCAATATCGTTTTTATAACCCAGACGAGTGAGCCAGTGTTCCTTTTACAGACGAATCGAGATTCAGTCTATAAACGGATTCTTGTCGGCATTCAATCTAAGGATAGTAAGAAACACGTAATGACCCTGCAAACATCCGCAAATGGGACTCCTTCAAAGGCGGTGTCTGCTTGTTTGGGTGGCATTATGTTCAACGGCAGAGCACCACTCCACGTGTTCTCAGGGGGGAATATAAACAACGTGAATACTGAGTGCCCTAGGGACGAGGACCAAGAGCCCTAGATCACACTTTTTTGGAGAATTGCTGGGCCTTAGTATTAACTAATGGTAACGCTCGTCAGCACAGGTCTCACTTTATCGGTGATTCCCTTTAGAGCGAGGCTATTCAGCGTACAGACTGGCCAGCCAGGTCTCCGCACCTAAACCCTATACAGCATGCATGGAATACTTTGGGGCGATACGTAGCAATTAACCATCCCCCTCTCAAAACCCTTCCCCAGCTACGCACCACTTTCTTCGAGGAATGGAATGCTTTGACTCCAGATTTCGTCAACAACCTAGTGATGAGCATGTATCGTCGTTTTGAGATTTGTCTGTCTGTACGAGGTAATTACAATCTTTATTAGGACATTTTAGGTTATATTCTTAGATCTAACCTCGGTGACATTTGAGGATGCAATCCTATGTACGCACTATGTGTACTTATCTGTCTGTTGTAAAATTTTTATTAGCCTTGTGATTTTTTCTCTTTATGTGTTAACATCTGTACTTGCCGTTACGTGTTTTTCGTTTTATCCTAGGGAATGCCATCCGGGTTTAAATTAGGACACCAATGTAATTGATGCCGCAGTGCCAATTGATTAATCGCCATATTATCTTTTTTTCTTTTTTTGTTGGTGGTTTAACGACCACCGTGAGCAACCCAATCTGCTATAAGCAGTCGCCCCTCCCTAATTTAAGGTCACTGATTTCAGGGAAGGGAGACAGCCAGTGCCGGAAGACAAACGCAATATCCATGCTTCACCAGGATTCAAACCCAGACCCCTTGCGGACGAATGATCAGAAGCTATCGCTCAGATCACTGCGCGCCCGGGGCGGCCATCTTATCTGAACAGCGATGGGTGAAGTTTCATTAATGCGTACAAAAATAGCAACCATTGCTTTTTCGTCCACACAAACCATCGCTCTTCGCTCCTTAGGCACCATGATGGTTTTCAAATCTCCTTATGCTCGAAGAAGATCTTCGAAGCTCCATATGATCGTGGAAGGTCTTTGAAGCACCTCATGCTCGAGCAAGATTTTCGAAGCTCTTTATGCACCCGGAATATCTGTGGAGCTCTTTATGCTCGAGGAAGATCTTTCAAGCTCTTCATACACTGACGGAAAAAAATCCCAACACCAAAAAGGGGTTGTGTTAGATAAACGACAGTTGGTAGGCGGTGAGAGTACATCTGTAAGATGACGTCTATGCAAATTTCGCGCTCGGCGCATACGTGTGGCGCTAGTAGCGCCCCTCGGAACATGCAAAGTAGGTTTGCTGTAAATACGCGCTGTAACGTTCGTGAGCGTTAGTTATCGTTGAGATTCGACGTAGTGTGTTGATGTTAGTCAAGAATGCTTTTAAGAAGACGAAAAAGCCATTATCAACAGCTCACGGAGTTTGAACGAGGTCATGTAATAGGGCTACGGGAAGGTGGATTTTTGTTCCGCAATATTGCGGAACGACTTGGCAGGAATGTAGCCACTGTGCATGATTGTTGGCAGTGGTGGTCAAGAGAAGGTACTGCCTAAAGAAGACTGGGTTCAGGATGGCCACGTGGCACTACTGAGAGGGAAGACCGCCGTGTACGGCGTATGGCCGTGGCGCATCGTATCGCGTCTACGGCAGCAATTCGAGGTACAGTTGCCATCACAGTGACACAACGAACTGTTACAAATCGGTTACTTGAAGGACAGCTCCGAGCCAGACGCCCTGTAGCGTGCATTCCATTTACTCCAAACCACTGCCGTTTGCGACGTCAGTGGTGTCAAGCTAGAACTCATTGGAGGACGGAGTGGAGATCTGTTGTGTTTTCTGATGAAAGCCGGTTCTGCCTGGGTGCCAGTGATGGCCGTGTGTTGGTTAGAAGGAGGCCAGGTGAGCGCCTGCAACCAACCTGTCTGTGGCCGAGACTCACTGGACCTACACCTGGAGTTATGGTCTGGAGAGAAATTTCCTGTGACTGCAGGAGCACTCTCGTGGTTATCCCACGCACCCTGACGGCACAGTTGTACGTCGGTCTGGTGATTCAACCGGTTGTGCTGCCTATCATGAACAGCATTCCAGGGGTGTTTTCCAACAGGATAACGCTCGCCCGCATACCGCTGTTGTAACCCAACATGCTCTACAGAGTGTCGGCATGATACTGTGGCCTGCTAGATCACCAGATCTTTCACCAATCGAGCACGTATGGGACATCACCTGTACGACACAATGCATGAACGTTTGCGTGCTTGCATTCAACATTCTGGCGGTTACACCGGTTATTAGTGTACCAGCATTTCACATTTAAAATGGCTCTTCTCGCGCTTACAATAAGCTGTGATCTTGAAACCTTAATCGATTAAATATGCTACCTATACAAATGTATTGCCGCCATTTCATTCCTCTACAACTATTTTTTCGTGGTGTTGGGATTTTTTTCCGTCAGTGTACACGAGGAAGGTCAGCGAAGCTCCTTATGTCCGAGGAAGATCTTCCAAACTTTTTTACATGTGGAAGATCTTCCAAGCTCCTTATGTTGGAGAAAGGCTTTCGAAGCTCTTTAGGCACGTGGAAGGTCTTCGATGCTCCTTATGCTCAAGCAAGATTTTTGAAGCTCCTTATGCACGAAGAAGTTGTTTGAAGCTCCTTATGCTCGAGAAATATCTTTGAAAATTTGTATGCGCGAGGAAGGTCATTGAAGCTCTTTATGCGCAAGGAAGGTCATCGAAGCTTCTTATGCCCGAGGAAGATGAAACGTTTTATGCACGTGAAAGATCTTAGAAGTTCCTTATGCTCGAGGATATTCTTTGAAGCTTCTTATGTTCGAAGAACGTCTTTGAAACTCCTTATGCTCGAGAATGGCCTTTGAAACTCTCTACACGGAAGGGAGGTCTTTGAAGCTCTCTATGCGGAAGGGAGGTCTTTGAAGCTCTCTATGCCGAAGGGAGGTCTTTGAAGCTCTCTATGCGGAAGGGAGGTCTTTGAAGCTCTCCATGCCGAAGGGAGGTCTTTGAAGCTCTCTATGTGGAAGGGAGGTCTTTGAAGCTGAATATGCTCGAGGAAAGTCTTCGAAGCTCTTTATGCACATAGAAGGTATTTCTAGCTCGTTATGCTCGAGAAAGATCTCCTAAGCTCCTTATGCTCGAGAAAGATCTCCTGAGCTCCTTACGCACGAGGAAGGTATTTGAAGCTCTTTATACGGGAGGAAGCTATTTGAAGCTCCGTGTTTTCGAGGAAGATCTTTGAAGCTCCATATACAGGAGCAAGCCATTTGAAGCTCCGTATGCGCGAAGAAGGTTTTCGAGGCTCCTTATGCAAGAGGAAGCTCTTTGAAGCTTCGTATGCGCAAGGAAGGTCTTCGAAGCTTTGCCATCCTCTACATTTTGAGCAAACACTCCTTGGCAGAGCAATATGAACAGGCATGATCCCAATATGCTTAATGTTATTTTGGCAATACAGAGGACACGAGGCACCTCTTTTCTGAAATACGGTGGTGTACCACACAGGACATCACAGAGTAGTAACGGTTATTCCTGTGAAACTGAGAAAAAGAAAAACGAAAGAAAAATAACACATTTTTAAACACTTTTTAATTCTTAAAATTAATAAACACGGAGACATATTTATACATATTATATGCACACATTAATAGAATTGCCAGGTTAAGTTCCACGTTTCGTTTTTGCTGGAATTAGTACCTTTGAATCGAATTTAAATCTTTTTCTACTTAGTCTGTTCCTATGCAAGGCGTCAGACCTTGCAAACTTTTAAGTCAACTGCAATTTTCCTATGCTATTTTTTCTTTCTTTTGGAAAATATGACCATTACGCACCATGTATTTCTTAACACGCCGTTGAATGAAACTCCTGTGCAATCTCAGCCTTCTGAAAATAAACAACAACAATAAAGAAAAAGGAGAAATTGAAAACATGAATGTTTGCTCAAGCGCAATTTCAGAGTTACAAATTTTCAAGCAATTAGTTTTGTTAAAATAAATAATCGTAGTGTGTAGAGTGGCAAGCCATTTGAATTCAACAGAATTCTTCCTTTCTCATAAGCATCTTTTGAGTGATCAGCGAACTCCAATACACCATTCTATGTTCTCTGGGTTTCCATTGCAATTGGGTTGGGAAGAAAGTGATGTCCGACGACAAGGCACCTGAAGTCGAAGCTTCGTCCATGACATACATCGACCACTAAGATTTCGCAGCACACCGGCATAACATCGGAAGTAGCTCATTGTGACCGATGGACTACGAAAAGAATAATAATAAAAAAAAATAATAATTAGATCTTTTACTTCCCATGTGGAATGGATTGCATACCTAATTTTTATGGCGCAAGAGCCTTCAGCCGCCCCGGTGGCGCAGTGGTCTAAGGCGCTGGCCTCTGATCATTCGTCCGTGAGGGGTCCGGGTTCGAATCCCGGTAAAGGCATGGATGTTGTGTTTGTCTTACGGCACTGGCTCTCTCCCTTCCCTGGAATCAGTGACCCTAAATTAGGAACGGGCGACTGTTTATATTATAGCCCATTGAGTTGCTCGCGTTGGTCGTTAAACCTCCAATTAAAAAAAAAAAAAAAAAAAAAAAGAGCCTTCAAAATATGAGAAAAAGTATTCGGTGTGTGCAAAAGTTCTACCCGTTTTTGTAATAGATGCAAATTGCGATCGGAGTTGTAACGTATACTCTATATTCACTTTCCTTTTGATTTTACTATCTCTGGTTATTTTATTTTACTATGTAAATTATCTTCCTACTGAACGAAATATTATTTCACCCGCTGAATGTGATCTGGCAATGAGTGTAAGTCATGACGTGGTGGTAGCTAGTATATAGGCGCGTTCATCGAGACTTAGGAGTGTTGTGTGTTGTGTGTTGTTATGAGGTGAGCGTTGTTATGAGGTGAGCGTGGTGTGTTGTTATGAGGAGGAAAGATTATTCATTATTGTGTACAAGAATTATGAGTGCCTTAGTTGACCTAGAGTCGTTCTAATAAAGAAGTTTGCAGTAAGTTCAGTCTTTCTCAATTCATAGTTTTTGTCAGACCTCTGTCTGGCTGTTAGGTTAATAATATTTATTTGATTCCTATAAATAACCAGCGTTGAGACTTTGTTTACGTTCATAATTAACTAGTAACAACACCCTTTTGAATTCATTATTTTCAAGCTTAGTGCTAGTATATCATTAGCTAGCTGGTAGGAAGAGAATCATTCATAATAATTAGCTTAGCGGAAAGTAAATAAAGCTAATTCATTATAATTGGCGCCCGAACTTTTCTCGAACACGAGATCCTGACTATTATTATCCATGTCTTCCTTACCTGAGGCAACTTCCATTTTCTACCCCACGGCAAGTTCCGAGGATAATGGTGTTTTTTGACAATTTGCACGAAGCCTGTGGCTCTGACTTTGATATGAATGATCTACACATACCCAGGCATTCTTCACAATTTCATAATGCACCAGCTTCTTATTACTCTGAGTCGCGGGTCGTACCTGATGAAGTTCAATCCTCTCAGCGAAGCAGAATGCTTGCCCATTTCGTGCCGCATGCAGGAACAATTCATTTCAATGGTTTGGAGGGGTCCTTAAAGTTCCTCGAAGATCTGGAAGATCATTTTGATCTATATAATATTCCTGCAGACTGCAAGGTCCAAATTGCCGGCACTTGCTTGAGGGATACCGCTAAGACCTGGTATCGGCAGTGGCGAGGGTCGAACCCGGATTCTCATTATGAGAATTTCCGTGCAGAATTCTTGGAGGTCTTTCCTTTCGGCCTCAGTCGAGCTAGCCTTGCTCAACAGCTTTTTTCGCGTCAGCAAGGTCCCAATGATAGCCCTGTTGCATTTGCTTTGGAAACTACACGCCTATACAACCTATGGGATCCACATGCCAGTCATGTTGACATGTTGGATACCCTCGTGCAGCAGCTCGACCCATTCTTACAAGATTTTCTTGAGGTTCGACACCCTGCCACAATTCATGAATGCCTTCGCCTCATACGCACGTATGAAGAGCGACATGGCAAACATGGTTCAACTCACCATGCTCGGGCACCCCGCGAGGCTTATTACGAAAACCCTCAGCGGCATAATAGACATAATTTTCAGCGCGAGCATACACAAGTGCCCACCCAAGCTTCGTACGTTCCACCACACAGAAGAGTGGCAAACCAACAGCGAGTTTCTGAACAAGCTTCGGAATATCGTAATAATGCACAGTATGCTCGACCCCGTTTCACTCAGCAGCATTCGGAACGTTATCATGCTCAGGGCAATGATAATTTTTCTGCCCGTGCTGAGGGCAGATGTAACGAATATAAAAATGTCAACAGACACGCGGAGTTCCCGACGCAGGGTTCCCGCAGTTCTCCTCATCGTGAAAATTTTCCCGATACCCGGCAGGGTCGAGGTTTCCGACCACATGATAACCCCACCAGAATTCCTTTAAACTTCCACAGGAAGTAGACGAAGGGTCGGTCCTGCTTCCTGATACCAAACATTCTGACCCTAAAACAGTATTAGTAACTGTTCAAACTCCTCAGTTGCCTGATGTATTCTTGACACTTGAAGACGTTATTGTCGAGACAAAGTTCGACACTGGGTCTGAGATATCAGCCCTAAATACAAAGTTTTGCACTGACACTTTTCCTGCCATACACGTTCAGCCTGCAACGCAGTATTTGCGAGGTGCCAATAATGAAATCTTCAGTATCTCAGGAACTGTCACATTATCTTTAGGGCTGGGCAAAGCTCATTTTACACATTCTTTCCTGCTTATAGACGAGCTACCCGTGAAATGTCTAATGGGAATGGACTTTATAAACAAGTTTCAAATAACTTTGAATTTTGTACAACATGTGATTTCCTTTCCGGAACCTGTCGAAAGGATTCCTACGGTTCCTGTAGATATCACGAGTTTATTATTGAGTGACCAATTGAATGAGGGGCAACGAGACCAGCTTTCTCTCCTTTTACAGGAAAGCCCTGGTTTATTTTCGGATCAACCTGGTTTCACACAGGTGGTTTATCATGTTATTGACACTGATGGTTCGAAACCAATTGCGACGAAACCTTACCCTTGTGCTCCACATAAGAAACAGGAAATGCAACGTCAAATTGCTGAAATGATTAAGCAGGGCATAATCAGGGAATCAACAAGCGCCTGGGCTGCCCCTGCCTTCTTGGTTCCAAAGAAACAACCAAATGAATTTCGTTTCGTGACAGATTTTCGCAAGCTCAACCAAGTCACAAAAACAATCAATTATCCCCTACCTGTCATGTCACATATTTTAAATGACTTGTCGTCAACCAAATGGATGTCAACTTTGGATTTGGCGAGTGGATATTGGCAGGTGGCAGTACATCCGGACTCTGTCGATAAAACTGGCTTTGTGACTCCTTTTGGGGCCTATGAATATTTACGTATGCCTTTTGGTTTAGCTTCTGCACCTGCTACTTTCCAAAAGCTTATGGACACGGTTCTCAGACCTGTCCTGGGTCCCCATGTGCATGTCTATTTGGATGATATTATTATCACATCAGAGACTTTTGACGAGCACCTTTCTCTGCTCAAACAGGTGTTCCAACCCATATACAATGCTGGCTTGACGTTAAAACCTAGTAAATGCCAGATAGCGAGGGACGAGATTGTATATCTGGGGTTGAAAATTACTCCCCACGGTTTATTTACGGATAATGAAAAAATTAGGCCTATTGTTGACTTTCCTCGGCCTAAAACAGCAAAAGAACTATCCCGCTTTCTGGGAATGACCGGTTGGTATCAGCAGTTCGTCCCCGCTTATGCTACAATATGTGAGCCATTGTATGCTTTAAAACGTAAATGGAAGAAGTTTATTTGGACACCTGAGGCTAACGCTGCATTCGAAACACTGAAGTCTGCATTGACTCAGCCTCCGGTGTTGGCTTTCCCGGATCATACTAAGGAATTTGATATTTATACTGATGCATCCGGAGTTGGTCTTGGTTGCGTTTTGTCACAAGCTGGGCATCCAATAGCTTTTGCGTCTCGTACTTTGGCCAAAGCTGAACGCAATTATTCAGCTACGGAACGTGAATGTCTTGCTGTTGTGTATGCGCTGAATAAATTTCAATGTTATCTTAACGAACTGACAGTTAACATAATTACGGATCATTCTGCCCTTCAGTATTTGAATTCTGCTAAGCACCTATCTCAAAGACTTATGAAGTGGGCTCTGAAGTTACAAGAGAGCAATATCAAAATTTCGTATCAGCCAGGTAATAAGAATCAATTACCGGACGCATTATCTCGCGTTCCGATTAGTGGGGTCCCCACAGAAACTACTCCTGGATGTCAGCCTTTACTTCTAATAGCTGATATAACATCCAGAGAGCAGATAATGGCAGAATTAATAAATGATCCAGATTTTGGGGATATCTACAATTTTTTGCTTGCGGGTTCGCCCCTACCAAGTGATCCTTCTCTGGCTGGAAGGTCACAACATTTTGAGGTAATAGAGGGTCTTCTTTATTATACGAAATCTAGGACTACTAGGGCAGAGTTTCGCCCATGTATTCCGCGAACCCTTAGAATGGCTCTTTTAAATGAATTTCATGACAAACCTCTTGCAGGCCATTTAGGTATTCGCAAGACCCGTTGTAAATTGCGGGATGTTGCCTATTAGCCTGGCATGTACCAAAGTGTGCTCGCATACGTTCAATCATGTCACTTGTGTCAGATTAATAATTACCGTAATGTAAGACCGGCCGGTCACTTGAAATCTAGTTCAAGTTCTCATGTGTTAGATATTATTTCCATAGATTTATTGGGACCTTATCCATTATCTGTTAAAAATAAAGCTCGTTATGTTTTAGTACTAACTGATAATTTTTCTAAATGGGTTGAAGTTTTTCCCATTAAAGCCGCTACGGCTGAAGTTATTTGTAATGTCTTAGTTAATGAAGTATTTTCTAGATATGGTGCACCTAATAAAGTAGTTTCGGATAATGGTCCTCAATTTATTTCTGACATTTTTGAAAGAACGTGTGCGAGACTACACATTAAGCATAAATTCATTTCCCCATATCATCCCCAGAATAATCCTGCGGAACGCGTTAACCGAACACTAGTGAAAATGATTGCGACTTTTGTAATGGATCATCATGAAAGATGGGATGACCATTTAGAACTTTTTGCGTTCGCCCTCCGCTCGTCTGTCCACGAGTCTACTAAAATTACTCCTGCAGAACTTTTTCTGGGTCGCAAAATTAAAACCCCTTTTGAAAATTTAACGGGGATTATCGACGAACTAAATCAGCGACCAACTCCGCAATCAGTACACATTATGGCAGAAAAAGCTCGTGTTGCAATGCTAGGAGCACAAGCGGCTCAAGCAAGATATTATAATTCTAGGCGTAGGGAACCAGATCTTGTCGTTGGAGATCTCACTCTCGTGGAAACGCACTTCCAGTCTTCTGTTTCGCATACTTTAGTGAAGAAATTTGCACCCAGCTACGAAGGTCCATATCGGGTAGCAAATGTCTTTGAAAATAATATTGTTCTGGAGAAACCGGACAACCATTTTCAATATGTACATGTTGATCAATGTCGCAAGTATCATGAACGGAATATCGATTTCATTATCAATCCTACTCAACCTTCTGTTCCACAGACTCAAGAATCTATATCTCATGTTCAACCGCCAGAAATTTTGGACGAACCAACAAACATTTTTGAAGAATCTCCAGTGATTTTTCCTTCACCCTCCTCCCCTCCAGACGGGTTTCTACACACGCAATCTGATTCTCCCATGAGACCAAGGCTCGAATCGAGTTCGTCGAATACTAGTATCGTTCCTTTCCCTCCAACCATTGCCAAGACTATTGCTGCGCCGTTTCCGGATAACTCTGCACCAACGCGGGCTACTTCTTCTTTGAATACCTCGTCCGAAAGTATTCCTATAGGTAAATCTAAACATCGCCCTGCACGACCACTGAATTACAGCAGCGACTCAGAGGCTTCGGACATTTCTGACTTATCAGTTATGAATACTACATTTCCGGTTCCAAACCGTCCAGCACCACCAAAGGCTGGGCGCAAACGTGACTTGTCTCCCCAATCTGCTTCGCCGCAACAGCGACGAAGGCAGAAATCTTTGCATCCACCCGGGTTTCGCCCCTGGAACCTACGTTCAGGGCAAACAGGGCCGATGCCTGCTGCTACTCTCATGCCACGTGGGCGTAAGCGAAAGCAAACGATTTGGTCGGAGACACGTCCGTCCAAAAAGATACTGGAAGGACACAACGGGCCCCAGCACAAAGGGACTTCATATCCAAAGCCTGGGGGAGCCCGTTCCTATCAGCCGCAGCAGGGATTTCCGGACCGCCAGACTTCGGACGTTCCTGACCGTTCCTATCAGCCGCAAGGGATTCCAGACCGCCGGACTTCTGACCGTTCTTCTGAGCCGCAGGGATTTCCAGACCGCCAGACTCCTGACCGTTCTTCTCAGCCGCAGGGGTTTCTGGACCCACAGACTTCAGCCGTTTCGGACAGAAGGATTTCCGCCATTCCTGACCGTTCCCGTCAGCCGCTGGGATTTCCTGACCGACAGCAGACCGATGTTCCAGTTCCGTTCCAGTCCCGGACGAGATCGAAGCCACCTGATTTTACCAGTCCAATTAGGCCTGGAAAACGTTATCGCACTAGAGTTTTTTATGCGTCCTCGAGATAAGTAAGTTCTCGTGGACAGGTTCTTTTCTCAGTTTGTTGTTTTTCCTGCACGACCAGTTGGCGTGTCAGAATTTCTTTTTTTCGTGTGGGCCTATGCATTCTTTTTTGTGTATATATGTGTGTTTTTTTTATTTCTTCTATGTCCATCCACTAATCCACTTTTTTTATATGTATATCTATGTGCTTAGGGGTAAAATAATAAAATTGTTACTGTTAGGCAGCTCCAGGTAAATTTCGCTGCTGATACAGTTGGTATGTATTTCAACGAATAAGGCGAACGTAATTTGAAATGAAAATAATAAAATTGTTACTGTTAGGCAGCTCCAGGCAATCTTCGCTGCTGATACAGTTGGTATGTATTCACCAAATAATGAGAACGTCATTTGAAATTAAAAAAGTGATTCCTGCTAGGCAGAATAAAAGGAAAGTATGCCGATGCAGGTTTGTTTTGTTCTACACTACAAATTTCACAGTCGAATACAGATTTCGTAAATTGTCATGCCAAGTTTGATAATGTAAATACGGCTACCACCAAACAACAAATCAAAAAAAAGATCGAGAAACGTCAATCACCGAAATGTAAGACTTACACTCCAAACTTGATAGGTTTTTCGGAAACAAAAAAAAAAAAAAGAGAAAACAGAAAAAAAGGAAAAAAAAAGAAAAATTAAGGGGGAGATGATGTAACGTATACTCTATATTCACTTTCCTTTTGATTTTACTATCTCTGGTTATTTTATTTTACTATGTAAATTATCTTCCTACTGAACGAAATATTATTTCACCCGCTGAATGTGATCTGGCAATGAGTGTAAGTCATGACGTGGTGGTAGCTAGTATATAGGCGCGTTCATCGAGACTTAGGAGTGTTGTGTGTTGTGTGTTGTTATGAGGTGAGCGTTGTTATGAGGTGAGCGTGGTGTGTTGTTATGAGGAGGAAAGATTATTCATTATTGTGTACAAGAATTATGAGTGCCTTAGTTGACCTAGAGTCGTTCTAATAAAGAAGTTTGCAGTAAGTTCAGTCTTTCTCAATTCATAGTTTTTGTCAGACCTCTGTCTGGCTGTTAGGTTAATAATATTTATTTGATTCCTATAAATAACCAGCGTTGAGACTTTGTTTACGTTCATAATTAACTAGTAACAACACCCTTTTGAATTCATTATTTTGAAGCTTAGTGCTAGTATATCATTAGCTAGCTGGTAGGAAGAGAATCATTCATAATAATTAGCTTAGCGGAAAGTAAATAAAGCTAATTCATTATAGAGTAGTTACGTCAGAGATGACGCTGCGATGTCGAATTTTCGACCAATAAAGCGTGGAGTAGTAAAGCATATAGAGGCACTAGGTTTGTCCGAGTAAGTCACTCGTAACGGAAACCACGCACGGTATAACATGGCATACGATAACGAGCACATTCGACATTGTTTACTGTACGAGTTCGATAAAGGCAGTACTGCAGCCGCGGCTTGCCGTTACATCTGTCAACTGTATGGGGAAGACGCAGTTGATGATAGCACATGTCGCCGTTGGTTTTGGAAATTCCGGGACGGAGACACCAGCTGTAAAAGTCATCCACGTCCTGGACGTCCATCCGTACTTTCTGACGAGGATGTGGGCCAAGCCATTACAAATGACCCACATCCAACCGTTCAGGAATTAGCGGAAAAAGTGCTATACACACAGAACAACAGTCAAAAGACGGATGCATGCGTTTGGGTTCATCACCAAGTTCAATAACTGAGTTCCGCAGCAGCTTTTTGCAAAGTAACGAGAGGAAAGAATCGCTTTCTCGTCACAGAAATGAACCGTTTTGGAGACGAATTGTAACGGGTGATGAAAAACGGGCACTGTACCGTAATTTAAGGCTTCGAATGATTGTGTGCCAAGGTGCTACTTCATTGACCTCAAAAGGAGGACTGCATCCCAAAAAGTTTTCGTTGTGTGTTTGGTGCGATGTCCAGGGAATAATCAACAGAGAGGTGTTGGCACCTAACCGAACGATAAATGCTGACCTCTACTTCCAACAGTTGGACAGATTGGGAGAACAACTGACATCGAAACGGCCAGCACTCGTCAATCGCAAAGGCGTGATTCTTCATCATGATAACGCCAGACCTCATGCTGCTTAAATCACTCGACAAACATTACTGGACTTTGGTTGGGAAGTGTTATCTCACCCGGCGTATTCCCCTGACCTGGCACCTACGGACTACCACCTTTTTCGATCGTTACCGAACGCCTTCGCTCTCCAAACCTTCGATGATGGGGACGATGTGAAAACGTCATTACATGACTTTTTTTACTCTAAAACGTAGGAGTTTTTCCAGCGTGGAATTCACCTACTCATACCAGATGACAGGAGGTCATACACAATAATGGCAATTATGTGAACTCCTATGGACGATATTTGTTGTGTTCTCCTCCTTTCTTTGCAGCTTACAAAAACGGGTAGGACTTATGCACACACCCAAAACAATAAGGGCAACTTAACGAACTCGAGGAACAGATGTAATAAAGGTCTGTATTTGGTACGCACAAACCACAGAAAAGAGACCGAATACCATTGTATCCGTTTTAATACCGTGAAGTGGAAACATGATATCCGTCTCCCATCTTATCATGATATCTGTCTCCCAACTTATTTGTATGCTGTGAAGCTCTATAGTGACGCATGAACAATTACTACATGTGTTACGTATATTCTGTTTTAACTCTCCTTTTGAGTTTCTTTTTCTCTGTAAATTTGAGTTCGTTCTCTTAGACATTTTCAACCCTTAACGTTATGTCTTTTTCCTCAAACGAGAATAACGTTGGTAACAATCTGAGGTCGGAACAAGAGTGACGTGTGTGTGTGTGTGTGTGTTGCCAGAGAAGAACGATAGATAAAAAGGCAATGCAGTGGCTGTTTATGGGGACTGTTGTTATTGATGATAGACGTGCTGTTATACTGCGATTGGATGTTAAATCACTGATACTGTATTGAGTACGCCAATAAACCGGATGTGAGTGTGGAGTACAAACCATGCAAGCAAAATAAACGTATTTGTAAGTACTACAGTTGACCTCTTTCTTGTAATGCGTATGAGTACCTTCTAATATTACATTGACTTTAGCACACATAACGTTATTACTGATGTAAGGACTGAGTTACACCGGAAAGACAAATTACGTCATGCACACTTTAACCTGAAAAAGCTATACAATGCAACCTGTTTTCTATGATGAACGTAAATTATACCAAAGAGCCAAAATATTGTAATTAGAGAGTCTTTATGGAAATCGAAGCAACCGCAGGTAAACGATGGCGCGAATGAAGGCCGTGAAATGTATAATAACACCTACAGAGATCTGTTGATCAATGCTATTCTTCTTCTTCATCTGGGAAATGCAGTGCACATAAGCGAGTTTGACAAAGCCCACATGCTAATGGCCAGATGACTGAGCCAGAGTATTTCCCCAGATAGCAAGGCTCGGTGGGTGCTCATAGTCAGCATGAATAGTACCTACAGAAAGTGGTCTGACTAGGAGAAAACCTTGAACCGCCGCGCCGCCAAGGTGTGGGTGGATCATGGTGTCTCGATGCTCTCGTATGGTAATAGGCAACAGAAAGGGTGCTCTGGCGTGTCCCGCCAGCAATTTGACCGCTAGTGACGGAACAAATAGGCTACAACACATAGTGCACCGAACCATACTGAAATGGGTCTGCGTAATCACAGACCGCTTTGAGTGCACATCGTAAACTAGGTTCACCGTCGAAAGAGTTTACAATGGGGCACACGAGTATCAGAACCGGACCTTCATTGATTGCACGAAGGTCTTCTGGTCCGATGAATCTAGTTTCCTGTTGTACCAGTTGGAAGGCCGGAAAAAAGCCGGTGGAAGAAGTTTAATACTTTGGGCAATATTCTGGTGGGAAACCCTGGGTCCAGTCATTTAGGTGCACGAAACTATGACATCTATCATCTACCTAAACATAACTGCAGACTAGGTATATCAGTTCATGGCAGCGGTATTCCCTTCTATTAAGGATAATATTCATAGACTGTAGTAGACAGTGTCGGATTAAACCCCTTGGCAGTCGAAATCTCGGGGCCCCCTCGCAAATTATCTCCTAATACGTTTATAATTTTACCAACCAACAATTTCAACAAACCGATTTTATTACAGAAAACAAACATTAACAATTATTAATGTTATTAAACAAATAAACATATCATATTATTAAATAATAATTATTAAATATTATTAAACAAAAAGTAATAAATTTTAAATTTTAATAAAGAAACAAAACTTTAAACATTCACTTTGCTGGTGAAATCTTTCAGGATATCTTGGAAGTCCACCTTTTGCAAGACGTCGTATTCCGTGGCCATAATGGCAAGTGAGTTCAGTCGTTCTTGTGTCATCGAAGATCGATGACAATTTTTCAGCAGTTTTAACTTCGATAAGGTTCGTTCACCAGTAGCGTTCGAGATCATGAGACACCTAATAATTCTTAACGCTGTCATAACATATATTCTCACGAATATTCTACTAGGATCTGCAGTCGGTGCGAACTCACTACACACTAACTCACAGGACGCTTCGTTTCCGGAGGTTTCTCGTGCGCGCGCTCTAGTGGAATAACATTGAACTAATTAGTGTGCACGTCGGCCGGTAGATGGAGATGACCTTCACTACTGCGCATTCCACGTACGTAGGTTGCACCGAAATGTTTGACAACCTGACAGCTGAGAGAAGATGAGCTTTTAAGGGACAAACTGTCATGTGAACCTGATGTCTATTGTTCATATACTTTAAGTTGTTACTGGGTACATTACATTAATACAGTATTCTACCTATAGAGTCTTTAATGTAAAGCTTTCGTTTCTTTCAGTTGATTCATTTTTCACGCTTTCCAACCATAAGTTGAAGAAGCGTATATGCATCAGCTTTGTCCGTCTGTTTGCCGTTCGTCCGTACGCACGATAACTGCCGTAAAAGTGGTTCGTTTTCGATGACATTTTAGCATATGGTAGGGGACCACTTGGGGACGAACCCTGTTTGAAATGGGAGAAATGCGATCAAAGGTCAGGATATAAGAGCGGGATACATTTCATTGCCCTTATGCGTCATAACTTGCGTAAAAATGGTTGGATTTCGATGTAATTTTAGTATGCAGTGGGGAGCCACCTGGGGACGAACCCTATCGAAAATGGGATAAATTGAGTCAAAGGTCAGGACATAGGAGCGGGATCCATTCCATTGCCCTTATGCGTTATAACTTAGGAAACAAGTTAGTAAAATCATGCAATGCATTGATTATGATACGCTTTCCAACATACCAGAAATTATTACTCATGTTAATAGGATAATGGCTGTGGAATAAATCTCGCTCCTGTACCCTGACCTTTGACCCCATTTCGATGATAGTAAGCAGAATTGGTTCAATATACCTCCGGAACAACATACTAAATTTTTGTCGCAGTAGAAGCATTTTAGTCAAGTTATGAGGATAATGGCTGTAGAATAAAACTCGCTCCTTTGCCCTGACCTTTGACTCCATTTCGATGATATTCATCAGAACCAGTTCAGTATACCTCCGCAACAACATGATGAAGTTTTGTCGCAACCGAAGCATTTTTACGTAAGTTATGATCCATAAGGACAATGGAATGAATCCCGTTCCTATGTCCTAACCTTTGACCCCATTTCGTCCATTTTCAATAGGGTACGTTCCAAGGCGATCCCTTACCACATACTAAAATTTCATCGAAATCGAACCATTTTTACGCGAGTTATCGTGCGGACGGACAGACAGACAGACAAACGGACAACGTTGGAGCATATACGCTTCTTCAATATACGGTTGGAAAGCGTAAAAAATGCTTCGAATGAGACAACATTTTATCATGTTGTTCCGGAAGTATACTTAACCGGTTGTGTTTAATATCTTCGAAATGGAATCAAAGGTCATAACATAGGAGCGAGATTTATTCTACAGCCATTATCCTCATAACTTGAGTAATAACTTGAGTAATGATTTCTGGTATGCTGGAAAGCGTATCATAATCAATGCATTGCATGATTTCACTAACTTGTTTCTATTTTTCGGAAACAATTTAAGAAAGCTCCATTGTAATTATTTTTCAGGATCAAATCAAAAAATTAATATTATTTTGATCCGTTGTCGAGGAGACCCTAAACAGAGTAGGCACCCCCATTGACAGGTGCCTACTCTGCCTATTGCCTGTGGCAGGATGATAATCCATGTCACACTGCCTTCATGGTCCGAGAATAGTTCGCCGGACATGATCAATCCAACCAAGCTTCTGTGATTTGTGTTGGAACACCAAATCTGGTTAGCCGCGGCTCAACCACTTAAACGTGCATCATTAAATATGTGCTAACAACATGTTGGTACCAGATATCACAAGACACCTTCAGAAGTCTGGTAACGTTTTTGCCTCGCTGTGTAAGAGGTGTTTTGGTTGCATGTAGACGACTAGCATATTAGGCATGTGGTCATAATATTTTGTTTTTTCGGTGTATGGTACGCGATTTCCTGTGTAAACAGTTGATGTTCAATGCTCGTCTGGTTCAATGTTTGAAGGCTGTGGTGTTCAGTGCTTCAAGGCTGGTGTGACGTGCCCTGCACGAGCAGGACGCACATAAGATAAAGGCAGATAGCAGTGAGAGCACATGTCCGCGTAGCTCAGTTGGGAGAGCGACTAATTCCGGAGTGAGAGGACCCGGATTAAATTTCCGGCGCGGACAAACTTGTACGTTATATTGGCTCCCGAACTTCCAGGATGATCCGGCTGTTAAGTTTCTCGCAATGATGTGATGTTCTTTTCACACCGCGAGATAGGAAAAATGAGAATCCCTTCTATCTGTGTGATGTTACGTTCCACACACCAAATTGTCTGGGATTACAAACTTGTACGTTATACTAGTCTGACTTAAAGTTCATGCCGTTAGCATCTTTTGACACTTTGGTCTATAATGCCTTTTCATTAGAGGCCATGAGATATCAAATGTTTCACTACCATTTTGGTATGTCCCATTTTAATTGTCAACTTTTTATACACACACATTTTGAAACTGACGGATGTGCATTAGATTACTTAATTTCAAACATTTGTTTGCGCACATTGATGCGCGATTAACAGAATTTATTGAACATTGCCTTGTTCTGTGCATAACTATTACCTTCTTCCTTTTCACATACTCATTAATGTGTACAACCCATATAAGTCGATGAATGTTCACTAAACTTCCGGCAAGGCCAATCTGACCATGCAGTGGGCTGTACTGAACGTGTACTTTCACTGCATAACATAGATCCCGCCCAAAAGTTCATTCCCGAACTGGAACTGAAACTTAACAAGTTAGTAAAATCATGCAATGCATTGATTATAATACACTTTCCAACATGCCAGAAATCATTACTCAAGTTATCACTCAAGTTATGAGGATAATGGCTGTGGAATAAATCTCGGTCCTGTGGCCTGACCTATGATCCCATTTCGATGATATTCAACAGAACCGGTTCAATATTCCTGAGAAATAACATGATAACGTTTTGTCGCATTCGCAGCATTTTTACATAAGTTATGATGCATAAGCGCTATGGAATAGATCCCGCTCCTGTGTCCTAACCTTTGACCCCATTTCGCCCATTTTCAGTAGGATTCGTCCCCAGACAGGCCCCCTACAACATACCAACATTTCATCCAAATCGAAGCATTTTTACGTACGTTATGACCCATAATGGCGATGGAAGTGATTTCGCTCCTATGTCCTGACCTTTGACCCAATTTTGCCCACTTTCAATATGGTTTGTTCCCAGGTAGTCCACTACCACATACTAAAATTTGATCGAAATCGAAATCTGTTTACGTTAGTTATGACGCATAAGAGCAGTGGAATGGATCCCGCTCCTATGTCCTGACCTTTGACTACATTTCCTTTATGTTCATGTCCCCTACCACATACTAAAATTTCATCGAAATCGAATGATTTTTACGCAAGTTATCGTGCGGACGGACATACGCACACAACGCGTGACGTAATGAGGCAGATGGGAATCGCGACCAACTGCTCGCAAGAGTGTGACGTCATAAAACTTTAATAGGATCTACACACAACGCGTGACATAATGAGACAGATGGCGTGACCACGAGCCAACATCTCAGTCGCCAGATTGTGACGTCATAAGATTTCTAAGCATGGGTAACATTAATGGAACGACGCCATGACACTGAAAACGTGGTAATTCGGGGTGGTTATTTAACGCACTAAACCAATTTTCCTAAAGTCGAGATCAAGGTAAATCGATTTCTAGTACCAGAAAACGGTAGGTTAACGACTTCCATCAAAATCCTTAGACCTGTTTTCAAAATAAAATTTACATAGATACAAGAATTGCTCCGTTAAGTTGGACGTCAAGTAATTTTGCTTCCTATACTTCCAATGGAAAATTTTCTGTACACATTTTCTTCACAATTAATGCGTTCCCAAGGATGAAAATTTGAACATCGATTAAAATAGCTTTATTTTATAACTTGGAATACTTAATATTTTCTGAAACATAACCATAATTATGCAACCCAACATTTGTTTGTCTACTTACGTCCTCAAAGTAGAGATCGCGCCATCCTTTTTCTGGTTTCAACACCACCAAAAGAAAAGTTAAAAAGTTATTGATTTTTAATATAATTATGGTTATGTTTTAGAAAATATTAAGTATTCCAAGGTATAGTATGAAGTTATTTTAATCGATGTTCAAATTTTCATCCTTGGGAACACATCAATTGTGAAGGAAATGTGTACAAAAGTTTTTCCATTGGAAGTACAGAAAGCAAAATTATTTGACGTCCACCTTAATAACATGGCATAAGGGCGATGAAATGGATCTCGCTCCTATGTTCTGACCTTTAACCCCATTTCGTACATTTTCAATAGGGTTTATCCCCAGATAGTCCCCTACCACATACTAAAATTTCATGGAAATCGAACCATTTTTACGCACGTTATGACGCATAAGGGCAATAGAATGCATCCCGCTCTTATATACTGACCTTTAACCCCACTTCGCCCATTTTAAACAAGGTTCGTCCCGAGGCATTCCCCTACCACATAGTAAAATTTCATTGAAATCGAACCATATTTACGCAAGTTATGACGCATAAGTGCAATGGAATGGATCCCGGTCCTACGGCGTGGCCTTTGACCCCATTTGTCCCATTTTCAATAGGGTTCGTCCCCAGGTGGTCTCCTACCACATACTAAAATTTCATCGAAATCGAACCATGTTTACGCCAGTTATCGTGCGGACAGACGAACGGACGGAAAAAGCTGGAGCATATACGCTTCTTCAACCTACGGTTGGAAAGCGTAAAAAAGTACATATTTGTTTTAAATGTTGTGTGCACGTACATTTAAGAAACTTAAGATCCCAGTTTCGGTCGCATTTCTGAAAGGTACAGGTTTTCGGGTTTGGATGAGGTCATTGTCTTTTCTGTAAATCGGCCATTTGTGTCAGAGAGGTTATACTCGGAAGCTTTTTACTCTGAGATCGAGGGTAAATGAACGATCGAGTGGTTTTCGGGCACTGAGCTCTGACCTTTCCTTCCTGAAGGGGAAATCGTTAATAGAAAATCAGCGAGAATTTCTTTTTTTCAGCTTCCTGTTCCGGTGGTACACCATCAGGTTCCGCTGGATGGTTCATGATATATTGCACCACATTAGTGCATCTCTTCGACGAAAACACTCTCCCATGCACTGCACAGTAAGGCCAGATTTGCCCCAGTATTCTCTTTCGGCTTTCAGAAATTGCATGACTCGTTGTAGACTTTTGCACATATCTATTATTCACTGTTTTATCACTAGTCCTCAACAGCTCCTAATTTTGCTTATATTTGCTTATGTACGAACAATTGGTGATGTTCGTACATGTGTATTTCATTACTTCAACCATTGAGGATTTCATTGAAGGGAAGGTCCTCGTTTGCCGTCACAGTTCTAAAAGTCAAAAGGAAGATATACACTGGCGTGCAAAAATTAAAGACGAGACGGTTTTTCGATTGTAACGTCGTGCAGAAGTGCTCCACATCGACTCAAATTATACCATAAGATCCCCAAGATGTAAGAATATGGAACAAGTGAGCAAAACCGTCCAAACAAGGAATCCAAAGGATACAAAGGCACTTTATTGAAACGGTAGCTTCGAGCACAACTGGACAGAAGACAGAAACGTCTATGTAACAGGCGGCTGCCAAGAAAAATCCAATCTTTAGTAGGGGATATGATCACCCCTGACTGAGTTGCAGGATTTACAACGTCTGTCCATGCTGAGGATGAGGTTGTCAAGGAGCTGTTGAGGCATCGCGGCCCATTCCTCGTGTAGCGCCAATCGCAGCTGCGGAATCGTTGCTGGCGGCAGGTGACGTACTGCTCAGCGTCTCCCGAGAAGGTTCCACACGTGTTCGATTGGATTTAGGTCCGAGGACCTTGCGGGCCAATCCATACGTTGAATATCTTCACTGTTCAACAGCTCTGCGACAGCCACTGCACGATGAGGTGTAGCGTTGTCGTCCATGAAGAAGAACTCAGGACCCACAGCACCTCTAAACAGACGCGCGTGAGGCAGGAGAACCTCGGTACAATAGCAGACAACAGTGACTGAACATCCTTGGAAGATGTGGAGGTCAGTACGGCTACCAAGCATGATACCGCCCCAAACGAGGACTCTGCCACCTCCAAACCGGTCCCTTTCGATGATTTAAGAGGTGTGATTGCGTGTTCCATGCTCTCTCCAGATGTTTATGCGTCCAGAATCGCTCGTCAGACTAAATCGGCTTTCATCCGTAAAGAAAACTCGACCCCATTGCTGATGTGTCGAGTTCTTGTGTTCCTGGTACCACAGAAACCTCCGTCTCCGATGAACAGGCGTTAATCGCACACACCGTACTGGTCGTCGTGCAAATAGACCACCTTTGTGCAGCCTCTTGGCCACGGTAAAACGCGATAACGGACGTCCAGTTGTCTGTTGCATGTACCTTGCTATTTCTCCCGCTGTATGCCGTATGTCTCTTCTCGCCTGTAGGACAATATATCGGTCGTCCGCCGCCGTGGTTGCTCGTGGACGACCACTTCTAAAATCTCGGACAGCTGTTCCTGTCCTTTGAAATGCTCTCCAAGCTCGTGAAACGATGCTGTGAGTGATCCCGAACTCCTCGGCCACACTAGTCACACTTCGACCTTCTTCCAACTTTCCAATGACGCGATCTCGGGTAAAGTCATCCAGATGTCGTCTGCTGGATTGCCTGTTGGCCATATCACACGGTGGCAGCAACTTGACGTGGTTGAAACCGATGTATACTGTGCAATAGCTTTCACAGAATTGCTGAGCGTACACCACCCGTGTGCTTTATACCCTTCCGATACTCCACCGCCCCTACGTCATGCTGCATATATGCGCATGCCCTACCGTACCGGACCCTAGTCTATCTCCTGAGTGGTCTTTCGGTCTGTTCTGCCTGCTCGTTCCGCTGTTATGCTAATTTCTCCTCTTCGTCCTTAATTTTTGCACAGCAGTGTAGAAAAGTGCAACGAGATTCATGTTTGAGCTTTTCTGTTGCTTTTTGGAAATAAAACAATTACCTGTACTTTTGGGACTCATTACGTTCTTGTTCTGCATTCTTCTTAAGAACATATACAGAGCGTACAGGGCAGCAGTACTGGCACATATTGCCGCCATTACCCTAAATGCCACTCTTCCTCCGTACATTTGTATTAAAAATCCTCCGATCAAGGTTCCAGACCCTTTACCTAAAAAATGAAATAGCATTTGAATTTAAAAGTGCAGGTTTTCATCGAAATCAGTATGAAGATGAATCAAAACGCAGTTAAAAATATTTAAATACATCGCATGTGAATTGTAGAAGCCAAGTACTTACCAACGCCAAAATGAATTCCTCCAGCAGTGGCGATGACTGTTGCTGTCAATCCAGATGGAGCGAGAAAGTAGCTATGCATGGCCACAGACACCCAGAGCAGATGATATGTGAAAATTTCTAGAATGTTATAAGCAATTGCCCACCAAGGATCAATTAAGAATGAATAGGCAACGAACAAGACGGCATATCCTACCAGTGAAAACAAAAGTATATTGGAGTTGCCAATTTTCTCCACAAACCACTTTGATGTAAAAATAATCGGCATTCCTATCAGATCGGCGATAGATATTGCCAATCCCATTAAGGTACTTGGAGCACCGAGGTCTTCTAAGTACCAACTAGAAAACACTCTGTTGAAGCCCCACGCAGTGCCGATCACCAAGATTGTGAGCATAAACACAAGGATATCCACATTTCTCAGAAGTATCCTGAAGTTTTTCAGCATGTCTTCGCCTGGAGGCTCAATCATAACGTCAAGTTTGCACACAGCAATTACTGATATTATTACCATTACGTCAAATATATAAAACGCCGCATCGTATCGCTGAGGTTCGCCCGGTTGGCTAACAGAAGAAATTATATATCCAGACACAGATGACGCTACCATTCCTCCCGAGATGGACCAAATGCTCTGCCGACCGAAATCTGACTTATAAGTCTCTGCCATTGACAATGTTGTGAAATCGAAAATTGCAACGGCGCAGGATAGACACGAGTTGTATATCAGCAAGAATACCAGCGAGAGAATGAAAACTAGAGAGGTCTTTTGGTCAGGCTGGCAAGTGACATTCCCTATGTGTGTGCTTATACTTGTTCCACAGAGTGAGCTGCAATTACTAGCGAAGTGTCTATCACACCAAGTGAGATTGATGTCAGTGTGTTCTTTACTGTCACATGAAAATCCTCTTTCGACGTCATAGTTTAGTTTTGGGAAAGAAATATTACTAAAAGTTCCATTTTTCAATAATAAATCGCAAGATAATACATAGTCCTGAAAACATGAATTACTTATATTGAAGGATGATTCTCGAGAGCAATAGAAAATGCATGTGATCACACTTGACTGATTTTCTGGAATACTGCACAGTTCCTTCAGAAACATGTTGTTGGACGTCTGCTCGTGACAGTTGACTGTCGTTGTCTCGTTGCAGGAGCTCATTCTCGATTTTGGGATGAGCAGAATACCGTTAGCAGCGAGAAGGCAGAGAAACACATTTGCTAGGAGGACAGGCTTAGATCTTCCAGTCTTATCTCTCACTGCACCAGCCACTGTTGGCGCGAGAAGTAGAACGAATGGCAAAATCGTAAAAATGATTGCAAATTCCTTCAGATGCAAGCCAAGTTGTTTCAGGTAGAGTACCATGAAAGGGAACAAAGGTACAGCACCTATAATGAAAAAGAATATACGCTCATGTCCAAAAGTTAAGGATAATCAATATACCTGTGAATATTTCAAAAACCAATCATCCGAAATGCACTGAACTGGGTATTCTTGTGTAATAACATATGTCAATTATACAACAGCAGACAAAACAAGTTATGAAAAAAAGTTTATTGTATTACTAATGTAAATTTGCATAAATAAACAGCACAGTGACCTGGGTGTTGAGTACAAAAATTTTAGAACAGACTGGTACACCATAATTAAGAAGGGGTGTGGTGGCTAACCCTTTGCAGCCACGCAAGCCTTGCATCGAATTCTCATGCTTCCTATCAGGTTGTCCAAGAGATCTGTGGGCTACAAGTCCTGCTCCTGACGGCAGTTTGCCTCTCTAGTCATCCCATTTGTTCTATAATGGATTCGTATCTGGAGACCTTACTGATTACTTCATGTGCCGAATATCTTCACTTCGGAGAGAGTCATTCATTAGCTCAACCCCCCCGGGGGGGGGGGGGTCATTACGGCCCGTGAATACCAGCTCGAGATCCACGGCACCTTTTAAAAGTCTCACATGAGGTTCCACAGTCTCGTCTCTATAACATGTTTGAAATATTTTTCTATACCTCAGAGCTCCACATGTTTGGCAGAGGTATCCTCTGTAATATATGTGTGTGGATCTCTGTGCGCCCATTCATCATGATGTCTGCCCATGCCATTATTTCACCGCTTTCAAATATGTCCATTTGCCTGATGTTACTGAGGTTGTAATGGTCTCCGTGTTATCTACAGAGAGAGGTTGGACGAGAATCAGTGAGGAAACTGAATCTGGACTTATTAGTGAAGAGCTGACTTGTCCACTGCTCCAGTGTCCACTTTCCATGTTCCCGACTCCAGTTTTAAACGGGCCCCCCTGTGGGACGAGAGGGACACAAATTACTGGACGTCTGGCATAGAGACCAGTTTCCTTGAGCATCTTGCAAACAGTTTGATTTGAAACTGTTGGCCCTGAGGCGTCCGCGAACTCTGCAGTGAGTTGCCTGGCAAGTGAAAAAAGAACACCAAGAAGGAATTGGCGGATGACCATGAAATTTACATATGTTAATGGGGTCGAGTTTACGTAAGTGTGATGTTAATTTCGGGACCAACCGGTGAGCGCTTACGCCACAGCATGGCATAATATCCAAATTATTGTCATTGGTATTTAAGCAGTACGGCAAAGTGAATGTAATCAGTCGTCGGCGTACGGACACGTGCGAAGACCATGAAGAAGCTGCAATGCCTGGACATGGAAGACTTGTGCGATTTCAGCAGTTATCGGACGACTTTGAGCAAGGTCGTCTGGTTGGACTCAAAGAGGCCGGGTGGTCGTGTCGTCGTATTGCGGAGCGAATTGGACGGGAAGTATCTGTGGTGGTACGATGGTGGCGTAGATGGTCCGAGGAACATTCCCACAAAAGTAGACGTCCAACCGGGAGTCACAGACGGACTGATGAGCGGACCGATCGACGCATAAGAACAGCGGCGTTGTCAAGCAGAACATCCACTACGACCTAAATCCGAGCTGCCGTTGCACCTGAGGTGACTGTGCGAACAATCCGCAACCGTCTACTGGATGCAGGACTACGTGCACGTGTGCCTCTGGCATGTGTACCTCTGACTCCAGCCCACCATCAGGAACGGCTGCAGTGGTGTCGCCAACGTCTGCACTGGAGAACGCAATGGCGATATGTCGTGTTCAGCGATGAAAGCAGAAACTGCTTGGGAGCCTCCGATGGCCGTATGCGTGTTCGCAAAGGCACAGGGGAGTGTCTCCACCCTTCTTGCATCCGCCAGCAACACACAGGGCCTACACCTGGTCTCCTGGTGTGGGGAGCGATCAGCTATCACTCCCGTACACAACTAGTGTTTGTACCGGGTACCTTAAACAGCACCTCCTACATCAACAACATCATTCTGCCCGTTGTTGTGCCATTTGTAAGGTCGGTCCATCGTGGTGTTTTCCAGCAAGATAACGCACGCCCACATACGGCACGTGCAACGCAACATGCACTTCAGGGTGTGAGACAACTTCCATGGCCTGCACGTTCACCGGATTTGTCCCCCATTGAGCACGTGTGGGATTTTATGGGATAACGACTTTTCCGGTCTCCACGGCCAGCCACGACCATCCCCGATTTACGCGTCCAGGTTGAGGATGCTTGGAACTCAATACCCTAAGCTTACATCTAACATCTGTACGACAGACTCTATGCCAGAATTGCACAGTGTGACGCAGTTCATGGAGGTTCAACCTCGTACTAACCATGTCACATGGAAATGTTATTTTTCAGTTTATCAGCAAATACAGCTGTTTTTTGCCGTAATGTTTTGATCACGTTATCCTCTGTATTCCGTTATTATGCTGTATAAATTTCGTTGGGATCAGACGTCTCCTTCTTGGTGTTCTTTTTTCACTTTACGCCAGTGTATTACGTTCCTGATCACCAATGACAACAACTCTTCTCACAGGGATTGCAAGAAAATGTAATAAGACAATCAGAGTAGGATAAGTTATTTTAATGAAACTGCGAGATATTTGCATATAGAACGTCAGCAGAAGTTATTTGACAGTGCATTGAGATTGGTTTAGGTGTGTGGCTAATCTACATAGCAATGTTCGCTGTTCTATCGGTTTTAACCCTTTCTTTTGTACGTTTTACCAACTATGCTTAACTTTTGGACACCATTGCAGCTAAAAATTGAATTATTATGCATATTTTGCTGTTTTTAGTTAAAAATCAAAACAACAACATACGGCAACATTAGTGTGCAACAAAATTCAAATCTACTGCGGAACTTTGCATGAAAGTACTTAAGAACATCGTATACTCCTGTCAAAAGTTAAGGAATATTAGTCACGTGTGCACTTCTAAGAGTTAACCCTTTAACGACCATGACGCCCAAGACGCCCGTACCTACAAACAGCCATAGCCGTCCGAAACGTTTGTTTAGGATGAGTGTCTTCAAATTTTCTTGATCTATAGGGGATCAGCAGGAGTCACCCTCAGTCACTATTCTTGTTATTAAACAAAGAAGTGAAACAAGAGACAGTTTCGGGCGTTATGGTATTTACAGGGATACAAGATTTTGGGGTCATGGTCGTTGGAGGATTAAGCTACATTTCTGTGTTATTTTTGAGTCCCAGTAGGAAATGAGATAGGATACAAAAGTTCGGGGACTTTGCGTATAGTTCTTTACCTTGAATACTTTAAAACACCGATGCACAACCCCCTTCAAAATAATCCCCTTCGGCGACGATGAACTTTTGATAGCGCTCGTAAAGCTTCTGGAAGCATTGCTGAAATCCATGTTTTGCAACCTTTCGCAATGTCATCTGCGTTGCTGTTTTCACCTCATTTGCTGACACAAAACGACGTTCCTGCAGATTTTATTTCATCAGTGGAAAGAAGTGAAAATCACAGGGTGCTACTTCGGTGAATAGGCAGGATGTGGAAGTACATTAGTACGATTTATGGCGAGAAACTCAGTGACCAATAAGGACTGATGTGCAGGCGTGTTGTCATGGAGAAGGTATCATTGTCCACTTCGCCACATCTCCAGCCGTTTAGGACGGATTGGCTCCCGTAAGCGACGTAAAATGTCCAGATAACGTTCCTTGTTAACTGTTGTGCCCCCAGTAACAAATTCGGAATGGACAATGCTGTGAAAATAAAAAAAACCCCTCCAGCATGACTTTTCCTTTGCTGCGATCCTGCCTGAATTTCTTTGATCGCAATGAAGAGGGTGATTCCCATGTTGAAGAAGCACGTTTTGGCTGAATATCAAACCAGTAGCACCATGTTTCATTACCTGTGATGATGTTATCCAAAAACGTAGGATCTCTATCGGCTTTGTCGATTAATTTTCCCGATATCCGCATCCATTCATCCTTTTTGTTCAAAAGGCATGTTTCTCACATCGCAGAAGACAGACGACTAACCAGAGCAGCAAACGTCGGCGCGCGCGTTCCAATCACTTTCCATGGGCCAAACCATTCTGACTACGGAGGGGTGGGATGGCGAGATGAATTTATTTCAGACGCCGCAACTTTAACTACATGTTTGCTCTGTCACGGATAGGCGCTGTCCCCGAACTTTTGGATCCTACTCCGTACAATTGTCTTTTACTGTATCAATGGCAATCTTCTCCTTTAGTGACCACTCTTTTCTTCGTAGAGAATTGATCATCAAATGTAGAACAACTTGTATCGCACCACCTCTTTTCATTTCACAGACCTGGCTAAAAAACCCTTCATTTTCTATTGTCTTAAACTTTCGTTTTTGGTTCCTGTCATCTATATAAATTTGGATAATTTATTCTTAAGCATTTTCTAAACTTAAGGTTGCATTTTTCTCTCTCACTGAATGTTTTGAGGCAACCTTAATTGAACGCGGGAGTAGAATGACTTATGTGTTCAACAGAGATAAGGAAGATGTTTACTATATACACTGCCGGACAATTGCTAAGGACGGAAAACAATAGCAACGATAGCAACCATAAAATGGAAGGCAGGAAAATGTGGAAATTAGCATAAGTGTGGGATACAGTAAGACGTGTTGTGCGTATGCAAATTTTGGATTGCCGAACTATAACGAAGTGAATTTCTCCGTCATTTTTATCCGCGCCAGGATTCGAACCCGGGTCCCCTCATTCCGGAATAAGTTGCTCTACCAGTTGAGCTACGCGGACATTTTATTCTGATTCCTATCTGCCTCTATGTCGTGTGCGTCCTTCTGGCAGGTACGTCACATCTCCTGGTACGTTACATCATCTCCCCCTTATCATTTTTTTTTTTCGAAGTGCTGCTCTTATTTTTCCTATCTCGCGGTGTGGAAATAACATCACACCAATGCGAGATTTTAAACGGCCGGGTCATCCGGATACTTCGGGCGCCATTATAACGAATTGAATTTCTCCGTCATTTTTATCCGCGCCAGGATTCGAACCCGGGTCCCCTCATTCCGGAATAAGTTGCTCTACCAGTTGAGCTACGCGGACATTTTATTCTGATTCCTATCTGCCTCTATGTCGTGTGCGTCCTTCTGGCAGGTACGTCACATCTCCTGGTACGTTACAGAACTTGTTCGTGACGTCATAGCGCTGATAAGAGATATAAAGGATTTGACGCGTATTGACCGTTGTTGTTCAAACGCAAAGTTGAAAGGGAAAGAATCAATTGACGAACTTGCAATTTTCAGTATGTCTTCCCGACATCACCTAGATGATTTTACGCGTGGCCGTATTATTAGCAAGATTGAAGAAGGGCGAAAAATAACAGATGTTGCCAGGGAGTTCGACGTCAGCCACTGTGTTGTTTCAAGGCTTTGGAAATCACTTCAAACAAATGGAGAGTGTAGCAAACGTCACGGGGGAGGTCGTGTTCGCAGTACGACACTTGCAGAAGATTGGTACGTAGTGCTATCAACAAAAAGACACCGGTGCAGCACAGCTAGTGAGGTAGCAAATCAGTTTATGGCTGCTACTGGCAAGCGGATCTCCCAAAAAACTGTCGCCAGACGTTTGCATGAAGGAGGACTATACGCCCGCCGTCCTGTTGTGTGCATCCCATTGTCCAGACGTCACCGTACCGCCCGTTTGCAATGGTGCCATCAACATCGCAATTGGACTGATAATGACTGGTCTGCTGTCCTCTTCTCAGATGAGAGTAGATACAGTCTATCGTCTGATTGTCGACGACCACTGATCTGGCGTGATAGTGGTACTGCATATTGTCCAGCAAACATACAGGAAAGGGACCGATATCCGACATGTAGTGACATGGTATGGGCTGGCATCATGATCAATGGCCGTACGTCCCTCTATGTGCTTCCAACTGGGACTATGACTGGCCAACGATACATTAATGATGTTCTGCTACCTCATGTTCGCATGTTCCGTGGTGCTGTCAGTGATAGATTCATTTCATGGACGACAACGCAACATGTCATCGAACAGTCGCTGTCCAGGAGTGTCTTGAGAGCGAGGATATTCAACGCCTCGTATGGCCAGCGCGTTCTCCAGATCTGAATCCCATTGAAAATGTGTGGGATGCTTTGGGGCTCCTCTTGCTGGTCGCCAATGCCCTCCAATAAACAAGGACACCCTCATCCTTGCACTGACAGAGGAATGGGATAAATTACCCCAACAGCTGCTTGATAATGTTGTGCAAAGCATGACACGACGTGTGGAATCTTGCATCGCCCTCCATGGCGGCTATATCCCGTATTGACATTTTACGCCGGAACGCCTGCGGACGGTAATTGCATTTTTTTCACGTTTACGTATTCTGCACAAAATGGCCTGTTTGTCCCTTGAACACGTTCCAAAGCATTCTGGATTTCAGAGCACAATAAATTGTCTTTCTTGTAATGTCCTGGCATTCTGACATTATTTTATTTCACTTGGCATCCAACCACACTTACTTTTTTATGCGCTATATAGCCGTTTATGATCCGTCGTTAGCAATTGTCCAGCAGTGTATATTTAGGCTCTCTCTGGTTAGATGATGTATTCTGCTGTTTTTCGTTCGATATTCTGACTAGTTCACGTTAGATAGATTTTCTCTCTTATTGGATGTTTTGACTTTCTTCTTAGATGTTTTGAGTCTCCCATTAATAGGATCGCTCTTTTTAAAAGGTGATTAGTTTGTTATTCTGTTTTGGAAATAAAAGTTAAAGTTTAACCTACCTGTTAAGTATTCTAAAAGTATTCAGCGTATTCAAGAACTAGTTGCGTCCAGTATGTACATACCGGTACGTACGTCACACCAGTGTCAATGTACTGGAACATTCATTGGCGTATTCTAGCAACCTGATGATTATGAGTGCCTTTTGACACATATCCGTATACACTGAAGTGCCAGAAAAACTGGTACAGACGAGCTTATGCAAAATACATAGCAACGTCACCTATGAGCGTACGCGGTTGAGTCCGCCAGTGCGTTTTCGGCATGAGAATGACAAGTAATAACGATTTAAGCGATTTTCAACGCGGTGTCATAGTTGGCGTTCGTGAGATGGGCCATAATATTTCGGAGGTAGAAACGAAGTTCAGATTTTCACGGATGACTGTTGCAAGGGTGTACCGTGACTACAAGAATTCCGTCAAAACCTCTAACCAACGACACCAGAGTAGCCGTAAAAAGACATTGGATGAGCGTGACCATCGTCGGCTGTCAAAAATCATTTCACGCGATAAGCGTGCAACACTCCCGCAGGTATAATCGGAATTGATGATACCTGCGATAGTAGCAAGACTGCTTACGCGATACAATGCATCTGGATCATCGTCTCCAAAAAGGAGAGGTAAATGTGGAAGAAAACGAAAAACAACTCCACGCACCGATAAATATCTAATCAGAAATAGTAAAATGAATCCAAAAAAAAAAAAAACAAGCACCGACTTTCAAAGAGATTTATTGGCTAGTGGTTGTGATGTTTGTGATTCAACTGTACGCCGTAGGCTTCTGAAAGTTGGCCGGAAGGCAAGAAGACCAACGAAAAAATAATATTTGAATGCAAAAATGAAGATAAAACGTTTAACATGGGCCAAAAAATATACATCATGGACTTCTGACGACTAGAAAAAGGTCATTTTCAGTGATGAAACTCATTTATTTGTGCAGGGTTACCAAGCAAATGTCGTTAGACGAAGCAACTGTGAGCCCTTAAGACCTGAGCATGTCAAACAAACTGTAGAACACCCTCTGAAACATTGTTTTGGGTTTTTTTCACATCACGTGGCACTGGAAGCTTAGTTCCTGTTCAAGGTATGATAAATTCAGCCAAGTACGTAGAAATATTACAACGTAGGATTGTTCCATTCTTGCAAACTTTTGACGGGGCATTTCAGCATGACTTGGCCCCATATCACAATTCGAAATTGGTCAAGAATTTCATAATGGAAAATCAAATTCATTTGCTTGATTGGCCTGGAAATTCACCAGACTTAAATCCCATAGAAAACGTGTGGAATATTTTGAAGAGACGTTTAAGTAAAATGGACTGTACAACCAAAGAACGCATGATAACGAATGCTATAAAAGTGTGGTTCCACGATTATGAAGTCAAAAATATGTGCACTCAATTAGTGGAGTCAAAGCCAAAACCAATTCAAGAGGTCATTTCTGCTAAAGGAGGATATACTTCATACTTATACAGATATTTATCAGTGTACATCAAGTCATAGAATTATATAAAGGCATAGTTTTGGAAAAAAGAGTGATTTTTACTTTGTCCCAATTAATTTGCACAGTATAGTGCAGACCAAGCGAACAGCGATGAACTTAAACGAAGTTTCAAACAACTAACAATACATTCAAACGAAGTCTGCAGAGCAGCGATAAGCAACCGGATGCCGAAAGATTGCAAGTCTATGGACCGTAAACAATGTGACCAGAGGACTTGTGGTACCATTAAAAATTTGAAAGACTTAGCTGTAACTATACAAACGTAGAAAGAAGAAGACAGAGGTTAACTGAAATCTTCAGCTGTAAGTGGCCCATGAAACAGCACTTATGAGCCTGCAAATTAAAATTGTGAGATCAATTCTTAGTAATATCTGTAATGTGTATTCTGGGTTGAGAAGAAAACTGGAAATCAGAATTATAATTATACAGCAGCTGTTTTAATAATCTGCAAACGAAAAGAAAAGGATAATTGTTGGAAAGTAGTAATTTGTAAAAATCTCTGAGTGCCGACTAGAGATTTTTTCAAATCACTACGTTCAAACAATTACTAGTTAAAGTACTGCAAATTCTACGCAACGGAAATAATTCTACAAATACTACGCAACCAGAGCTTCGAAGAGTAATGGAAAGAGGAACAAATTACAGAGACACCAAAAAAATACATGTCAATACAATTATTGGTATCTTCACATCTGACATAATTCAAGGAATTGGTATCTTCACATCTGACATAATTCAAGGAATTGGTATCTTCACATCTGACATAATTCAAGGAATTGGTATCTTCACATCTGACATAATTCAAGGAATTGGTATCTTCACATCTGAACTACAAGGGACAGGGCAGGCCGGCGGTGGCTCTATTATGGTGTGGGTTGTTTTCAAATAACCTTACGAGGCAATGGATCTCGCATGCCTACAAGAGACAGTGCAGGCCGTCGGTGGCTCTGTTATGGTGTGGGTTGTTTTCAAATAAGTTCACGAGGCAATGGATCCCGCATACCTACAAGGGACAGTGCAGGTCGGCGGTGGCTCTGTTATGGTCTGGAGTGTTTTCAAATAACCTCTCGAAGCAATGGCTCCCGCATGCCTACAAGGGGCAGTGCAGGCCGGTGGTGGCTTTGTTATGGTGTGGAGTGTTTTCAAATAACCTCACGAGGCAATGGATCCCGCATTCCTGCAAGGGACAGTGCAGGCCGGCGGTGGCTCTGTTATGGTGTGGGTTGTTTTCAAATAACCTCACGAGGCAATGGCTCCCGCATGCCTACATGGGACAGTGCAGGCCGATGGTGGCTCTGTTATGGTGTGAGGTGTTTTCAAATAACCTCACGAGGCAATGGATCCCGCATGCTTACAAGGGACAGTGCAAGTCGGCGGTGGCTCTGTTATGGTGTGGAGTGTTTTCAGCTGCCACGCATTAAGACATCTCATACGTCTGCAAACCACTCTGGTCAGTGGAGGCTACGTAACTATCCTTGGAGATCATTTGCACGCGTTCATGTTTATGCAACCACTCCGACGTGTGTAACCTCTTTCAACATGGCAAGGCACCGCCACCGCACAAGTCCACAGTTGTTCAATTACGGCTGGAAGGGCCGGATTAAGGCCTTAATGGGCCGCTAGGCTAAGACATGTGAGTGGGTCTAAAGGCTAGGACATCTGAATGGGCCCCCTAAGTACTTATGACAGGGAAACATTATGAACTCCGTTTAAACACAAAACTCTAGCAATATAGTTGTAAATGAATTTATGGCACCTCTATTTATATTGTCTAGCAATATGTTTGTGATAGTTACTACTTAGTGCATTCTTTAAAGTAATAAATTATCTACAAAGTTTTCATAAGTCACTGTACTTTACATTGTTCTCTAAAAACATGATTTAAAAGCTAAAGGTATCCCACTACGTTGGGGCACTTGAAAAAATGCAAGAGTAGGTTGGGTTTTTTTTTTGGAAGGCTACCACACAAAAACACATAAACGTTGAAAAAAAAAATGATATCTATATACATTTTCAAGAAATTGGGAAATTTGTGAAAGAATTTAAAGAAATATGTCGTTTACGGTAAATGCTCTAAATAAAAAAGTTACAGATATACAACATGATGTCATTTTTTGCATCAGTACATGCGCATGACTATTTTCCATGCAGTGAACTAAAAGGTAAGTGATGTTTCTAAACACTGGTGAGATATACTCATTCCTACATGCATTAGTGTAAATTTCGACAAATTTCTTCATTATGTTGAATGTAAATAGCTGGAACCTTACTTTGAACTGACAAACAGCAAAACGTTTAGTTCATTGCATGCACAACATTGTAAGACAGATGTATACCAAGTTTCATCAATTTATTTACACACCTTTTGCAGTTATCAGGTTTTCCGTAAAGAGTTCAGGACGAAAATCTCATCCTGCAAAAAACACGTTTCAAGTGTCACTTCCCGTTCGTTTGACACCGGGTTATAGATATTCCGACTGCTATAACTCTGTATCTATTCATCGTAGACAAGAAACAAAGGCAGTATTGGAATCCTAAAGAATGGGGTTTTAAAATGAACGCATTTTTACAAAACGTGAAATCTGGCCCAAAACGACCTTTTCAACGGAGTCGGATATCTTAAGATTCCTACATTTTGTCATGAATTTTCTAATGATTTTGCATTTTCTTAATTCATATTTTTTTTGTTAAATGCAATGTGAAGCCACAGGGGACTTCGACTATTAACGGCTCCAAGTGCAAATTGGGAGGTGTGGGTGAATGGCAGTGAAAGAGCTGAAACTGTCTCTCCAACCCCGCTGTGTACATAGCGACATTAAACCTTTAACCTTGGTGAGTCACTTCCTTGAAATCTGTTCGTCTTCCAGCATCTGTTTCAGACAATTGGAAACCATTTGAGACAAAAGTAAAGCTATTTCATAAACCTCTCGCTGCCAATTTATCTGTTATTTGCAAAGGTATTCCTCCTGGGCTCTTGATCATGGTGGGCCCCTAGGCTATAGTCCCTACTGACACCCCTCCCGTCAATCCGGCCCTGATCGCTGGACGAACATTCCAAGGAGTTTGGCCTCCTCGTTCACCGGATTTAAATGCCATCGAACACATTTGGGATGCTGTTAAATGTGCCGTTAATGCCAGGAATTCTCCACCGCCGAATATTACGGAATTGTGGATGGTCCTCGGGAAGCATGATCCGCACTGTCTCCACAGCACTAGAAATAGCGAGAAGTACATGCTCTGTCGCGTTGCTGTCGTTATCCGACAGCGAGGAAGAACAACGCGGTATTAGAGAGGTATCCCAGGCTTTTTTGGCTACTCAAGAAGCATGATGTGCACTGCCTCCAGAGTACTACAGAGAGCGTGGAGTACATGCTTCGTCGCGTTGCTGTCGTTATCCGACAGCGTGGAAGACCAACGCGGTATTAGAGAGGTATCCCAGGTTTTTTTGGTTCTACAGGAAGCATGATGTGCACTGTCTCCACTGTACTACAGAGAGCGTGGAGTACATGCTTCGTCGCGTTCCTGTCGTTATCCGACAGCGAGGAAGATCAACGCGGTATTAGAGAGGTATCCCAGGTTTTTTGGCTCTTCAGGAAGCATGATGTGCACTGTCTCCACAGTACTACAGAGAGCGTGGAGTACATGCTTCGTCGCGTTGCTGTCGTTATCCGACAGCGAGGAAGACCAGCGCGGTATTAGAGAGGTATTCCAGGCTTTTTTGACCACTCAAGAAGCATGATGTGCACTGTCTCCAGAGTACTACAGAGAGCGTGGAGTACATGCTTCGTCGCGTTGCTGTCGTTATCCGACAGCGTGGAAGACCACCGCGGTATTAGAGAGGTATCCCAGGTTTTTTTGGCTCTACAGGAAGCATGATGTGCACTGTCTCCACAGTACTACACAGAGCGTGGAGTACATGCTTCGTCGTGTTGCTGTCGTTATCCGACAGCGAGGAAGACCAGCGTGGTATTTGACAGGTATCGCCGGGTTTTTTGGCTCTTCAGGAAGCATGATGTGCACTGTCTCCACAGTACTACAGAGAGCGTGAAGAACATGTTCTGTCACGTTGCTGTCTTTATCCGACAGCAAGAAGACCAACGCGGTATTAGAGAGGTATCCCAGGGTTTTTTGGCTGTTCAGGATGCATGATGTGCACTATCTCCAGATTACTACAGAGAGCGTGGAGTACATGCCCTGTCGCGTTGCTGTCGTTATCCGATAGCGAGGAAGACCAACGCGGTATTAGAGAGGTATCCCAGGCTTTTTTGGCTACTCAAGAAGCATGATGTGCACTGTTTCCAGAGTACTACAGAGAGCGTGGAGTACATGCTTCGTCGCGTTGCTGTCGTTATCCGACAGCGAGGAAGACCAACGCGGTATTAGAGAGGTATCCCAGGTTTTTGTGGCTCTTCAGGAAGCATGATGTGCACTGTCTCCACTGTACTACAGAGAGCGTGGAGTACATGCTTCGTCGCGTTGCTGTCGTTATCCGAGAGCGTGGGAGACCAACGCGGTATTAGAGAGGTATCCCAGGTTTTTTGGCTCTTCAGGAAGCATGATGTGCACTGTCTCCACAGTACTACAGAGAGCGTGGAGTACATGCTTCGTCGCGTTGCTGCCGTTATCCGATAACGAGGAAGACCAGCGCGGTATTAGAGAGGTATCCCAGGTTTTTTTTCGGCTCTTCAGGAAGCATGATGTGTACTGTCTCCACTGTACTACAGAGAGCGTGAAGTGCATTCACTGTCCCGTTGCTGTCGTTATCCGACAGCGGGGAAGACCAACGCGGTATTAGAGAGGTATCCCAGGTTTTTTGGCTCTTCAGGAAGCATGATGTGCACTATCTCCAGATTACTACTGATAGCGTGGAGTACATGCCCTGTCGCGTTGCTGTCGTTATCCGATAGCGAGGAAGACCAACGCGGTATTAGAGAGGTATCCCAGGCTTTTTCGGCTCTTCAAGAAGCATGATGTGCATTGTCTCTATAGTACTACAGAGAGCGTGAAGTACGTGCTCTGTCGCGTTGCTTTCGTTATCCGATAGTGAGGAAGACCAACGCGGTATTAGAGAGGTATCCCAGATTTTGTTTGGCACTTCAGTGTATTTTTCCTTAGTTTTAATGTGAAATAATTACCGTAATTTTGTATGTGTTATTATTTTTTGAGTGGATTACTTGGTAGTAAATTCCGATAGCATTTTTGATTTGTTCCACAGCATTCGTGCACACTCTGAAAAGGTTTGCCTGAAAAAATTGGGCACTGATAGCATATCCTGCTGTAGAGCCCAACATTTTAGATTCACAAAATATTCAGTCAATAAATGTTTACACTTCTTTTCATATATACCTTATCATCTGTTTGTTGTTCTCACATTTCGAATGAAGGGCTCATTCATAATATGAGTAAACAAATTAACAAAAAATTTTTCAATTATCTGTTTCATTACTGGACGCAAATCAATTAAAACATTAGTGAACGTGTCAATGCCAGTTGTCTGTAAAAAAAAAATATCTTATATCGACGTTTTGAATAAAAACTGTTGTGTTTCATAGCAACGCATTCATAAGACGCAGATAAAGAAACTTTTCAGAAAAAACAACAACTTTAAAATATTTTTTCTGAAAAATGTCAGTGCATAATGTTATTACCTGCGAACCAGAAGAAGAGGGAAATTTTCAAAGGGATTAAAGGCTTGTTGATATTTATCTTACAAAATGTGGAAGTTTTATTGGGAGAGTTGAGGGCCTGAAAAAAAAATGATGTATTAAATTCAGATGTAATGATTGTATGAAATTCATTTTGTGAAAGGAACACTAAAAATCAGTAATATGTGGTACATTAGAGAAATACTCAGCAATTTCATAAATAATAGCTAATGTGTGTAAAATCAGTAGTGGAATACATTTCCTTAATACAATGTAAGTTTTAAGACCTCCAATCTCTCAAATTCATAAAAACAGTCGTCGATGCGCTTGCTGTACGCCAATTAAACTGTTCATAATGAATTTCAGATCTGTAACATGCACGAATTAATCATTATCAACCATTCTAAATCAGCTGCTAGATGAAGGTCTCCCCCTTTGTTTTTTCCACTCCGGCAGGCTTTAGGTTTTTTTTTTTTTATCAACCCATCTCCCACGTGGTTTTATTCTGGGTCTTTTCCTGCCTTTCGGTGTCCAGTCCAGTTTTCAGTTCTTCAGCGGTGGTCAGTTCTTATCGCCAGCCGCTCTTGTCAATTTCCTGGTCCTCGAGCTGAGACGTCCGCAGCCTTTTAATACATTATCTGATCAAAAGTAGTCGTACACTTGCCTGTTCACAAATTCACTGTAATTTAAAAGGCATTATTGCCAAAGAAAATGTCAACAACTTCTTGGAAATCTTCTGTTCACTTTAAAAGTATATGTTTTTTACAACGTGAAACATGCTAGACTGAAGCGCTAGATTGGAAAATGAGATTTCATTCAGCTGAAACTAAACAATAAGATATCAGCAGCTTTAGCTTCCTCTCAGTGAAATGCGAAGCAAAGAATATGTAGCAGTCAGTTTGTCATTCCCCCTCCCCCGGCTATCAGAGACTTGTAGAGGATAACATACTTTCGAAATGTGCAAGTTCAACTTTATTTGCTGATAATCTGGTCTTAATATTTTATAGTCGCTTCTCATATTGCAATTAAGGGTTTCGATTATGCTTTTTAGCGATGAACGGCCTTTTTGGACGATACATCTGAAAGACGCTAAAAAACAGACACTTTCATCCGCTTACTCCACATCTAACATTTAATTATGAAAATATCAGTGAAACACATGTGTTTGTGTAGTTTTTAGCACGTCTTTTGTAAAAAAAGATCGTGCTTATGTTATCGGTTTGTCCGCCCGTCCGTATGTCCCTCCGTCTGTAGATACCACACCACTGCAACTAATATTCCCATTTTAATTTTTTTTTATTTTTTTTCATTCTTTTACCTTTCGATTTCATTCATGTCAAAGATTATTTTAGGAATAGTCACTTTTTCAATTTTTATACACAGATTCTCTGCTAGCGGGCGTAAAAGTAAATTCCGTTGCCCCCGATATCTCTGCTTCTAAAATTCCGATTTGAAAATTGTTTTCTGCAGCGAATATAGCTCCTGATGGAAAACATTTTGCATATAATTTCTAATTTTTAGTATAAAACGTTTTGGCTACAAGAGGGCGTAAGTGCTAATTTCTTCTTCTGAGGTACTTGCAGCAAAATCTGAGCTTCTAAAATCTCGACTGAAAAAATTATTTCGTGGACCAATCACGTCGATAAAACTTTTTGTAATATTTATTCTTAAAATAATGCATGGTTTCTCCGCCAGGGGTCGTAGATGTATGTCTTATTTTTATCAATATCACTGCTTCTAATGGTCCAATTTGAAAAAAATCTTTGTTGGATAGAGTTTCTGCTGAGACATGTTTTTCATACAACTTCAAAATTTTCAAGTAATTCATTGACTTTTCGCTAAGGGGAGTAAAAGTAAATTGCAATTCCCCGATATCTCTGCTTCTCGCTACAAAACTTCAAACTCAGTTCCTTTGACAGACGATTGAAATTTAAGAAATAATTGCCTCCCCGGTGGAGCAGTGGTTTAAGAGATGGCTTCTGATCATTCGTTCGAGATGGGTCCGGGTTCGAATCCCGGTGAGGCATGGGTGCTGCGTTTATCTTACAGCGCAGGCTCTCTCCCTTCCCTGGAACCAGTGGCCTTTAATTAGGGACAGGCGACCGCTTATAGCCCACTGAGGTGCCCACGGTGGTCGTTAAACCCCCAATCAAAAAAAAAATTAAAGTGTAATCGTACTTCAAGTATTTCCACGAATCTCTCTCGTATTAGAAGAATGTCTTTGACATATGCATATAGAAAAAGTGAGAACGGAGTTTTTCCGTTAATATACGAAAGGATTGTGGAAATGTTCCTAAAAATTAAGAATTTTCCGTTACGATATCTGAAAAACGGAAATTTATCGTCAATGTAAGAAACGATTGCGGGGAGTTTCTGCAAATTCAGTATTGTCTGTTAAAGCATCTTAAAAACGGCAATTTACCGTCAGTATAAGAAAGGAATTGCCAAAAGGTTTCCGAAAATTCAGAATTTTCCGTTATCACATCTTAAAAACGGAAATTTAAGGTCAATACACGAAAAGAATAAGAATTGCAGAAAGGATTCAAATTCAGGATTTTTCGTTAACACATGTTACAAACAGAAAATTTCTGTCAATGTAAGAAAAAAATTGCGGAAAGTTTTCTGAAAATTCAGAATTTTCTTGTCGTACGAAAAATCCGTAGAATTCAGATTTCCTTTTGTTATTTCACAGAAAAGGTTGTTTCAGATATATGCTTGATTAATTCACGAAAGGAATAATGGAAAGTGGCTCGTGAATTTCTGAAAATGTTTTAGTGTACGCTTCATCCGAAACTCTAGCTCAAGCCTAACTCGGGCAATTAGCAAATTCATTCCTTTGTCCATTCGGCCTCCCATGGCGTTGCAATTGGTTGAAACCAAGGGGATGCCCAGTGTCATACAACAAACATGATAGCTATGTTGTACGCAAGTTTTGGACTTCCGTGGTGGTATATGAAAAGCCCACAGCCATAAACACATACTTTAAGTTACCAGACCACACAGTGACACTAAATAGAGAAACGCTGTGTTTCTTTGCAGCCCCGATGCTCGAGCGGTCAGAGACGTAGTTATCTGTTTATTCATCCAAGTTGAGCAGCCGTCTTCAACATCCCGATGAGATATAGGTAGTGTGCTTGACCCACTGTGCTGGCTCTCTTCCCTCCCTGGAACCAGTGGCTCCAAATTAAAGATGGGTGCCTGCATATACAGGGTGTGCCATATCAAAGAGGCCCGAGTATAATGAACGACAACAGTCGGGCAATGTTACTATACATGGTGAAGAATAGTTGAAATGACAGAAAACAGGAGTAATATACCTGTCTTTACAACAATTGCTGAAAGTGCTGTCCTCCGACATCAAGACACAGCTGCACACGACGGAACATGTTGTTCGTAACGCGTCACAACTCATCGGCAGTAATCTGGGTGTGTGGATTAGTTGCGTACACTTTCCCTTTCAATGCTCCCCACAGATAAAAGTCACAAGTGGAGAAATCGGCTGATTTGGGTGGCCATAGTCCCTTCGCTACGGTTCTGTCCTCCCCAAACACTTCATGCACAGCACGTAGACTGTTCCGCGCAGTATGCGCCGTTGCACCATCCTGCTGAAAAAAAGCATATGTTCGCTCTTCTTCTGTAAGTACGGCAACAAATGGGTTGAAAAGTTGCTAAACATAGCGCTCCGAGTTGATGGTGTCAGTGAAATCGAATGGGCCGACTATCCTCTTCGCAGACACAGCACACCAAACGCCTATCTTTTGGTCGTACAGAGCAGTCTCCATTGTCCGTCTGGGATTCGTGTCGGTCCAAATCCTGCTGTTTTGCGCCCTGACATACCCGGACAGATGAAATCATGCTTCATCTGTCATGTAATAAAGTGTTGGGTCCATTTCACCACTGGCAATGGTCTCCTGAAATCACTTGCAATATTTCATCCGCTTTGCATAATCAGGAGTTTTAAGTTCTTGGAGCACCATAGCTTTGTAAGGCCGAAAGTGCAAATTCACCTTAAGTATGCGCCGGCATGACGTGCTAGATGTTCCCGTTGCGGACGATAATTGGCCAATCGACTTCCGAGGGCTTTGTAACATCATTGTGCACACATCCTTGATATTGTCTTCAGTACGAATTGTCTTGGGTTTGTTTCTTTTCCTGTTGCATACCGTGCCGGTTTCCCAAAATTTCCGCACTAACTTCTGTACTACTGATTTCGTTGGTGCTGCACAATGCGGAAATTCTTCTGTAAAGAACTAATATAAAACTTTGTATGACTTATTTCTGAAATACTGTTCGACAATAAAAATCCGCTGTTCCGTACTTAAAACCATTTACGTTGCCTTTGTTCTCTCTTCACTTACACTTATGACCACGTACCTACACTGCTCTGGCTGTGCCTAACCACTCCGGAGAATTCCTTTGCAGATGTACACACAGAAACCGGTTAGAAGTGGAACAAAGCGGTTTTAACTGGAAACCCGCCAAACAGCTTTATCCCGCCTAACAGCATCTGGCCACGATGCCTCTTTTATATGGCGCACCTGGTAGCTCTTAGGGCTGCCCGTGGTAGTCCCTGAACTCCAACACGCGCGGTACTTTCAAAATGCGTAAATTCTGAAAGATAATTCAGCTGGCTCTTTGAATATTTACTAATCACATGATCCTACTTTTTTTTTTTTTTTGATTGGAGGTTTAACGACCACCGTGAGCAACTCAATGGGCTATAAACAGTCGCCCGTCCCTAATTTAGGGTCACTGGTTCCAGGGAAGGGAGAGAGCCAGTGCCGTAAGACAAACACAACATCCATGCCTCACCGAGATTCGAACCCGGACCCCGTTCGGAAGAATGATCAGAGGCCATCGCTTAGACCACTGCGCCACCGGGGCGGCATAATCCTACTTGGAACTGGGACATAATAATTGAAATTCAAATGGTGAGTTATGGTAACACATTGTCCGTTGCTTTAGTTGCACTTAATTACGTGTAATTAATTACCTCGCTTTTTACTTGTTCTTCTGCTGGGAAACTGATGCTGAATATATTTGTTTCATGCATACTGATGTCTGATGTTAGCATTTGCTTCGGGTTCGTCATTTCTTTTTTATTGGCTGGAACAATATTTGTCACTTCCGTTTCTGATTTTTCACTGCAAAAGAAATAAAAAATCATAATTTGAGCATCATTTTTGATATAGAAATTACGGAAATAAACTTTTTCATGAACCGAATCTAGTACAAAAATGAATTATTGGCATAATTCTAAATATTATAAATGAGCAATTGCGAGACAAAACTTTGTGCAAAGGATCAAACTGGATACTAGCAATACCGTCTTAGCACGATTTATTGAAAGATGAAGGTTATGTACAGGTTAAAAACACACACATTAGCACTTTCGAGGTGACGTTCACCTCATCTTCAGATGTACCCAAAACACGCCAACACGACTTCTTGTACTGTATACACATATGCACCATGGGTACACCACTGTATAGACACGTGACAAGACAGCATTATTTTTAAACAATATATGCAAATCATGATAAAGGTAAGTTGTGAGAACGAATTATTCCAGAATTAAACACATTATGCCACTTGAAAGAAAAGTTTGTTACGAAACGTGTGAATGAAGTGCTCCCAAGTTCCAGACAACTCAAAAGGGGTGTAATCGTTGCAACACTGGTCTCCAAAATCTGTAATATAGATATTTTCCATGGAAAGTAGTAATATAGATACTTTCTATGGAAAGCTGCAATATAGATACTTCCCTTGGAAAGTATCTATATATAGATTACTAGATACTTTCCATGGAAAGCTGTAATATAGAGTCAGACTTGGGACTTCGGAGGAATAAAACGATTCTATATCATCATCATCATCATCATCATTGTCAACCATTATCAATCCACTGCTGGACGAAGGTCTCCCCAAGTTTCCTCCACAACGGTCTGTCTTGTGCCAGTCTCCTCCATGTCACTCCCGCATACTTTCGAATTTCATCCACCCATCTCCCATGTGGTCTTCTTCTGGGTCTTTTCCTGTCCCTTGGAATCCAATCTAAAATTTCGACTGTCCATCGATGATCTGTCCTTCTGGCAGTATGTCCAGCCCATTGCCATTTCAGGGATTTAACTCTGATCATGATGTCTTCCACTCTTGTCATTTTTCGGATCCACGAGTTCCTCTTCTTATCTCTCCTGGTTACACCAAGCATGCACCTCTCCATGCGACTTTGAGTTGTCTGCAGCCTTTGTATGTCTCTTTTAGTTAAGGTCCACGTCTCTGCACCATACGTAAGCACTGGAAGGATGCATTGATCAAACACTTTTCTTTTAAGACATAATGGCATATTGCTCTTGAAAATTATGCTGTTTCTTCCAAAAGCTCTCCAGGCAAGTTTTGTACGCCGATTGATTTCTTCATCAATGTGACCCCCACTTGATATCTGCTGTCCAAGATAAACGTACGTGTCTGTTATCTCCAGCTTTTCTCCATCAATCGATAAATCTTCATTTCTTGTAAAAGCATTGAACATCACTTTTGTCTTCTGAAAGTTCATTTTTAATCCCACTTCTTTACTCTTGTCAGCAAGTTCCTGGATCATACTCTGCAGCTCTGATGGGGTAGTTGCAAAAATGACTATGTCATCAGCAAAACGAAGGTGGGTTAGATAATCTCCATTAATCTTTATCCCCTTGTTTTCCCAGCTCAGCGACTGAAAAACACCCTCCAATGTGGCATTAAAGAGCTTCGGAGATATGGTGTCACCTTGTCTCACTCCCTTTCCAATTTTTACGTGTGTTGTATTTTCAAACAGCCGAATCTTTGCACTTGCATTTTCATAGATGTTATTAATAATATTAATGTATGCATCTTCAATACCGCAGGTTTTCAGAGCCATTGTAACTGCTGATGTTTTCACCGAATCAAAGGCTTTTTCATAATCGATAAAAGCCATGCACAATGGAAGTTCATATTCCCTCGCTCTTTCAATTAGTTCTCTCAGTACGTGGATATGATCTATTGTGCTGTAGCCACTCCTGAATCCAGCTTGTTCTCTCATTTGAGCCATGTCCAGTGTTACCTTCAAGCGGTGTGAAAGAACTTTAGTGAAGATTTTATAAACTACTGATAGGAGGCTGATAGGTCTGTAGTTTCCGAGATCCTCAATGTCACCTTTCTTATGCAGTAGGATCATTGTAGCGGTGTTCCAATCCTCAGGAATCTTTCCTTCATTAAGGCATCGAGTGAAAATTTGGGCGAGTACTGTTTCGATTTCTCCACTTGCTTCTTGTATGATGTCTACAGTAATTCCATCTTCTCCTGGAGCTTTTCCCCGCTTCATGTTCTTGATTGCATGTGCAACTTCTGCTGGAAGGACTGGAGGAACTCTGGTACCTTTCATGATGTCTGGAGTACATGTATCATCCCTTTCATATAATTTGGAGTAGAAATCTTTCACTCTTGTCAAAATTTCGCCTCTATTTCTTGTTACAGAACCATCTTCTTTTCTCAGTGCCATAATCTGTTTTCTTCCCTTACTGAGATGTCCCTTTGCTATCTTTAGGCTTTGGTTGTTTTCAATTGCTTTCCTCACTAGTTCACAGTTGAATTTTCTTACGTCTTCAGTGATACTTTTTCTTACTGTCTTGCATAGCTCTATATATTCCACTTTGGAAGTCACATCTTCTTTAGTTGTCCTCATCTCTCTTCTTTTTGCATCAACATTTTCGTTTTTCCTGAAAATTTGTTTACATGCAACTTGTTCTTAGACCCAGCTAATTTTGTTGCTGTTTCCATAAGAGCTTTGGTTACTTTTCTGTTAACTTCAGAGATGTCCACTTCTTCCGATGTTAGGCCTTCTAAAGCAGAGAACCTGTTCTTCAGTTCCAACTTGAAGGTATTATGGTGTTTTTTAAGGTTAGTTATGTCAATAGATTTTGTTTGTCTTATGAGCTTGCCACGTTCAAGTTTAGCGTTGAGGTGCATCTTACATCTCACCAATCTATGGTCACTACCGGTGTTGAACTTGTTTAGCACACTGCAGTCTTCTATGACGAATTTTTTGTTACACATAATAAAATCAATTTCACTTGTCGTCCCATTTGGATGTCTCCATGTCCATTTCCTGTGTGGCTTTTTCTTGAAGAAGGAGTTCAAGATGAAAAACCCTTCTGCCTCTGCAAACTCTACGAGAGTATTTCCACGCTGGTTTCTGTTGCCGTGACCGAATTTACCTACTGAAGTTTCATTCTGTTGCCGTTGCCCTATTTTTGCATTGAAATCTCCCATAATTATTTTCAAGTGCTGCTTACCTTTATTATTTAGATCACAAATTTCCTCATAAAATTCTTCAATTTCTTCTTCAGGATGACTTGTGGTGGGTGCATAAGTTTGAATAATCTGAGCCTGGTATCTTTTCGAGAGTTGGATAACAAGTCGTGCAGCTCTGTCAGAGGAACTTTCAACTTCTACAACTTTATCCTTCAGTTTCTTGTTTATTATAAATCCAACACCACTAGTTCTGCCAGTATCTGTCCCACGATAGTAGAAGAGATGTCCACTTTTCAGTTCGATGAGATCTTCTCCTTTTCTCCTTACCTCACTTAGCCCGACGATGTCCCACTTGATCCTTTGTAGTTCCTCTTCCAATTCAAGAAGCCTTGAATCAGAAGATAGGGAGCGTCCATTGTACGTTGCCAAGGTCAGCATCAGATGGCAGCCTAGTCCGGTCCTCCGGGGATTCTTAGCACCATTCTATATACAGTATCTATATACAGTATATATTACTAGATACTTTCCATGGAACGTATTTAGTAATATATAATAAGACGATTCTATATACAGTATACATGAATATAGAATCGTCTTATTCCTCTGTATATATTCTATATACAGAGGAATAAGACGATTCTATATACAGTATCTATATATAGTATATATTACTAGATACTTTCCATGGAAAGTATCTAGTAATAAATAATAAGACGATTCTATGTACAGTATACATGTATATAGAATCGTCTTATTCCTCTGAATATATTCTATATACAGAGGAATAAGGCGATTTTATATACAGTATATATTACTAGATACTTTCCATGGAAAGCTGTAATATAGATACTTTGGTACAAAACTAGGGCAATCATTTAAATTACAGCGTGTGCATTTGTGTTACGCACAATAAAGTGTAACGATTTGAGTTTTACGAAAAATACTTATGATAGGTTCCAAAGAATGTGAATTATTGAAACGCCCGTAGAACATAACAATACGGAATTAAAAATTTTCCGTAATTGAGAGCAAATAGATTTTTTCCGAGTTTTTCTGCTACGGCACTGTTTATACCAGTTTTTCTTTCAGGCATACATTCGGGGAGGGGGCCCTCCCGGAAACAACCTCCCCGGAGACATTTTAGGTTACCGAGCCAAATGCTAATAAATTCAGGTTATGATGAAAAAGAAAGTTTCGTTTCTTTTTTATGCTACAAATATTTCTCCAATTATATTGTTTTTAATATTTGTTCAAGTATTATAGTTTACTTTGCTAAGAAGTATATTATGACGCATGCTATTCTTCAAAATGTAATATGTAGACTAATCATACCTAATTGTCTGGGAATCGTGATTCAAGATCGAGAGTGTGTTAAATGCATTTTAATAGATAAACATTTCAAGCCTACCAAATCCCCCCCATCCTCCCCAAAAACCTTTTTTCGTTTAGCTGAAAAAAGTTTGTTATTCTTGAAACTTTTGAAGAAATAATTACTGTATCAGTGGTGTATATAGAATTTTTCTTGGGGGCGGGGGACGAGGGGGCGAGAAAAATGGAAATTGTTGGGAATCCACCAGAACAAAATTAAAGTTAATGAAACATAGAAGAACAATTAAAGCATTTTTTTCTAATGTAAGTTGATACGTTTATTATTAAATTAAGGCATTTTTCTAATGTATGTCGCAGTTTAACCAAAAACAAAAAAAATGAAACGCTTTCTCACTTTCTGGGGGTGGGGGGCGACAAGGTCCCTGCCCCCTCTAAGTGCGCACCTGCATTAGATATATAATAATTACTTCTATATATATAAAATATAGTAGTTAAAAATTTTGCATATATATATAGCAAGTGGAAAACTTTCCCCCTCTAAGGTTCCATTCCCTCCCCCCGGTCCAAAATTCCTGAAAGAAACACTGGTTTATACCACTCATAAACTTGTGTACAACTCATACAATCTGTCCCATAGACTTTCTTTAATTTTAAGTATGTATCTTTGCAAGTTTTTCCAAGTGTTTGGAAAAATCTGATGCAATTCGTTGATCAATTGTTTCCGACATCAAAAATGTGACGAACATTTTCACACACACAAAAACAAAGCATTACTGTAAGAAAAAAAAACTGGACAGTCAGGGGAGACATGATTCACGGTACATGCGTGATAGGTTCAAAGGTCAACCTGTGCCAAACCGCTTCCTGCTTCTTTGTCTGTCCATGCATATCGAACTTTTTGTTTTCCGAGATTTTTGCAGCTAATAGGAAATCAAAGAACATTAAGTTTGGCACTTTAAATGTCCCATATATTTCATGAACTTTCCGCTAAGGGATGTCAATGTCGAAAATTAAAAAAATAAAGTTCCATTGTGAATAAACTATTCAACTTAGAGGGAAAAAAATATTTTTGTGGCCAGATTGGGATTAACTGTTCCTTCTCAAATATTTAAATTTTCCAATTAGTTCATTAATTTCCTGTTAGGGGCAAAAAATTTGCCTCTAGATTTACCAATTCTTACCAAATTTAAAGCGCTTTACCAAATGATTTACCAAATTCAAATTGTTTGGTAAAGCTAGAGGCAAAGAATTGGAATTAAGAAACCGTTTTTAATTTCCTGCTAGAGGCAAATAATTTGGTTTTCACAGATTTTTCAAAAATTATTTATGCGAATGATAGGACATAAATTTCATTAAATTTTGCCCATTTTATATTTCACTACTAGTTCATAAATTTCCCGCTAGGAGTTCTCAAAATGGACATTTAGTAAATTTTAGCTTTTCGCTGCGTAGAGACCATTTCAGTTACAGCAAAATTTCTTTTTGAGTATGATACGTTAATCAAAACCAATTACTTTACCACAGTTTCAGTTGCAAGTTACTTTCTAAATTTATCGCTAAAGGCGCTGAAAATGGAATTTCTCTAAATTTATTAGTACATTGCGTATAAATTTTCATAAAATAGGAATGCGTTTCAATTGCAAGATGTGCTCTTTCCATTGCTACAGCTTTGGAAATTTTTTTTTTACGTTATGAGCAAATTAGTATTAAACGAGCGTAGTATTTAAGCAAAAATGAAATACTTGAAGACATTGGCAACCGGAAAAGTCCTCTACATTAGAAAATATTCGAATTTGTGCACAGTACTTAACTAGAAAACGGTGGAAGACTTCTTGTGGAGGAGCTTTTCTGTGACGAACGAAGTGGTTAGGCCGTCCACTGCATAGACGAATGTCATGGACCAAGAAAGTTGAACAGTAAGAATTTCATCAGTCAGTGTAGGAAAGGAGAATGTGTTTCTTGAAAGCATTTTTCTTATTATTTTCATCGGAAAACTCAGGTCTGCATTTTTTTATTCTGTCAAAAAGATGCTTGTTTTTTTTGTACCTGTACAACAGTTATCAGAAACAGAATCACAAAAAATTAAATGCAGAAGATCCGTTTTGAAAATGGAAAAGTAGGAACCACAGCTTTTCGAGTAAGAGTATCATTGAAATTTTTTGGTGCTTTTCCAAAAGTTAGTTTTATATCGACTTAAGGAATAGAAAAGGTGAGAATACTTGGTAATTATCAGTATTAAACCAGGGAGACAATAGAAATTTCTTTTAAGGCAGTCTTTAAATGAGTGTTAGGCTTCTTCTTCCGCGATAGATGGCGCAAAATATCACTCCTTGGGCGTGGTTTTTACGTCTTGAGGGATTGTCCCAGAAGTTTGCGTCAGTGTATGACTGAAGACCTTACAATATTCGGAATGGCAGCGGTCTCTCGTTGGCTCCACAATGAAAAGACAAAATACGCGATGTTACGTTTTAACCAATGACATTGTTTGGGGGTGGAGGCTTAGTAGGTAGGCGTAGTTTTTGTCTTAAATTCAAGTGTTTTCTGGTAATGTACACATTTTATCTTCAAAAAATGAATGTACAGTAGAATGTAAGATGATCTATAGCAGACAAAATTCCAGTCTCACTTCTGTGCCCATTATTTGATTTCTATTTGGCCTAGATAATTGAAAAAATCAGACAGAAATGAGATATTTCGTTTCTTCCACACAGAAACACTGCCAAACTAACTTCTGCCACCATCTAGCGCCAAATTGGAATACTTTCGAGTCAGATAAATTGAATTTTAAAAACAATTCTAACAAATTTTTCGGAAAAATTACTGCGACACGTATTAGCTATGGGTTGTTTTTATTTGTGCTCAAAATTTCAAATTCTACAAAGTAATAGTTTTTGAGAAAATGTGTACAAAAAATTTGCATTACAGATATAGGACAGAATTTCTGTTACACTCATTCAAAGACAGCCTTAACATTATTAAATAAGGAAAATATAGTGTAATGTTCCCGAATTTCTATATTTTTTCCGCCTAAATATTAACTCTTTCGGTTTAGGTTGGTTTAGGAAGATTAGGGTTGAGAAAGAACTTGAGTACCATACCCCAAATGGAAAAAACAATTAACAGCAAACACTCCCGATCATCACAGTATCAACAAGCACTCATCATCGCAACTCCAGGAGAAAGTGGGAAACGTTCCAACACAGATATTTTCCTTTGGCTGGAAATAACATGAAAGTAATTTATATAACAGCAGGCTAGTTAAGGTGGTTCCACCTAAAATCTCTGCTTTATGTTTTCAATGGTAACATAAAGCAGAGATTTTATTTTCTTCGCAATTAGTGTATTCTCAAGGATGAAAATTTGCACATCGATAAAACTAACTTTACGTTATAGCTTGGAATACTTAACGCTTGCTAAAACATAACCATAACTAAGCAATACAACATTTGTTTGTTTACTGACGTCATCAATGTACAGGTCGCGCCATCCATTAACAGTTCTGAACATCACTGAAAGAAAAATGATTGATTTTTAATATAATTATGATTATGTTTTAGCAAGTATTAAGTATACCATGCTATAAGTTAGAGTTAGTTTTATCGATGTGCAAGTTTTCGTCCTTGGTAGTACATTAATTGCGAATAAAATATGTACAGAAGTTTTACTATTGGAAACATAAAGCAGAGATTTTAGGGGGAACCACCTGATGTATTCGCCTTAAAAACCGAAAAGTGTGGAAAGCGTGAATCCTTTCTTCACCTACCACTAAAAGGAAGACTAAATTATTTTAACCGTTCCTTTCAAAACAAGTACATCGATAAGGACTTGAAAGTTTGGAGTATCAACAAAGCAAGAAAAAATATATGTTAATAATATCAGACAGTGAAATATCGATTGGCAATACAAAAATGGTCGCTTTAGTATTAGTTTGTTTCGGTCCGTGAAAACCAAAACAAAACTGGCAATCCAGTTTTACGTTTCGGGGCGCCTCAAACCCTGGAGACCAAGGCGAGCGCCTAGTGAGCCTAGTCGGAAATCCACACCCGATGAAGTTGCTTCTATAGTTGGAAATGCGGCTCGGTAAGTAATCTTACACACAAAAAATAATATTCTTACACTCGCCTTGCATTGTTGAGGAGTTTATTGGCCACTGGCATTTAGAAATATTTGAAATATAATTAAATAGTGAGTTGGGTTTATACAACGGGAACAGCAGATAGAAATTGGCCTTCAGGGAAAATATGCACTTAACAGATCTTTCGGTAATACGTACCGGGACACCAACGGGAAAGGACGCACCCCTCCTTTCCTCTATCCACGCTTAGAGTGATGCATTTTCCCGGAGAAGTCCCATGTAGGAATGGAAGCTCGGCAATTAGCAGCTTCTTACATCAAGAGCAGCATCTTCCTTGAAGAAGCAGAAATAAAGATGAAAATCCACAGTTGTAAAACCGAGTCAGACTTAGGACTTCGGAGGAATAAAACGATTCTTTAGGGCATGTAGCAACGAAAGAAAAAGAAAGGAATTTCGAGGGGGAAAATCCAGAAATGAATCAAAAACTATCCTTCCCCACTGGAAGTAACATACATTTAGATGAATAATTTCCTATTTCCGCCCAATCAAAGGATTAAAAGTTTTAGGTATGATCAGAATCGAACTTGCAAACACCAGTTCTTCTGATATCATTTGGTGTCCACTTTAATAGTTAATACGAGGTCCGATCAAAGAGTTCCGACACTAGGCTGATATACAACAAAGTACTTACGTTACTTAAGTCTGGCTATGATATCCCTCAAAGTAGTCTCCTTGGGCAGCGATAAACCGCTGCCAGCGTTTTTGCCACTGTTGGAACGCTCCCTGGAAGCCCTGTTCGCGATTCGTGTCAAGCGCCGTCTGCGATTCGCGCTGGATGTCGTTCACGGTTTCAAAGCGGCGACCCTTGAGCTTCAGCTTCATTTTTGGGAACAGCAAAAAGTCACAGGAGGACAAATCCGGCGAGTAAGGCGGATGAGGAAGGGTAGTCATGCTGTTGCGGCTGCAAAACTGGCGTTTTGCTAACGCTCTATGAGCTGCTGCATTGTCGTGATGGAGCAGGAAGTCACCCCTGCCCCACATTTCATGTCGTTTGCGGCGAATGACCCCCTAAAACGCCGCAGAATATCGCAGTAAAAAAGGGCGGTGTCGGTCTGGCCTTGGCGGACGAATTCACGGTGCACAACCTCACGAATATCGAAGAACACGATGAGCATGCTTTTTGTTGCGCTCCGGACCTGTCGGGCCTTCTTCTGTCGTGGAGATGCCGGACTCTTCCACTACGACGACTGTTGTTTGGTCTACGTGTCGTAACCGTAGACCGAAGTCTGGTTCCCAGTGATGACCCGCGACAGGAACGTTGGCTCATTCACCACCTGTTGACGAAGATATTGACAGAGTTCGACACTGAGCGCCTTCTGTTCGGGGTTCAGAATCTTTGGCACAAACTTTGCAGCAATGTGGTGCATGTTCAAAACCGACGTCAGAATTTCTTGCACTGTTCCATATGACACATTGATGATGGTAGCAATGTCTTAAATGGTTCCCCGACGATCCTCATGCACCAGTTCCCTAATTTTGCCACACATTTTCGGGGGTTTTGCTTGTGGATGGTCGTCCTGACCTCTCGTCGTCTTCCAGTGCCGTTCTGCCGCTCTGTAAGCACGAGTATCACTCAAAACACCGTGCATGACTCATTGCTTCATTGCGGTAAGCCTGCCGCAACATTTCACGCGTTTCCGTTCCCGCTTTGCCGAGTTTGACGCAGAATTTGATGTTCGCTCGCTGCTCTACTTTGCAGTCTATACCGAAATCGCAGCTCTGTTCTGCACGTGGTCACCACATATCGTGTAGCACAGCTCCCGATGTTCACAGAACGACGCTACTCGACACAATGACTCGTGAAGGTCATTCATTGCCTTCGACCGCTGCTCGCACATCCGCGTACTGCCATTTGTTGGCGCGCTACATGCCTAGTCTCGGAAATTTTTGATCGCACTACGTTATTAACATGTCAATACTATCATGAGCCACCCTAAGGACTGTAGACAGTCTTTAATTTAGGTCCACTGGTTTCGTAAAAGGGAAAGAATCGGCGCCATCAGCCAAATGCAACATACATTCTTCACCTGGAACTTTTTTTTTATTGGTGGTTTAACGACCACCGTGAGCAACTCGATAGGCTATAAACAGTCATCCGTTCCTAATTTAGGGCCACTGAATCCAGGGAAGGGAGAGAGCCAGGGCCGTAAAGCAAACACAACATCCATGCCTCACCGGGATTTAAACCCGGACCCTTCTCGGACGAACAGTCGGAAGCCGAGAAGTCAACGAAGTGGCGATACATTTTCTCTTTACATATATATTTTTAAAGTCGCCATTTTATTCAGGTTTATGCGTTTCTGGTGCACTCTATTTCCTAAAATATACCCTCCCTGTATTTTTCGCTCTGTAACTCCAAACAGCTTTTCGGTTTGCCGTTCTGAAACCACTTTAAGTTTTTATTTGTTTCCGAGTTTAACGACCATCATGAGCGATTCTAAGTCCTATAAATAGTCTTACATTCCTAATTTAGGGCCATTCATTTCAGGAAAGGGAGAGAGACAGCACCGTGAGACACGAACACACCACCCGTGCCTAATTCGATAATTGAAAATTGATATATTTCGGATGGTAAGTCAGAAACATACACATCTAGCCGCTTGGCTATTAGGAAACCTCACGTGAGGGATTCCTTTTTTCGTTCAGGGATTTTGTAAGGGGTAGAATTAACCAAAGCTGCTGAATATTTGCAACTCTTACAGCTACGAACAGTTGTCCGATACTATTTTATTTTTCATTTAATTGAGGGTTTAACGACCATTGTGAGCAACTCAATGGGCTATTAGCAGACGCCCGTCCCTAATCTAGGGACACTGGTTCCAGGGAAGGGATAGAGCCAGTGCCGTAAAACAAACACAACACCCATGCCTCGCCGGGATTCGAACCCAGACCCCTCCCGGACGAATGATCAGAAGCCACCGCTTTGACCACTGCGCCACCGGGGTGGCGATCCTAATTTGGAGACAGTGGCTCCAGGAAGAGAGAGAGCCAGCCAAACTCCATAAGATAAACACATCACTCATGTATCTTCTGGGACTCGAATCCGCGCTTAAATCGAAGTGTTATCCTGAAACTCGCGTTTCTGACCACACAATCACGGTAGAAGAAAATGAGATGCAGTCCTCGTTTTTCTACCAAATAAGAAAAATTTCCTTAGCGAAATTTCTTTTTTCAATGATAGTACAAAGTAAAAAGTATTTTAAATAACATAAATAAAATAATACATTAAATTAAATAATATGATATAATAAAATAGTATGAAATAATAAAAACAATAAGTTTTTGTCAGCAATAATATGTCACATCATTGTCTGCAGCATCATAAAATAATATGTTAAATTAAATAATATTGGTACAAACGTGCCGAGCGAAATAATTTATTAAAACACTCGTCAAGAAATGATACGTTCGTGGTCTCGATCCCGCCGCAGTCGGAAATTAATCCGCTATTTGGATACGAGACTTGTGGGTTTTTTAATTCGGGAGCTGGCATATTTTAGCGAGAACGTTAGAGGCTTCCTGAAACAAAGGAATTTAATACAGGAGTTATTTACAACACCAGAGCCTATAAATGACAAGAGTAAGATTAACACTTAAACATCTTTATTTGTAGGAGGGAACTCTATCCCGGGGCATTGCCCACGGCGATACAAACACAAGTTACGATCCTTATTCGGAACTGGTTTAAGCTGGCGCTAGATTCTGAAAACAGTTTTGCGCGGGCGTATCAGAGTTCTGAACTAAGTCTGGGTTCAGCTGATGTATCCACTCAGCGAAAGGATAACAATAAACAGAAAAAAATACTCACTTATTGCTTATAGCCGCACGGTAACCCGTCTTTACCCGGTCTATTTAAATTATTATGAGGCACTGTTAGCCCCTTGCCCACACCGTTGAGCGCTTTATTTGACTTGCGATGACATTTCACCTGTTCGAAAAGCGCAGGAGGATTTTTACTTCCTTCGATGGGTACCGAAACCGTGGGGCGATTTCACCTGTGTGTAACAGAGGGTCATCACTAATTCTCTGGCATTCACCTCTTTCTTTCGGCGACGCAGAGAGCGAACTCCTCCGCTCTTCACCGACTGTGTGTACGTGGGGGGGGAAGGAACATCCAGAGCTGACTCCTTTTCACCAAGCAGAGCGATGGCTGTAAGATGGACGGGGGGCAGCTCACTTTGACCCCGTGATGAGAGATGCCTAGTTTGCTTGGAGCGCGGAGCCGTTGAGGCTTTCCCAGAGGTTAGCGATCTCTACTTCTCTCCGTTGGAGAACGGCGTTTTCGGGATGCTGGTTTGCTGGTCATGTTTCACTAATGCTTTTTAGTAGACTTTCTCAATTTGGCATATTTGGTGTTCTTACCCAGCCACCTAATTATTGTTAAGCTCTACTTTTCCTCGTACCCCGACGTCTTACAGCTGCGTTCCAGGTACAGTGGACTATCTTAGGTCTCGCCGGACGTCAGACTTCGCACATCGCGGTTTCGTACGTCTCACCGCAGCGCCGAGCCTTCTTGCGTATTCTTTTCGTGGCGGTTTCTCTCCGTGCGTCTTACGGCAGCGTACAGAGATAACTAATTCTCTCTTTTCGTCCGCCTCTTGGCGGAGGCGAACCAAAGTTCCCTCCATCCCCTGTCACATGACTTCGTCTGCCTCTTTTCTGTCAACACTTGAGATTTCTCCCTTGTCTTTCGTACGGAGCGCCGTCGCTTCTGCAAGAATAGTTCCGCAACTGACCCTCACCCCTTATAATCGTAATTTTCAGCGTTCCCAACAGATTTTTGTCACTAATGGCGCACTTGAAGTCGTATTTATGAAGACCTGGATTCCTCTCAGTCGCCGACTGGGTGGTCTCCTTTTGTTGAGTAGGCCTCCAAAGACGCTCTTCTTATCCCTTTGTTTCCACCCAGTCAAAGAGAACTACCAGGCTTCCCCAATTAAAAATGAGTCGATTTTCCAATTAATTTGCAATAGGCCAAATATTTGATTTAATCATTCTCCTAATTTAACCACGCCTATCGAGTCCGGCCCCCATTTTAATAGTAATTAATTTAGACCCAATTTTTGTATCACTGCCCCCTCCCTATCAAAAGTTCGTTCCGAGTGTTCGCCTTTTATTTGTTTGGGACTCGTGACCAACCCTGTCCTACGCCTAACATCAATGAAACCTCTTATTGGCCCTCCCAAAGTTTCTGGGGCCGCCTCACTGACTTCATTAGGATACCCCCTGCTATCCCCGCATACCTGGCATACTGGCCTAAATTAACCTGCTCACCTCTGTTCCGGAGCCATCCCCAATACAACACTATATGGTACATACACTACACTGTAAATTTTCACTATACAAAATACCACTAACACTGCACGATTCTACTAACACTATGAATTATTACTAACACTACAAAATTATTCCGACACTACAAGGTTCTACCAACATTACTAGTTATACTGCTACCAAGGGATTATTTACACTAATATTACTACAAGTACAGGATGCTAAAAATTCTTTCACTAACACTATACGGCCATTACTACTACAAGCAAATAAAAAAATGTTCCACCATTACACTAATACAAAATTTATACGACCGGGTAAGCTCATTATGTTCCCAGGCTCTCAGCCTCTCATGTTTCTGACATCAGCATGTCAGTCAACAGTTCAACGCCGCCCCGGTGGCGCAGTGGTCTAATCGATGGCCTCTGATCATTCGTCAGAACTGGGTCCGGATTCGAATCCCGGTGAGGCATGGATGTTGTGTTTATCTTACGGCACTGGCTCTCTCCCTTCCCTGGAACCAGTGACCCTAAATTAGGGACGGGCGACTGCTTATAGCCCATTGAGTTGCTCACGGTGGTCGTTAAACCTACAATAAAAAAAACAAAAAAAAACAGTTGAACCACTCACCTACCTTGGGTCGTAACCTTAACCGCATTGGTTACACAGCCACCAGGAAAAGATACACAAACATTTTAACTCTCATCCAGCCAATGTTTCAAAAACCACAGGAAATCAATCCGTCCCTGATACTCCGATATTTTATCTTCTGAAATTTCATTACAGGGTGACGTTGCCCTCCGTGCATCCCTTGCGCGTGCACGCTAGAAAGAAAACTTTTTGCTGAGGAATGATTCGGACACTGAGTTCTGAGGCCAGGAGGAAAATTTAGTAGTACGCTCGGACGCGTGGCCAATGTCCTTTAATTTCACCCCGCGTCGGAATGCTGAAACCGAAACTCCGGAGATGCGTGCTTATCTCCACCTTAGCTCACCGTCGTATGCTCAGGGAGAAAATTTTACAGCCCCTCGTTCGTCTGACCGCTGCGAATCGAGTGCCCCCGCTCCCACTTAATTTCCATACTGACCGGACTTTCATAGCTACAGGTATTGGCGTCCAGCCATTCCAACGAAAGGAAAAATCTCAAGCACATTTGCTTTGGCAGGGCAACGAATCAGCAATCCTTGCGTACAGGACACGAATTTCCAATGCATGAAAATTTCTCTCGAACAGTGACTATGGCACGGGGCGCATAACTGTTCGTTACGTGTCGAAACCGAAACAAATTCTCGTTACATAACTGCCATGACCTCATACATTTCACAACAAATTCTTTCAGTTACACACAGGCTATCCTTACAGACACCTTTCGCCAATTCGGCTACAGCATATTCCTTTATGCTTTCAGGATTGTCTTCTCAAAATCTTTCCAAAGAGAAAGTCTAATTACCATCCCTTCTTCACTTCCTGATTTTATCAATTACTCTGACTCCCTGACTGTCATAAGATGCTTCCTGGTCATTAAACAAAAAGAAAACCCCTTTCTTTTCCTTATTTTTTTTCTTGCTCCGTCGAGCAACACATGAGCCTACCCTGTTACAACGACACAACAAAAATAACAAAAAATATGTGAGTATTTACCCGAAGCTCCTTCCCTCAAGCTTCTGTCCCAAACTCCTGTAAATGCGGAGACAATTGCCTTTCTAATTCTTCCGTCTGTTCTCTTTCTCTTGCTAAGCAGATCGAAGCGACGGATTCCAACGAGCAAAGCGTTGTTTCCCTGCGCACTGTGGTGGGGGCCTCAGCCAAATTTAAAACTCTCACTAGGATGGCTTGGCTGGTTTTCACGTGGGCTCGCGCCATCAACAGTTTCCTCTGAAGCAGAGCTTCTTCCATCCCCTCGCATACAGCGAGAGGGGGCGAGGGGGGGCGTTTTCCTCCTTCGGTCGCTTGGAGAACATTGCTTCGCTACGGGCGGGATCGTTACGTCCCCCAACGAAACCACCTCGACTCACAGTACTCCTAAACGTTTTCGATTCCTACTGAGGATGGGAAGTTCTTCCACCTCACCATTGAGCGTCCCTTGCTGAAAATCTAACACGTACCCCTGCCGTCGGAGAAACTCTAACCCCAGTATGCCTTGATCGGCGATATCAGCCACTATTGCTCTCTGCATACACAATTCCCCACCTATCTGAAAGGGCAATTCTACTGTACCTCGGGTAGTCATGTCTTCACCATTTACCGTCTTTAATAAAATACGAGGCTCTGTTTGTATACGGGCGGCTCCTCCCTTCACCATCTCGTAAAAATCCATTCTTAGGAGACTCACGTCAGCTCCGGTATCTATTACGAAGTCGCACACAACTCCATTGAATTTTCCCTCTGTTATTAACCCGTTGGCCTCTCCCGTGACGTTCGACACTTTTACCAATACTTCCTGGGGCTCCCCCTCTTTACAAGTCAATTTCTGCCCCCGAAATTGGCTTGGTTGCGTTTCCCGATTCTACTTGTTTTGGCCTAGTCCCCGTTTCATTTTCTGATCAATTTCTGGGACAGTGCCTCCTAATGTGGTCCTGAGATCCACAGTTCCAGTACATGCATCTAGTGGGAGAATTCTGCGTTACGCGCTTTGGAGGAGAAGTTTGCGGCGGGTATGACTGCCGATCTCGGTGCATTTGCTGTATAAGTCTTTCCTGTTGCTCGCAGCTTTTCTCCATCCTTCTCATCATCTCTTTTATCGCTTGCATCAACCCCTCTTCGGGCTTGCTTTCCGTACACTCCGCAGCCGTTACGACCCTAGCCATTCTTCTCGGGTCCCGGGAATGCCTAGACGAATCGAACTTCATGGCATGCAACACCGCTGTTCTTAACGACCCGCAATCTGCCATTCTGACCGAATGCTGTACAACCGGATCAGCGATTGCGTCGACGAAGTGTTGTTGTGTCATGCTATCCAATACTTCCGGCGTGCATTGCAGATACGCCAATCGCGTTATCCTTTCTATATCAGAGGCTACTTCCTGTAAAAATTCCTGGGGTTCCTGATGGCGATTTCGCACCTGAATTACCCTGAGCTGCTTCATATGCTCGTCCCCGAACCTCATCTCCAGGGCGGATAGTAGGCGGGAATAATTCCCCCTGTTTTCCTCCGAAAGGGTTTGAAGAACGTCCGAAGCGGGACTCCTCAGGCAGGCTGCTAGAGAGCAAGCCTTCTCCTTATCACTCCATCCATTGGCATCCGCTATCATTTCGAACTGCGTTTTATATACATCCCAGCTCGACTTACCGTCGAACGAGCTAGGTTTGACCACCGCGTGTTTGAACGACTCGCCCCCGGCCCCCGGGAGCGTGTGGGCATGCCAACTCTCTATTTTCTTTTCTAACAATTTTACCTTTTCCTATAGCTCTTTCTGAGGTCTCTCCCGTCCCTCTCTTGCTCTCTTCCCACCTGACGGCGATTTACATTTTCCATTCCTCCCGACAGTTTACCTCTAACATCATTGCATTGTTTAGCTACCTCTTCCCGCAGACCACGACAAGCGCCCTGTACTCCCTCGAGTACTTAATTCCGTGCTAACATACTTTTTAACCCCCTATTTCCGCGTCGATATACCCGTGCAATTGTGTCGTTGTCGCTGTCAATTCCGCCTGCTGTGCACCTATCAATCCCACCATACGTATTCGTTCTTCTGTTTCTTTTGCCCTAATTTTGTTTATCTTTCTTCCTGCTCCTTTAGCTTTCGGTTCTACTCGTTTGAGACCGTTCCTACTTGAGTGTGGACCGCTTGTATCTCCGCATTCCATCGTGTAATAGAGTTTGCAGTTTGCACGGTTAAAGCTGCACTAAAATCGTCTACTTGCTCTTTTACGGTTTCCTCCATGTTTTTCGCCTGCTTTGCTAGGGACGCTTCAAACTTTTCCGCGAGTTTTATCAGTCGCGTGTCAAATCCTTCATTGTGAATCTGCAACTGAGCTGTCAGCTCATTATTTCCTTGTTGTTTTTCCACGTACGTGATTCCATCTGTTCCACTAGAGTTTTTATTTCTCCTTTTTGCGCTGTAATTTTCTCTTCCAGCGCATGTAGCTTTTTCGTGAGAGCCTCCAGCCTTTGCTTCTCGTCAGCCAACGCTGCTTTTACGTCCTCCATTTCTGGTGTTACCTTACTCTTGGCTCTGGGGTTTAAAAAATGAAAATTTCCTGCTACGCATCGTTCCGCCACCAGTCTCCTTTCGGTATTTTTTTTATTTTACCCGAACGTCACACCGCTGCCACCAATTGATACAAACGTGCCGAGCGATATAATTTATTAAAACACTCGCCACCAAATGATACGTTCGTGGTCTTGATCCCGCCGCAGTCGGCAATTAATCAGCTATTTGGATACGAGACTTGTGGGTTCTTTAAATTCAAGAGCTGGCATATTTTAGCGAGAACGTTAGCGACTTGCTGAAACACAGGAATTTAATACAGGAGTTATTTACAACACCAGAGCCTATAGAATGACTAGAGTAAGATTAATACTTAAAACATCTTTATTTGTAGGAGGGAACTCTATCCCAGTGCATTGCCCACGGCGATACAAACACAAGTTATGCTTCTTATTCGGAACTGGTTTAAGCTGGCCTTAGATTCTGAAAACAGTTTTGCGCCGATATGCGTATCAGAGTTCTGAACTAAAGTCTGGGTTCAGCTGTTGTATTCAGTTCGTCCACTCAGCGAAAGGATAACAATAAACAGAAAAAAAGTACTCACTTATTGCTTATAGTCGCACGGTAATCCGTATTTACCCTGTCTATTTAAATTATTATGAGGCACTGTTGGCCCCTTGCGCACACCGTTGAGCGCTTTATTTGGCTTGCGATGGCATTTCACCTGTGCGAAAAGCAAGCGCAGGAGAATTTTACTTCCTTCGATGAGTACCGAAGCCTGGGACGATTTCACCCGTGTGTAACAGAGGGTCATCACTAATTCTCTGGCTTTCACCTCTTTCTTTCGGCGATGCAGAGAGCGTACTCCTCCGCTCCTCTTCACCGACCGTGTGTACGTGGGTGGGTGGGGGGCACCCAGAGCTGACTCCTTTTCACCAAGCAGAGCGATGGCTGTAAGATGGACGGGAGGCAACTCCCTTTGACCCCGTGATGTGAGATGCATAGCTTGCTTGCAGCGCGGAGCCGTTGATGCTTTCCCAACTCCTCTCCGTTAGAGAAGGGCGTTTTCGAGAGGCTGGTTTGCTGGTCTTGTTTCACTAATAATTTTTAGTAGACATTCTCAATTTGGCATATGTGGTAGTCTTACCCAGCCACCTAATTATTGTTAAGCTCTACTTTTCCTCGTACCCGGCGTCTTACAGCTGCGCTCCAGGTACAGTGGACTATCTTAGGTCTCGCCGGACGTCAGGCTTCGCACATCGCGGGTTCGTACGTCTCACCGCAGCGTCAACCCTACTTGCGTATTCTTTTCGTGGCGGTTTCTCTCCGTGCGTCTTACGGCAGCGTACAGAGATAACTAATTCTCTCTTTTCGTCCGCCTCTTTGCGGAGGCGAACCAAAGTTGCCTCTATCCCCTGTCACGTGGCTTCGTCTGCCTCTTTTCTGTCAACGCTTGAGATTTCTCCCTTGTCTTTCGTACAGAGCGCCGTCGCTTCTGCAAGAATAGTTCCGCAACCGACTCTCGCCCCTCATAATCGTAATTTTTAGAGTTCCCTACAGATTTTTGTCACTAATGGCACACTTGAAGTCGTATTTATGAGGATCTGGATGCCTCTCAGTCGCCGACTGGGTGGTCTCCTTGTTGTTGAGTAGACCTCCAAAAGCGCTCTCCTTATCCCTTTGTTTCCACCTAGTCAAAGAGAACTACCAGGCTTCAGGCTTCCCCAGTTAAAAATGAGTCAATTTTCCAATTAATTTGCAATAGGCCACATATTTAATTTAATCACCCCCCCCTAATTTAACCACGCTTATCGAGTCCGTCCCCCATTTTAACAGTAATTAATTTAGACCCAATTTTCGCATTAATATGTTAAATAATGTATAAGCACTCACACGCGAGCCAATGAGAAACAAAAATTCTAATCTCATGGAATAAAAATGTTTTTGCTATCCCCATGATATTTATCCATACATATTTCCATGACATCATAAATCATCCAGTTTTTGGAGAATGAAAAAATACAATTTAAATTAACTTAATAGATTTTCAAAATGTACCCTACCTTTACGTGAAAACTTAGATTAGCAAAGATCGTGTCGATTAAATTGTTGAAGAACTGCAGAAATAATGCCTTTATACTCCTTTACGCTGTTTTATTCTAACTTTCAAAATATCATTTTGAATGGAATACTGGGCTTTCACTTGAAAATAAATAATTTAACATTGTGACGCAGAAATTGCATTGCAATCACCAATCCGAGTTGAAGAGAGAAACAGGAAAACCGTTATACATTTTAAAAATGCCGATGTTTTGAACCCCTTATCAATTATAAAAAACAGCGCATTCATATTCCTTTTATAAATCAAACGCATATCAATAGGTGCAAGTGTCAGACCTGTTTCGCTCTGTTGGTGAAAATGGCATCTACAATGATTTCCGCAACTGTTTTGCTTCATGCGACTTCTATTACCGCGGTTCTTTCTTGTTTTGCTGTATCACACAATGTACAATCAGTAAGATAACATGAAGTTCGCTTTTAAACATGTCACAGACAGTTTTCTCAAACGAACGAACAGAATTCTGTTTCGAGGTACACCATTTCATTGATGTTCATTTAAATTCATTTCCTAGAACAAGCATGTGTCATTCTGAGAATTTCAATCTGATTTGCTTTGAGCACATCATGGTCTGCAGCAACATAATTTATCTTTCGCATTTAACAGCACAATACACAAGAATAAAGTTACGTTAGAAATAGAAGTCAAATAGTTAGCCACTGAGGTGGGACTCCATCATGTAAGATTTAAAACGTAGTAGCTTAATCTATGCGGAAAAAACCGGGAAATGTAGTAAAATTAACTTGCACCACATAAGCTTAGTCATGTATCTCATAACAATGTTTGGAAACTCGTGCACTTAAAATGTTACAAATTAACAACCCACAGTCAATCATTTGACGCTTCAGAAGAGACATAGTTTTTAATGACAAATCACAGTAAAGTCTCGCGAACAAAGTAGCAGAATTTAAAGATAGTGTTAAACTGTTTTCAATTTCTTATCGAAGACTGTGAAAAAAGGTCTATAAACACAAATGTGAGAAGCACAACTATAAAAATCGGAAGTTACAGAAAAAGCAATCGATGACTTTCTTGGGAATATTGTGACCAAACAAAGACCTTTGAAAGGCAATACGTTGAATATGTTTCAATTTAACCCTTTAACGACCATGATCCCAAAATCTTGTATCACTCTATATACAATAACGCCCGAAACTCTCTGTGTTGGTTCACTTCTTTGTTTAGTGACACCTGCTGATTCCTCATAGGTCATGCAAATTTGAAGAGCAGGTAAAGGTAGGAAATCTGACTTACTCTAGATAGACGATGCTATGGTCGTTTGTATGTACGGGCGTTTTGGGCGTTATGATCGTTAAAGGGTTAAAAAATAGGAGACAAGCGTTTTCTTAATAAATATATATAGGCCTATTTAAATTTGATGTACTAAATATTTTATTGTTTTACTGAAATTCTCTTTGCATGTTGTTGTATCCACTGCGTTTAGAAACACTTATGTGAATGCACTGATTTTGTTAAAAGCTTATGTCCGTTTAATTACAGGAAAATACCCAATAACTTAGGTAAATTTATAGGTTATAAAGGTATAATTCGATTTAAAGGTTGTAGCTGGTGTTGTTCAACAGGTTTTAATTGCAACTACAAAGTTTACGTCACTTAGTTTGTTAACTATGAGTTTTTTCTCTAAACTTCTTAACATAAATATAAAGCACAAGTAAATGCTGAATATAAATCACTGACTGCCAAGGTAATAAATAAACCGGAACAACTTACGTGAGTCCTGGATAAGTAGATCAATACTAGATAGAACATGGACTTGCTGACTTCCGTTCGTGTTGCTGTTATAAAAGGTTTTTTTATATTTATGCGTGGCTTTCAGTAATAAGTTTTGAACAGGGTCTTTCGTAATGGATAAAGATTTTAATTAATAACACCGAAATGCTTCCATGAAATAAGATTTCCTTCACCTTGAATGGGTTAATCCAAAACATAAAAAAAAACCCTTTTTATTGCATTTAAGAATATTTGTTTCCACAAGACCACAGAAAACACAGAGGTTTTGATTGCATTGGAGGCACATAGAGCACAAACAAACACAAACGCAGCTTTAGTGTTAGATCACATCGCACGTAAAAATATTATTTTTCTTACAGGTAGTAAAATCTGAGGGTCACGTGAAGCATTGTCAGCACAAAATCAGAAAAAAATAAGTAGTTTCTTCTTTTCCCTGTGTGATAACGATGACTGGGCGAATACTGGGAAACGTACTACCGATTTATTTTCCAATACGTAAATAATTCACAATTTTAAGGGGGAAAACAGGATAGTCATTGACTTGCTTACTATTCAACATGTAACTGTTAACATCAGAAGGCTTTTGCCAGGGATATTTTCTCGAGACACCGGGGCAAGCATGAAATGCTTACGTAGTAAGAAGTAACTTACCTTGAAAGTATTTTTTTCAATCGGTGTTGCCGCAAATATATTCCAAACGGAAAGGTGAACTTATGTTTGCTGCTGGCAAACTTGCGCGATAAGAGAAATTTGAAGTTTCACTCAAAACATGAAACACCAGAAACACTTTGGAAAAAGAATGAATTATTCAAAACGTAATATTAGAAGTAGAGACATCGAGAAAAACACGATTGGAATATACACTATATTGACAAAAGTCACCGGACACCTAGAAGAGAAACACAACATAGCATTTACTGATATACATTAGTACGGTGTCGGTCCACTTTTGGCCTTAATGCATGCACTGATCCTTCGAGATATGCTTTCGATAAAGTTTTGAAGCACAGCGATAGGTATGAGCATCCATTCAGTGCATAATGCTGCTGCTAACTGTTGCTTAGTATTAGACCTTGGTTCCAAACTTCTTATGCGGCACTCTAATTCACCCCATAGGTGCTCCATGGGAATAATATCAGGGGTATGTGCTGTCCAGTCCACACACGATACGGAATTATCGTCAAACCACGCCGTAACAGTCCTTGCTTTAGGGCCCGGTGCATTATCCTGCTGGTACCAACAAGGCTTGGTTCCGTGGTATTGCCACACAGTTGGTAGGGCGTCACTGTCCAGAATATCGAGGCAGACGTGCTGGTTAACAGGTTTGTCCACGATAACCAATAAACCGGGACCATACAACGAAAACACCCCCACACGAGAACACTGCCAGCCCCAAACTTGACCGTAGGAACAGTACACTGTGGTAAATAGTGTTATATCCACACACAGCCATCAGACTAATGGACCGTGTATCTGGATTCATCAGTCCATAGGACCCGTTTCCATTGATCTACGGTCCACGATAAATGTTCTTTACACCATGCTAAGCGACGAGTAGGATTCCAAGGGGGGCTTATGAGCAAACGCACGACAACGGCATCCCATGGAATGAAGTTCTCTGCGAATGGTACGTGTACGTAATGAGGCTCCAGCATTTTTACTCACCTGTACACTGAGGTCTTGTGCAGTACTCCGTCGATTAGCTGTAACGACTTTCCTGATTCTTCGACTCCCTCTATCAGTGATTTTCTTTTTGGGCCGACGGTACGTTTTGTTGCTTTAGGCACGTCAGGTGTCTTCCACTTATTCAGTATATCCAAAGTAGTTGAATTGGGTATGTATGAACGCCTCTTGGTTTCTCTTATGGACATCCCACTAATATAACACAAAACGATTTTCCCTTTCTCAAAGTCAGTTCTCTCCCCGCCGCAACATTTTCACTCAACCTCACAGTGCGATATGATCGCGGTCAGCTGCAGGCTTGTTTTTACACCGTTTGCAGCTGCACCGCGCATCTTAGCAACGCAGCGGATCCATTAATTTGCTTTAGAAGGGATGTCCGATGACTTTTGTCAATACAGTGTACTTCTCCTTGCGGAAAAAGCTGTGCATCATTTTATTCAGAAACTATGAACTAAAGGTGTTCCTTGGTGCATGGGAGGTGTAACGCATAGCACGCTCGAACGGAAATCGGGAAATCCGTGTTCGATTCCCGCTCCAGGGATTCTCAAGTTTTCTGATGTTAAGTGTTGAACAGTAAGCAGGGCAATGCTTATTCTGTTTTCAGCCTTAAAAATTCTGTAGTTGTTCCTGGTAGTTGCGAAGAATATTTTTTCCACATTCTCCATAATCACAAATTACGTAATCGAAACATGAATCTCTAAAATGAACAAGTCATTATATCGAAAGTGAATTCTGTTCCCTCAGCATAGCTTTTGCCATGAAGGATACTCTTTACCTATTTTCAACTATTCTATTATATTATGTAAAACTCTTCCGCTAGAAAGGGTCGAGTTATATCATGTTTTCTTCTATAATTCTGCTTTTAACTGTTCGATTTGAAAATTTCTTTGTTGATTTTCGTAACCTACTTTTTTAGTCGCTTATGGAAGTAAGTAGTTGTTTCTACAATATTTCTGGATGTTTTATCGACTGTGGAAATCCGGTTGTGTTTTTTTTTTTTTTGCTTCTAACTCAGAGGTTCCCAATCTGTGCGTGTCGCTCCGGTGGCGGAATGGTCTAAGCAATGGCTTCTGATCATTCGTCCGAGATGGGTCCGGGTTCGAATCCCGGTGAGGTATGGATGTTGTGTTTGTCTTACGGCACTGGTTCTCTCCCTTCGCTGGAATCAGTGATCCTAAATCATGGACCGGTGACTGCTTATAGCCCATTGAGTTGCTCACGGTAGTCGTTAAACCTCCAATAAAAAAAAACAACAACAAAAAAAAAATCTGCGCATCGCCAGTGTTGGTCCAAAGCGTCGCAAATATAAGGAAAAACTAAAACTTATAATTTATAGTGAAACGCAACATTTTCAAATCGTGTACATATTTTAAAGAATGAATTGTAGGAAATTATGTCAAAATCTCGTTGGCTTTCTCGTGGCAATGTGATGCTGTGTGTGTATGAACTGCGGAATGAAATTTTCTTGTAGGTCACAGAAGAAAGACATAGTAGTGCCGAATGCTTCATTAATAATGACTTCATTCTCAAGTTGGCGTATTCGTGCGACATTTTTGAGAAGCTGAATTCTCTGAGCTTATGCCTCCAGGGCAGAGAATCACACATAATACAGCTGTCCGACAAGATTCTGGCTTTGAAAAGAAAGCTACTTCAGTGGAAGAACAATATAAAATCAGAGGATTTTGAATGTTTTCCTACGTTACACAAGTATGTACAAGAGAACAAAATGCTAAGTGCAAAATTGAAATCTGTGATTTTGGAGCATCTCTCTCAACTCAACGTCCAATTTGACAAATATTTTCCTCCACAAATAGATGTACACAAGTGGGTTACAGACTCGTTTATAGCTGATCTACCATCAACCTTCACTACTGCTGAGCAAGAACAGTTAATAGACATTTCTTCAGACTCCACCTTGAAAATGACATTCACTTCCCAAACTCTGCCATAGTTTTGGAACACTATGGCAAAGGAGCACCCAGAATTGAGAAAGAAAGCCGTAAGAGTAATTTTCCCTTTTGCCACATCCTGCCTTTGCGAAGCAGGATTTTGAGCTCTGGGGGTAATGCAATCTAGATATAGAAACAAAGTTAACTTTGAGAAGGAGATCCGCGTACATTTATGGAACATTGTTCCCAGATTCGATGTTTTGTGTGATGAGAAACAAGCTCCCCCATCGCATTAAGACGCAAATACCTCTGTTAGGTAGCTTTTAAAATTACTGTAAAAATATGAAAGCCAAATGAAGAATGTTACCATTGTAAAAATATGCCTATCTCATTAATTTCTTCTTATTCAGTTCTGTAATTTTATTCTAATTTTGTATTTTTACATTAAAAAGAATACACGATAGTGATGTAAATTACTATTTTATTTTTAGAAAATACCACAAACTCGAATTTTGGATGTAGTGGCTTTGCATGGAAAATGTGACATGTAAAGGATGGGTTATTCTCAAAACGTTTGGGAACCCCTGTTCTAACCGGGTCCCTTGATTTCGAATAACTTTGATAAATTTTATTCGCTTTTGGAATAGATTTAAAAGACATGCTCATTGCAAACGAGAATTCGTTGTCATCTTTCTTGTTTTATTTTTGTAATACAGAGGAAACGAAACCCCTTTTTTCTGAAAGGCCGTACAGTACCACTCTCGACGTCCCAGAGCACTTGTCAGTGTACCTGATTAAACTAAGGAAAGGAAAACGAACGAAACGCTGACCCAATTAAAAATACAGAAAACACGAAACCATTTTTTTCTGAAAGGCCATACAGTGCCACTCTTTACGTCCCAGAGCAGTTGTCAGTGTACCTGATTAGACTAAGGAAAGGAAAACCAACGAAACGTTGACACAATTAAAAATACAGAGGACACGAAACCCCTTTTTTCTGAAAGGCCATACAGTGCCATTCTTTACGTCCCAGAGCAGTTGTCAGTGTTCCTGATTAAACTAAGGAAAGGAAAACCAACAAAACGGTGACACAATTAAAAATACAGAGGACACGAAAACTCTTTTTTCTGAAAGGCCATACAGTGCCATTCTTTACGTCCCAGAGCAGTTCTCAGTGTTCCTGATTAAACTAAGGAAAGGAAAACCAACAAAACGGTGACACAATTAAAAATACAGACGACACGAAACCCCTTTTTTCTGAAAGGCCATACAGTGCCATTCTTTACGTCCCAGAGCAGTTGTCAGTGTTCCTGATTAAACTAAGGAAAGGAAAACCAACAAAACGGTGACACAATTACAAATACAGAGGACACGAAACCCCTTTTTTCTGAAAGGTCATACAGTGCCATTCTTTACGTCCCAGAGCAGTTGTCAGTGTACCTGATTAAACTAAGGAAAGGAAAACCAACAAAACGGTGACACAATTAAAAATACAGAGGACACGAAACCCCTTTTTTCTGAAAGGCCATACAGTGCCATTCTTTACGTCCCAGAGCAGTTGTCAGTGTACCTGATTAAACTAAGGAAAGGAAAACCAACAAAACGGTGACACAATTAAAAATACAGAGGACACGAAACCCCTTTTTTCTGAAAGGCCATACAGTGCCATTCTTTACGTCCCAGAGCAGTTGTCAGTGTACCTGATTAAACTAAGGAAAGGAAAACCAACAAAACGGTGACACAATTAAAAATACAGAGGACACGAAACCCCTTTTTTCTGAAAGGCCATACAGTGCCATTCTTTACGTCCCAGAGCAGTTGTCAGTGTTCCTGATTAAACTAAGGAAAGGAAAACGAACGAAACGGTGACACAATTAAAAATACACAGGACACGAAACCCCTTTTTTCTGAAAGGCCATACAGTGCCATTCTTTACGTCCCAGAGCAGTTGTCAGTGTACCTGATTAAACTAAGGAAAGGAAAACGACCGAAACGGTGACACAATTAAAAATACAGAGGACACGAAACCCCTTATTTCTGAAAGGCCGTACAGTACCACTCTCTACGTCCCAGAGCAGTTGTCAGTGTACCTGATTAAACTAAGGAAAGGAAAACGAACGAAACGGCGACACAATTAAAAATACAGAGGACACGAAACCCCTTTTTTCTGAAAGGCCATACAGTGCCATTCTTTACGTCCCAGAGCAGTTGTCAGTGTACCTGATTAAACTAAGGAAAGGAAAACGAACGAAACGGTGACACAATTAAAAATACAGAGGACACGAAACCCCTTATTTCTGAAAGGCCGTACAGTACCACTCTCTACGTCCCAGAGCAGTTGTCAGTGTACCTGATTAAACTAAGGAAAGGAAAACGAACGAAACGGCGACACAATTAAAAATTCAGAGGACACGAAACCCCTTTTTTCTGAAAGGCCATACAGTGCCATTCTTTACGTCCCAGAGCAGTTGTCAGTGTACCTGATTAAACTAAGGAAAGGAAAACGAACGAAACGGTGACACAATTAAAAATACAGAGGACACGAAACCCCTTATTTCTGAAAGGCCGTACAGTACCACTCTCTACGTCCCAGAGCAGTTGTCAGTGTACCTGATTAAACTAAGGAAAGGAAAACGAACGAAACGGCGACACAATTAAAAATACAGAGGACACGAAACCCCTTTTTTCTGAAAGGCCATACAGTGCCATTCTTTACGTCCCAGAGCAGTTGTCAGTGTAAATGATTAAACTAAGGAAAGGAAAACGAACGAAACGGTGACACAATTAAAAATACAGAGGACACGAAACCCCTTTTTTCTGAAAGGCCATACAGTGCCATTCTTTACGTCCCAGAGCAGTTGTCAGTGTACCTGATTAAACTAAGGAAAGGAAAACGAACGAAACGGTGACACAATTAAAAATACAGAGGACACGAAACCCCTTTTTCTGAAAGGCCATACAGTGCCATTCTTTACGTCCCAGAGCAGTTGTCAGTGTACCTGATTAAACTAAGGAAAGGAAAACGAACGAAACGGTGACACAATTAAAAATACAGAGGACACGAAACCCCTTATTTCTGAAAGGCCGTACAGTACCACTCTCTACGCCATAGAGCAGTTGTCAGTGTACCTGATTAAACTAAGGAAAGGAAAACGAATAAAACGGTGACCCAATTAAAAATACAGAGGACACGAAACCCCTTTTTCTGAAAGGCCATACAGTGCCATTCTTTACGTCCCAGAGCAGTTGTCAGTGTACCTGATTGAACTAAGGAAAGGAAAACGAACGAAACGGTGACACAATTAAAAATACAGAGGACACGAAACCTCTTTTTTCTAAAAGGCTATACAGTGCCATTCTTTACGTCCCAGAGCAGTTGTCAGTGTACCTGATTAAACTAAGGAAAGGAAAACGAACGAAACGGTGACACAATTAAAAATACAGAGGACACGAAACCCCTTATTTCTGAAAGGCCGTACAGTACCACTCTCTACGTCCCAGAGCAGTTGTCAGTGTACCTGATTAAACTAAGGAAAGGAAAACGAACGAAACGGTGACCCAATTAAAAATACAGAGGACACGAAACCCCTTTTTTCTGAAAGGTCATACAGTGCCATTCTTTACGTCCCAGAGCAGTTGTCAGTGTTCCTGATTAAACTAAGGAAAGGAAAACGAACGAAACGGTGACACAATTAAAAATACACAGGACACGAAACCCCTTATTTCTGAAAGGCCGTACAGTACCACTCTCTACGTCCCAGAGCAGTTGTCAGTGTACCTGATTAAACTAAGGAAAGGAAAACGAACGAAACGGTGACACAATTAAAAATACAGAGGACACGAAACCCCTTTTTTCTGAAAGGCCATACAGTGCCATTCTTTACGTCCCAGAGCAGTTGTCAGTGTACCTGATTAAACTAAGGAAAGGAAAACGAACGAAACGGTGACACAATTAAAAATACAGAGGACACGAAACCCCTTTTTTCTGAAAGGCCATACAGTGCCATTCTTTACGTCCCAGAGCAGTTGTCAGTGTACCTGATTAAACTAAGGAAAGGAAAACGAACGAAACAGTGACACAATTAAAAATACAGAGGACACGAAACCCCTTATTTCTAAAAGGCCGTACAGTACCACTCTCTACGTCCCAGAGCAGTTGTCATTGTTCCTGATTAAACTAAGGAAAGGAAAACCAACGAAACGGTGACACAATTAAAAATACAGAGGACACGAAACCTCTTTTTTCTGAAAGGCCATACAGTACCACTCTTTACGTCCCAGAGCAGTTGTCAGTGTACCTGATTAAACTAAGGAAAGGAAAACGAACAAAACGGTGACCCAATTAAAAATACAGAGGACACGAAACCCCTTTTTTCTGAAAGGCCATACAGTGCCATTCTTTACGTCCCAGAGCAGTTGTCAGTGTACCTGATTAAACTAAGGAAAGGAAAACGAACGAAACGGTGACACAATTAAAAATACAGAGGACACGAAACCCCTTTTTTCTGAAAGGCCATACAGTGCCATTCTTTACGTCCCAGAGCAGTTGTCAGTGTACCTGATTAAACTAAGGAAAGGAAAACGAACGAAACAGTGACACAATTAAAAATACAGAGGACACGAAACCCCTTTTTCCTGAAAGGCCATACAGTGCCATTCTTTACGTCCCAGAGCAGTTGTCAGTGTACCTGATTAAACTAAGGAAAGGAAAACCAACAAAACGTTGACACAATTAAAAATACAGAGGACACGAAACCCCTTATTTCTAAAAGGCCGTACAGTACCACTCTCTACGTCCCAGAGCAGTTGTCATTGTTCCTGATTAAACTAAGGAAAGGAAAACCAACGAAACGGTGACACAATTAAAAATACAGAGGACACGAAACCTCTTTTTTCTGAAAGGCCATACAGTACCATTCTTTACGTCCCAGAGCAGTTGTCAGTTTATCCTGATTAAACTAAGGAAAGGAAAACGAACGAAACGGTGACACAATTAAAAATACAGAGGACACGAAACCCCTTTTTTCTGTGAGGCCATACAGTACCACTCTCTACGTCCCAGAGCAGTTGTCAGTGTACCTGATTAAACTAAGGAAAGGAAAACGAACGAAACGGTGAAACAACTAAAAATACAGAGGACACGAAACCCCTTATTTCTAAAAGGCCGTACAGTACCACTCTCTACGTCCCAGAGCAGTTGTCATTGTTCCTGATTAAACTAAGGAAAGGAAAACCAACGAAACGGTGACACAATTAAAAATACAGAGGACACGAAACCTCTTTTTTCTGAAAGGCCATACAGTACCATTCTTTACGTCCCAGAGCAGTTGTCAGTTTATCCGATTAAACTAAGGAAAGGAAAACGAACGAAACGGTGACACAATTAAAAATACAGAGGACACGAAACCCCTTTTTTCTGTGAGGCCATACAGTACCACTCTCTACGTCCCAGAGCAGTTGTCAGTGTACCTGATTAAACTAAGCAAAGGAAAACGAACGAAACGGTGAAACAACTAAAAATACAGAGGACACGAAACCATTTTTTTCTGAAAGGCCATACAGTGCCATTCTTTACGTCCCAGAGCAGTTGTCAGTGTACCTGATTAAACTAAGGAAAGGAAAACGAACGAAACGGTGACACAATTAAAAATACAGAGGACACGAAACCCCTTTTTTCTGAAAGGCCATACAGCACCACTCTCTACGTCCCAGAGCAGTTGTCAGTGTACCTGATTAAACTAAGGAAAGGAAAACGAACGAAACGGCGACACAATTAAAAATACAGAGGACACGAAACCCATTTTTTCTGAAAGGCCATACAGTGCCATTCTTTACGTCCCAGAGCAGTTGTCAGTGTACCTGATTAAACTAAGGAAAGGAAAACGAACGAAACGGCGACACAATTAAAAATACAGAGGACACGAAACCCATTTTTTCTGAAAGGCCATACAGTGCCATTCTTTACGTCCCAGAGCAGTTGTCAGTGTACCTGATTAAACTAAGGAAAGGAAAACGAACGAAACGGTGAAACAACTAAAAATACAGAGGACACGAAACCATTTTTTTCTGAAAGGCCATACAGTGCCATTCTTTACGTCCCAGAGCAGTTGTCAGTGTACCTGATTAAACTAAGGAAAGGAAAACGAACGAAACGGTGACACAATTAAAAATACAGAGGACACGAAACCCATTTCTTCTGAAAGGCCGTACAGTACCACTCTTTACGTCCCAGAGCAGTTGCCAGTGTACCTGATTAAACTAAGGAAAGGAAAACGAACGAAACGGTGACACAATTAAAAATACAGAGGACACGAAACCCATTTCTTCTGAAAAGCCGTACAGTACCACTCTCTACGTCCCAGAGCACTTGTCAGTGTTCCTGATTAAACTAAGGAAAGGAAAACCAACGAAACGAAGACACAATTAACAATACAGAGAACAGGAACCCTCTTTTTTCTGAAAGGCCGTACAGTACCACTCTCTGCGTCCCAGAGCACCTGTCAGTGTACCTTATTAATGTAAGGAAAGGAAAACGAACGAAACGGTGACACAATTAAAAATACAGAGGACACGAAACCTCTTTTTTCTGAAGGGCCATACAGTACCCCTCTCTACGTCCCAGAGCGGTTGTCAGTGTTCCTGATTAAACTAAGGAAAGGAAAACCAACGAAACGGTGACACAATTAAAAATACAGAGGGCACGAGAAGCCTTTTTTCTGAAATGCCATACAGTACCACTCTTTACTTCCCAGAGCAGTTGTCAGTGTACCTGATTAAACTAAGGAAAGGAAAACGAACGAAACGGTGACACAATTAAAAATACAGAGGACACGAAACCCCTTTTTTCTGAAAGGCCATACAGTGCCATTCTTTACGTCCCAGAGCAGTTGTCAGTGTACCTGATTAAACTAAGGAAAGGAAAACGAACGAAACGGTGACACAATTATAAATACAGAGGACACGAAACCCCTTATTTCTGAAAGGCCGTACAGTACCACTCTCTACGTCCCAGAGCAGTTGTCAGTGTACCTGATTAAACTAAGGAAAGGAAAACGAACGAAACGGTGACCCAATTAAAAATACAGAGGACACGAAACCCCTTTTTTCTGAAAGGTCATACAGTGCCATTCTTTACGTCCCAGAGCAGTTGTCAGTGTACCTGATTAAACTAAGGAAAGGAAAACCAACGAAACGGTGACACAATTAAAAATACAGAGGACACGAAACCCCTTATTTCTGAAAGGCCGTACAGTACCACTCTCTACGTCCCAGAGCAGTTGTCAGTGTACCTGATTAAACTAAGGAAAGGAAAACGAACGAAACGGTGACCCAATTAAAAATACAGAGGACACGAAACCCCTTTTTTCTGAAAGGCCATACAGTGCCATTCTTTACGTCCCAGAGCAGTTGTCAGTGTACCTGATTAAACTAAGGAAAGGAAAACGAACGAAACGGTGAAACAATTAAAAATACAGAGGACACGAAACCCCTTTTTTCTGAAAGGCCATACAGCACCACTCTCTACGTCCCAGAGCAGTTGTCAGTGTACCTGATTAAACTAAGGAAAGGAAAACGAACGAAACGGCGACACAATTAAAAATACAGAGGACACGAAACCCATTTTTTCTGAAAGGCCATACAGTGCCATTCTTTACGTCCCAGAGCAGTTGTCAGTGTACCTGATTAAACTAAGGAAAGGAAAACGAACGAAACGGTGAAACAACTAAAAATACAGAGGACACGAAACCATTTTTTTCTGAAAGGCCATACAGTGCCATTCTTTACGTCCCAGAGCAGTTGTTAGTGTACCTGATTAAACTAAGGAAAGGAAAACGAACGAAACGGTGACACAATTAAAAATACACAGGACACGAAACCCATTTCTTCTGAAAGGCCGTACAGTACCACTCTTTACGTCCCAGAGCAGTTGCCAGTGTACCTGATTAAACTAAGGAAAGGAAAACGAACGAAACGGTGACACAATTAAAAATACAGAGGACACGAAACCCATTTCTTCTGAAAGGCCGTACAGTACCACTCTCTACGTCCCAGAGCACTTGTCAGTGTTCCTGATTAAACTAAGGAAAGGAAAACCAACGAAACGGAGACACAATTAACAATACAGAGAACAGGAACCCTCTTTTTCTGAAAGGCCGTACAGTACCACTCTCTGCGTCCCAGAGCACTTGTCAGTGTACCTTATTAATGTAAGGAAAGGAAAACGAACGAAACGGTGACACAATTAAAAATACAGAGGACACGAAACCTCTTTTTTCTGAAGGGCCATACAGTACCTCTCTCTACGTCCCAGAGCGGTTGTCAGTGTTCCTGATTAAACTAAGGAAAGGAAAACCAACGAAACGGTGACACAATTAAAAATACAGAGGGCACGAAAAGCCTTTTTTCTGAAATGCCATACAGTACCACTCTTTACTTCCCAGAGCAGTTGTCAGTGTACCTGATTAAACTAAGGAAAGGAAAACGAACGAAACGGTGACACAATTAAAAATACAGAGGACACGAAACCCCTTTTTTCTGAAAGGCCATACAGTGCCATTCTTTACGTCCCAGAGCAGTTGTCAGTGTACCTGATTAAACTAAGGAAAGGAAAACGAACGAAACGGTGACACAATTATAAATACAGAGGACACGAAACCCCTTATTTCTGAAAGGCCGTACAGGACCACTCTCTACGTCCCAGAGCAGTTGTCAGTGTACCTGATTAAACTAAGGAAAGGAAAACGAACGAAACGGTGACCCAATTAAAAATACAGAGGACACGAAACCCCTTTTTTCTGAAAGGTCATACAGTGCCATTCTTTACGTCCCAGAGCAGTTGTCAGTGTACCTGATTAAACTAAGGAAAGGAAAACCAACGAAACGGTGACACAATTAAAAATACAGAGGACACGAAACCCCTTATTTCTGAAAGGCCGTACAGTACCACTCTCTACGTCCCAGAGCAGTTGTCAGTGTACCTGATTAAACTAAGGAAAGGAAAACGAACGAAACGGTGACCCAATTAAAAATACAGAGGACACGAAACCCCTTTTTTCTGAAAGGCCATACAGTGCCATTCTTTACGTCCCAGAGCAGTTGTCAGTGTACCTGATTAAACTAAGGAAAGGAAAACGAACGAAACGGTGAAACAATTAAAAATACAGAGGATACGAAACCCCTTTTTTCTGAAAGGCCATACAGTACCACTCTCTACGTCTCAGAGCAGTTGTCAGTTACCTGATTAAACTAAGGAAAGGAAAACGAACGAAACGGTGACACAATTAAAAATACAGAGGACACGAAACCCTTTTTTTCTGAAAGGCCGTACAGTATCACTCTCTACGTCCCGGAGCAGTTGTCAGTGTACCTGATTAAACTAAGGAAATAAAAACGAACGAAACGGTGACCCAATTAAAAATACAGAGGACACGAAACCCCTTTTTTCTGAAAGGCCATACAGTGCCATTCTTTACGTCCCAGAGCAGTTGTCAGTGTACCTGATTAAACTAAGGAAAGGAAAACGAACGAAACAGTGACACAAAAAAAAATACAGAGGACACGAAACCCCTTTTTTCTGAAAGGCCATACAGTACCACTCTCTACGTCCCAGAGCAGTTGTCAGTGTACCTGATTAAACTAAGGAAAGGAAAACGAACGAAACGGCGACACAATTAAAAATACAGAGGACACGAAACCCATTTTTTCTGAAAGGCCATACAGTGCCATTCTTTACGTCCCAGAGTAGTTGCCAGTGTACCTGATTAAACTAAGGAAAGGAAAACGAACGAAACGGTGACACAATTAAAAATACAGAGGACACGAAACCCATTTCTTCTGAAAGGCCGTACAGTACCACTCTCTACCTCCCAGAGCAGTTGTCAGTGTTCCTGATTAAACTAAGGAAAGGAAAACCAACGAAACGGAGACACAATTAAAAATACAGAGGGAACGAAACCCCTTTTTTCTGAAAGGTTATACAGTACCACTCTTTACGTCCCAGAGCAGTTGTCAGTGTACCTTATTAATGTAAGGAAAGGAAAACGAACGAAACGGTGACACAATTAAAAATACAGATGACACGAAACCTCTTTTTTCTGAAGGGCCATACAGTACCTCTCTCTACGTCCCAGAGCAGTTGTCAGTGTTCCTGATTAAACTAATGAAAGGAAAACCAACGAAACGGTGACACAATTAAAAATACAGAGGGCACGAAAAGCCTTTTTTCTGAAATGCCATACAGTACCACTCTTTACTTCCCAGAGCAGTTGTCAGTGTACCTGATTAAACTAAGGAAAGGAAAACGAACGAAACGGTGAGACAATTAAAAATACAGAGGACACTAAACCTCTTTTTTCTGAAATTCCATACAGTACCTCTCTCTACGTCCCAGAGCAGTTGTCATTGTTCCTGATTAAACTAAGGAAAGGAAAACCAACGAAACGGTGACACAATTACAAATACAGAGGACACGAAACCTCTTTTTTCTGAAAGGCCATACAGTACCACTCTTTACGTCCCAGAGCAGTTGTCAGTTTATCCGATTAAACTAAGGAAAGGAAAACGAACGAAACGGTGACACAATTAAAAATACAGAGGACACGAAACCCCTTTTTTCTGTGAGGCCATACAGTACCACTCTATACGTCCCAGAGCAGTTGTCAGTGTACCTGATTAAACTAAGGAAAGGAAAACGAACGAAACGGTGAAACAACTAAAAATACAGAGGACACGAAACCATTTTTTTCTGAAAGGCCATACAGTGCCATTCTTTACGTCCCAGAGCAGTTGTCAGTGTACCTGATTAAACTAAGGAAAGGAAAACTAACGAAACGGTGAAACAATTAAAAATACAGAGGACACGAAACCCCTTTTTTCTGAAAGGCCATACAGTACCACTCTCTACGTCCCAGAGCAGTTGTCAGTGTACCTGATTAAACTAAGGAAAGGAAAACGAACGAAACGGTGACACAATTAAAAATACAGAGGACACGAAACCCCTTTTTCTGAAAGGCCGTACAGTATCACTCTCTACGTCCCGGAGCAGTTGTCAGTGTACCTGATTAAACTAAGGAAATAAAAACGAACGAAACGGTGACCCAATTAAAAATACAGAGGACACGAAACCCCTTTTTTCTGAAAGGCCATACAGTGCCATTCTTTACGTCCCAGAGCAGTTGTCAGTGTACCTTATTAATGTAAGGAAAGGAAAACGAACGAAACGGTGACACAATTAAAAATACAGATGACACGAAACCTCTTTTTTCTGAAGGGCCATACAGTACCTCTCTCTACGTCCCAGAGCAGTTGTCAGTGTTCCTGATTAAACTAATGAAAGGAAAACCAACGAAACGGTGACACAATTAAAAATACAGAGGACACGAAACCTCTTTTTTCTGAAGGGCCATACAGTACCTCTCTCTACGTCCCAGAGCAGTTGTCAGTGTTCCTGATTAAACTAATGAAAGGAAAACCAACGAAACGGTGACACAATTAAAAATACAGAGGGCACGAAAAGCCTTTTTCTGAAATGCCATACAGTACCACTCTTTACTTCCCAGAGCAGTTGTCAGTGTACCTGATTAAACTAAGGAAAGGAAAACGAACGAAACGGTGAGACAATTAAAAATACAGAGGACACTAAACCTCTTTTTTCTGAAATTCCATACAGTACCTCTCTCTACGTCCCAGAGCAGTTGTCATTGTTCCTGATTAAACTAAGGAAACGAAAACCAACGAAACGGTGACACAATTACAAATACAGAGGACACGAAACCTCTTTTTTCTGAAAGGCCATACAGTACCATTCTTTACGTCCCAGAGCAGTTGTCAGTTTATCCGATTAAACTAAGGAAAGGAAAACGAACGAAACGGTGACACAATTAAAAATACAGAGGACACGAAACCCCTTTTTTCTGTGAGGCCATACAGTACCACTCTCTACGTCCCAGAGCAGTTGTCAGTGTACCTGATTAAACTAAGGAAAGGAAAACGAACGAAACGGTGAAACAACTAAAAATACAGAGGACACGAAACCATTTTTTTCTGAAAGGCCATACAGTGCCATTCTTTACGTCCCAGAGCAGTTGTCAGTGTACCTGATTAAACTAAGGAAAGGAAAACTAACGAAACGGTGAAACAATTAAAAATACAGAGGACACGAAACCCCTTTTTTCTGAAAGGCCATACAGTACCACTCTCTACGTCCCAGAGCAGTTGTCAGTGTACCTGATTAAACTAAGGAAAGGAAAACGAACGAAACGGTGACACAATTAAAAATACAGAGGACACGAAACCCCTTTTTTCTGAAAGGCCGTACAGTATCACTCTCTACGTCCCGGAGCAGTTGTCAGTGTACCTGATTAAACTAAGGAAATAAAAACGAACGAAACGGTGACCCAATTAAAAATACAGAGGACACGAAACCCCTTTTTTCTGAAAGGCCATACAGTGCCATTCTTTACGTCCCAGAGCAGTTGTCAGTGTACCTGATTAAACTAAGGAAAGGAAAACGAACGAAACGGTGACACAATTAAAAATACAGAGGACACGAAACTCCTTTTTTCTGAAAGGCCATACAGTACCACTCTCTACGTCCCAGAGCAGTTGTCAGTGTACCTGATTAAACTAAGGAAAGGAAAACGAACGAAACGGCGACACAATTAAAAATACAGAGGACACGAAACCCATTTTTTCTGAAAGGCCATAGAGTGCCATTCTTTACGTCCCAGAGCAGTTGTCAGTGTTCCTGATTAAACTAAGGAAAGGAAAACCAACGAAACGGAGACACAATTAAAAATACAGAGGGAACGAAACCCCTTTTTTCTGAAAGGTTATACAGTACCACTCTTTACGTCCCAGAGCAGTTGTCAGTGTACCTTATTAAACTAAGGAAAGGAAAACGAACGAAACGGTGACACAATTAAAAATACAGAGGACACGAAACCTCTTTTTTCTGAAGGGCCATACAGTACCACTCTCTACGTCCCAGAGCAGTTGTCAGTGTACCTGATTAAACTAAGGAAAGGAAAACGAACGAAACGGTGAAACAACTAAAAATACAGAGGACACGAAACCATTTTTTTCTGAAAGGCCATACAGTGCCATTCTTTACGTCCCAGAGCAGTTGTCAGTGTACCTGATTAAACTAAGGAAAGGAAAACTAACGAAACGGTGAAACAATTAAAAATACAGAGGACACGAAACCCCTTTTTTCTGAAAGGCCATACAGTACCACTCTCTACGTCCCAGAGCAGTTGTCAGTGTACCTGATTAAACTAAGGAAAGGAAAACGAACGAAACGGTGACACAATTAAAAATACAGAGGACACGAAAAGCCTTTTTTCTGAAAGGCCATACAGTACCACTCTTTACTTCCCAGAGCAGTTGTCAGTGTACCTGATTAAACTAAGGAAAGGAAAACGAACGAAACGGTGAGACAATTAAAAATACAGAGGACACTAAACCTCTTTTTTCTGAAAGGCCATACAGTACCTCTCTCTACGTCCCAGAGCAGTTGTCATTGTTCCTGATTAAACTAAGGAAAGGAAAACCAACGAAACGGTGACACAATTACAACGACAGAGGACACGAAACCTCTTTTTTCTGAAAGGCCATACAGTACCACTCTTTACGTCCCAGAACAGTTGTCAGTTTATCCGATAAAACTAAGGAAAGGAAAACGAACGAAACGGTGACACAATTAAAAATACAGAGGACACGAAACCCCTTTTTTCTGTGAGGCCATACAGTACCACTCTCTACGTCCCAGAGCAGTTGTCAGTGTACCTGATTAAACTAAGGAAAGGAAAACGAACGAAACGGTGAAACAACTAAAAATACAGAGGACACGAAACCATTTTTTTCTGAAAGGCCATACAGTGCCATTCTTTACGTCCCAGAGCAGTTGTCAGTGTACCTGATTAAACTAAGGAAAGGAAAACTAACGAAACGGTGAAACAATTAAAAATAGAGAGGACACGAAACCCCTTTTTTCTGAAAGGCCATACAGTACCACTCTCTACGTCCCAGAGCAGTTGTCAGTGTACCTGATTAAACTAAGGAAAGGAAAACGAACGAAACGGCGACACAATTAAAAATACAGAGGACACGAAACCCATTTTTTCTGAAAGGCCATACAGTGCCATTCTTTACGTCCCAGAGCTGTTGTCAGTGTACCTGATTAAACTAAGGAAAGGAAAACGAACGAAACGGTGACACAATTAAAAATACAGAGGACACGAAACCCATTTCTTCTGAAAGGCCGTACAGTACCACTCTCTACGTCCCAGAGCAGTTGTCAGTGTACCTTATTAATGTAAGGAAAGGAAAACGAACGAAACGGTGACACAATTAAAAATACAGAGGACACGAAACCTCTTTTTTCTGAAGGGCCATACAGTACCTCTCTTTACGTCCCAGAGCAGTTGTCAGTGTTCCTCATTAAACTAAGGAAAGGAAAACCAACGAAACGGTGACACAATTAAAAATACAGAGGGCACGAAACCCCTTTTTTCTGAAAGGCCATACAGTACCACTCTTTACTTCCCAGAGCAGTTGTCAGTGTACCTGATTAAACTAAGGAAAGGAAAACGAACGAAACGGTGATACAATTAAAAATACAGAGGACACGAAACCTCTTTTTTCTGAAAGGCCATACAGTACCACTCTCTACGTCCCAGAGCAGTTGTCATTGTTCCTGATTAAACTAAGGAAAGGAAAACCAACGAAACGGTGACACAATTAAAAATACAGAGGACACGAAACCTCTTTTTTCTGAAAGGCCATACAGTACCACTCTTTACGTCCCAGAGCAGTTGTCAGTTTATCCGATTAAACTAAGGAAAGGAAAACGAACGAAACGGTGACACAATTAAAAATACAGAGGACACGAAACCCCTTTTTTCTGAAAGGCCGTATAGTACTTCTCTCTACGTCCCAGAGCAGTTGTCAGTGTTCCTGATTAAACTAAGGAAAGGAAAACCAACGAAACGGTGACACAATTAACAATACAGAGGACAGGAAACCTCTTTTTTCTGAAAGTCCGTACAGTACCACTCTCTGCGTCATAGAGCACTTGTCAGTGTTCCTGATTAAACTAAGGAAAGGAAAACCAACGAAACGGTGACACAATTAACAATACAGAGGACAGGAAACCTCTTTTTTCTGAAAGTCCGTACAGTACCACTCTCTGCGTCCCAGAGCACTTGTCAGTGTTCCTGATTAAACTAAGGAAAGGAAAACCAACGAAACGGTGACACAATTAAAAATACAGAGGACACGAAACCCCTTTTTTCTGAAAGGTCATACAGAACCACTCTTTACGTCCCAGAGCAGTTGTCAGTTTATCCGATTAAACTAAGGAAAGGAAAACGAACGAAACGGTGACACAATTAAAAATACAGAGGACACGAAACCCTTTTTTCTGAAAGGCCGTACTGTACCACTCTTTACGTCCCAGAGCAGTTGTCAGTTTATCCGATTAAACTAAGGAAAGGAAAACGAACGAAACGGTGACACAATTAAAATTACAGAGGACAGGAAACCCCTTTTTTCTGAAAGGCCATACAGTACTTCTCTCTACGTCCCAGAGCAGTTGTCAGTGTTCCTGATTAAACTAAGGAAAGGAAAACCAACGAAACGGTGACACAATTAAAAATACAGAGGACACGAAACCCCTTTTTTCTGAAAGGTCATACAGAACCACTCTTTACGTCCCAGAGCAGTTGTCAGTTTATCCGATTAAACTAAGGAAAGGAAAACGAACGAAACGGTGACACAATTAAAAATACAGAGGACACGAAACACCTTTTTTCTGAAAGGCCATACAGTACTTCTCTCTACGTCCCAGAGCAGTTGTCAGTGTTCCTGATTAAACTAAGGAAAGGAAAACCAACGAAACGGTGACACAACTAACAATACAGAGGACAGGAAACCTCTTTTTTCTGAAAGGCCATACAGTACCACTCTTTACGTCCCAGAGCAGTTGTCAGTGTACCTGATTAAACTAAGGAAAGGAAAACCAACGAAACGGTGACACAATTAAAAATACAGAGGACACGAAACCCCTTTTTTCTGAAAGGCCATACAGTACCACTCTCTACGTCCCAGAGCAGTTGTCAGTGTTCCTGATTAAACTAAGGAAAGGAAAACCAACGAAACGGTGACACAATTAAAAATACAGAGGACACGAAACCCCTTTTTTCTGAAAGGCCATACAGTACCACTCCTTACGTCCCAGAGCAGTTGTCAGTGTACCTGATTAAACTAAGGAAATTAAAACCAACGAAACTGTGACACAATTAAAAATACAGAGGACACGAAACCCCTTTTTTCTGAAAGGCCATACAGTACCACTCTTTACGTCCCAGAGCAGTTGTCAGTATTCCTGATTAAACTAAGGAAAGGAAAACCAACGAAACTGTGACACAATTAAAAATACAGAGGACACGAAACCCCTTTTTTCTGAAAGGCCATACAGTACCACACTTTACGTCCCAGAGCAGTTGTCAGTGTACCTGATTAAACTAAGGAAAGGAAAACCAACGAAACGGTGACACAATTAAAAATACAGAGGACACGAAACCCCTTTTTTCTGAAAGGCCATACAGTACCACTCTCTACGTCCCAGAGCAGTTGTCAGTGTTCCTGATTAAACTAAGGAAAGGAAAACCAACGAAACGGTGACACAATTAAAAATACATAGGACACGAAACCCCTTTTTTCTGAAAGGCCATACAGTACCACTCTCTACGTCCCAGAGCAGTTGTCAGTGTTCCTGATTAAACTAAGGAAAGGAAAACCAACGAAACGGTGACACAATTAAAAATACATAGGACACGAAATCCCTTTTTTCTGAAAGGCCATACAGTACCACTCTTTACGTCCCAGAGCAGTTGTCAGTGTTCCTGATTAAACTAAGGAAAGGAAAACCAACGAAACTGTGACACAATTAAAAATACAGAGGACACGAAACCCCTTTTTTCTGAAAGGCCATACAGTACCACACTTTACGTCCCAGAGCAGTTGTCAGTGTACCTGATTAAACTAAGGAAAGGAAAACCAACGAAACGGTGACACAATTAAAAATACAGAGGACACGAAACCCCTTTTTTCTGAAAGGCTATACAGTACCACTCTCTACGTCCCAGAGCAGTTGTCAGTGTACCTGATTAAACTAAGGAAAGGAAAACCAACGAAACTGTGACACAATTAAAAATACAGAGGACACGAAACCCCTTTTTTCTGAAAGGCCATACAGTACCACTCTCTACGTCCCAGAGCAGTTGTCAGTGTTCCTGATTAAACTAAGGAAAGGAAAACTAACGAAACGGTGACACAATTAAAAATACAGAGGACACGAAACCCATTTCTTCTGAAAGGCCGTACAGTACCACTCTCTACGTCCCAGAGCAGTTGTCAGTGTTCCTGATTAAACTAAGGAAAGGAAAACCAACGAAACGGAGACACAATTAAAAATACAGAGGGAACGAAACCCCTTTTTACTGAAAGGTTATACAGTACCACTCTTTACGTCCCAGAGCAGTTGTCAGTGTACCTTATTAATGTAAGGAAAGGAAAACGAACGAAACGGTGACACAATTAAAAATACAGAGGACACGAAACCTCTTTTTCTGAAGGGCCATACAGTACCTCTCTCTACGTCCCAGAGCAGTTGTCAGTGTTCCTCATTAAACTAAGGAAAGGAAAACCAACGAAGCGGTGACACAATTAAAAATACAGAGGGCACGAAACCCCTTTTTTCTGAAAGGCCATACAGTACCACTCTTTACTTCCCAGAGCAGTTGTCAGTGTACCTGATTAAACTAAGGAAAGGAAAACGAACGAAACGGTGATACAATTAAAAATACAGAGGACACTAAACCTCTTTTTTCTGAAAGGCCATACAGTACCTCTCTCTACGTCCCAGAGCAGTTGTCATTGTTCCTGATTAAACTAAGGAAAGGAAAACCAACGAAACGGTGACACAATTAAAAATACAGAGGACACGAAACCTCTTTTTTCTGAAAGGCCATACAGTACCACTCTTTACGTCCCAGAGCAGTTGTCAGTTTATCCGATTAAACTAAGGAAAGGAAAACGAACGAAACGGTGACACAATTAAAAATACAGAGGACACGAAACCCCTTTTTTCTGAAAGGCCGTATAGTACTTCTCTCTACGTCCCAGAGCAGTTGTCAGGGTTCCTGATTAAACTAAGGAAAGGAAAACCAACGAAACGGTGACACAATTAACAATACAGAGGACAGGAAACCTCTTTTTTCTGAAAGTCCGTACAGTACCACTCTCTGCGTCATAGAGCACTTGTCAGTGTTCCTGATTAAACTAAGGAAAGGAAAACCAACGAAACGGTGACACAATTAACAATACAGAGGACAGGAAACCTCTTTTTTCTGAAAGTCCGTACAGTACCACTCTCTGCGTCATAGAGCACTTGTCAGTGTTCCTGATTAAACTAAGGAAAGGAAAACCAACGAAACGGTGACACAATTAAAAATACAGAGGACACGAAACCCCTTTTTTCTGAAAGGTCATACAGAACCACTCTTTACGTCCCAGAGCAGTTGTCAGTTTATCCGATTAAACTAAGGAAAGGAAAACGAACGAAACGGTGACACAATTAAAAATACAGAGGACACGAAACCCTTTTTTCTGAAAGGCCGTACTGTACCACTCTTTACGTCCCAGAGCAGTTGTCAGTTTATCCGATTAAACTAAGGAAAGGGAAACGAACGAAACGGTGACACAATTAAAATTACAGAGGACAGGAAACCCCTTTTTTCTGAAAGGCCATACAGTACTTCTCTCTACGTCAAAGAGCAGTTGTCAGTGTTCCTGATTAAACTAAGGAAAGGAAAACCAACGAAACGGTGACACAATTAAAAATACAGAGGACACGAAACCCCTTTTTTCTGAAAGGTCATACAGAACCACTCTTTACGTCCCAGAGCAGTTGTCAGTTTATCCGATTAAACTAAGGAAAGGAAAACGAACGAAACGGTGACACAATTAAAAATACAGAGGACACGAAACACCTTTTTTCTGAAAGGCCATACAGTACTTCTCTCTACGTCCCAGAGCAGTTGTCAGTGTTCCTGATTAAACTAAGGAAAGGAAAACCAACGAAACGGTGACACAACTAACAATACAGAGGACAGGAAACCTCTTTTTTCTGAAAGGCCATACAGTACCACTCTTTACGTCCCAGAGCAGTTGTCAGTGTACCTGATTAAACTAAGGAAAGGAAAACCAACGAAACGGTGACACAATTAAAAATACAGAGGACACGAAACCCCTTTTTTCTGAAAGGCCATACAGTACCACTCTCTACGTCCCAGAGCAGTTGTCAGTGTTCCTGATTAAACTAAGGAAAGGAAAACCAACGAAACGGTGACACAATTAAAAATACAGAGGACACGAAACCCCTTTTTTCTGAAAGGCCATACAGTACCACTCTTTACGTCCCAGAGCAGTTGTCAGTGTACCTGATTAAACTAAGGAAAGGAAAACCAACGAAACTGTGACACAATTAAAAATACAGAGGACACGAAACCCCTTTTTTCTGAAAGGCCATACAGTACCACTCTTTACGTCCCAGAGCAGTTGTCAGTATTCCTGATTAAACTAAGGAAAGGAAAACCAACGAAACTGTGACACAATTAAAAATACAGAGGACACGAAACCCCTTTTTTCTGAAAGGCCATACAGTACCACACTTTACGTCCCAGAGCAGTTGTCAGTGTACCTGATTAAACTAAGGAAAGGAAAACCAACGAAACGGTGACACAATTAAAAATACAGAGGACACGAAACCCCTTTTTTCTGAAAGGCCATACAGTACCACTCTCTACGTCCCAGAGCAGTTGTCAGTGTTCCTGATTAAACTAAGGAAAGGAAAACCAACGAAACGGTGACACAATTAAAAATACATAGGACACGAAACCCCTTTTTTCTGAAAGGCCATACAGTACCACTCTCTACGTCCCAGAGCAGTTGTCAGTGTTCCTGATTAAACTAAGGAAAGGAAAACCAACGAAACGGTGACACAATTAAAAATACATAGGACACGAAATCCCTTTTTTCTGAAAGGCCATACAGTACCACTCTTTACGTCCCAGAGCAGTTGTCAGTGTTCCTGATTAAACTAAGGAAAGGAAAACCAACGAAACTGTGACACAATTAAAAATACAGAGGACACGAAACCCCTTTTTTCTGAAAGGCCATACAGTACCACACTTTACGTCCCAGAGCAGTTGTCAGTGTACCTGATTAAACTAAGGAAAGGAAAACCAACGAAACGGTGACACAATTAAAAATACAGAGGACACGAAACCCCTTTTTTCTGAAAGGCTATACAGTACCACTCTCTACGTCCCAGAGCAGTTGTCAGTGTACCTGATTAAACTAAGGAAAGGAAAACCAACGAAACTGTGACACAATTAAAAATACAGAGGACACGAAACCCCTTTTTTCTGAAAGGCCATACAGTACCACTCTCTACGTCCCAGAGCAGTTGTCAGTGTTCCTGATTAAACTAAGGAAAGGAAAACCAACGAAACGGTGACACAATTAAAAATACATAGGACACGAAACCCCTTTTTTCTGAAAGGCCATACAGTACCACTCTCTACGTCCCAGAGCAGTTGTCAGTGTTCCTGATTAAACTAAGGAAAGGAAAACCAACGAAACGGTGACACAATTAAAAATACATAGGACACGAAATCCCTTTTTTCTGAAAGGCCATACAGTACCACTCTCTACGTCCCAGAGCAGTTGTCAGTGTACCTGATTGAACTAAGGAAAGGAAAACGAACGAAACGGTGACACAATTAAAAATACAGAGGACACGAAACCCCTTTTTTCTGAAAGGCCATACAGTACCACTCTCTACGTCCCAGAGCAGTTGTCAGTGTTCCTGATTAAACTAAGGAAAGGAAAACGAACGAAACGGTGACACAATTAAAAAAAAACTTACCTTTAATCCTTAAAATGAATAAACGCACAAACGTGATTATATATGTTATCGTTAAAATATGACATCCGTTATTTCATAGAACACCTAGTTATTTCATGAAATAACTGATCAAGTCAGTTAAAGCATAAAACTCACTTGTATTCTATGGTTTAACTAGTTATTTCATAGAATAACGATCTGCACCCCGTTAAAGCGTAAAATAGCCTAGTAAATAAATCCCAAATTCAAAAGGCTGTAAAGTGAGAACCACTGGTCAGAAATAACACACCATTTTCAACCCACTATAAAGTGTTATATAATAATAATGATATTAAATTTTATGTTTCGTTTAAGAATATGGGAAGTATAACTTTCATTTACACGCAATATTTCTGTAATTAATGATAATTTGCTGAACTTAATATATAGAGATTACTGTAGCCGATTATGTTTTTGCGCCAGACTCTCAGAACAACAAAGAGAAACACATTTACCTTCCACCCCTGCTGAATTTATGAACTCTTCCAGACCGTAGTGTGGACTTGTTCATAAATCTCATTCTGAAGCCTCTGTGGGGCTTACAGTCCGTATCCCAGTACCTGAAGTTGACAAAAGAAGGAAATGGTGAAGCCAGATCTGTTTTAGCTGTTATCATGAAAATAACCGAAGAAAGATTTTTTCAATTGGGAACAAGAAACTACCACATAAAACAGCGATATTCCCGATCCCATTCAGTGTTTGTGAACAAAAACTAATTCAGATCGAAGAAGTGCCGGATATAGAGAAATCGCTCCGGTCGGTTGCTACAGCTCAAAGTTTAAGTACCGGTCAGGGATTTAAAACATCTTCATGTAAAACGCAGTGTGTCAACAAAAAATATATTTGTTTTAGAAATAATGTTCTATGTCATCCGTCCTTAGTTGGCATTACTAAAATTCCAAATGTCATTTTAGTAATCCCTTTTGTAACAAATGATTTTATTGTGTCTTTATATAAATAACATTTTGTATGCTGTAAAATTCAGTGAAATTGATATTTTACACTTTAACTGTCTATCATTAGTTAATTTGCCGCCCCGGTGGTGCAGTGGTCTAAGCGATGGCCTCTGATCATTCGTCCGAACGGGGTCCGGGTTCGAATCCCGGTGAGGCATGGATGTTGTGTTTGTCTTACGGCACTGGCTCTCTCCCTTCCCGGGAACCAGTGACCCTAAATTAGGGACGGGCGACTGCTTATAGCCCATTGAGTTGCTCACGGTGGTCGTTAAACCTCCAAGCAAAAAAAAAAAAAAAAAAATTGTTTATTTATAGAATACCTAGTTATTTCATAGAATAACTAGTTAAAGTGTGGAATTATTAATTTATTATACGCTTTAACTAACTTGATCAGTTATTTCATAAAATAACTAGGTATTCTATGAAATAACTGAATTATGCACTTTAACGGCAACATATACACACACACATACAAATAGAATTGCCAGGTTAAATTCCGCTTAAGCTGATACATTTGAATCGAATTTACAGTTTAGCTCTACTTTGTCCGATCTCATGCACGTTGTCAGATTATGCTACCTCTTAAGTCAAGTGGCAGTTTCTTTTACAATTTTTATTCTTTTTTAAGGAAAATATGACCGTTACGCACATGAATTTCTTTGCATTTCTTTGGATGAAACTAAAGTGGAATCTCAGCCCTCTGAAAAATAAAACATAAGAAATTGAAAATATGAACGTTTACTCAGGAGCAGTTTCGCAGTTACAAATTTACAACCAATTAATTTAAAAAAACAAAATTATTACAATGCCTAGAGTTGCAGGCAATTTGGTTTCAACAGGACTCTTTGTTTCTCTCATGCATTTTTTTGAGTGATCCTCTAACTCCAAAACACCATTCTATGTTCAGTGTGGTTTCCACTACTATTAGCTACACCTGTGACGTATATTCTAATTTAACTTTCACGTTTAGTTCGTTTTCCTATGTAAATTTGAGTTTTTCTCTTTTGCACTTTCCAACTTAACGTATATGGTCTCTCTCACATACATGAGGCATGACAACACTCCTGAGGTCAGTACGTAAGTGACGTATGCATGTTGATAAGACCAAGAAAAAATATATACACTATATTGACAAAAGTCACCGGACACCTAGAAGAGAAACACAACATAGCATTTATTGACATACATTAGTACGGTGTCGGTCCACCTTTGGCCTTAATGCATGCACTGACCCTTCGAGACATGCTTTCCACAAAGTTTTGGAACACAGCGATAGGTATGCGCTTCCATTCAGTACATAATGCTGCCTCTAACTATTGCTTAGTAGTAGGCCTTGGTTCCAAACTTTTTATGCGGAGCTCTAATTCATCCAATAGGCGCTCTATGGGTTTAAGATCAGGACTCTGTGCTAGCCAGTCCACACACGATACGGAATTATTGTCAAACCACGCCGTAACAGTCCTTGCTTTATAGGACGTAAGTAGTGCCAGTTTTGAGCTCCGTGTTTAGCCGTCTACTGAGTGTGGTTTGTGTGCTCTGTCTTTATAATTTTGCGCATACCTTCAAGACGAAGGTTGTATCTTTAATTTAAGACATCTCCCTAGTCGGAGAGTACTCTTTTCATTTAGCTATCAGCATTTTATTTTCTCGACCAGTCGGTCGTTTTTACTAAATTAGGCCTCGTCATCGGCGATGGCGACTGCTGATAAGAGAGGCGTTCCCGCTCTCGTCACAGCTTCTCCTACTACGTCGATCCTTATCTCTGACGGAGCAAACCAATCAGCGTCCGTCCTTAATGATGAGGAATCTCGTCCTCCTCCTGATGCCTAATTGCTCTTCTTCTTCGACTCTCTGACTCCACCCTTCCTGGTGGTGATGCTACGTCGTTCGCTTCTGATGCTGCCGATGACGTAATGGATATCTCTGGGGGCGTTGCTTCTCTGCCCTCGGTAGCCTTGCCCAGCGTTGTGTCAGCTCCTTCATCCAGCGCTGCACCTCTGCCTTCCAGTGGAGGATTGCCTTCCCGCTCTTATTCTAGCGTTACCTCAGGTGCGTCCCTACCGACGCAAGCGACTCGCCTTCCCCTTGCGGATGCCCATGTCCAGATACATGGTGACTCACTTCAATAGGACGTTCCGCACTTCTCACCGGCTGGGCAGGAACTTCACTCCAGCCGCGAGTTGGGAGTGTGCCTAGGCCGCCCCAGTGGCGCAGTGGTCTAAAGCGCTCCCCTCTGATCATACGTTCGTAAGGGGTCTGGGTTCGAATCCCGGTCAGGCATGGATGTTGTGTTTGTCTTACGGCACTGGCTCTCTCCCTTCTCTGGAACCAGTGACCCTAAATTAGGGACGGGCGCCTGCTTATAGCCCATTGAGTTGCTCACGGTGGTCGTTAAACCTCCAATTAAAAAAAAAGTGTGCCTAGATGCTCTTTTTTTATTGAAGGTTTAACGACCACCGTGAGCAACTCAATGGGCTATAAGCAGTCGCCCGTCCCTAATTTAGGGTCACTGATTCAAGGGAAGGGAGAGAGCCAGTGCCGTAAGACAAACACAACATCCATGCCTCACCGGGATTCGAACCCGGACCCCGTTCTGACGAATGATCAGAGGCCATCGCTTAGACCACTGCGCCACCGGGTCGGCCTAGATGCTCTTTCGAATACACCGTTGAAGGTCTATTGTGATACGCTCCTTGCTTTTCTTCCAGCCGAAGCCATTACTCATCTCACCCGCTGGCCGCGGACCGTGATGGTTTATTTCACATCCAAAGAGCATGCACACACGCTTCTACACTTTGGTCTTGACCTGGGAGATCACCACCTCGAAGCTGAACCGATCCCAGGCGCCCTGTTCAGGTCTCCTTGTATCCTGTGCCCCCGAAATCTCTGATGCGATTATATGTACTGCACTTAGTAAGTGTGGTAAGATTGTTGGTCCTGTTATCACACATTCAGCTGCGCCCAAGGATCCTGCAAATAAGAATTTTCGTAGTTTTCGTTGGAGTGTTCGACTAATCTTTCCATCAGAGGAGCATCTCCGTAAGTTCCCACGGATCCTAAACGTCCGATGTGGGCAGCTCTCCTACAGAATTGACATGCTAACATCAGAACACTGTGCTAATTGCAAAGAACTTGGGCATCAGCGTGCTCGCTGCCCCAACAACAAGTATCCAGCTCCCACGGCTTCTAGAGCGCCTCCCGCCTTTAAGCAGCCTCCTGCTACATCTCGCTCTCGACCTGCACCGTCTTCTAGTGTGCAAACTGCCCCTGGGCCGAGTTACACAAAAAGTATATCTAAAGCCTCTCGTCAAAAAGCGTCTTCTGAAGCTGACCTCACCTCCCACCTTCATCTTCCAGTGCTCGCCTCACCTATTACTCCTCATCACGTGGCATCATCGGGAGATCTCGCCACTGGTTTCCCACCAGTCTTCACTGTTGGTGTTTCCGAGTGTGACGGAGGCGCCGATCCCTCCTCTGACTCTGCGTCTGCTTCCCGAGCAATGTCGCTCCCTGGAAAACGCATTTCCGGCACTCGTACAGGTACCCGACGTAAGAAGAAGAAGAAGAAATATCCCCCTGCGGATGAGCGACCGTTCTGTGCTACCCAATCTTCGGGAGATCTTTCTCCCTCTCCTCCGCCTACAGAAATTGAATGGGACACTGATGATGATGGGTCTCTGCCTTCGTTTGAGGTCTTTTCTAGTGTACTCTCCAAATGTGGTGCTCTTTCAGAACCTCTCAATCTTGGAGATTACTATCAGTTTTGCACCCACACCACGAACCTGGAGTCGACGCATGACTACCTCCGAGAGCGCGAAGACATTCGTCCCGCGCTGCTCCTGCAAGCCGGATGCATTGCTAAGTACCTTCGTTGGTTTGTACATGACCCCCTGGACCACTCATGGACCCTTGGCTGCGTAAACCGTTTACAACAACTCCTGAAAGTTGCGCAGCGACTCCTCTAATCAACGGCTGACCATTCCATTCAAGGTAACGACCCTTAATTGCAGAGGGTTCGCTAGCCTCTAACGAATGCTCTTGTAATGGAAGACCTCTCGCCCATAGGGGCCGATCTGTTGCTGTTTGCAAGAAACAAACTGCCATTACTCCATTCTGTTTTCTCTCTGGCGTGCTAGTGATTATGTGTTCCATCATCAATTTCGCTATTCATCTCGTGGTGGGCTTGCTATCGGAATACATCAGCAGTTCCGATCCACTCTCACTGCACTTTCAGTGCAAAACTTATTCCGGGATTTACTCCAGCAAGTCTCCTTCACAGTTGGCGGAGTTCAATTTCACATCTTTCATGTGTATATTCCGTGCACCTTTATTCATTTATCCATCTTGTTCACCAAACTCCGTCAAGCTCTCTCGAAAGTCTCGCCTTCGGATCGTGTGCTCTTGGGTGGAGACTTCAATTGCACCCTTGACCCGGCACTGCATCGCTCTCCTTCATCACGAGAGTGTCGTACGGATCTCGTCGCACTACTCCATGACCTTGTGGCTGATTTCTCTTTCACCTATGCTTATAGGCGCCTACATCCACAAGAGACCTCACACACGTGGTGATCGTCTGGGAGTCAGCTTCCATCGACTGCACGCCTAAATCGGATCTACGTTTCCACACGACAGCGTGGGTGAAGATCACGAAATGGTATAATAACACCGACTGAGATCTGTTAATCAGTATTATTCTTGTTCTTCAGATGGGAAAGGCAGTGCACATAAACGAGTTTTACAAAGCGCAAATTGTAATGGCCAGACGACTGGGCCAGAATATTTCTGAGACGGCAAGGTTTGGTGGGTGCTCATGATCTTCGGTGAACAGTACCTACAAGAAGTGGTCTGATGAGGGAAAAACCAAGAACTGCCGCCAAGGCGTAGCAGACCATGGACCATAGATGGTGCTGTATGGTAACTGCCAACAGAAAGGATACTGTGACGCATCTTGCCGGAAATTTGACAGCTATGACGTGATAAATGTCACAACAGACAGTACGTCGAACTCTGCTGGAAATGGTTCTGCGTAGCAACAGACTGTTTCGAGTTTAAATGGTAACCTCGGTTTTCCTTCGAAAGCGCTTAGAATGGGCACGCCAGTATCAAAACTGGAACTTGAAAGATTGCAGGAAGCAAATCTGGTATGCGGCTGCTCAACCACGTAACTCACAAGATTATAGGTACCAGATACCACAAAACACCTTTAGAAGTCTTGTAGCGTCTGTGCCTAGCCGGGTGAGAGGTGATTTGGCTGCACGTGGAGGACATGCATCATATTAGGCGGGTGGTCATAATGCTTTGTTATTTCGGTGTATGTTAAACCATTTCCTGAGTAAACAGTTGAGGTTCAATATTTCAAGGCTGGTCTAACTTCAGTTTCATGCCTTTAACATCTTTTGACACTTTGGTATACAGCGCTTTTTCCTTAAAAGCCGTGAGATATCAAGTGATTCATCACTGTTTTGGAATGGCCTATTTAATCGTTAACTTTTTTGGCTCTTCGGTGCATGTTTCGCCATTTCTTGAGTACACAGTTCAGGTTCAATTGTTCAAGGTTGGTATATCTTCAGTTTCATGCTGTTAATATCTTTTGACACTTCGGTATACAACGCATTTTTTCTTAGAAGCCGTCGGATATCAAGTTCTTCATCACTGTTTTGGTATGGCTCATTTAATCGTTAACTTTTTTGGCTCTTCGGTGCATGTTTCGCCATTTCCTGAGTAAACAGTTCAGGTTCAATATTTCAAGACTGATCTATCTTCAGTTTCATGCTGTTAACATTTTTTGACACTTCGGTATACAACGCCTTTTCCTTAGAAGCCGTGAGATATCAAGTTCTGCATCACTGTTTTGGTATGGCCAATTTTAATTGTTAACTTTTTATGTGTACACGTTTTGAGACAAACGAACGTGCACTGGTTTACCTAGTCTCAAAATTTGTTCTCGCACAATAATGCGCGAAGAACAGAATTTAATGAACATTGTCTAATTCTGTGCATAATTATTACATTTCCTCTTTTCAAATACTCATCAATGTTAGCAACCCTCATACGTCGATACATATTGAGTAAACGCGCGGCCAGGCCAACCTGACTATGAAGTGGAAGGTACTCAGTGTGTACTATCACTGAATAACATTGTTCCAGTCCAAAAGCTCGTATTGGAACTTGAACTGAAATTTACAAGGTGCATTCTTGTTTTAAATATTCTGCGCTCTTACATTTAAAAAATTAAAATTCCAGAGTCGGCAGCATTTCTAAAAGGTGCAGATATTCGGGTTTGGACGACGTCACTGTTTCTTCTGTAAGATGGCCATGTGTGTGGCAGAGAGGCTATACCCGGAGGATATTTACTGCGAGATCGAAGGTAAATGGCCAATCGAGTGATTTTTCGGGACTAAGTTGGATGTTTTCTCCTTGACTGGGAAATCGCTAATAGGTGAATCAGGGGGAATATCCTTTTTTACAGTCTCCTGTTGCGGTGGTAGACCATCAGGTTTCGGGGGATGGTTCATGATATACTGCGCCACATTAGTGCACCTTTTCGACGAAAACACTCTCCCAAGCACTTCATAGTAAGGTTAGTTTGCCCCAGTATTCTCTTTCGGCCTTCAGAAATTGCATGACTCGTAGGCTTTTGCACACCTCTATTATGCACTGTTTCATGACTAGTCCAAAACAGCTGCTATTTCTGCTTATACACCGAGTGGCCATTTTATTATGACCACCCACTCAGTACTTCGTTGGGCCACCTTTTACCTTTAATTCTGCGTCGATTCTTCGTGGCATGGACACCATGAGATGTTGATAGGTGGTTTGAGGAATCTGAGACCTTGCTTGATGAATAGCACTTTTCAGGAGTATGAGATTGCAGGGTTGTGGATTCAGCTGTCTGATGGCTCGTTCAACTTCATCCCACAAATTCTCAATGGGCTTAAGATCTGGAGATTGTGGGGGCCACCTAAGCAAAGTAAACTCACTGGCATATTCCTGAAACCAATCCTGTACAATACGAGCACTATGGCAGGATGCACTTGGTCCGTAACGATGTTTAGATATGATGTGCGAGTCAGACGCGTTGATCAACACGAATTAAAAGCCCCAAAGCATGCCAGGAAAACATTCCCCAAAGCACAACGTTGCCTCCACCATCTTGAAGGGTTGTAGAAATGCATTTGGGGTCCATACTTTCGTGCTGTCTCCGCCAAATTCTCACTCGGCCATCGGCATGGGGCAACTGAAAACGTGATTCATCGGACAACAAAATTTGTTTCCAATTATCGACTGTCCAATCCTCGTGCTCCTGTGCGAACTGGAGACGTTTTCTCTTGTTAACTGCAGACAGCAAAGGTGTTCGAACAGGCCTTCGGCAGCCATATCCCATCCGATGCAGTATACGGCGAATACTGCATGCAGAGATTATTTGAGGGGATCCTTGATTAAGATGATATGTAATTTGCTGCACTGTTGCCCTTCTGTTGTCTGTTACCATTCTGGACACTCTCCGTTCCGCCCAAGCAGTCACTAGTCGATGACGACCACACCTTGCACGTAGAGATCCAGTTTTTTTTTGCTGACAGTCCAGTCTTTAAACACTTTAACAACAGCGGCTCTGGAACATTTCACGAATGCGGCGGTTTCGGTGACACTAGCTCCATGACTCCAAGCTCCTATAATCATCCCACGTTGAAAGTCCGTCAAATCGCATTTTTTTACCCATCTCGCAAGCACTAAGCTTTCCCTTTTATACTAGCCTCTCCCTCTGGCGGCAACAGCATGCAGCTATAGCTCATTTGCTTAAAACTATCTGGTGGTCATAATAAAGTGGCTACTCAGTGTATTTGCTTACGTACAAAAACTTGGTGATGTTTCGGTTCATTGAACATGTGTGCTTCATTACTTAAAACAATTGACAATTACACAGCTGGGAAAGTCCACGTTCCCTTCACAGTTCTGAAAGTCTAAAAAGAATATATAGAAAAACGGAGCAAATTCATGGTTGTGCTTTTTTCTGTTTAAAAAATGTTCCTCTTAGGAAATGAAGGAATTTACCTGTAATTTTGGGATCCATTTCGTTCTTGTTCTGCTTTCTTCTGAAGAACGTGTACAGAGCATACAGTGCAGCAGTACCACCGCACATCGCCGCCATTACCTTAAATGCCACTCTGTCTCCGTATTTGCTCATTATAACTCCTCCAATAAAGGTTCCAGACCCTTTACCTGAAAATGAAATGCCATTTGAACTTAAAAGTCTAGATTTAGGTGAAAATAAGCGTGTATACGAATTGAAACGTAGTTAAAGAGACAACAACAAAAAGTAAATGTGAATTGTAAAGGCCAAGTACTTACCAACGCCAAAATGGATTCCTCCAGCTGTGGTGATGACTGTTGCTGTCAATCCAGGTGGAGCGAGAAAGTAGCTGTTTGTGACCACAGACACCCAGAGCAGATGGTACGTGAAAATTTCTAGAATGTTATAAGCTATTGACCACCAAGGATCAATCAGAAATGAATAGCCAATGTTCCAGATGGAATATGCTACCAGTGATGACAAAAGTATGTTGGAGATACCAATTTTCTCCACCAACCACTTTGATGTGAAAACAAACGGCATTCCTATCAGATCTCCGACAGATAATGCCAATCCCATTAAAATACTTGAAGCTCCGAGATCTTCCAAGTACCAATTAGAAAACACTCTGGTGAAGCCCCACGCAGTGCCAATCACCCAGATTGTGAGAAAAAACACAAGAATATCCGCACTTCTTAGAAGTTTCCCGAACTTTTTCAGCATGTCTTTGCCGGAAGGCTCAATCATAACGTCAAGTTTCCACACAGCAACTAGTGCAATTAGTATCACTACATCAAATATATAAAACGCTACATCGTATCGCTGAGGTTCATCTGGTTGGCTAACTGAAGAAATTATATATCCATAGACAGATGACGCTATCATTCCTCCCGCGAGGGACCAAATGCTCTGCCTACCGTAATCTGACTCATAAGTCTCTGCCATTGACATTGCTGTGAAATCTAAAATTGCAACGACGCACGATTGACACGAGTTGTATAGAATCGAGAACACCAACGAAAGAATGAAAACTAGAGAGGTCTCTTCTTGAGGCTGGCAAGTGTCTTCCCCTATATGTGTGCTTATATTTGTTTCACAAGATGAGCTGCAATTGCTAGCGGAATGTCTATCACACCAAGTCAGATTGATGTCAGTGTGTTCTGCACTGTCACATGTAAATCTCCTTACGTCATCAAAGTTTAATTGTGGGAAAGAAATATTACTAAAAATTCCATTTTTCAATAATACGTCACAAAATGATACATAATCCCGAAAACATGAATCACTTATATGGAATGATGATTTTCGAGAGCAATTGAAAGTGCATGTGATCACACTCGACTCATTTACTGGAATGCTGCACAGCTCCTTCAGAAACATATTGTTGGACGTCTGCTCATGGCAGTTGACTGTCGTTGTCACGTTGCAGGAGTTCATTCTCGATTTTGGAATGAGCAGAAAACTGTTAGCGGCTAGAAGACTGAGAAACACATTTGCTAGGAGGACAGGCTTAGATCTTCCAGTCTTGTCACTCACGACACCAGCCACTGTGGGAGCGAGAAGTTGAGCGAATGGCAAAATCGTAAAAATGATTGCAAGTTCCTCCAGATGCAAGCCAAGTTGTTTCAGGTAGAGTACCATGAAAGGGAACAAAGATACAGCACCTGTAATGAAAGAGAATATCCACTAATGTCCAGAAGTTAAGAATAATCATTTTAACTCTGAATATTTCAAGAAGCAATATATCCGAAAGGCACTGAACTGGGTATGCTTGTGTAATAACATATAGCAAATACAACAGCAAACAAAACAGGTTATGGAATGTTGCATTACTTATGCACATTTGCAAAAATGAACAACACAGTGATTTGCGTGTTGAGTACAGAAAATTGAGAAAAAACTCTGTGGGCAACAAGTTCCAATCCTGACAAAGAGCAGTTAGAAGCTCCGGAACGGTCTTTGGTGGAGGATGACGGGATGAAGTTTGCCTATCTATTGCATACCATAGGTTCTATATCGAATTCATATCCTCAGACCTTGCTTGCCACTCCATGTGCTGCATATCTTCACTTTGAAAAAAGTCATCCACCTGCTGAGCTCTGTGGGAGCGTTCATTACTGTCCATGATTGCCAGCTATGGATCCACGGCACCACTGAAAAGTCTCACATGAGGATCCAGTATCTTGTCTCTATACCTCAGAGCAGTGACGGTACCTTTGTCAAATATGTGGAGCTTTGTGTGCTCATTCAACGTGATGACTGCCCATGTCATGAGTCCACCGTCTCCAAATTGGCCTCTTTCCCTGATGTTTTTGGTTTTGTAACGGGCCCTCTGTTATCTGCAGAGAGTGGTTCGACAAGAATCAGTCTGCAAACTGAATCTGGACTCATTAGTGAATAGCACATTTACCAACTGATCGAGTATCAAGTTTCGATGCTCTCCGACTCCAGTTTAAACCCTGTTCGCAGGTATGAGAGGGACAAAAACTACTGGATACCTGGCATGGCATAGAGACCAGTTTTCCTGAACCTCCTGTAAACAGTTTGACTTGAAACTCGTGGTCCTGAGGAGGCTGAAGAGAGTTCTCTAGTGGATATCGTCCTATGACATCGTGAAGTTAATGCAAGATACCGGTTCTGCTGAGGGATTGTGTCTTTTGGACGACCTTGTACTGTTTGGCTTCTAACCTCTCCTGTGTCTTGGAGCTTTCACCAAAGCCCGGTGATGACACTCTGCGGTACATTCAGCGCTCTGGAGACGGCAATCTGTGACTGTCCTAATTCAGTACTTTTGATTTTTCTACCCTCGGAAAAATAGTCATCCTGGCGTCTTTGTTTCATATTACGTTCCTGATCACCAATCACAGCAACTGATCTCACGGGACTTGCAAGAAAATAAAGAAAGACACTCAGGGTACGATAACTTGTTTTTATGGAACTGCAAAATATTTCCATATCGAACTTGGGCGGACGTTATTCCATGATGCACTGCGATTGGTTTAGGTGTGTGACTAATCTACACACCAATGTCCCCGTTTTATTGATTTCAACCATTTTTTTGCACTGCGATTGATTTAGGTGTGTGACTAATCTACATGCCAATGTCCCTGTTCTATCGGTTTCAGCCATTTCTTTTGCACTGCAATTGGGTTAGGTGTGTGACCAATCTACATACCAATGTCCCTGTTCTATCGCTTTCAACCATTTCTTTTGCCCTGCGATTGGTTTAGGTGTGTGACTAATCTACATACCAATGTCCCTGTTCTATCGATTTCAACAATTTCTTTTGCACTGCGATTGGCTTAGATGTGTGACTAATATACATACCAATGTCCCTGCTCCATCGGTTTCAACCATTTCTTTTGCACTGCGATTCGTTTAGGTGTGTGACTAATTTACATGTCAATGCCTGCTGTTCTATCGGTTTTACCCCTTTCTTTTGTATGTCTTACCAACTATGTTTAACCTTTGGACATAAGAGTAGCTGAAAACTCCCTTGTTATATTTTGCAGTCTTAAGTTACAAATAAAGCAACAAAATGCAACGACATTGCTACGCAGTAAAATTCAAATCAATTGCGGAACTTTGCTTGAAGGTATTTAAGAACTCTGTCAAAAGTTTAGATAGATTATTCATGAGTATGTAGTGTATGCCCATTCCTAATTGTTTCAAACTAGCTAAACACTACATGTTTTAAATGCCAAGTTTACCAATAATGAAATAGGCGTTTACTCTAAATAATGTCAAGTGTTGGTATTTACTGAAACGATGAAATTTTCCCGTCTTTAGCACGATTTAATCATAAAAGATGAGAAATATATACAATTAAAACCATGAGCACTTTTGAGGCAGCGGCTGCCTCTCCTTACTAATCTTTTATTTCCATTCAACTTCAAGAAAGCACGGCATATTCTAACGTCGTTAATCCAACACTATTAATCAATCAATAGTATATCACGCACTCCTCTACAACATAGTTATGCAGACGCAAATAACAATATAAATCCACAAACGTAATACGTTCAGCAAAACTTCATCATTTCCAGCCAAACAACTACGTCCCAAAAACATATATAGCCGCCCCGGTTGCGCAGTGGTCTAAGCGATGGCTTCAGATCATTCGTCCGGGAGGGTTCCGGGTTCGAATCTCTGTGAGGTATGGATGTTGTGTTTGTTTTACGGCACTGGCTCTTTTCCTTCCCTGGAACCAGTGGTCCTAAATTAGGGACGGGCGACTGCTTATAGCCCCTTGAGTTGCTCACGGTGGTCGTTAAACCTCTAATCAAAGAATATATATATATATATATTATGAACAAACATGCAAAAATTTGAAAATATTACAGAACAAACATACAAAAAGTTCAAAAGAAGTGACAACTGGAACAGGTTGCCGTCATCAGAAGAGCATCAACCTGTGGGAGTGGCCTTTCTAGTACCAACAAAACGACAAGGCAAGCCAAAATTGTCGGTTGGTCATGCTCCCTAGGTCACAGAACCAAAATTCGAATAAGCACAAAAATTCCAAGAATCAAATTTATAAAACTAAAAAAGAATTAAAAACTTACCGGCAGAACAAAACTCGCCATGACAAAAGTCAAACAAGACTGAACAGAGCACCCACAAGAACCCAAATATATACACTGATAAAAAAGGTGGTCATGGTTAATCAACTACCTGGTAAGCCAAAAAATGTGTGAATTGACAAGATGCAAAACTGTGTATGTAGATAAGATCTTCAGCTATTAGGGACTCACCAAATAGCACTTTATGTTACCTATATATTTAAAATTGTTAGGTCCTAGGTTAATAAAGCATGTCAATGTGTAATTTGAAACTCTTGGACACCGAATTATAGTTCAAAATTAAATGGTTAAAATGATGTCTTAAGAAATTTTTAGGAAAATTGTTAGATTGCAATTTAGAAAGAAGAGCTTTCATATTTTTTACAAGTAAGAGCTGTGTAGGGCAAATTTTAGCTATTCTATGATACTGAGAGATGAGTAGATTGCGATGTATAACTTTTGAAATATTGGATGACCAGTGAGTGTAGTGAATGATATCAAACTCAAAAGAGTTTTTTATCAAATAAATTCACCACACCTCTTCCCTCCTCGTCCACCTGAACTTCTAAATCGAGGTAATAAACACAAGTAGACGATCTGTTGGTTTTTTCTAGGGTAAGGTCGTCAGGATACAAGTCAGTGGCGCAACGCAAAGTCCGGAATGTTAATGACCATGATGTAATCAACATATCGTAGAGCAATCCCAGGTAAAGGATGATTGGCAACATATCTATCCTCGAAAAAATGTAGATAGAGATTAGCCAAACTGCTAGAAAAGCGACTGCCCATCGGGATACCACGAGTTTGGAGGTAAAGCCCATCACCCACGGTAACGAAATTGTTATTAATACAGAAATCCAGTAGGAAATGCCAATACTGTTCTGTAGTCCCGGGCTCGAACTTCATATGTATGTTTAGGGCTACCTGCCACAGACCCTTCAATGAAATTGAGGTGAAGAGGTTTTAAAATCGTAAGTATCCACAGATGTGACAGTCACAGAGCCAAGTGTCTCCAAGACTCTGTTATTGCTCCCAATAATCCAAGTCGAACCCAACCTGCGAAGAGCCACGGACAAGTATCTCTGAAGCAACCCACCCGCTTTACTATTAAAACAGTTGCGTCCACACTAGTAATGAAACGGAAGGAAACAGGTTCCTTATGAAACTTTAAGATGACATAAATAAAAGGAAAGTTTAAGTTGGACACATTAAGCCCTATCCTTTTATGCAGAGCGATTGTTTTTTTAACAATGTATTTATGGTTTTGAGAAACCGGAGTGTAAGTATCCGTGGTATTCATCTGCTGTATTAGGAGATCCTGATAGAACTGCTTACAAAAGAAGGCAAAGTTATTACCAGCCTTATCCACTGGAGAAATAGTGAATAAGTTTTGAAGTTCGTGAATTTGCGAATTAATCAAAGCAAAATTATGTGGCTGCCGGGTACAGACACCAGAGCTCTTTAACTTGTCGAGCTCATGACGAATGTCACATAATATGGAATCCAGTCATTCGTTAAAGGCTTCGAAGGGCAAATCAATCTCATAGGAAAGCTTTAGTGCGCATTGTAAAAATTACTGCGTAGAATAAAGACACATTTCTTAGTTTTGAATCAAGGTGTCAAAATGTATTTAGTGCCCAGAGACATAGTGTGTGTAGTTCTCTAGAAGGCACTATGTCCAGGTCACCAGTAACGATATGACGGTGGTAAGCGTTGACAAATTTACTGAATCTGTCAAAATGACAGTAACAGCTGTCATCGTCATTGCCACTTAAAGACTTTAAATCAGCAACGGTTTGCCTGTAGTTAAAAATCCGGCGACCAAGCGGTTTTTCATAGCGGAAACAGGTCACCAATTTCACCTCATTTCAGAGAGGGGAAAGATTCAAACGTTTATGCGAAATTGACTTTAAACCAATAAAATCAATGGCCTCATGACAGTAATCAATAACGCAGTACTTCCTGACAAGGTGAGCTCCTGTGAAGTACTGCGTTATTGATTACTGTCATGAGGCCATTGATTTTATTGGCTTAAAGTCAATTTTGCATAAACGTTTGGATCTTTCCCCTCTCTGAAATGAGGTGAAATTGGTGACCTGTTTCCGCTATGAAAAACCGCTTGGTTGCCAGATTTTTAACTACAGGCAAACCGTTGCTGATTTAAAGTCTTTAAGCGGCAATGAGGATGACAGCTGTTACTGTCATCTTGACAGATTCAGTAAATTTGTCAACGCTTACCACCGTCATATCGTTACTGGTAACCTGGACATAGTGCCTTCTCGAGAACTACGCACACTATGTCTCTGGGCACTAAATACAGGTTGACACCTCGATTCAAAACTAAGAAATGTGTCTCTATTCTACGCAGTAATTTTTTACAATGCGCACTAAAGCTTTCCTATGAGATTGGTTTGCCCCTTGAAGCCTTTAACGAATGACTGGATTCTGTATTATGTGACATTCGTCATGAGCTCGACAAGTTAAAGAGCTCTGGTGTCTGTACCCGGCAGCCACATAATTTTGCTTTGATTAATTCGCAAATTCACGAACTTCAAAACTTATTCACTATTTCTCCAGTGGATAAGGCTGGTAATAACTTTGCCTTCTTTTGTAAGCAGTTCTATCTGGATCTCCTAATACAGGAGATGAATACCACGGATACTTACACTCCGGTTTCTCAAAACCATAAATACATTGTTAAAAAACAATCGCTCTGCATAAAAGGATAGGGCTTAATGTGTCCAACTTAAACTTTCCTTTTATTTATGCCATCTTAAAGTTTCATAAGGAACCTGTTTCCTTCCGTTTCATTACTAGTGTGGACGCAACAGTTTTAATAGTAAAGCGGGTGGGTTGCTTCAGAGATACTTGTCCGTGGCTCTTCGCAGGTTGGGTTCGACTTGGATTATTGGGAGCAATAACAGAGTCTTGGAGACACTTGGCTCAGTGACTGTCACATCTGTGGATACTTACGATTTTAAAAACCTCTTCACCTCAATTTCATTGAAGGGTCTGTGGCAGGTAGCCCTAAACATACATACGAGTTCGAGCCCGGGACTACAGAGCAGTATTGGCATTTCCTACTGGAGTTCTGTATTAATAACAATTTCGTTACCGTGGGTGATGGGCTTTACCTCCAAACTCGTGGTATCCCGATGGGCAGTCGCTTTTCTAGCAGTTTGGCTAATCTCTATCTAAATTTTTTTGAGGATAGATATGTTGCCAATCATCCTCTACCTGGGATTGCTCTGAGATATGTTGATGACATCATTGTCATTAACATTCCGGACTTTTTGCTTTGTGCCACTGACTTGTATCCTGACGACCTTACCCTAGAAAAAACCAACAGATCGTCTACTTGTGTTTGTTACCTCTATTTAGAGGTTCAAGTGGACGAGGAGGGAAGAGGTGTGGTGAATTTATTTGATAAAAAACTCTTTTGAGTTTGATATCATTCACTACACTCACTGGTCATCCAATATTTCAAAAGTTATACATCGCAATCTACTCATCTCTCAGTTTCATAGAATAGTTAAAATTTGCTCTACACAGCTCTTACTTGTAAAAAATCTGAAAGCTTTTCTTTCTAAACTGCAATCTAACAATTTTCCTAAAAATTTCTTAAGACATCATTTTAACCATTTAATTTTGAACTATAATTCGGTGTCAAAGAGTTTCAAATTACACCTTGACATGCTTTATTAACCTAGGACCTAGCAATTTTAAATATATAGGCAACATAAAGTGCTATTTAGTGGGTCCCTAATAGCTGAAGATCTTATCCCCATACACAGTTTTGCATCTTATCAATTCACACATTTTTTGGCTTACCAGGTAGTTGATTAACCGTGACCACCTTTTTTTCAGTGTATATAATTGAGTTATTGTGGGTGCTCTGTTCAATCTAGTTTGACTTTTTTCATGGCGGGTTTTGTTCTGCCGGTAAGTTTTTAATTCTTTTTTTAGTTTTATAAATTTGATTCTTGGAATTTTTGTGCTTATTAGAATTTTGGTTCTGTGGCCTAGGGAGCATGACCAACCGACAATTTTGGCTTGCCTTGTCGTTTTGTTAGTACTAGAAAGGCCACTCCCGCAGGTTGATGCTCTCCTGATGAGGGCAACCTGTTCCAGTTTTCACTTGTTTTTAAATTTTTGTATGTTTGTTCTGTAATATTTTCATTCTATATAAGCTAATACATGAGGTTTAGCTTTCAGCGCTTCTCATTGTATTAGCCTTTTTGTCTAATACAATGAGAAGTGCTGAAGCCTTTTTGTCTAAGCCTTCAGCGCTTCTCATTGTATTAGCCTTTTTGTCTAATTTTTTGTTTTTCTTTGTTTGTTAAAATAATTTGTTTATAAAGTATTTTTGTTTGTTTTATTTATGTACTATTTACTATATATATGTATATATCCTTTCTCGTCCTTATCAACATGCATGCGTCACTTACCTACTGACCTCCGGGTGTTGCTAAACCTTATTTATGTGAGAGCGAAGATATCACGTGAAGTTTGGGAAGTGCAAAAGACAACAAACTTAATTTTACATAGGAAAAAGAAATAAAAATTAAAGTTTAAGTAGAATATATGTCACATGTGCACTTGTCAGAAGTTAGGTTATATTTCCGTGTTGTGTGTGAGTCCCACTAGTAAGTAAACACAAATGTCATTTACCACATGTCAGATGTAAAAAGATGTAATTTCTTTTTGTTGTATATTTTTAGATTCTAGAAACTGCGGTGAGTATTGTCTGCTAAAATTAAGGAATTCGGACATTTTACGGTTATGTACTTGTATTGATTACCAAAAGTTAAGAACCCTCTGAAAAACTGCGTTGCAGGAAAAAAGTACTGTGCTATCCTACTGCAGTATATTTTTGAAGTCCAGAATTGCAGTACATTACTGAAAGATAGTGAAAAATGTGTGGTGTACTGCGTAGCAGAAGCCAACAGCTATGTATATTCTGTGTGGCATAAGTCAATGACTGTGGTATTTTACTATGGCATATTATTTCGAAAGTTGAAAATTGTGCTATAAAGCATTCCAAAGTTTACGAGTTTTGTCATACTGCCTGTCAGATGTTAAAAAGTGTATTACGTTGAAGTCAATCATCCTAATTTATGAATTGTTAGGTTTCGCCATGCCATATTGCGTATCAGAAGTTAAAGACTATAGTACTGTGTATAGCAGATGTTCACAGCTGTGGTATAAAATACATGCCAGATATTAAGAACGAGGGTGGCGACTTTCACTCGTGGTTTTTCACGTTTTCCAACAGTAGGTTGAAGAAGCGTATATGCTCCAGCTTTGTCCGTCCGTCTGGCCGTCTGTCCGTCCGCCTGTCGGCACGATAACTCGCGTAAAAATGGTTCGATTTCGATGAAATTTTATTATGTGGTAGGGGACCACATGGGAACGAACCCTATTCAAATTGGACGAAATGGGGTCAAAGGTCACGACACAGAAGCGGGATCCATTCCATTGCCCTTATGCGTCATAACGTGCGTAAATATGATTCGATGTCGATGGAATTTTAGTATATTGTAGGGGACCATCTGGGAATGAACCCTATTGAAAATGGGTGAAGTGGGATCAAAGGTCAGGACATAGGAGCGGGATGCATTCCATTGCCCTTATGCGTCATAACGTGCGTAAAAATGGTTCGATTTCGATGAAACGTTAGTATCTGATAGGGGACCACCTGGGGACGAACCTTATTGAAAATGGACGAAATGGGGTCAAAGGTCAGGACATAGGATCGGGATCGATTTCATCGCTCTTATCCCATACTATATTAAGGTGGACGTCTAGTAATTTTGCTTCATATACTTCCAATGGAAAAACTTGTACACATTTCCTTCACAATTATTGTGTTCCCAAGGATGAAAATTTCAACATCGGTTAAAATAACTACATATTGTAACTTGGAATACTTAATATTTCCTAAAACATAACCATAATTATATAAAAAATCAATAACTTTTCCTTTGGTGGTGTTGGAACCAGAAAGAAGATGGCGCGACCTGTACTTTGCTGACGTCAGTAGACAAAGAATTGTTGGATTTCATAATTATGGTTATGTTTTAGAAAATATTATGTATTCCAAGTTATAAAATGAAGCTATTTTAATCAATGTTCAAATTTTCATCCTTGGTAACGCATTAATTGTGAAGGAAATGTGTACAGACGTTTTTCCATTGGAAGTATAGGAAGCAAAATTACTTGACGTCCACCTTAAAGGAGCAAATCTTGTATGTATGTAAATTTTATTTTGAAAACGGCTCTAAGGATTTTGATGAAAGTCGTTAACCTACCGTTTCCTGGTACTAGAAATCGATTTAGCTTGATTTCCACTTTAGGAAAATTTGTTTAGTGCGTTAAATAACTACCCCGAATTAACACGTTTTTATTGTCATGGCGTCGTCCCTTTGATGTCGTCCATGCTTAGAAATCTTATGACGTCACAATCTCGCGATTTATATGTTGGCGCGCGGTCACGCCATTTGTCTCATTACGTCACGCGTTATGTGGGGATCCTATTAAAGTTTAATGACGTCCCACTCTTGCGAACAGATGGTCGCGATTCCCATCTGCCTCATTACGTCACGCGTTGTGTGCGTATGTCCGTCCGCATGATAATTCGCGTAAAAATAGTTCGAGTTCGATGTAATTTTAGTATGTGGAAGGGGAACACATGAGAAGGAACCCTATTGAAAGTGAACGAAATGGGGTCAAAGGTCAGGATATAGGAGCTGGATCCATTCCACTGCTCTTATGCGTCATAACTAACGTAAAAAAGGTTCGATTTCGAATAGATTTTAGTATCTGGTAGGGGATCACCTAGGAACATACCCTATTGAAAATGGGCGAAATGTGGTCAAAGATCAGGGCATAGAAGCGGAATCACTTCCATCGCCATTATACGTCATAACTTACGTAAAAATTCTTTGATTCGGATGAAATGTTAGTATGGTGTAGGGGCTAGCCTGGGGACGAATCCTATTGAAAATGGGCGAAATGGGGTCAAAGGGTGGGACACAGGAGCGGGATCTATTCCATAGCCCTTATGCATCATAACTTACGTGAAAATGCTTCGATTGCGACAAAACTGTCGTTGGACGTGCCCTCTCGAGCTCTTCACATTTTTCTCAGTTTGTTCGGTAAAAGTGCCTGTTGCTTCTGAATTTTGTGCTCCCATCATGCATAAGGGTTTGTGCTATCTTTCTGACCACCTTTCTTCGCCGAACTGTGCATCTTTACTTGATTTTCGTAGTAATATTACCTGCTGACCACGCCCTTCTGCGTTCTGAAGGTTGCGGCCTGTGTACACGTTCCAGTGCCTTCTGTTCCTTTCCTGTGCACCTCGCTCAAGTAATAAACTGTCAGCAATCTTACCAGCTACGTTTCCACACCGGTAAGTGAATATTATAGCGATATTCCTTCATATTTCATCTCGGTGGGTGTGTTTACCACTGGCCATCGTGACTCGCATTGACTGTCTTCTATTCTCCATCAGCGTTCTTATACGTTGCCTTCTATGCTTGTGTTCCTGAGCTTATCTACCTTTCTCCCGGTTACGTCATCTTCCTTTAGTGGTCCTCCGGTGACGTCATGCTCTCACAGTTGTGACATCTCTCTTGCAGCTCTACTTGTGTCGTCATTGTTTGTCGCTCAGCCTTCGTTCACGTGTTCGTTGTGCCTTCCCCATTTGTCTTCCTAGCAATTGTACATTCTACCACCGCTCATGGCCTGTGCAATATCAACAGAATATCTTCCACCACTGACGCCTCCACCAGATGTTCTGCTTCAAGATAAACTTCAGCACTCTTTCTCGGCCCCCACTACCACACATTCAACGCTTTTGCCGTCATGCCTGGAATTCCTTGTTTCTCGTCAAGATTCAATTCTTGCTCTTCATCTTCTTGAATCTTCGCCCCGAGGTAAGTCTCTACTAACCTCTTTAGCTTTAGGGGTGAAATATGTTGCCCTCCCCAATACAAAACTTACTGTGTACACATCAGCTGTGCATGAACTTGTTCCTTCAGATGCCATTACACATGTTGCACGTAAATCTCGCTTTGTGTTTATGTATTGTTCCTCTCTCACTCATGTTGCACGCGTTATGTCTTCTGCCATCTTTGTTGGTGATCAAAATCTGTTCGCCATTCCTCTCGCACAGTGCCCTATCCTTGTAAGCATGTCTCCTGTTACACTGGAAATTTCTGATGATGTCCTCCTTGGTTTTCTTTCTCGTTGTAGACTTGTTATTGGTCCAATTCGTACCTTACCTGCCGCATTGGACGAGCAAGGAGCTCGTCCTTATCTTAGTTTCCGACGACAAGCTTTCGTCGTGTTTCCGGACGAAGCTTCGATTATTTCCTGTCCTACCGCATTCCAAGTAGTCTGTAGTAGACTTATTCGTGCTGTGAATTATTATACTGCTCTTCATTGCTTCATATGTAAATCACCCACTCATCTTCGTGCTTCTTGCCCGGTTAAAAACGCTGCATTATCACCTGCACCTCTTGGCTCTTCTACTCTCACTATGTCATCTGCCCAGCCTATTCAGTCTGCACCTTTATTTTCTTATTCCACTTCCTGCACTTTACCCTCTGTACCAGGTGGGCTGTTCCCTTCTCCTGTGTCACATTCTTCACTCTCTGTGGCCTTGGACTTCAGCACTTCGACAAGTTCTTCCTTACTTTCATCATATTCAGCTTCTTTCCCTCGACCGCTGCTTTCCAGTTCGGGTTCACCTATTCCCTCTGTGAATACTGTTCCTCTGGCCTACCCATCTTTCACCACTGTGTTCCCCCAAGACTCTTCAGCTCTTTCTCAGTTCAACAGTTTGCCGTCTCTACCTGTTTCTCTCATTGTACCTCTCCAGGACTATTCCAGTTTGTTGCCTCCGCCTGGTTTCTCCACAGTTTTGCACCAGGATTTTTCTACAATGCCTGCTTCATCTTCAGCTGCTACGATCTCCACTGTGGCCATTGTGGACTCCCCGGCGTTTCTTCTGCAATCACCCCTGGACTCGTCCCACTATGGTGAGAGCACATCGGTGGTCTCCCCTCCACCGTGTACGGAACCCATCAACGTCGGCCTGTACTTGGCTTCGGCCGTTGCTCCTTCTCACTGCTCTTCCGACCCGTCGTTACCGGCCTCTGGTCTTCACCCATTATCTCCGCATCACTTGACGACACACTAGTGCGTTCATCATTGCCCGGCTTGTCTTCTTGCGCCGCTGGTTCTTTGAAACATTCTTCAACTGCTTCTTCTGTTTCCTCGGACACTTCTTCAGCTACGGACTCAGGTTCTGATCCTACAGAGTACTCGGATACTTCTCTACCTCCAAACTACTCTAAACACCTTTCTGCTTCCGAGTGTCAACTTCTTTGTGCTAAGCACCCCCATGAGACTGCTCCGGCTGATATCAAGAAAGCTCTCCATTATCTCACCTTAATTAAGATCCCTGTACCATTTCGTGAGAATTGTAGCTCTCGAATCACTTATAACAAAGCTCTAGATCATCATGAAAGAAATACGGGATTACGCCATATAATACAAATTTTGAAGATGACAATCCGATTTTTGGCGTAAATGTGACCAGGATGGTAAGTCAGATAATATCCGAAAACTTGAATTTTTTTTTCATCGTCCTGGAGCGGGACTCGAACCTGCGTCTCCCAGAAAACGCCCGGGTATGCTAACCACTACACCACCCAGAACGACCAAGTTTCAAAAAAAAAATTGAACGGAAACTTGAAACTTGGTCGTTCTGGGTGGTGTAGTGGTTAGCATACCCGGGCGTTTTCTGGGAGACGCGGATTCGAGTCCCGCTCCAGGACGATGAAAATTTTCAAGTTTTCGGATATTATCTGACTTACCATCCTGGTCACATTTACGCCAAAAATCGGATTGTCATCTTCAAAATTTGTAAAGCTCTAGACTCCTGGTGTTCTGCCAGATCGTACTTCAACCTCTCGTACACGGCAGATAGGGACTTGTCGATGGCTCTGCGATTTGATCATCTGCGTCCGTCCTCCAAGCCCTCTGTCACGCCTTCGTCGACTGCATCTGCTGCTCCGTCCGTGCCTATTTCCGTTTCCATTCAACCGTCTCCGCGTCCCATTGTTGCACCATCTCCGTCCTCTGTTGTTCTACAATCTTCATCTCCGCTCGACCTGTCGTCTTCCGCTCAGCTCTCTATTTCGGCGCCCTTAACAGGGACCATTCCAAAGAAACGTGCACGTCGCTCTTCTCAGCGCACGCGGAAACGTCGTGCCAAAATCAAAGTTTCTTCAGCGGTTCCTGTTGTGCCTGGACCATGTTCTCCACTTCCACCACAGCCATTTCCACAAGACTTTGCCAATGATGATGACTTCATTGACGCCTTCACTCTTTGGGAAGAACTGCATTCGTCCGACCTTTACTATTAGTCTGACTTTGCTCCTGCCTAGGCGTTCTATGTACTATCGTTCTGGTTTTCGGATTTGTCCTACACCCATCATTTGAACTTTACGTGTATTATTCATCGTGTTTATTATCTTGTTGTATTGTGTTGCTCCTGTTCTACGAGTATCTCTTGCGTGCCCACCTTGTATTGTATCTTCCTTATCTTATGGATACTTCATGTTCTTCCTGTTATAGTGTTATATTCCCATGCTATGGCCTGTCGCTCACTATGTACTTGTTGTATTTTGCTGCCCCTGTTCTATGAGTGTGGCCTGTGCGCCCATGTTCTCATGTTTCTCCTTACTCTGTGCATACTCCATGTTATACCTGTGTGTCGCCCAGTTTTGTATGTGCTATATTGGTTTCTCGATTTTGCTCATACTTCTTCGTTTACTGTAGTGACATCACCTGTAGTATGTATGTGCCTGAATTATGTATACTCTTGTTGTTTGCCCTGCATTCATATGTACCATTTAGTGTATAATTCCTCGTGCTTTCCTATGATTTTCTTGTTCTCCCTCGTTTCTTGAGAGAGGCCTGTGAGCCCACGCGTTCATTATGTATGCTTCTTTTCCCATGAATGCTCACGCAATTGCCTTGTGTGTGTGTGTGTGTGTGTGTGATTGGAGGTTTAACGACCGCCGTGAGCAACTCAATGGGCTATAAGCAGTCGCCCGTCCCTAATTTAGGGTCACTGGTTCCAGGGAAGGGAGAGAGCCAGTGCCGTACGACAAACACAACATCCATGCCTCACCGGGATTCGAACCCGGACCCCTTCCGGACGAATGATCAGAGGCCATCGCTTAGACCACTGCGCCACCGGGGCGGCCCACAATTGCCTTGATATAAGCTCCTGTTTTCAGCCCTGGTGTTATTGTATACACTCAGTATTTTATAATACAAGTGCCCACGATTTCTATTTCGTTATCTTTTGTTCTCCCCATGTATGCCCTATGTTTATTGCCTGTGGTTTTGTCAGAGTGTCATATGTCCTTTGCTCATGTTTTTATGCCTTCTTTTATTGTATACTCCTAGTTGTACAATAAAGCGATTCTGAAAGACAAAACTTTATCATGTTATTTCGGAGGTATACTGAACCGGTTCTGTTGAATATCATCGAAATGAGATCAAAGGTCAGGGCACAGGACCGATATTTATTCCACAGCCATTATCCTCATAACTTGAGTGATTTTCGGTATGTTGGAAAGCGTATTATAATCAATGCATTGCATGATTTTACTAAATTATTGATCCCGTCCTTTGTCTTCCTAAAAGTACGCACATTTGTGCCAACTGCTTCAGAAATATGCCAAAACAAAATTCCGCTCATTCTTAATCCTTATTCCGCCGTATCTTTAAGTTAAACCTGTGGAGAAATTGTCATTCTGAAAATCCATAAATGTTATTAAGAAGTCAAAAATAAAAACTTTCGTTGTAAGGAATGCAGAAATTTCAGCTTTAGAATTTCTTCAAAAACACCGCTGCGTGTATTCTGAATCATATTTCTCGAACATTTACCACTATATCTATAACCCTTCTTACAGAACCACTTCATTTATCTGACAGTAAACATGAACATGCCTGTATAAAATGTGAAGCATTCAGTTAAATTCAGTTTTTAGAAATTCCCTGCAGGAAACCTTATTTCAAAACGTTTTAAACTTTGCAGCAGTAAAATATTTAAAATGACTTTACTAAAAAAATCACTGAGATAGCACAACAGTTGAGCATATTTGGAAAAATCGTTGAAGTCATCTTAAACAAATTAAAAAAAAACTTTTTGCAGTCTAGTTTCCTGATATACATGTATAAAGTGAGCACAGAAATCATGGAATACCTGGTTGCTGGAAAACGCTATACTTTCAGCCTTCTCGTTAGTAAACGAATCCACTATCTATGAGGCACATTGGTATAAGGGTATCACTGCATCCACGTAAAGGGTTATTCGATGTCACTATGGATAAACGTGGTGAGTTAATAGAGTTTGAAAGAGGGATGATATCGGGTGCTGCACTTCGTCGGGCTAGAGGATTTCCTACGCGATACTAGGTACGTATCCGATGACTTTTGGTACTTCAATGTACCGGGTGATCCAAAAGTCTTGCACATTTTGAAAACGTAATAACTCGCGGAGTTTTAAGAATAGGGCAACGCGGTTTGCGTAAAAATGTTCAAAATGACATCGGGTTTTTTATGAAATCACATAAATTTTTACTCATTTTACTTACATTTTTCATCGCCAGATGGCGCCATAGGCGAACAGGTCTGGGATAGTGGGTATAAAAGCAGCAGCTGGGAAGCAACCACAAGTCACAGCGGTCCGTGTCAGTATGCTGCTATTACCGAACAAAGCGCTCTTGGTGAAATTGTTCTATTGCGAGTGCTGCGTTGAGAGCCTACCGGTCACTGAAAGGTGATCGCAGTGAGAAAAGATCGATGGAAAGTGCTGCGCTGCGGCGAATGGTGAAAAAATTCGAGGAAACGGGATCTTTGGCAGCACGCCCACGAAGCGGTAGACCACGAACACGTGCTGCTGCAGCAAGGACGATTACGCAGAAAATGGATGTGATTGCAATGTCATCCGCACATGGCGACTCCAGTGCTCACCATTTTTCTCGGCAAAGAGGCATTCCATACGGGACTGTATGGCGAACACTACGACGGATTTTGCACAGATACCCGTACAAACTGCAACGGCATCACGAACTGCAAGCTGGCGATTACGTGCAGCGTCAAGAGTTCGCTGCATGGTTTTTTCGACAAATGGATGTCGATGAGAACTGGCTGACGAACGTTTTATGGACTGATACTTTCCCTAAACGGAGCGGCAAACACGCACAACTGCCACATCTGGGAACATACTCGAACAGTCGTTGAAACGCCACTTCATCAGCCGAAAGTGACAGTGTGGTATGGATTCACGGCTTCCTTCATTATCAGTCCTTTTTTATTTGAAGAGGTCCGCGACACATCCTGCGAAACCGTTTCAGTGGCAAGTACACGTTATGCGAACATGTTACGAAAGTACGTTATCCCTAGCTTGCTTGCAAGAGCGGTATGCAGTGAATCTGTGCATATTTATTCAGGATGGAGCACCACCCCACATCGCACGTTCCGTTAAGCAACTGCTACAAGAGATGTCTAGAAAAATCGTGTGTTGAGCCGACACTTTACGAAGGCCTGGCCTCCTCGGCCACCAGACCTGACATCCTGCGATTTCTGCTTCTGAGGTTACCTGAAATCTCAAGTGTACAGATGTCGCCCCCACTTCATTGGCCATGCTGAAAGATGCCATTCGACACCATGTGGCAGCTATACCACCTGACATGCTCTTCAATGCCGTCCATGGTGTTTTCTCTCTTCTGCAGGCAGTGCTGGAACAGGACGGCCATCACATTGAACACCTGGTACAATTAGGTGTATATTTTTCTCAACACTTCCAACCTGTGGTTGCTGCGCTAACTGGCGATGAAAAATGTAAGTAAAAGGAGTAAAAACATATGTGATTTCATAAAAAACCCGATGTCATTCTGATCATTTCTACGCAAACCGCGTTGCCGTACTCTCAAAACTCCGCGAGTTATTACGTTTTCAAGAGGTGCAAGACTTTTGGATCACCCGGTATGTATAACAGCAAATGACCGAAATATAGGGGCTTCGAGTAACCCAGAACAGCAGCAGCAGGGGTTCGGAAAGTGCCTTGAATACCCTCGGAACTTATTCCAAGTACTAATCCTTCTTTATTTTAACAGATAAAATGTAGGGTAGGCAGGAATTCGTAAAATAGAAACGGGAAGTTTCAGGCGTTGTGTTATTCTGCGCGCCAACCAATTATTTTTTTCTTGTGTGTGTGTGTGTGTGTGTGTGTGTGTGTGTGTGTGTGTGTGACCTGGTCATTAAAGGATTAAGTAAGAGTTAATCATGCTCCATTTTTTGGCTACTCAATTCATTCACACACAGTTTCGCGGCATCTTTTCGATTCATGACTTGCGTGTCCTTTCGTATATTTACCAAGACCTGACAAGGCTGAGATATATCTTTCCTTAGTTTTAATGTGAAATAATTCCCGAAATTGTATATGTGCTATCTTTTTGGTTGGATTATTTGGTAGTAACTAGAGTTGCCTTTTTTCGACTTGTTCTAAGGCTTTCGTGCACAATATTTGAAAATTTGCCCGAAAAATTTGGGCACTCACTGCACATCCTTCTATAGTGTCCAACATTTAAGATATTTTAAATGTTCAGTAGATCAACATTTACACTTCTTTTCATATATACTTTATTATCTATATGTGATTATCATAACATTTTAAATGTGGGGCATATACGTAATATGAGAAACTAAGCAAATAAACAAAACATCTTTCACTTATCTTTTTCATGAGTGGATGCAAATAAATTAAAACATTAGTGAATATATTAATGCCAGTTGACCGTATACAATTATCTTATATCGACGGTTGCAATAAAAACGGTTGTTTTTATAGCAATCCATTCATAACAGGTAGATCAAGAAACTTTTCAATGAAAAACGACAACTTTATAATATCTTTTCTGAAAAATGTCAGTGCATGATGTTATTATTACCTGCAAACCAGCAGAAGAGGGAAATTTTCAAAGGGATTAACGGCTTGTTGATATTTATCTTACAAAATATGGATGTTTTCTTGGGAGAGCTGATAGCCTGAAAAATTAAAAATTATATATTAAATTTGAATGTAATGATTGTATGAAATTCATTTTGTGAACAGAAGCACTAAGAATGATTAAATTGTGGTACATTAGATATACATAGAAATACACAGCAATTTCATAAATAATAGCCACTTCATCTAATGTGTGTAAAATCAGTAGAGGAATACATTTCCTTAATACTTATTTTCAAGTCCTGCAATCTATTATCAAATTCAAAAACATGGTTTCCGATACGCTTAGTATAATTCATTTAAGATGTCCGTAATTAATTTCAGATGTGTAATATCCACGAATCGATACCATTATCATCCATTCTAAATCAGATACTAGGTGAAGGTCTTCCCTTTGGTGTTTTTCCACTCCACTCCAACAAGCTTTCGATTTTTATCTACGTGTCTTACACGTGGTCTTATTTAGGGTTTTTTTCCTGCCCCTTGTTCTCCAGTCAAGTTTTCAGTTCTGCTGTTGTCATTCCTATAGAAATTTCCTCAGCGATTGTGTTTACTCTGATCAAAGCGTCAGCCATTCTTGTCATTTTCCAGATCCACGAGCTCCTTTTCATATCGTTCTTGGTTACACCAAGCATACATCTCTCCATGCTTCATGAGTTGTCCGCAACCTCTTTACACTATTTTCATCAAAAGTATCTGGACTTTTGATAAACTACGTGCAACTGGAAAGGAAGTATTGCCAAGTTGGTCTACCATCTGCTGCTATCAGTCTCCACTCTGCTGGGAAGTCTTCCACAAGACTTTGGTACGTTGCTGCGTGATTTGTCTTCCGCTCTGGACTCTGCTGGAAGTTTTTCATAAGGATTTGGTACGTTGCTGCGAAGTCTTTTGCTGTCTTGAAGTCTTTTCAAGAAGTATTTTGGGACGTGAAGTCTTTTCAAGAAGTCTTTTGGTACGTGAAGTCTTTTCAAGAAGTCTTTTGGTACGTGAAGTCTTTTCAAGAAGTCTTTTGGTATACGTTGCTGTCTTGAAGTCTTTTCAAGAAGTCTTTTGAACTTCTTGAAAAGACTTCGCAGTACGATGAAAAGACTTCGCAGTACGTTGCTGCGAAGTCTTTTCATCTCCACTCTGCTGGAAGTTTTTCACAAGGCTTTCGTACGTTGCTGCGTAACTTGCCTTCCATTTTGCCAGAAGAGCGTCAGTCAAGTAGCTCACCCATGTCTGGAGGTACGGAATAGCAAATATTGAAACACATATGAAAAAGCAAATTACTGGCAGCACATACTTAGTAATGTGTTGTGCGCCGCCCGTTGGGTTTCAAAAGTTCCATTATTAGACTTGGAATCGGTTAAACAAAGGTGCTGATATAATATAACACCAAGGTTTTCTTCTCCTTTCTTACTGCAGCAGTAAGAGAGGAGGCTTTGCTCATTTATAAATTTTGTCCAGCACTAGGACAGCATGAATGACGTTGATATTTAACGGACATATTCAATTTATTATTCTCTGTTCTCTTCTTTCTTGCTTAACGGATCTTTTTATGAAGAATATTGCCGTAATAAACATGTAGTCTTCAGACAGGGATTATGCACCTAACTCTGTCCCGTGCTCTTTGTAAATTCATCTCAGTTTCTCTTATGTCAAGCCGATGATCAGTGGCATAAATTTCTATATAAATAAACGATGTATATATACACTGGCGGAAAGTGAAAAAAGAACACCAAGAAGGAATTGGCGGACGATCATGAAATTTACATATGTTAATGGGGTCGAGTTTACGTAGGTGTGATGTTAATTTCGGGACCAACCGGTGAACGCTTACGCCACAGCACGGCACAATATGCAAATTATCGTCGGTGGTATTTAAGGAGTACGGCGAAGTGAATGTAATCAGTTGTCGGCGTACGGACACGTGCGAAGACCCTGAGGAAGCTGCAGTGCCTGGACAATGGAAGACGTGTACGATTTCAGCAGTTATCGGACTTTGAGCGAGGTCGTCTAGTCGGACTCCGCGAGGCCGGGTGGTCGTATCGTCGTATTGCGGAGCGAATTAGACCGGAAGTATCGGTGATGGTACGATGGTGGCGTAGATGGTCCGAGGAACATTCCCACACGAGAAGACGTGGAACCGGGAGTCACAGACGGGCTGATGAGCGGACCGATCGACGCATAAGAAGAGTGGCGTTGTCAAGCAGAACATCCATTGCGACGCAAATCCGAGCTGCCGTTGCACCTGAGGTGACTGTGGGAACAATCCACAACCGTCTACTGGATGCAGGACTACGTGCACGTGTGCCTCTGGCATGTGTACCTCTGACTCCAGCCCACCGCCAGGAACGGCTGCAGTGGTGTCGCCAACGTCTGCACTGAAGAACGCAATGGCGATCTGTCGTGTTCAGCGATCAAAGCAGATTCTGCTTGGGATCCTCCGATGGCCGTATGCGTGTTCGCAGACGCACGGGGGAGTGTCTCCACCCTTCTTGCATCCGCCAGCTACACACAGGGCCTACACCTAGTCTCCTGGTGTGGGAAGCGATCAGCTATCACTCCCGTACACAACTAGTGTTTGTACCGGGTACCTTAAACAGCACCTCTTACATCAACAACATCATTCAGCCCGTTGTTGTGCCATTTGTAAGGTCGGTCCATCGTGGTGTTTTCCAGCAAGATAACGCACGCCCACACACGGCACGTGCAACGCAACATGCACTTGAGGGTGTGAGATAACTTCCATGGCCTGCACGTTCACCGGATTTGTCCCCCGTTGAGCACGTGTGAGATTTTATGGGACAACGACTTATCCGGTCTCCACGGCCAGCCATGACCATCTCCGATTTACTCGTCCAGGTTGAGGATTAATGGAACTCAATTCCACAAACTTACATCCAACATCTGTACGACAGACTCCATGCCAGAATTGCACAGTGTGACGCAGTTCATGGCGGTTCAACCTCGTACTAACCATGTTACATGGAAATGTTTATTTTTCAGTTTACCAGCAAATACATCTGTATTTTTCCATAATGTTTTGATCACATTATCCTCTGCATTCCGTTATTATGCTGTATAAATTTCGCTGGTATCAGACGTCTCCTTCTTTGTTTTCTTTTTTTCACTTTCCGCCAGTGTATATAAATTCATTCACCGCTATATTTCATTCTTGCATATCTTAACAAAAACAGGTGAGCAAAAAATCGAGTTACACCTCCGACTTGGGCATTTGGCAATTTTCGAATATGGCAGGAATGCAAAATGACTATCATTTGAATTGGATTTGGCAGGAGTTTGCAACAGTAGCAGTTCTTTGAGCATTTAGAAAGTTGTTAGGCATCCGTAAAGAAATGGTTATTCATGAAATCTGCATTGCGTTTTGTTTCCACATCCCTTGGATTTCCAACTGTAGATTCTCGTGTTTGAAGGTTTCTTCAGCCACAATTGTTTGGATGCTCTGTGCGAGAAGAGCCGTTATATAAGTTGTTTTTATTTTTCTCAGTTTTTGGGCCATAGTTTTTAATGTTAGATTGATTGTGGTTATTATTGCTATTCGTGATTTTATAGCCCTCTAGCATATAAAGTAATTTCGATTTCCTAGAAGAGGTTCTGGCTGACGGTTGAAGTGAAGTATAGGACCGCCGCTCATTAGACCACATTTAAAACCTAGACTTTGATGGAAGATATTAGCAATCTGGTAATGTCGGTTCAGGAATTATTTTTCTGCAAGTCGATAACTCAGGCAGACTCCTCCCTGGTTTGAAAGTCTTTATAATACTTCTGTACAAATGCCATCATCGAAAGATTTCATCACGTGCTTTTTGTAGTTCTGGGTTGCCACATAACTTGGTCCCGCATCCCAGTCTAGAATCTTTCAATTTTTAGATCGAGAGCTGAGCATGTGTTTTAATCAAATTAGTTGATTCCGTGATTTTCAGTTTCTGGAAGTTAGTACATTTATATTTCTCGTGCGTAATTAGTTTCCCCTCTTTTTTTGTGGCTCTGGATTTTTTTTTTTCGAATCAGGTATTTAAGGAATTAACTAAGCATGTCGATAGGTGCTGAACTGGAACATTAGGTACATAATTTAAAAATAGAAAAATGATATATTGACCAGACCTATATCTACGTTTTTACTTTGCAAGTACGAGTATAGCCATTAAAGTCATTGGTGGGGACAAATAACATTTTTGAATATGGTTTAACATTTGCTTTCAGTTTGATCAAGTTCATGTTGATCTGCACTAATGCATAGTCATAGTTAACACAAAAGAGTTGTCTATATAGGAAACGTCTCCTGAAGTTCATAATATGACAGAACCCATATCAAACGAGCCTATATGTAGCGAGATCTCTGGTTTCACGAGGAAAGCTGGAACTTTTGTTTGAAAAAATGTTCATTCAAACGCAACCTGATAATTTGATTGTTTTTATCCAACAAAATTTAATGAAGTCCGCGGATTTAAGGAGGGAGAGAAAAGGTAAAATAATTACTTTTAACAGTCAAGTTTCCAAATACAATGATATTACATATTTAATGAGATAGTGAAAATCCGCTGCACAGTGTCCTAGAGTGGAGGAATAGAAATGGTGGCATATACCGGAAGAAACCTCAACATTGCAATGAAATCTTAGTGTGCTGGTAGAAGAGTGTTGATAAAAAAGGAATGAGGAGGAAGTACGTGAAATGTTCAGTAAGCGAGTTATGCAAGAGACTTTTCTGCCGTTCATTACAAGGGTCTATGCCTTGGGTGTATCGCATCAACAGAGTTGAAAACAGTCCACTTAACCTTGGCAAAAAAAAAGGCTGGGTGGGACTCATGCACGTAAAAGTGGATTTCTGGGAGACAGCTGCACAGAGGAATGGGGGGTAATGAAATGGGGATGTTGCCGGAAGAAAAACAACTGACAATAATTCCTCGAATTGATTGCATTCTTTGACGCTTTCACCCTCCAAATGGGCATATCATTAGGAGGATCAGTGCTGCTTTTTGCTTTGTCTGTGTTGGGTAGTTAAAAGCAGCCTGACTAAAATTGTCGTCAAGTTAATAACTTAATTGTAGTTAAATAAAGCTTTTGTTTTTTTCTTTTTTTCAACTTACCCTGTCAAGTCGTTCGATTTGGCTCAACTCTTAAATATTCATAAGCTTGACCATGTTCTTGATTATCGCGCCGGTAGCAGAATGGCCAGAAGCGAAGTCTTCTGGTAAAATTGGCCACGTCGAATCCCGATTGGAGCTCTGAATGAGACATGGACAGAATATTTGTTCTAACATGGCAAGTTATACTTTTTCCTTTGAACTAGTGGACTTAATTGGGGGACTAACGACTCTTTACAACCAACCTTTAATGCTCAAAGGGTCTTTGAACTAGTGGACTTAATTGGGGGACTAACGACTCTTTACAACCAACCTTTAATGCTCAAAGGGTCTTTGAACTAGTGGACTTAATTGGGGGACTAACGACTCTTTACAACCAACCTTTAATGCTAAAAGGGTCTTTGAACTAGTGGACTTAATTGGGGAACTAACGACTCTTTACAACCTTTAATGCTCAAAGGGTCTTTGAACTAGTGGACTTAATTGGGGGTTTAACGACTCTTTACAACCAACCTTTCATGTTCAAAGGGTCTTTGAACTAGTGGACTTAATTGGGGGTCTAACGACTCTTTACAACCAACCTTTAATGCTCAAATGGTCTTTGAACTAGTGGATTTAATTGGGGGACTAACGACTCTTTACAACCAACCTTTAATGCTCAAAGGGTCTTTGAACTAGTGGACTTAATTGGGGGAATGACGACTCTTTACAACCAGTCTTTAATGCTCAAAGGGTCTTTGAACTAGTGGACTTAATTGGGGAACAAACGACTCTTTACAACCAACCTTTAATGCTCAAAGGGTCTTTGAACGCTAACACAAAAACCATCCAGTTTTCCAATTTTATTATTGCCATTGTCTCTGGCTGTCGAGTAACAATTTTGGGAATTTGGGGATGAGGTCATCAATTACTAATACACTGGTTAGAAAAACTTAGAGATATTGATGAAGGATGCATGTATCCGACTCAAGTAACACTCACTGAAATAACATCAGCGAGGCTACGTAACAAAAACGATAAAGAGTGCGCTTACAGAAACAATTTATTTTGCAATTTTTACGCACCGCAAAATAGCACTGCAATGTAAACGAAATGGTAAGTTCGGAGAATGTCCATACATCTGCATTTCAGGACACACCACCTGTGTGTCAAAGGACGTCTTGACACCTACGAGGAATGCATTCTTGACAAGTGTCTGAGGCAGCTCGTCCCATATTACAGGCAACACATTACGAAGGTCTTCCCAGTGTACTGGAGTAATGAACGTGGTGATCCAGACGTCACTCTGTTACGTCCCAAATGTTCTCAATAGAGTTAAGGTCAGAAGACCTCGGAGGCAGCTGTAATGATTCAATCTCAAGATTCTCCAGTTCCTGAAGCATGCTCCAGTTACGATAACTGGTTGCATTTTCATCGAGGAAACAAAATGCAGGTCCAATAGCAGCATGAAACAGTGTCACAATGGGCCCAATGATCTCTTTTGGTTATACTGAAGAAATCATGTTGCTCCGACAAAAATATTTATACAAGGAAGTACAGTCATTAAGACACACTCCTGCCCAGACTAAAAATGAGTACCGCTGGTAAGGGTGGAGGGACTGCACATAATGTGGTTGCATTCGTGTGCCGGATCGCTTTCACACACTTGTCTTCAGTCGAGTATCAGGATGAAAAGCGGAATGGAATTGGTCTGTACAAAGTACATTGTGCCTCTATATATTCTATGACATGTTCTGTTGGACCCAGTTGCATACTTGAGATTATGTCAATGTTATACATCTCAGCGGCCTCCTTGCTCTAAGACCGTACTCGTGAAGACGGCTTCCTACCGTTTTCGTACATACTGTGACACCGTAAACAACCCGACGTCATTTCCGGAGTGGGGAGCTGGTGATACTAGGATTCTCCGAGAACTTAATTTTAGATAGCGATCTCGCGTCGTGGTGGTTATTCTCGGGGAACAACTCATAAGTCGATCTCCAACACTTCCATGCCGTACCCGCACAGCACAGAGTATTTCGCATATGTTACAAGTACTTAGCACTAAAACATTAAGACTTTTCTGACACGCTGCGCGATGCAACAATAATGTTTCAGAAACCTTACAGTTACGTCAAAACGTCCTCAAACGTTACATAACTTTGAAACATAACCGATACGTTTCAGTGAAAGGTCTTTGTAACTTTAACATACCAACTTCATGTTACTGTTACGTATTTGAAAGATATTTGTGACACCATCATATTACTGTTACGTATTTACTACGTTGAACATTATAGTTTTAATAAACTTTGTAAACTTACAACAAAAATATAACACTCGACAGCTGCTTCAAAAGCAACAACAGTCGCATTACGATATATTCACAGGTTCAACGCAGTCCGCTGTCCATTGGGAAAAGTGGCGGCGTTTATGTATTGATAACAAAAGAATTGAAAATCCGTCTCAAATGAGGGTGTCGATTTTCTGTTATGCATCTGGAATAGACTATATTTTAGCGAAAAAAGAAAGAAAATCAAATTTGTCTTTTCTCTAAATTCCTACCAATATGAAATTTCCCAGCCTCAAGTAAAAAAACATGATGGTATAGTATTCTATACCATCATGTACTGCTTTCATCGCTGAACACGACAGATCGCCAATGCGTTCTCCAGTTCAGACGTTGGCGATACCACTGCAGCCGTTCCTGACGGTGGGCTGGAGTCAGAGGTACACATGCCAGAGGGACACGTGCACGTAGTCCTGCGTCCAGTAGACGGTTGCGGATTGTTCGCACAGTCACCTCAGGTGCAACGGCAGCTCGGATTTGCGTCGCAGTGGATGTACTGCTTGACAACGCCACTCTTCTTATGCGTCGATCGGTCCGCTCATCAGCCCGTCTGTGACTCCCGGTTCCACGTCTTCTCGCGTGGGAATGTTCCTCGGACCATCTACGCCACCATCGTACCACCACCGATACTTCCCGTCCAATTCGCTCCGCAATACGACGATACGACCACCCGGCCTCGCGGAATCCGACTAGACGACCTCGCTCAAAGTCCGATAACTGCTGAAATCGTACACGTCTTCCATTGTCCAGGCATTGCAGCTTCTTCAGGGTCTTCGCACGTGTCCGTACGCCGACGACTGATTACATTCACTTCGCCGTACTCCTTAAATACCACCGACGATAATTTGCATATTATGCTGTGCTGTGGCGTAAGCGCTCACCGGTTGGTCCCGAAATTAACATCACACCTACGTAAACTCGGTCCCATTAACATATGCAAATTTCATGATCGTCCGCCAATTCCTTCTTGGTGTTCTTTTTTTCAGTTTCCGCCAGTGTAACTTAAAAACGGTGAGAGAGAGAGAGAGAGAGAGAGAGAAAGTGAAAGGGATATTCCCTGTCAGGTTACAAACTGAAATTCATAAACAAATATTGAAAAAAAGAAAAGATTTCACAAAAAAGAAAAACCTCAAGTGAGATAAAATTGCTGCCAAAGAAATAGTAACTTTTTAAATGGCCATGGAAATCCCTGTCCATGATTCCAGTACTACATACGTTGAATAAATACGACGTACAATATGTACCGGAAATCTCTTTTTACTGGGGTTAGCACCATGAGCGTCGGGAAAAATCTACTTAAACGGAATTTTGTGTCTAAATTTCTGACAAGTGCTTCAAAATGTGGGCCCCCGTTGATGCTTAGGCCCCTAATATCCCCTCCCCAGTTCTGAGTTGCTGGCTTCACCACTGGATCCTACTCAGAACTCGTACAGAATAATTGAAATCCAAAAAAGGGAGCAATGACTTTTGGCAACACATTGTACGTTACTTTGGCTGCACTTAATAACGTGAATTAATTACCTCGCTTGTTACTTGTTCTTCTGCTTGGCAACTGATGCCGAATGCATATGTTTCATGCATACTGATGTCCGATGTTAGCATTTGCTTGGGGTTTGTCATTTCTTCTTTGTCGGCTGTAACAGAATTTGTCCTTCCCATTTTTGATCTTTCACTGAAAAAAATAAAAATTATAATTTGAGCATCATTTTTGAGATAAGAATTACCGAAATAAACTGCTTCATTAATCGAATCTAGTACGAAGATAAAGTATTAACATAATTCGAAATATTGTAAATGATCAATTGTTTAAAAAAAAAATAAACCGTATTAAATGAATAAAATAAAGCCGCTTTTTCATGTCAAGCCTTTAGAAGTAGATACATTGGACTCGGCTCAATCGAAAATTGTTAAGAGGCATTTATTTTAAATGTTCGTAAAGAGAGAAATAGTTTACAAGGATTATAAACAAGACGCCACAAACCTGTCTTTCTTCTAGATTAAAGCTGCCTTTGAATGAGTGTTAGGGTTGATCTTCTGCGATAGATGGCGTAAAAAATTACTCCTCGGGAATGGCTTTTACGTCTTGAGCGACTGTCCCAGAAGTTGGCGTCAGCGAATCAGTGCAGACCTCTCCATATTCAGATTGGGAGCGGTCTCTCGTTGTCTCCAAAATGAAAAGATAAAATACGATCTGTTACGTTTTAACCAATGATATTTTTGTTTGGGGGTGGATCTCAGTAAGTAGGCGGAATTTCTATAGATCAAATTCGGAGGTTTTCTGCTAATGCACACATTTTCTCTTCCAAAAAAGGAACGTACATTAGGATTTAAGATGATTTACGGAATACAAGATTCCATCTCAGTTTTGGCTCCATTCAGGGATTTCTATTTAGCGTAGATAATTACAACAAAAAAGATGACACCGAATTTTCGGATGTAATGAGCACGTCTTTTGAATCCTTTGTGATGCGAATTCAATTCACCATAGGTATTCAAAATCAATGGAACCGGTATGGAAAACAGTAGTATCTGACTGAAGAAAGAAGGTTTTCAATCGGGTTGTTAATCCCGTAGATATTGCTGTAAACTGAAACGTCAACTTAGGCCTTCTGGTGGCAGACTTGTGCGTTAAGAAAAATTTGAAATTATATGAGAAACATTTCGCAGCGGATACGCTCTCCAACAGAGAATTTTTTTTTCTAATCATGCCCTTAGAAGCGGAGATATCGACAAATACAAAATATGCATCTACCCCCATTCTTTATCAAATATTAGAAATTGTATGCTGAAAATTTCCTAACAGGAGCTGTATCCGGTGCAGAAAGAATTTTTCAAATCGGAGTTTTAGAAGCAGAAATAACGCAGAAAACGCAATTTACCTTTACGCCTCCTAACGGAAAAGTCTATGCATTCCTTGAAAATTTCGAACTTATGTGAGAAATGTTTTACACCGGATACGCTATCTAACAAAGAAGGAATTTTTCAAATCTGACTTTTAGAGGCAGAGATATTGGCAGAAATAAGATAGACAGAATACGCGCTCTGGTGGAGAAACCATGCATTATTTTAAAAAGAAAATATTCTCGAATGTTTATCGACAGGTGCGGTATCGGTCCACGAAAGATTTTTTTTTAATCGGGCTTTTAGAAGCTGAGATTTTGCTGCAAATACCCACGAAGCAGAAATTTGTCGCTTACGCCTCCTGGTGGCCAAACCATATTTTATAAAAAACTAGAAATTACAATAAAAACATTTCCCACCAGGAGCTGTATCCGGTCCTGGAACAAGTTTTCAAATCGGAGTTTTAGAAGCAGAGATATCGTTAAAAGTGCAATTTACCTTTACTCCCCCGAGCGGAAAGACAATGAATTATTTGAAAATTTTGAAATTATATTTGAAACATGTCGCAATGGAAACTCTGTCCAACAAAGAAGAAATTTTTCAAATCGGATCATCAGAAGCAGAGATATTGGCAAGAATAAGATATATATCTACGCCCCCGGTGGAGAAACCATGCATTATTTTAAGGAGAAAATATTCCAGAAAGGTTTGTCTCCGTGAGTAGTACCGATATACGAAAGAATTTTTTCAATCGAGATTTTGGAAGCTCAGATTTTGCTGCAAATACATCCGAAGCAGATATTAACGCTTACGCCCCTGGTGGCCAAACCATTTTATACCAAAAATTATAAATTATATGCAAAATATTTCCCATCACGAGCTATATCAGCTAAAGGAAAATTTTTCAAATCGAAGTTTTAAAAGCAGAGATATCTGAGGAAAAGCAATTTACTTTTACGTCCCCTGGCGGACAATATATGCGTAACTTGGAAAAATGACTATGTCTAAATTAATATTGTACGTGGATGGAATCGAAAAGTGAACATTTTTTTAATTGCATGTTCAGAGGCAAATATGTGGATTAGAATGTCTTTTGAATTCGATATTTTGCATTGTAAAAAAAGGGGGGATAATCATTCGCACATTTCAAGCTTCCCAATGCAAAAATAATTTTTCAAATCGGTCGGTTAGTTGCAGAGATATGGTGTGTACAGATGGACGGACAAAACGACAACATAAGCACGATCTTTTTTTACAATAGACGTGCTAAAAATCTAAAAATCAGAAATGAGAGATTTCGTTTCTTCCACACAGAAACACTGCTAAAGTAACTTATCGCGCCATCCAGCGCCAAATTGGAATAATTTCGAGTCAGATAAATTAAATTAAAAAAAATCTAACAATTCTTTTGGAATAATATCTGTGGCACATATTAGATATGGGTGCTTTTTATTTGTGCTCAAAATTTCAAACTCTACAAAGTAATTGTATTCAAGAAAATGTGTACAAAAGAATTTAAATTGCAGATATACACTATATTGACAAAAATCACCCGACACCTAGAAGAGAAACACAACATAGCATTTATTGACATATACACTATCTACCAACAAGTAATTGGACACCTGTAATAGCAAAGGAAAACGAAGTTTATTCACCTTCAATAGTTGATGGAGCCTCCACGAGCGGCGATTACAACTGCGACCCTTAGGGGCACACTCTCAACCAGGCGTTGTACGACGGCTAGCGGTATTTTCTTCCACTCGGCTTGGAGAAGACAGGTGAGTTCTTTCACCGATTTCGGACGGTGGGGGCACCCCTTAAGTCGACGCTCCAACACATCCCAGAGGTGCTCGATAGGGTTAAAGGTCCGGGCTCTGCGCAGGCCAGTCCATTCGATTAACCCCATTGTCACCATACCAAGCCATGGCGGACCTCGCAACATGACAGGTGGCATTGTCATCCTGAAAGTAACATGGGTCCACCACGTAACACTGCTACAACGTAGGAAGCGCATGGTCATCCAAAATGGTGCTCGGCGTTTAGTCTACCAGGAATTGCGACCAAGGGTCCTGTGCCATACCAGGAGAAACACCCCCATAGCATAATTCCACCGCCGCCGAACTTCACAGTTGGCACAATACATTCCGGCAGGAGGCGTTCTCCAGGCAGACGCCAAACCCAGACACTGCCATCCGAACGGTAGAGGGTGAACCTTGATTCTTCGCTCCAGAGAACCTGTTTCCTCTGTTCAACGGTCCACTGTCGACGTTCTTTGCACCACGTTAGCCAAGCAGCGTTATTGGACTTAGTGATCAAAGGCTTGTGGGCGGCAGCACGTCCATGATGACCAAGCAGATGGGCTTCTTTACGGATGGTATTCATCGAAAGAACACACCCGGATGTCTGTTGAAACTCCTCGCGGATGTGGCCCATCGATTTGGTGTGATTCTTCCGAATTTCTCTGGCCAGCACCCGTCGGTCTCTAACTCCCAGTTTTGTGGATCTGCCGGGTCGGGGCACATTCCGACAGTCACCTCTCACCTAACACTTGCCAATCACGTATGCCACTGTTGATTTTGGGTATTTCAACTCGCTGGATATGTCACGTATTGATCGGCCATTTCTGTGATACCCGACGATTACACCTTTCTCGAAATCAGAGAGCTCCGAACTGCGTGGCATCTTGCATGCGTCTGGTTGCGTTGTTGTTTCCCACACGATATTTAATGGCGGCGGCAGTGACGTGTATCAGGACCGCAGATATCGTCGATTGCAAGGGTAACCAATTACTTGTTGGTAGATAGTGTATTAGTACGTTGTCGGTCCACCTTTGTCCTTAATGCATGAGACATGCTTTCGACAAGGTTTTGGAACACAGCGAAAGGTAAGCGCTTCCATTCCGTACATAATGATGCCGCTAACTGTTGCTTAGTAGTAGACCTTGGTTTCAAACTTCTTATGCGGAGCTCTAATTCATCGCATAGTGGCTTTATGGGATTAAGATCAGGGCTCTTTGCTGTCCAGTTCACACACGATACGGAATTATTGTCAAACCACGCCGTAACAGTCCCTGCTTTATGGTTCTGTGCATTATCCTGATGGTACCAACAAGGCTCGGTTCCATAGTATTGCCAACGAATTGGTCGGGCACAATTGTCTAAAATATAGAAGTACATGTGCTGGTTAACAGGTTTGTCCACGATAACCAATGGGCCGTAGAAGCAGTACACTGTGGTAAATAGTGGAGGAACGCTATTTACCACTGTGGTACTCTGTGGTAAATAGCCATACGAACACACTTCCATCAGACTGATGGATCGTGTATCTGGATTTATCAGTCCATAGGACCCGTTTCCATTAATCTACGGTCCACGATAAATGTTCTTTACACCATGCTAAACGACGAGTGGCATTCCGAATGGAGATGAAAGGCTTATGAGCAGCTGCAAGACCACGACAACCCATGGGATGAGGTTCTCTGTGAATGCTACGTGTACATACCGAGGTTCCAGCATTGTTACTCACCTGTACACCGAGGTCTTGTGCAGCAGTCCGTCGATTAGCTGTAACGACTCTCCTGAGGCTTTGACGTCCGCTATCACTGATTTTCTTTGGTCTGCCGGTACGTTTCGATGCTTCAGGCACGTCATGTGTCTCCGACTAATCCAGTACATCGAAAACAGTTGACTTGGGTATGTTTAAACGCCTGTCTGTTTCTCTGATGGACAACTCACTAATACACTGGCGTGCAAAAATTAAGGACGAGACGGGTTTTCGAATGTAATGTCGTGCAGAAGTGGTCCACATCGACTCAAATCATACCATAAGATCCTCAAGATGTAAAAATATGGGAAAAGTGAGCAAAACCGTCCAAACAAGGAATCCAAAGGATGCAGAGGCACTTTCTTGAAAAGGTAGCTTCTAGCACAACTGGACAGAAGACATAAACGTCCATGTGACAGGCGGTGACCAAGAAAAATCTAGTCTTTAGTTGGGAATATGATCACCCCCGACTGTGTTGCAGGATTTACAACGTCTGTCCATGCTAAGGACGACGTTGTCAAGGAGCTGTTGAAGCAACGCGGCCCATTCCTTTTGTAGCGCCAATCGCTGCCGCGGAACCGTTGCTGGCGGCTGTTGACGTGCTTCCAAGCGTCTCCCTAGAACGTCCCACACTTGTTCGATTGGATTTAGGTCCGGGGACCAGGCGGGCCAATCCATGCGTTGAATATCTTCACTCTCCAACAGCTCTGCGACAGCCACTGTACGATGAGGTGTAGCGTTGTCGTCCATGAAGAGGAACTCAGGACCCACAGCACCTCTAAACAGACGCACGTGAGGCAGTAGAACCTCGGTACAAAAGCGGGCACCAGTGACTAAACCTCCTTGTAAGATGTGGAGGTCAGTACGGCTACCAAGCATGATATCGCCCCAAACGAAAACTCCGCCACCTCCTAACCGGTCTCTTTCGATGATGTTGGAGGTGTGATTGCGTGTTCTCTGCTCTCTCCAGATGTGTGTACGTCCAGAATAGGTCGTCAGGCTAAATTGGCTGACATCCGTAAAGAGAACTCAACCCCATTGCTGATGTGTTCAGTTCTTGCGTTCCTGGCACCACAGAAACCGCCGTCTCCGATAAGCAAGCGTTAATGGCACACACCGAACTGGTCGTCGTGCAAATAGAACGCTTTTGTGCAGCCTCCTGGCTACGGTAAACACGATAACGGACGCCCAGCTGTCTGTTGCATGTGCCTTGCGAGTTCTGCCGTTGTCTTCCGTCTGTCTCTTCTCGCCTCTAGGAAAATATACCCGTTGTCCGCCGCCGTGGCTGCTCATGGACGACCACTGCTAACTCTCGGACAGCTGTACCTGTCGTTTGAAATGCTCTCCAAGCTCGTGAAACGATGCTGTGAGCGATATTGAACTGCTCGGCCACAGTAGTCACACTTCGACCTTCTTCCAACTTCCCAATGGCGCGACCTCGGGTAAAGTCATCCAGATGTCGTCCGCTGGATTGTCTGTTGGCCGTATCACACGGTGGCAGCAATTCGACGTCGTTCAAACTGATGTACACCGTGCAATAGCTTTCACCGAATTACTGAGCGTACACCGCCCGTGTGCTTTATACCTTTCCGACACTCCCCCCTTCCTACGTCATGCTGCATATATGCGCATGCCCTACCGTACCGGACCCTAGTCTATCTCCTGAGTGGTCTTTCGGCCCGTTCTGCCTGCTCGTTCCGCTCTTATGCTAATTTCTCCTCTTCGTCCTTAATTTTTGCAGACCAGTGCATAACACCCAACAATCTTTTCATTCTCAAGGTCAGTTCTCTCCCGCCGCTCCATTTTCACTCAACCTCACAGTGCCATAGGATCGCGGTCAGCTGCAGGATTGTTTTTATACCGTTTGCATCTGTACCGCGCATCTTAACAACGCAGCGGATCCGTTCATTTGCTTTTGAAGCGGTGTTCGGTTACTTTTGTCAATATAGTGTAGGATAGAATTTCTCTTACAGTCATTCAAAGAGAGCATTAAATATTTTGGCTTAAACTTGAACCTTATTTTAAGATTTCGGTAAAACATTCGCGAGAATTATTGTATCAGGTGGTCCAAAAAATAATGGCCGATTTTATGAGGTGCCACATTCAACTCGCCCACAATGTTTGCAGACCAACCAGCTCGTAGCGACATTCGTACGGGTTGAAGGGCGACCCAGACGCCCCATACACGCTGTAATCGGTGCAAATCTGCAGTGGCCGCCCCGGTGGCGCAGTGGTCTAAGGCATTGGCCTATGATCATTCGCCCGTAAGGGGTCCGGGTTCGAATCCCGGTGAGGCATGGATGTTGTGTTTGTCTTACGGCACTGGCTCTCTCCCTTCCCTGGAACCAGTGACCCTAAATTAGGGACGGGCGACTGCTTATAGCCCATTGAGTTGTTCACGGTGGTCGTTAAACCTCCAATCAAAAAAAAAAAAAAAAAAAAATCTGCAGTCGTTCCTATTCGTGTGAGGGTGGCCTGTACAACCAGTTAGGAAGGAGTGAATTGCAAGTAATTCTGTTTCACGAGTTCATATTGGATCGTAATGAGGCACAAACCTACCGTAATGTGGTCGAGGAATGAGACTAGGAGGCAACATCTGAACGTACCGTTCGTCGGAGGTTTGAAAAGTTTCTCTCCGGTTACAGCAGCCTATAAGATGAGAAGAGCCGAGGACGATTAATAAGGACACTCTGGAGGCAAATGTGGATGCAAATCATCACTTCTCAGCCAGACAACTCGCCAAAGATTACAGTGCGTCGGTGTCAACCATTTCCGAACACTTCCACCAAATTGGTAAGGACAAGAAGCTCCTTACGTAGGTCCCACACGAACTGACCGAGCATCAGAAACAACAACGGTTTGAGATGTGCGGTAACCTTCTTCTTCGTAACGAAAAGGAGCTCCTAAGGGAATTTTAATGGCATTGATCCCGGCTGTCCCCTGCAGCATAGACCGCGTCTGTTTACTTTTTATGAAGGAAGGAAGCATGGTGTTGAGATTATGTTAAAGCCACCAAAAACTATTGGTAAGATTTTAACAACAAATAACAAGAAAACAGAAGTGGACTATGCTGCAGGAGTGTATGCAGTTTCATTAAAATTCCCGGATTCCTCTGTAAAGTCCTACATCGGAATGACGAAAAGATCTTATGTGCGACATAAAGAGCATATGCGAGATATAAGAGAAGTAAGGGGAACGACTGCTTTAGCGAAGGAGGTAATTTACAGCACAGCGGTTCCCACATGGAATGAGTGACCCCTTTTACCACTTGTACGGGAACTATGATCAGGAAGTTCACTGAGATAGTCACAAGAAGCGACGTATGCAATGATAGAGTATTGATTCAGCTGCCGTCACCATAGACCTCCATTTTCAGAGGCCAGTATGAAATATGACTTGATGTTATATGTTACTTTACGTGAGTATAGGACCATGCAATTAGTTAATGCCAGTTCACGTGTTTGTAACGCATTATTATGTTTATGTTTTTTGTTTTTTTTTCAGATTGGGGGTTTAACGACCACAGTGAGCAACTCAATACGCTATAAGCAGTCGCCCGTCCCTAATTTAGGGTCACTAGTTCCAGAGAAGGGAGAGAGCCAGCGCCATAAGATAAACACAACATCCATGCCTCACCGAGATTCGAACCCGTACTCATCTCGGACGAATGATCAGAAGCTAGCGCTTAGACCCCTGCGTCATGTTTATGTTTAATACAGGGTGTGCCATATAAAAGAGGCCTGAGTATAATGAACGACAATAGTCAGACAATGTTACTATACATGGTAAAGAATAGTTGAAATGACAGAAAACAGAAGTAATGTACCTGCATTTACAACAATTGCTGAAAGTGCTGTCCTCCGACATCAAGACACAGCTGCACACGACGGAACATGTTGTTCGTAACTCACCACAACGCATCGGCAGTAATCTGGGCTATGACATCCGTAATGTTCACATTTAATTCATCAAGTGTGTGCGAATTATTAGTTGCGTACACTTTCCCTTTCAATGCTCCTTTCTGAAAGAACTCATTTAAAACCTTGTATGAGTTGTTTCTGAAATACTGTTCCACAGTAAAGATCCGCTGTTCCGAACTTAAAACCATTTCCGCTGCCTTTGTTCTCGCTTCACTTACACTTATGACCATGTACCTACACTGCTCGGGCTGTGACTAGCCACTCCGGAGAATTCCTTTGCAGCTATTCACGCAGAAACCAGTTAGAATTGGAACAAATCGGTTTTAACTGAAAACCCGCCAAACAACTTTAACCGGCCTAACAACGTCTGGCCACGGGGCCTCTTTTATATGGTGCACCCTGTACTTGTGCTATTATTTGATACTTTAATCCTTTTAACGGCCGACGTTCTTAAATTAAATGGTGCCCAAAACGTTTGCTCTCTCCAAACAGAAATGTTCACACAGGGACGAGGTTTTACGAAAGCTATGGCAAAACAATTTATCTTTACCACCTCTGATCCCCGCAGCACCGAACAACTTACAAAATTTGCAGATCTTATGTCCTCACAATATCCTATTTTTAACTTTACGGTGGAACTGGAGGAACAGGGATCGCTTCCTTTTCTTGACTTCTTACTTACCCACAAATCTAGTACCTGTGGGCTAAGTTATTCAGTTTATCGGAAACCTACTTTTTGTCCCGCACTTATCCTATTTGATTCAGCACACACTTGGTCTCATAAGCTTGGTGCTTTACGTTTCTTGGTAAGACGCTCGTTTTCAAACTCTTCCTCCAATCAACTTCGGCACAAAGAACTTAATAAAATTGTTGAGATTGCACAAATGTTCGGCTATTCAGCTAAGACTGTATTCAAGCTAGTACAAGATTATAATCGTTTGACTTTCACTACTTTGCAAAGTTTTATTTCCACCCCTAAGCTTATTGGTGCTATTAATTTTCTTCCTCCTCTTGTAAACATACTTAAGGATCTATGTAGAAAGTACGACCTTGCTTTTGGAGTTCGTACAGTCAATAACTTTAAATGTGTGCGCATAGATCGTGATCGAATACCTCTGCATAAGAAATGTGGTTTGTACATAGTACCGCTTTCCTCAAATGTACCAGATCTTACAGATTCTTGTGATATTGGTTCTACCCTCCGCAATTTAGGGGTGAGAATGGCAGAACACCAATACACTGTACGCGAGGGTTACTATCAACTGCTTTAAGTAGGACTGTTCTTGAAGGTGATCATAACCCTAATTGGGCACAAACAACAATTATTGCGACAGCTCCAAATAAATATGCCTTATTATTTGCAGAAAGCTTATGTATCTACAAATTCGCCTCAATCTGCTGTAATGATGAGCCCCCTGTGCTCGTCTCCCAACCATGGCTGTACTTAATGAACAAGTTCGACCACATCCCTAATGTTGTATAAAAAGCTAAAGTTTCACATTGTTCAATTATTATTTTTTTTATACATGATTACAGATTATCCGTTGGCAACACGTTACTACCTCCCTGGCAGGGCATGATGGTCTACTTTCAACTTGTACATAAATGTTTACGTGCGCGTTTCATTCTGTGTCACTCGACCTGAAGATGGGTGCTTTAGAAGCCCCGAAAGATCTTGACACTGATTTTTAATCTCTTGGTATGGTGTACATCTTTTAAATTGTAAATAAATGTAATCTTTTAATAACCGACGCCTTGGTGTTCTTGATCGTGATATTCATCGTGCGTTGACAGCCTGTTTTCTCATTTTTGTTATCATCCAGCACGAATTTTTGGTTTCTACTATACCGAAAACAAACCTGTCGCAATTGATAAGCTCTCCCTTTGTTTTATATTCCCTGTTCCATGATGCAAATTATGAGATGGAAAGGCTAGTACCCTTGACAAGAGCATCATACAACTGGGTAAAAATAAGTTATTCAAGCATGTTCTCTCTCCTTCCATAAATTTGTCTCCATTATGCCATAGCCCTTTATCAGTTAATTTGTCAGAGAGGATTCGTGTCAATCATAAGCCTGAATGATTAGTCTGAATAACGAATTTAAGGGCGAAAGCAACTCTTTATATGCTCTAGTTTTTAAGGTAACTCGTATGAGCAGAGCTGTGGGACCGCTAAACATACCCTGAATAAATTCGTCAAAGTCGTGTTAGGCCCACCTTTTAGACAGCGAATAGATTCGTTCGAGTTGATTTCAGCCCATCTTCTTAAATTCGAGTTAATTCATTTCAGCGGGTTCAAGGGTTAAAGTCCAGAAGGACCACTATTCTAGTGTGGGTTCGCCTTGATAAAGCCTCCCATTGGAAGGCGAAAGCTTGGCACAATAAATTTTATTATACACCGATTCACAGATTTGTATGGCTTTGTCATCTACTTGATGCTTCAACAGTCAGTCATCAGAACAAAAACAAATTGCTTACAGTTCATTGAAGCAGCAGCGCAGTAGCCTGGAAACATCTTTTAAAAGCAACTTTCTGAGAACACACACCCAACTATACAATCTAACAAATAGTCTTAACGCGTTTTGTTCCGCAAAGAGATGCGGTAAGGCGGGAATGGCTTTTCGCCTATTACACTTTTTCTGAAGTTCCTAGTGGCAGGCTCGTATGACTTCAGCAGAGCACCTTAACACACTCGTTAAGAATTGCTTCCTGAGATCACGTGCCCGACACTCTCGTCCAGCAATCGGTCGGCGTTCGTCCCTCTGAGCTTTTCGCTTTCTGTCTTCCTTACAAGAATGTAGGAAAGCAGTCCTTTAGCTCTACCGCAGCAGACATCACCACACGGAAACGAAGTTGGGTACCGCGCCTACTTTCTATTCAGTTTAATGACAGACTAAATAATTTGCTTTTAACAGAATGCCGATTTGTGAGACAAACAGCATGAGCACTTCAAATATGTACCTATGTGACGGAAAGCGTTTAACCGAATTTGCCGCATATTTATGTCCAACTACTATCTCGCAGAGTTGGGCAAATTCGTAACTGAATTAATCGGTAATGCATTACAGCGTAACGGTAATGGAAACAAGTACTTAGCGTTACCATTACATGGCAATGCTGAACTTGTCATTAGAATTACATGGTAATTGTAATGACATGTAGCAGTTACCTATTATAATCGTAATGGTTAACTATATGTTGGTAATTAACCAATAGCTTGTGGGTAACAACACAACGTGAATAAACCAGCAACCGGTACACCCTTACACGTTGTGTAGGTTATTTGACAATTGTTCCATCCCTCGGACCTCAAATGCGTGTATGAAGGCATTGGAGATTGTACGTGTATGACATGAGTAGTTGCCCCGTCTTCACCGCAAGTAAAGCGATTTGAACGAAATAATGCATATGAAGTAAGTACGAATGAGATGTTTATTTCGGTTAGAGATACTCATTTCGTCCATCTCCAGTACAGTATTATCGTCCATTACATACGTTTCACTGTCCAAAATAATTACCCAACTATAGCCACAAGCACATATTAGCACTACATTCACAGTTCAGCAACTCAGGGTGCACTGCAGAATATTACAGAAATTTACGAACTCTTGACATTTTTGCCGTACTTCTCAAGTGATGTCAATTGCTTGTCCGATACGAACACTGGAGTAGCGAGCGACGACTCCTTTATATATACTTCACGACAGGACCTGAACCTTCTAGAATCTTCTTTATTTACATAAAGCTTCCCAGCTTCCCACTGTGCGATCATTCTGGAGCAATCTACAAACGTCTAACCCCTTTTTGCCACTTCTAGAACATTCTACACGACACTTCGGTTTCTGTTTGCTTTGTTACACGGTAGATATAGCTTTTAGCACACGTACATTTCTATGAACTATTAGTATATAATTATTATTTACAAATTATGTAATTCCATTACCAAATACACTGACGGAAAAAAAATCCCAACACCAAGGCGGGTTTGTGTTAGATAAACGACAGTTGGTAGGCGGTAAGAGTACATCTGTAAGAGGACGTCTATGCAAATTTCGCTCTCGGCGCATACGTGTGGCGCTAGTAGCGTCCTCGGAACATGCAAAGCAGGTTTGCTGTAAATACGCGCTGTAACGTTCGTGAGTGTTGGTTATCGTTAAGATTCGACGTAGGGTGATGATGTTAGTCAACAATGCCTTTAAGAAGACGAAGAAGCCATTATCAACAGCTCACAGAGTTAGAACGAGGTCGTGTAATAGGGCTACGAGAAGGTGGATTTTCGTTCCGCAATATTGCAGAACGACTTGGCAGGAATGTAGCCACTGTGCATGATTGTTGGCAGCGGAGGTCAAGGGAAGGTACTGCCTCAAGAAGACCGGGTCCCAGCCGGCCACGTGGCACTACTGAGAGGGAAGACCGCCGTGTACGGCGTATGGCCGTGGCGCATTGTACTGCGTCTGCGGCAGCAATTCGAGCTGCAGATGCCACCACAGTGACACAACGAACTGTTACAAATCGGTTACTTGAAGGACAGCTCGAAGCCAGACGCCCTGTAGCGTGCATTCCACTTACTCCAAACCACTGCCGTTTGCGACGTCAGTGGTGTCAAGCTAGAGCTCATTGGAGGACGGAGTGGAGATCTGTTGTGTTTTCTGATGAAAGCCGGTTTTGCCTGTGTGCCAGTGATGGCCGTGTGTTGGTTAGAAGGAGGCCAGGTGAGCGCCTGCAACCAACCTGTCTGCGGCCGAGACACGCTGGACCTACACCTGGAGTTATGGTCTGAGGAGCAATTCTCTATGACAGCAGGAGCACTCTCGTGGGTTATCCCACGCACCCTGACGGCACAGTTGTACGTCGGTCTGGTGATTCAACCTGTTGTGCTGCCATTCATGAACAGCATTCCAGGGGGTGTTTTCCAACAGGATAACGCTCGCCCGCATACCGCTGTTGTAACCCAACATGCTCTACAGAGTGTCGACATATTGCCGTGGCCTGCTAGAACACCAGATCTTTCACCAATCGAGCACGTATGGGACATCATTGGACGACAACTCCAGCGTCACCCCCAACCAGCATTAACCGTCCCTGTATTGACCGACCAAGTGCAACAGCCATGGAACTCCATCCCACAAACTGACATCCAGCACCTGCATGACACAATGCATGAACGTTTGCGTGCTTGCATTCAACATTCTGGCGGTTACACCGGTTATTAATGTATCAGCATTTCACATTTAAAATGGCTCTTCTCGCGCTTACATTAAGCTGTGATCTTGAAACCTTAATCGATTAAATATGTTACCTATACAAATGTATTACCGCCATTTCATTCCTCTACAACTATTTTTTGGTGGTGTTGGGATTTTTTTTTTCCGTCAGTGTAATTCCATTACCAAATAATTCCATTGCGTTTGAATGGCATTATTAAATAATTGAATTATATCCTGTTCATTGTAATGCATTACATATTAATTCCATTACTTTGTGCAAACCATACTTGGGATTACCTTGTAATGCATTACCTGTTACTGCATTACCTTGTAATGCTTTACCTGTTACTGCATTACCTTGTGCACGTTAATTGTAATCTGTATTTTCATTACTTTGTAATGAATTCTGGCCCAACTCTGCTGTCTCATAAAGCATATTCCGTTATCTATAGCATTGTCACTTACCTTAGATATAGATAACAGCTGGTTTTGTCTCATGAGTAATGGCTGAAAGCCTTCTTTAATAGGGTTAACCAAAAGTTTCCGCGCCTGTTTCTTTCAGGCCAACCCAACGCCAAATCTCCACACGAATTTGTAACACTTAAAATCTGTAATTTGGTTTTTATCATTTCACTTAACACATTATTTGTACTATCGGGGATTCTCGTAACACTGTAGATACTTGGCGGCTTAACAACCAGAAAGGAGAAGTTTTGAACTTACAAAAACCACTGTCTTTGTTCTGTCTTCAAAGAATTTCAGTTCAATAAATCGTCACTGACAATCATCATTAGTATTTTACAGAGTTAATAGCATTATGTTTCAACAAATGCAACTTACAGTACTTCTGTATCTTCAGGCTCTAAGAATCACAAAACAAATACAACTTCCTAACATGCATAACTAGTCTCGAAATTACAACATACAACACGAGACCGCAGTAATCTGCCCATGGGTTTTGCTCTTTTTTCCATACATTGCATACATCTTTCTCATCTTGTCAAAACATACACACGCCATTCAACCTGACCTTGATACTGTTGCTGCATAACATTCAGTGAGTGAGAAAAATATAACATTAAGGGTAATAGAAAGCTTAAATTCGTCCGTGGGCCGATGCCACTCCCGTCGATAAACCTTTTCGGAATATTTTATACTTTAAAATGTTGCATAGTTTCTCTGCCAGGGTGCGTAGATGTATATCTTATTTATATCAATATCTCTGCTTCTAATAGTCCAATTTGAAAAACACCTTTTTTTATTGGATAGAGTTTCCGGTGCGACATGTTTTCCACATAATTTCAAAATTTTCAAGTAATTAATAGATTTTCCGCTAGGGGGTAAAGGTAAATTGCGTTTCCCCTGATATCTCTTCTTCCAAAACTCCGATTTGAAAAAAATTTCCTGCACCGGATACAGCCCTTGATGAGAAATATTTTTCATATATTTCTAATTTTTTTTAAAAAATAGTTTGGCCATCAGGAGGCGTAAGTCTTAATTTCTGCTTCCGATGTATCTGCAGCAAAATGTGAGCTTCTAAAATCTCAGTTGAAATAAATTCGTTTGTGGCCCCGTACTACTCACGTCGATGAACCTATTCGGAATATTTTCTTCTTAAAATAATGCATGGTTTCTCCGTCAGGGGGTGTAGATGTATATCTTATTTTTGTCAATATCTCTACTTCTAGGAGTCCGATTTGAAAAATTCCGTCTTTGTTGGATAGCTTTTGCGATGCGTAATGTTTTTCATATAATTTCAATTTTTTCAAGTAAATCATAGACTTTCCGCTAGGGGGCGCAAAGGTAAATTGCGTTTTCTTCTATATTTATGCTCCTAAAACTCCGATTTTAAAAATTCTTCCTGTATCGTATCACCTCCAGACGGTAAATGTTTTTCATATATGTAATAATTTCTAACATTTGGTAAAGAATGCCACGTTTACCAATGACAAAATGTGGAGTATTTTCAGTGCCATTCTGCAGGACTTATGCTGGAAAATATTTTCCGTTACGCAAAATGTATAGACTTCATAAACCATTTGAAGAATGTCCGGAAATTTTAAATGTGAATAATTTTTTTCGTAAAGCATGTTTTGCAAGATTGTGATTATCACTTTTAATGCACTATGATATTAACGTACAATGATGTTATAGCAATTCCTGTAACTAGATCTCCCATCTCTAGAGATGTGCTTATAAATAAATTAATAAATAATTAGTTAATTAATTAATTTCGGCCATTTTCAGGTTATCCTACTAAAAACAGATTTCGGGAGATGCCACTTCAAATCGGAATGATTTAGCTTATTTCGTTCAAAATCAGCTTGAAGAAGGGGGCTGATAGATATAATGTTTTAGTACATACACTGACGGAAAAAAATCCCGACACCAAGAAGGGGTTGTGTTAGGTAAACGACAGTTGGTAGGCGGTGAGAGTACATCTGTAAGATGACGTCTATGCAAATTTCGCGCTCGGCGCATACGTGTGGCGCTAGTAGCACCCCTCGGAACATGCAAAGCAGGTTTGCTGTAAATACGCGCTGTAACGTTCGTGAGCGTTAGTTATCGTTGAGATTCGGCGTAGTGTGTTGATGTTAGTCACGAATGTCTATAAGAAGACGAAGAAGCCATTATCAACAGCTTACGGAGTTTGAGCGAGGTCGTGTAATAGGGCTACGAGAAGGTGGATTTTCTTTCGGCAATATTGCAGAACGACTTGGCAGGAATGTAGCCACTGTGCATGATTGTTGGCAGCGGTGGTCAAGGGAAGGTACTGCCTCAAGAAGACCGTGTTCCGGCTGGCCACGTGGCACTACTGAGAGGGAAGACCTCCGTGTACGGCGTATGGCCGTGGCGCATCGTACCGCGTCTGCGGCAGCAATTCGAGCTGCAGTTGCCACCAGAGTGACAAACGAACTGTTACAAATCGGTTACTTGAAGGACAGCTCCGAGCCAGACGCCCTGTAGCGTGCATTCCACTTACTCCAAACTACTGCCGTTTGCGACGTCAGTGGTGTCAAGCTAGAGCTCATTGGAGGACGGAGTGGAGATCTGTTGTGTTTTCTGATGAAAGCCGGTTCTGCCTGGGTGCCAGTGATGGCCGTGTGTTGGTTAGAAGGAGGCCAGATGAGCGCCTGCAACCAACCTGTCTGCGGCCGAGACACACTGGACCTACACCTGGAGTTATGGTCTGGGGAGCAATTTCCTATGACAGCAGGAGCACTCTCGTGGTTATCCCACGCACCCTGACGGCACAGTTGTACGTCGGTCTGGTGATTCAACCTGTTGTGCTGCCATTCATGAACAGCATTCCAGGGGGTGTTTTCCAACAGGATAACGCTCGCCCGCATACCGCTGTTGTAACCCAACATGCTCTACAGAGTGTCGACATGTTGCCGTGGCCTGCTAGATCACCAGATCTTTCACCAATTGAGCACGTATGGGACATCATTGGACGACAACTCCAGCGTCACCCCCAACCAGCATTAACCGTCCCTCTATTGACCGACCAAGTGCAACAGGCATGGAACTCCATCCCACAAACTGACATCCAGCACCTGTATGACACAATGCATGAACGTTTGCGTGCTTGCATTCAACATTCTGGCGGTTACACGGGTTATTAATGTACCAACATTTCACATTTAAAATGGCTCTTCTCGCGCTTATAATAAGCTGTGATCTTGAAACCTTAATCGTTTAAATATGTTACCAATACAAAGGTATTGCCGCCATTTCATTCCTCTACAACTATTTTTTCGTGGTGTTGGGATTTTTTTTTCGTCAGTGTATTTTGAGGCTGCATATTGAATCTCTTCTCGAATTATCTTGTTCGTTCTGTTTTGTTTCTTTACAAATCGAATACTTTCGCTGATTTTATGAAAACATAAAAGCATTTTATTTTCCGTTGTCAATTTTTAAGTATAGGATTTTAGCCTGCCTTGCATAGTATAACAACGTTTTTGCATACTTGACTATATTTTTAAGTTAAACCTCACTTGCTTTAGTTCTACAGTTATTTGTCTCTCTTATCACATCCATTACAAGCTTTTCCCTACAAGCTGATTCAGGCATGGCCACTTGATAAACGAGGTAAATATTTTTTCAATACATGCCATTTGGCTATTTTTCTTATAAAATGCAGCTTCGTGAAACGCATGCATACTTCCGAAACCGCCACTAACCCTAATATTCTTCTGTATTCGTAAAGTTAACGTCTAAATGTTACGCAGATGTATATATTTCTGTTCTAAGTAATTTGGTGGCTCTATAGGAAAAGATTGAATCAGTGATGCCTAATAATAACTTTAACTGTTAGCATATTTTTTTGAGAGGGAGGCGGAATTTAACAACTGCCATACTTAGGGCTATAAGCAGTCGTTCGTCCCTGATTTTCAGCTACTGGTTCCAGGGAGGTTATAGAGCCATCTGAAAAGCACACCAGGCATGCCTCATGAGGAACTGCTTACTTATCGGGGGAGGGGGTGGCCAACGGTCAGACAGGCGCGACGCTAGGAGTGGGCTTTAGGCCACACTACCTTTCTGTGAGCCCCCCCCCCTCGATAAGTAAGCAGTTTGAATATATGGCGGGGGCAACTATTTAAGATTTTAGGGAACTTGGATAACGTAAGTGATTTTGTTGAATTCACAGAAATTTTGCTATATAAAATGAACGTTTTGTTAGTGTTTCTATTTTTGGGAAATGGAGGAGTACTCTGAGCGAATTTCTAAGAGAGTGGCAGAAAAACAACAGTTCTTAAGCTTTCCAACCGCAAGTTAAAGAAGAGTATATGCTCCAGCTTTGTCGGTCTGTCTGTCTGTCCGTCCGTCCGTCCGATCATATGATAACGCACGTAAAAAGCATTCGATTTCGATGAAATTTTAGTATGTGGTAGGGGACCACATGCGAATGAAACCTATTGAAGATGGGCGAAATGGGTCAAAGGTCAGGACATAGGAGCGGGATCCATTCCATTGCCGTTATGCGTCGTAACTTACTTTAAAATGCTTCGATTTCGACAAAACGTTAACATTTTGTTCCGGAAGTATAACAAAGCGGTTCTGTTGAATATCATCGAAATGGGGTCAAAGGTCAGGAGACAGGAGCGAGATTTATTCCACAGTCATTATCCTCATAACTTAACTAAAAATGTTTATATTGCGACAAAACTTTAGTATGTTGTTCCGGAGGTATACTGAACCAATTTTGTTGAATATCATCGAAATAGGGTCAGAGGTCAGGGCACAGGAGTGAGATTTGGTCCACAGCCATTATCCACATAACTTGAGAAATGATTTGAGTAATGATTTCTGGTATGTTGGAACGCGTATCATAATCAATGCATTGCATGTTTTTACTAACTTGTTATAATTACAGTTTAAAAAAATGAGAGAGAGAGAGAAAGAAATAGACATTTCTTGTCAGGTTACAAATTAAATTCATAAAAAGCCTTACCATGAAAAAAAAACCAGAAAAGACAGTAAAAACGACGTAGGTAAGCTAAAATTGTGAAGAACGAAGAAATAGTAACCTTTCAAAAGATATGGAGATTCGCATCCATTGTTAACATACTACACGGACTGAATAAGAACTACGCGCAGTATGCACCTGAAAACTTTTCCTTTTTTTACTAGGGATAACATTATCAGCTAGAATAAATCAGCAACGTTTATTCACAACAAAATATTTTCTTTTAAAGTCTATTATGGTTTCGCTGAGGGTTTGGCTCGGCTTCATCACGACAAATGCCATTTGTCCTGATAATATTAAGCCAAGCGCTCTGCAAAACTAGCAAAACTATAATACATAAAATAAAATATTTAATTGTGAATAACCGTTGCTGATTTATTCTACACTGCTGGCCACCTAAAATGCAACACCAAGAAGGAAGCATCCGATTGGCGTGAAATTCGCAGCATGCGTCGCCCGCGAGAGGACATGCAAACGATTAGCATTGCAGGACATATGCAAATCATGTACGCCCGTTACGCCACCGAGAAGCACTATAAAAAAGGTGCACACAAGGCGGGGTATAAGTAGTGGAAGTGTGTTGTGCTGCCGGACCTGTATGTGGGAAGCTTCCTGATGCCTCGTCGCAGAATACGGCAGTCATTCCAGCACGTTTCGGAGTTCGACAGAGGACGAATAGTGGCTTATCGCGACAGCAATTTATCGTACCGAGACATCGGCGCCCGTGTGGAACGACATATAGCCACAGCGAGGCGAGTATGGATTCGGTGGGTGCAGGAGGGACGGACGGACCGAAGTGAGCAATTGCCGCAGCCGCGGTACACCACCGAACGATAGGTCCGGGATGTTGTGCGGCGGGCATTGACGGCTTGCAACGCCACATCACGAAAGGTAGCGCAAGAATTAGGGTGTGTTGCGCAACAACCTGTGTCAGCACGTACTGTTCGACGTCGTCTGAAGGAGCGGGGACTTGTCGCACGGTGCCCATTGCTCCGATTACCATTGACGTTACACCACCGGCGAGTGCGGCGGCAGTCGGCCGTTGAACGCCATACCTGGACTACGGAATGGCAAGACATTGTCTTCTCCGACGAATCCCGCTTCTACCTGCAACACCACGATGGTCGGATCCGCGTGTGGCGGCACCGCGGCGAGAGACTGTATGACGCCTGCATTATGCATTCCCATACCGGTCCTTCGCCTGGCATTATGGTTTGGGGCGCAATTTGATATGACACCCGCACCCCTCTGGTACGCATCGCTGGTACACTCAACAGCCACCGCTGCATTTCCGACGTTTTGGAGCCTGTAGTCCTCCCTTACCTGCAGGACCTGCCAGCGGCCACGTTTCAACAGGACAATGCGCGCCCGCACGTTGCACGCATTGTGCAACAATTCTCCACTGCCCACCAGATGTCACTGCTGCCGTGGCCCGCGTGTTCTTTCGATATGTCGCCCATCGAACACGTCTGGTCGCTGATCGGCAACCGAGTGTCCCGGCAAGCACCACCCGCGGCTACGCCTGATGAACTGTGGCAAGGTGTGGAAGCAGCCTGGACCGACATACCCCAAGCCCACATACAAAGCCTCTTTCGTTCGATGCCGTGGCGTGTAGCGGCCGTTATTGCCAGCCATGGGGCCACACGAGCTATTGATATATGTATGTTCCGCCAGTCACACGGGCCTGTAAGCTCAATCGTTTCATCTTTGTATCTGTTGTTATGTGTCCAGTAAATCTGGCTTTACTATCTCGTGTCCTTCTTGGCGTTGCATTTTGGGTGGCCAGCAGTGTATCTCAACATCACAAGTATTGTAGTCATAAAATATATTGATATTATCAGCATCTAGTAAAATCTACGCTAACGGAATTTTTTTGCCAAAATTCCAAGCATTTCAAAATTTGTGCCCCTCCATCATGCTTAGACCCCTAATAGCCCACCAAGTTCTGAGGGTCTGGTGTCGTCACTGCTCTCAGAAGCGAAAAATTATTAGCCCTCTGGGGCACTGGGCCTGTATTTTCCTGTGATAAATGTGCTTCGTTAAAATATCAATTTTTAATCAGATTAGGGAAACTCATTTCTTCCTCAATGACAGAAAATTCAAATAAAAAGGAAATTGTTTATGAATTACCGAATATATGAAAATAACTGCTGTAGCCTGTCATCAAAAGAGTAGGAAATGTTGTCTTGTTAAATCAGCAATTCTCAGACGTTGTGCTTTTCCCTCAACACGGGGAACTTTCATCTATCGTTTTGTTTATTCAATAAACATTCCTGCTTTAATTAATACATTTGTTATTATCGTTTAATTTATAAAGCTGGAAAAAAGATATCAACTTTTACTGCAAAGCAGAAAGAAGGAGAAAGCTGTTTTCACGTAGCTTCACCGAATGACATCCATAACAGGAAGAGAAGGAAGAGCAAAAAGGCGTACTTCGGGTGTTTATCGTTTTAGTAACTTTTTTTTTTTTTTTTTTTTTTTTTGATTGGAGGTTTAACGACCACCGTGAGCAACTCAATGGGCTATAAGCAGTCGCCCGTCCCTAATTTAGGATCACTGGTTCCAGGGAAGGGAGAGAGCCAGTGCCGTAAGACAAACACAACATCCATGCCTCGCCGGGATTCGAACCCGGACCCCGTTCGGACGAATGATCAGAGGCCATCGCTTAGACCACTGCGCCACCGGATGCGGCTTTTAGTAACTTCACTCATTTCTTTTTTCAAAAATAATACAAATTAAAAATTATGTTAGATAACATATTAAATAATACATAAGCACTCAGACACAAGCCGGTGACAAATAAAAATTCCAATCTCATAGAGGAAATATATTTTTTTGGTATCTTGATAATTTCTACCTATGTTTTTTAAGATATCATAAAATATCCGATTTTAAAGATGACAATCCGATTTTTGGCGTAAATGTGACAAGGATGGTAAGTCAGATAATATCCGAAAACTTAAAAATTTTCATCGTCCTGGAGCGGGACTCGAACCCGCGTACATACCCGGGCGTTTTCTGGGAGACGCGGGCTCGAGTCCCGCTCCAGGACGATGAAAATTTTCAAGTTTTCGGATATTATCTGACTTACCATCCTTGTCACATTTACGCCAAAAATCGGATTGTCATCTTCAAAATTTGTATTATATGGCGTAATCCCTTATTTCTTTCATAAAATATCCGGTTGTCAGACAGTGAAAAAATATAACTTAAATTAGCTTAACAGATTTTCAAAAGATATCCCACCTTTGCGTGAAAATTGAGGTTAGAAAAGAACGTGTCTTTGCGATTCACTTGTCGAAGAACTCCCGGAGGAATAAAATATTGGGCTTTCACTTGAAAAGAAATAATTCAACATCGCGCAAAATTAGCATCGCAACCACAAATTCGAGTTAATGAGCGAGACAAAAGGACACCATCCTGATGATATCCTTTTTACGTTCCGGAAGAACCAATATTTTGAATCTTTTATCCCTTTTATAAATCAGCACCTCCATATCTCTGACATAAGTCAATCTCGGCATTCACTGGGACTACCAGAACTGATTTGCTCTGATAGTGAAGACTGCATCTACAGTGATTTCAGCCAAGGTTAGTATCTTGGATTTCAGCAACTGTTATGCCTAATGTGACCTCTGCGTGACCTCTGCTGCGGCGGTTCTTTCTCGTTCTACTGTAACGCTCAATTTACGATTAAAAAAAGAACATAAAGTTTGCTTTTAATGATGTCACAGATAGTTTTCTCTAGGGAACAGGATTCTATTTCGAGGTACACCATTTCGTTGATGTTATTTGAAATTCATTTCCTAGAACAAGCATATGCCAATCTGAGAATTTCAGTTTGATTGTCTTAGCACACATCATTGTGTGCAGCAGCATATCTTCCGCATTTCACAGCACAATGCACAAGAGTAAAGTAACGTTAGAAATAGAAGCCAAATAGCTAGCCACTCAGGAGGAAGTACATCATGTATGATTTAAAACGAAGTAACTAAATCGATGCAGAAAAAAAGAGGAAATGTAATAAAATTAACTTGCGCCACCCAAGCTTGATCTCGTATCTCATAACCAAGTTTGGAAACCCATTTACTTAAAATGTTATACGTTAACAAAAATCAACTGTCAATCAGTTGATGAAAATACTCCAAATACGTGGCGACAGTAAATAAATAAATACATCGCTCTTAACCACGTTCTAGAAACACACAGCAACCGAAAAATTGTTTTTCAGCCGCCGCTGTGGAATTGAACCAACAGAACTCTCGATATGTAGCCGAGTGCGTTACATATACGCACGGTGGCCAACAATCCACGGTGCTATGTGTATTTTTAAGTCAGCTTCTGACATCATAAATCCGTAAGATGGGCTCAGCTACTGAGACGTCTCCATCTGGTGGGCATTAACGGCACAGGCTATATATACAAATCCAAAGGGCGAGATCCAAGTTGAAAATACTCCAAATACGTGGCGACAGTAAATAAATAAATACATCGCTCTTAACCACGTTCTAGAAACACACAGCTACCAAAAAATTATTTTTCAGCCGCCGCTGTGTATATGTAACGCACTCGGCTAGATATCGAGAGTTCTGTTGGTTCAATTCCACAGTGGCGGCTGAAAAACAATTTTTCGGTTGCTGTGTGTTTCTGGAACGTGATTAAGAGCGATGTATTTATTTATTTAATCAGTTGATTCTATTGAAGATATGTTGTAGGCTTCAACGGCAAATCACGATCTCACGAACAAACGAGCGAAATATAAAGATAATGTTAAACTGTTCACAATTTTGTGTCGAAGACTATGTAATCGGGCTATGAAAACAGATGTAAGAAGCTGAGCTATAAAAATACGAAGTTAGAGGACAAGAAATTGATGAATATCTCGTAAAAATTCGAACCAAACAATGACCCTCAAAACGCAACAGGAAGAATACCTATCTATTACAAAAAAAAAAAAAAAAATGAAAAAAGTAATTGCCGCCGCTGCTGCTGCTGCTGTTTTAGAAATTTCGCAATACTCTTGCTTTCCTAGCTCGCAGTGCAAAACGTATCGAACATAAAAATATGAAATTTACATCGTTTGTAGATAATTGCTTGGAGAACACGCTGAAATAAACTGTTTTTCTATTCTAGCGATACTTCAAGAGCTATTGTATTTCAAAGTTAAGGTAAACAAAAAAGTGCTATCAGGTAGCGTTCCGGACACACTAACAGCAACAGAACCACGAAACTTTGTAGGCATGTAGTGCCATGGCTGAATTGTTTGCGCCTCGTCGCCCTTTTTTTGAATTTCGATTTAGTTTACAAGAAATTAAATTTTTAAATTTCATAAAATTCTCTATTTCGCGTTGGGATCCATTTAAGAAAACGAATATGTGGCAAGCTATAAATCATTACGCATTGCAATTTTTACAGCATAAATTTGCAACTATCATCCTTTTTTTACAAAAACAAATTTAAGAAAATATCATTTTCTGATATTTAAGGATTTTTAAAGACGCGAAGGAAAGAAACGAACGGCTGCTTGTCTGTCTTCACGATAACCACAGAGGAACGTTCTGGTCCCGTGACCTGCTACCATGGTGACGCAGAGAATTTGTTATGCATATGTTTTGTTGGTAAAGCTATCTCAGTAGATTGACGGTTTAGCATTTCCGTAAGATGTACAGATCTTACGGAAATGCTAAACCGTTAATCTACTGCATTTCCGTAAGATGTGTACATCTTATGGAAATGCTTTTTGCACAGCTTTTGTTTGCCTTAGTGGTAAATTTACTAAGTGCGATAAGTTCAAACGACAAAAGTCCGCCCTTCCAAAAAATAACGACAGTAAAAAAACTCGGAAACTTCAGAATGGCGGCGGAGCAAAGTCATTCAATAAAAATAGAAGGAAATTGAAAAACGTTCCGCAAAAATCCAACAGGGAGTTCACCAGGAGCGAAACAGAAACTATAAACAGGTCGCCATTTTGGAATCGATACAGCGCAAAAAGTATTGGAGAACATTTTCATTTCGTCAGATGGCAACACTGGAAAGAGCCAGTCGAACACATTTGTCGACAATTCTGACGAAATGCTTGGAAAACTGGGACATTTCTACTGTTTTTGCTTAACCATGCCACTTCAAAGGAAACAAACAGTCAGTACGTAAAAAAAAATTAAAAGAATAAAATTTTTATACAAAACAGGATTTGCAAAGCTGAAGAAGTAAGTTTGAACAGAATTTTCCAGTTTTTATTTCATGTGATATAGTTGAATTACGTATATATTTCCCGCTAGGGGGCGTAAAAGTAAATTACATTTTTCCCGATAACTCTTCTTCTAAAACTCCGATTTGAAAAAAAATTTCTTCAGCGGATACATCTTCTGATGGAAAATCCTTTGCATATAATTTCAAATTTTTGGTAAAGAATGGTTTGGCCACCAGGGGTCATAAGTGTTAATTTCTGCTTCTGATGTATTTGCAGCAAAATATGAGCTTCTAAAATCTCGATTTAAAAAAAGTCTTTTGTTGACCGATGCTACTCATGTCGACAAAACTTTTAGGAACACTTTCTTCTTGAAGTAATTCATGGTTTCTTCGCCAGGGGGCGTAGATGTATATATTCTTTTTGTCAATATCTCTACTTCTAAAAGTTTAATTTGAAAAAAAAATTCGTTGTTGGATAGTGTTTCCAATGCGAAATGTTTTTCCTATAAATTCCAAAATTTCACGTAAATCATTGAAGACCTTCCGCTAGGGCGTATAAAGGTAAATTGCGTTTTCTGGTCCTAAAACTCCGATTTGAAAAATTCTTCCTGTATCGCATACAACACCTGATGCAAAATATTTTTCATATAATTTCTAATGTTTTGTAAAGAATGGTTTGGCCGCCAGGGGTCATAAGTGTTAATTTCTTCTTCTGATGTATTTGTAGCAAAATCTAGGCTCCTGAAAACTCGACTAATTTTTTTTTCTTGAACCGATACCGCTCATATGGATAAACCTCTTGAGAATACTTTCTTCCTAAAATAATGCATGGTTTTCCCACCAGGGGACGTACTCTATTTCTAAGAATTCGTAAGCTCAAGATTCCGTTTACACCAATATCTGAGGGATTAAAACCCCGATTGAAAAACTTCTTTCTTCCGTCAGATACTATTGTTTTCCATACCGGTTCCATTGACTTTGAATAGCTTTGATAAATTTAATTTGCGTCAGAAAGGATTCAAAAGACGTGCTCATTACACCCGAAAATTCGGTGTCATCTTTCTCGTTTGTTGTTGTTTTTAGAATTTTGTAAGTTATCGCGTTTGTTTTTCGTGCATATAGCGCAGTAAAATACAAGTGTTGCGAAAATGCTGGCCACTAGCTTGCAGTAATGGGTCACTGCTGACTGAAATCTGCCGTCCAAGTACGGTAGTGATCCAATTGTGGCAGCGCCATTAGTTGGCAGCCGTTGATGGCCCTGTAGCATCGCCATGAATTAGAGGCCTCCAAGCAAGTGCCACGAGTGGCCCGTAGCTGGCAACCGAAGTAATCCAACACGAGGCGGACATTTTTTCATGGACATTTTTTTAAGAAAAAAATGCCATACATAGAGAGATGAATTAATTTCCTAATGAAATGCCGCGTCGATGAAGATTACCGTCGGAGGAAAATTATATAAATAATGAACTGTAAGAAATAATCAATTACTCTCACGTATTTACAGAAACACATTTCGTAGCAAAATTCCTGCACTAACACACGAAGAATCGAGAATACAAATAGCCATGAAACACATCCACTCCATTCCCGTGAATAACAAGAAATAATTTTTGAAAACGTAGTAAATGTACCGTATAATCTTTCGTTAACATACATTAAACCGCTTCAAATAAACGTCCCGGAAAGACATTAAAAATCGTTATGTTAGAAAAAAATAAGAATCATAAGCGTACAAATGGGTATTTTCATTACAAAATGATCAAGTATTTGAAAAAAAAGAAGCAAAGCTTTGTGAATGTAATGCACTCATGGATGGTGTGACGTATATTCTAAATTAACTTTCCTTTTTAGTTTCTTTCCCTATGTAAATCTTGAGTTTATTCTCAGTTATACTGCACTCTTAACGTAATATATTTTCTCTCAAACGAATACTGTTGGCAACATAATTGAGGTTGAATGAACGTGACGTATGCCTGATATAAGATAAGAAAGAGAGATAAAAACGGCAACAAAACTGTTGCTTGGCGAGCGTTGTTAATGCGAGCGTTGCTTGGAGAAGTGTTGCAAGTTGAGCGTTGTGTTAAGAGCTGCGTAGAGATGTGTGGTGTATGGAGTACTATGTGATGTTATGATTTGTTATGGAAGTGCTACATCCTGAATAAAGCATCTTTTCCGTAAGTTTGACTTCTGTTGTTTACATGTTTCGTCTGGCCGTTAAGGTTTAATTTAGGAACTATTTCATCTTATGGTTATGTTTTTTTAAATAACGTAGAAGTAAGACAAGACTTCTACGTCATATTGGCGCCCGAACTTCACTCGAACAGATTCATAGTTGAAGTCACGGAAAATGGCTAACCTAACGGATCCTATCGGTCTCTTCTATGACTGTTATAGACAGGATCATGAGGCTCATAATTTTACAACAAACAATCTACGCAATCAGCGTTATAGAGTTCCAAATAACTCACCAAGCGCTTTGTACGAGGCTTACAGTTCCGACTTACCATACAGCGAATACGCGAGGTACGAAGCTTATGTACCGCGTACTTCGACTGCAGTGACTCAACAACTATTTACCCCACCACTACCCGTGAGAAGGAGCAAAATTCTCGCTCATTACGTACCCCATGCGGGTTCTGCTGTATTCAGGGGAAACAACGGATCGCTTAGTTTTCTGGAGGATCTTGATAATCATTTTGACTTATATAATGTTCCTGAAGACTGTCAGATACCTATTGCTGGCACATGTTTGCAAGACACAGCAAAGGTCTGGTACAGACAGTGGCGTCGAATGAACCCAGAGGGCTCATATCAGCAATTTTGAGCTGCATTTTGGGATGTCTTTCCTTTTGACACCAATAAGGCCGGCCTTGCACAACAACTGTTTTCCAGGCGACAGCGAGCGTCAGATAGCCCAGTCTAGTTCGCCCTGGAAACAGTTCGACTTTACAAATTATGGGATCCCGCTGCAGTCGAGTCTGATATTTGTGACACTTTGTTACAGCAGCTGGATCCCTTCCTGCAAGATTTTTGGAAGTTCGACGTCCTGTCTCCATTCACGAGTGTCTAAAACTCCTTCGAGTCTATGAAGAACGCCACAGAAAAAGGCAATCTTCACAGGCCCAAGAGTACCGCCAACCTACGCAGTACCATGAACCTCATATTCAGACTAATAAGCTAATAGGTATCAGCAGCCAAAACAGAACTATCGTCAAGGACAATTTTTCAATTAGCCTAGGCAGGCTGCTTATCAGTTAAGGGTGGAGAACGCCTATCAGCAGTCTAGATATGTGCCGCCGCATCGTCGGGCACCAGAGGTGCGACATCCTGAATATTATGGGAACCAGGATAACAATCAAGTTTCTCGTCCCCGGGATAATTACTACCCGGTTGACAAGACCTATCCAAAACACCGTGCTGGAGGGCCAGGCAAGCCTAATGATAATAATGCTGCCTCTCCTGCACTTTACTACAATTCAGCATGTTTTGGTGCTTCGCCACATTTCCAAAATCAATCACGATATTCTCATCAGTTTCACGACAATTTAAACTTCAGCAGGAGGTAGATGGGTCGAGTCTATCTCCTCGTTTTTCTGAAGACCTCAAATCTCTTTTTTTAACTATTCAAGCTCCGCTTTTGCCTGATATTCTTGTGACCTTGGGTAAAGTAGTGGTGTTGACTAAAATTGATTCTGGATCTGATATTTCTGCATTAAACTTTGATTTCTGTGCTGATACCTTTCCAAATGCTTGTGTCGAGCCCTCCCAGCAATGTCTGCGAGGTGCCGATAATAATGTTTTTTTCAATCTATGGATCAGTTCATTTACCTGTCAAGATTGGCAAAGTTCAAGTTTCTTATACTTTCTTTTTGATCCAAGAGTTACCCGTGGAATGCTATTTGGAGGTAGATTTCATTAAAATGTTTAAGCTTACACTTGATTTCGAGCATGGCCTAATCTTAATGCCTGAGATTAGTCCTCCCACTCCAGAAGAACCTATTGATTTTTCTGAAGTTCTTGCGAGTGACAGATTATTGCCTGAACACAAGAGCCAACTTGGTCAGGTTTTACACAGCAGACCAGGGTTATTTTCTGATAAGCCAGGGTTTACACAGGTGGTGTATCATACCATTGATACGGAAGGGGCTAATCCCATTGCATATAAGCCTTATCCATGTTCGAACCAGAAAAAAGCTGAGTTCCAAAAACAAATTCAGGACATGCTCCATTCAGAAATTATTAAAGAATCATTTAGTCCTTGGGCAGCACCTGCTTTTCTTGTTCCAAAAAACAATCTGGAGAGTACCGCTTTGTGATAGACTATCGTAAACTCAATGCGGTGACTAAAGCTATCAGTTATCCATTGCCTATAATTAGCGATATTCTCCAGGACTTATCGTCAACAAACTGGCTGCTAACTTTGGATTTAGCTAGTGGCTATTGGCAGGTAAAAAACTGGATTTATTACCCCGTTTGGAGCATATGAGTTCCTACAAATGCCCTTTGGATTGGCATATGCTCCTGCAACGTTTCAGCGCCTAATGAACTCAGTATTATGTCCTGTGCTCGGACCTAATGTCCATGTCTATCTGGACGATATAATTGTCTCTTCTGAGACTTTTGAAGAGCATCTGTCTCTGTTGGACCAAGTTTTCGAACTGCTACATAATGCGGGTTTGACATTAAAGCCTGCAAATGTCAAATTGGACGGGACGAACTAGTATATCTCGGACTAAAAATTACCCCTAATGGTCTTCTAACTGACGACTCAAAGGTCAAGCTAATTTCGGACTTCCCGAGGCCTAAGTCGGCAAAAGAATTGTCGCGATTTTTAGGCATGACCGGGTGTACCAACAGTTCGTTCCAGGGTACGCTACTCTATGCGAACCTTTATTTGCATTAAAAAGAAAGTATAAACACTTTGTTTGGTCCACGGAGGCATAAACTGCCTTTAATGCTGTTAAACATGCCTTGGTTTCGTCACCTGTGTTAGCCTTTCCTAACCATGCAGAAGTGTTTAATATTTTTACCGATGCATTAGGTGTTGGTCTAGGAGCTGTTCTATCTCAACAAGGGCATCCTATTGCATATGCCTCTCGAATTCTTAACAAAGCAGAACGTAATTACTCTGCTACTGAACGAGAATGCTTAGCTATTTTATTTGCTATCACAAATTTAAATGCTATCTCAATCATTTAACTGTCAATGTCATTGCGGATCATTCGGCACTACAATATTTAACAACTGTAAAGAATCTGTCTCGAAGATTGTTAAAATGGACACTTCGACTTCAGGAATATAATGTTCAAATTCAGTATCGCCCTATTAAATCAAACCAACTGCCTGACGCACTGTCTCGCTGTCCGGTCAGTTCTGGTGGCCAGGCGGATACTGAACCTCCCTCCCTATTTCTAATTTCGGAAATCACCTCAAGGGAGCAGATAATTTCTGAATTGCCGAATGATCCAGATTTTGGGGACATTTTTAATTTCTTACTCGCTGGTTCTTCTGCTCCTAGTGAACCTCCTTTAGCGGGTCGTAGTCAGAATTATGATATCATCGATGGTATTTTGTATTATACAAAATTTGTGAACTCTACAAGCACCCGCAAGCGAGATTCCGTGTGTGGTGTCATTATGTTCAACGGCAGCGCACCACTCCACATGCTCTCAGAAGGCAATGTGAACATTGCAAATGCTGAGCATTCCTGGGACAAGATGCTTGAGCACTAGATTAAAACTTTTCTGGGAACTGCTGGACCTCAGTATTCAAGAATGATAACCTTCACCCCAGTTTATCGGTGATTTCCTTCAGTGCGAGTATATTCGGCGTATGGAATGGACAGCCAGGTCGCCGGATCTGAACTCTATAGAGCATGCCTGGAATACTCAGGGATGATACGTAGCAACTCGTCATACCCTTCCTAAAACCCTTCCGCATCTACGCACTGCCCTCTTATAGGCATGGAATTCTTTGGCTCCAGATTTCACCAACAACTAAGGGATGAGCATGTATCGGGCGTGTTGAGAGTTGTCTGTCCGCACGACGGGATTACATTCCTTATTATGACATTTTAGGTTATGTTGTTAAACCTCTATATATCGGGCGTGTAGTTAAGAGTTTTTAGGTTACATTCTTAGAGAATGTCACCCTATATACGCAAAATATGTACATATTTCTCTGAGGTTGCAAAATGTTTATTACCCTTATGATTTTGTCTCTTTATGTGACAAGCGTCTGATTTTGCCCTTACGTGTTTCCCTATTTATCCTTGCAAATGCCTTCCAGACTTCATTTTGGATACCAGGTGTAATTGTTGCCGCAATGCCAGTTGATTCACCGACAACTTATCTGATGGGCGATGTGTGGAGTTTCATTAATGAGTTCACGAACAGCAGCGATGACTCTCGTTCACGCAATCCATCGCTTCTTATACGCAAGGATGTTCTTAGAATCTCCTTATGCTCGAGGAAGAACTTCGAAGCTCCTAATGCTCGAGAAAGAACTTGGAAATTCTTTATGCTCGAGGAAAATCTTCGAAGTTCCTTACGCACGAGGAAGGCATTCGAAGCTGCTTACTCATGAAGAAGGTAATCAAAGCTTCTTATATAGGGGGAAACTCTTTAGAGCTCCGTATGCATGTGGAAGGTCTTCGAAGCTCCTTATGTTCGAGGAAGGTCTTCGAAGCTCCGTATGCATGTGGAAGGTCTTCGAAGCTCCTTATGTTTGAAGAAGGTCTTCGAAGCTCCTTACGCCCGAGGAAGGTATTCGAAGCTCCTTACTCATGAGGAAGATACTCGAAGCTCTTTATATAGGAGGAAACTCTTTGAAGCTTCCTATGCACGTCGAAGTTCTTCGAAGCTTCGTATGCACGTGGAAGATCTTCGAAGCTCCTTATGCTCGAGGAAGATCTTCGAAGTTCCTTATGCATGATGAAGGTATTCTAAACTCCTACCTCACGCGGAAGGTATCCAGAGCTTCTTATACAGGAGAAAACTCTTTGAAGCTCCATATGCGCGAGGAAGGTTTTCGAAGGCCCTTATGCTCGAGGAAGGTCATCGTAGCTCTTTATACACGTGGAAGATCTTCGAAGCTCCTTATGCTCGAGGAAAATCATCGAAGTTCTTTACGCACGAGGAAGATCTTTGAAGCTCATTATGCACGATGAAGGTCTTTGAAGCTCCTTACGCAGCAGGAAGGCAAGATATTCGAAGTTCCTTATACAGAAGGAAGCACTTTGAAGCTTCGTGCGCGCGAGGAGGGTCTTCGAATCTCCATGTGCGAGGGGAAGATCTTCGAAACTCTGCCATACTCTTGAATTTTGCGCAAACACTCCGTGACAGTGCAATATGAACAGGTAGGACCCCAATATGCCCTTTTTTTATTTTTGTAATACAGAGGACACGAAACATTTCTTTTCTAAAGTGCGGTGGTGTACCACACGCGTCATCACAGAGCAGTCATGAGTATTCTTTTTTTTTAAATTTTTGATTGAAGGTTTAACGACCACCGTGAGCAACTCAGTGGGCTATAAGCAGCCGCCCGGCCCTAATTTAGGGCAACTAGTTCCAGGGAAAGGACAGAGCTAACACCGTAAGACAAACACGACATCCATGCCTCAAAAGTATTCCTTCTGAAACTGAGGAAAAGAAAAACGAACAAAGAATAACACATTTTTAAACATTTTTTAATTCTTAAAATGAATAAACACACAGACTAATGAAATTTTCAAGTTAAAATCCTTTTTCGATTTTGCTGGACATAGTACCTTTGAATCGAATTTACATCTTTGCTCTGCTTTGTCTGATCCTATATAAGCCGTCAGACTTTGTAACCCTTTTAGTCAACTGCAATTTTCTTCTGCTATTTTTTCTTTCACTAAGAAAACATGACCATTTCACACCATGTATTTCTTTACATGTCGTTGAATGAAACTACTGTGGAGTCTCAGCCTTCTGAAAAATAGAACAGGAGAAATTGAAAACATGAATGTTTGCTCAAGCGCAATTTCCGAGTTAAAAATTTTTAAGCTATTAGTTTTGTTAAAAATGATAATCACAGTGTATAGAGTGGCAAGCCATTTAATTTCAACAGAATTTTTCTTTCCTTACATGCATTTTTTGAGTGATCTGCAAAATCCAAAATACCATTCTATGTTTGGCTGTATTTCCTCTGCTACTTGTTACCGCGAAAAAGGAATATCATACTTAAGACCCTATTTCTACTGTACCGCACTACCTTGGGTTCATCCATACGTATCCATCACCAAATGACCCTTTAAGCGGCCGATGCTTCTGAACCAAATGATGTTAAAAAATTTCTGCACCTTCCAGACAGAAATGTTCACAATGGCGTGTTTTAAGAAAGCGACACGAAAACATTTCCTTTTCCGCCACTCATCTCAGAAGTACAAATCATAAATCAGTCATTGGTGATAAGGGCTTGCTCTTTAGTCCTTTCTTTTCTTTTCTTTTTTTTTCATTGGAGGTTTAACGACTACCGTGAGCAACTCAATGGGCTATAAGCAGTCGCCCGTCCCTAATTTAGGGTCACTGGTTCCAAGGAAGGGAGAGAGCCAGTGCCAGAGGAGAAACACAACATCCATTCCTCACCGGGATTCGAACCCGGACCCTTTTCGGACGAATAGTCAGATGCCATTGCTTGGACCACTGCGCCACCGGGGCGGCCCTTTATTTTCTGCTTGATGACCAAAGGTATGGTGAGGAAGGTCGTCCCCCTGACACGGACACTATGGTACCGGGTAGATAGCAGTAACGCAAACATCTCTCTCCTTTCTCAAGATCGTCGCCATTGCTACAGCTCTTTTAGTAGGCATTCAGTCAGAAAGGATTAGTGTCAATCATCCCCGAGTATGACAACTTTGAATAACAAATCTATTGGGGAAAGCAATGCTTTCTGATGCGAGGGTTCACTAGTTCCAGCTACATTTGTCATGGTTTTCAGACAGTGAATATACACGTTCGTGCTGATTTCAACCCATTTTCTTTACCCTGAGTAAATTGGTTTCTTTGGGTAAAGCGTTAAGATGGTGTACGCTCTGGATAAACTCAAGTGTGTGCATTAAGTTAAACGTCTGTTTTCTCTGGAATGGGTAGATCAGGAAAGTTTAACACATTTCAGTGGACATTTTAAAATCTAAATAGCTCTTTCATGAATCCCGAAATATCGATTGCAATTAATGATTTCTTTTATCCGATGACGATTTTGTGTCTTGTGAAAATATTCATTGAATGAAGAAAAAAGTTTCATCAGAATATGTCCTGAAGAAAGAACATTTCTTTCAAGAGCGTGAGTAGTAAATGTTTTGCATGAAGTGCCACTGGTTTGGACTGGGGTAACATGCAGGTTGCTTTGGAGGTACGGTTCCCGAGTCGTGAATAGATAATGTTTCTTCTCATCTTCGGTTATCCCAAACTAATGAGCATAACAGTCCATGAAGGGTGCCCTCCTAATTTTGAGTAACTAGTTCCCGTGATGGAGAAGAACCCGCGGCCAAGGGCACACAATCCATGAAGGGTGCCCTCTCTAATTTAGAGTAACTGGCTCCAACGAAGGAAAAGAACCTGCGGTTAAGGGCACACAATCCATGAAGGGTGCCCTCTCTAATTTAGAGTAACTGGTTCCAACGAAGGAGAAGAACCTGCGGTCAAGGGCACACAGTCCATGAAGGGTGCCCTCTTTAATTTAGATTAACTGGTTCCAATGAAGGAGAAAAACCTATGGTCAAGGGCACACAATCCATGTAGTGTGCCTTCTCTAATTTAGAGTAACTGGTTCCAATGAAGGAGCAGAATCCGCGGTCAATCCATGCATGGTGCCCTCTCTAATTTAGAGTAAATGGTTCCAACACAGGAGAAGAACCTGCGGTTAAGAGCACACAAACCATGAAAGGTGCCCTCTCTAATTTAGAGTAACTGGTTCCAATGAAAGAGAAGAACCTACGATCAAGGGTGCACAATCCATGAAAGGTGCCCTCTCTAATTTAGAGTAACTGGTTCCAATGAAGGAGAAGAACCTACGGTCAAGGGTGCACAATCCATGTACTGTGCCTTCTCTAATTTAGAGTAACTGGTTCTAATGAAGGAGAAGAACCTGCGGTCAAAGGGCATACAAAACATCAAGTCTTCCACTGATATTCCAACTCTAACCCAGCACTGCAGGAAGCCAGAATTTTTTACTGTAGATCAGTGCTCTTGTGACGTGCCTGCACATGAGATAAAGGCAGATAGCAGCGAGAGCATACGTCTGTGTAGCTCAGTTGAGAGAGCGATTTATTCCGAAATGAGGAAACCCGGGTTCGATGCCCGGCGTGGACAAAGATAACGGAGATTTTTTACTTCGTTATATTGGCGCCGGAACTTCAAGAATAACCCGGCCGTTAAAGTTCTCGCAGTGGTGTGATATCCTTTCCACACCGCGAGACAGGAAAAATAAGAGAATTCCTTTTTCTGCGCTTCGAAAAATAAATGCGTGTGATGTTACGTTCCACACATTAAATTGACTGGGAGTTCTCCAATGTACGTTCTTCAGCGGATGACTGCCTACAGCTACATATGGTCCTTGCTGACTTATGGACCATGCCCCCGGCCCTGTTTCGGGGGGGGGAGATGTGACGTGCCTGCATCGGAGGTCGCACATGAGATAAAGGCAGATAGCAGCGAGAGCATACGTGTGCGTAGCTCAGTTGGGAGAGCGACTTATCATGCCTGGCGTGGACAAAGGTGACGGAGAAATTTTCTTCGTTATACTCTCTAAAGCTGTTCGAAAGCCATCAGTTCGTGGTCTATGGAGATCTGTCAGGAAGAAAGCAATAAGTTTTCAGAAGCATATTAAGATGTGTTGCTTGCGTTTCGTAAGTGAACGTAACAGTGTAACATCTTGCTTAATGCTGAATATATGCTGGGTATTTCATAGAACATTGTAACCTGCATATATTTCCTCAGCAATTAGTCGACGACATAGACGTAGCTTCGGAAAGCACTTTGGGGCACGTGACCTCCCAAACTTTAGAAAATATAAATGCGAGGGAAAGCCTCCGAGGAAGCTGCCAATTCGAGTGGGAGGTTTAATGGATTCCTATTCAAATTTGCAGCTGTTCCACACATCGTCTAGAATTAATGAAAAATTCGTTCTTCGCTCCGAAAAAAAAAAAAAGACGGAGATCATGTGACGTACAACAGAGGTAAAGCGCATGTCAAGACGACAAATATGCAGTAATACATTCTGCCCGCATAGCTCAGTTGGGAGAGCGACTTACTCCGGAGTGAGGGGTCACGGATTCGATGGAAAACTTGTGATTTCACAGTTAATGCGAATTTTAATTTTGCCTTCTCCATCATCTTCTGTAAATGTGCAAAACGTCACACGACTGTACTGGTATTTAAACCCGCTACCTTCCCGTTTCGCAATATAAGTTGCAACAGACAATGACAGGATTCAGTAATGCGGAGTATTTCGAGATGGTGGTTATTTACGCTCAGTGCAACTGCCACGAGTGCAAATTTAGTGCAAACGTGTTATAACTCCACCAAATACAGGGACAGGGATTAACCCTTTAACTGGCTGTAGCGAATTAACGCGGGTCAGCAAAATGGGTTGAAATCTGCTCGATATAGTAGATTCGCTATAGACCGAGTGAACCTGCGCATCAGAAAACGTTGCTTTCCCCATAGCTTTCTTATTGAGAGTGGTCACTTAGGGGAAGAATGATTGATATTATTTTGTCTTAGTGCTGAAAGCGATATAACGATAACGACGAATCTCAGAAACCATTGAATGGATATTTGAGTCAAGTATTTCTTTCCACTGGCATGGTGTCCGTGTCAGGGGTACCAGCTGTTACCCATCATGCCCTGGTTCATGAGGAAGAAAATAGGGAACTATCGATACAAGTGCTTTTTAATACCAGTTACAGCTCTATGGTCGTTACTGGTTAGATGATAGGGGTAAAGAAATTATTTTGTCCTAGCTTTCCTAAAAATCTGCCGTTATATGAACTTTTGTGTTCCGAGAAAACAAAACATTTGCGTACCATCTGGTTCAGATGGTGCTCAATTTCTCCGTAAGAATTACGAACATGTGTACCTTAATAACTCATGTTCGTAATTCGTATCGCTAATATCTCGACGAATGTTTCAGCTAGGAAGACATGGTTGCTTTCTTTAAACTAATGAGGATGCAGCGCAACATTTTTGTTATGGATATTGTTTTCTGCGGAAGCTGTATGGAAATTTAGATTTCCTATTTTTTAAGCAAATACTATCTACGGTAGGGAAAATAACACGACAGAATTTTACGCTTCATTCTGATAGTTTCCCGAATTGGAAGCAGGTCCGTAGCTAGCGGGGAGGGCAAAGAGGGCAGTTGCTCTCCCAGAATGGTCATTCGAAGGACGCAAATTCATACTGTGGGGAATGTAAAAATAGAAAATTGTAACTAAGAAAATTTTGTTACACCTTTCAGTATTTTCTTTTTAAAGACTTTAGTTAGTCTCATACAGTATTCCACGCAGTGAACCAGAGTACAGAGGAACATATACTATGAGGTGTGAACATCCCATATCCATGAAGAGAATTTTCCGAAACAGTAAATGGAGGCATATAAAACAATATGCTGAATTGATAACGTGGAACAGTACACCAATCATGTACGAAATAGTATTACTATACTGGTGATCCGATTTATTGGCGTAAAAAATAGACATATAAGCGTTTCCAAGCTTTCGCACATCAACTGGATGACTTTTTTCAAGGAAGTTAGGGAGAAACTTCAGTTTCTGTCTAACTTCCTTGAAAAAGCCATCTGGTTGATATGTCTATTTTTATATACACTGACGGAAAAAAATCCCAACACCAAGAAGGGGTTGTGTTAGATAAACGATAGTTGGTAGGTCGGTGAGAGTACATCTGTAAGATGACGTCTATGCAAATTTCGCGCTCGGCGCATACGTGTGGCGCTAGTAGCGCCCTCGGAACATGCAAAGCAGGTTTGCTGTAAATACGCGCTGTAACGTTCGTGAGCCGCCCCGGTGGCGCAGTGGTCTAAGGCGCTGGCCTCTGATCATTCGTCCGTAAGGGGTCCGGGTTCGAATCCCGGTCAATGTTTGTCTTACGGCACTGTGTTTGTCTTACGGCACTGGCTCTCTCCCTTCCCTTTCCGGTCAGTGTTTGTCTTACGGTGTTGTGTTTGTCTTACGGCACTGGCTCTCTCCTTACCCTGGAACCAGTAACCCTAAATTAGGGACGGGCGACTGCTTATAGCCCATTGAGTTGCTCACGGCGGTCGTTAAACCTCCACTCAAAAAAAAAAAAAAAAAAAAAAACGTTCGTGAGCGTTAGTTATCGTTGAGATTCGACGTAGTGTGTTGATGTTAGTCAAGAATGCCTTTAAGAAGACGAAGAAGCCATTATCAACAGCTCACAGAGTTGGAACGAGGTCGTGCATCGTGTAATAGGGCTACGAGCAGGTAGATTTTCGTTCCGCAATATTGCAGAACGACTTGGCAGGAATGTAGCCACTGTGCATGATTGTTGGCAGCGGTGGTCAAGGGAAGGTACTGCCTCAAGAAGACTGGGTTCCGGCCGGACACGTGGCACTATTGAGAGGGAAGACCGCCGTGTACGGCGTATGGCCGTGGCGCATCGCACTGCGTCTGCGGCAGCCATTCGAGCTGCAGTTGCTACCACAGTGACACAACGAACTGTTACAAATCGGTTACTTGGAGGACAGCTCCGAGCCAGACGCCCTGCAGCGTGCATTCCACTTATTCCAAACCACTGCCGTTTGCGACGTCAGTGGTGTCAAGCTAGAGCTCATTGGAGGACGGAGTGGAGATCTGTTGTGTTTTCTGATGAAAGCCGGTTCTGCCTGGGTGCCCGTGATGGCCGTGTGTTGGTTAGAAGGAGGCCAGGTGAGCGCCTGCAACCAACCTGTCTGTGGCCGAGACACACTGGACCTACACCTGGAGTTATGGTCTGGGGAGCAATTCTCTATGACAGCAGGAGCACTCTCGTGGTTATCCCACGCATCCTGACGGCACAGTTGTACGTCGGTTTGGTGATTCAACCTGTTGTGCTGCCATTCATGAACAACATTCCAGGGGATGTTTTCCAACAGATAACGCTCGCCCGCATACCGCTGTTGTAACCCAACATGCTCTATAGAGTGTCGACATGTTGCCGTGGCCTGCTAGATCACCAGATCTTTCACCAATCGAGCACGTATGGGACATCATTGGGCGACAACTCTAGCGTCACCCCGAACCAGCATTAAACGTCCCTGTATTGACCGACCAAGTGCAACAGGCATTTACCTCCATCCCACAAACTGACATCCAGCACCTGTACGACACAATGCATGAACGTTTGCGTGCGTGCATTCAACATTCTACACCGGTTATTAATGTACCAGCATTTCACATTTAAAATGGCTCTTCTCGCGCTTACAATAAGCTGTGATCTTGAAACCTTAATCGATTAAATATGTTACCTATACAAATGTATTGCCGCCATTTCATTCCTCTACAACTATTTTTTCGTGGTGTTGGGATTTCTTTTTCCTTTAGTGTATATCGCTTTTATGTTTATTTTTTACACCAATAAATCGGATCACTAGAAAAGTATTACTATTTCGAACAATATGCTGATATGCATATCCTCTATCACCTTTCCGAACATGTCGTTAGGGTGAAGAGCTAATTTTCTGTTCTGCGCAGAAAGTTCTCTGAGCGCTAAACCTTGAACGGAATTTTTCCGAATCCTACTCCTAAAGCTTTTCCTATTGTTATGTTCACTATCCAATACTCATTCGTTCTGCGCTGGTTTGCTTTTCGTTCTGCGCTTCTATGGAGTGCTGTGTTGTCGGCGTTCACATAACATTTACGCTTTATATGGTATTTTCAACCTGTGGTTCATGGGTATTACCTGGGTTTTACATTTTTAAGAAAATTACGTCAAAAACTTGAAGTTGGTTTTTAACGATCATAATACTTTCCTATAACGGCGAAAATAAAAGCCACGTTTTATTTTAGTGGAACTCGAAAGGACATAATTTTAAACCATAAGGGGCGTAATTTCGAATCATATGGGGCGTAATTTTGAACGCAAAGGGGCGTAATTTTGAACGCAAAGGGGCGTAATTTTGAAATCAGAAGGGCGTGATTTTGAACTCAAAGGGGCGTGATTCTGAACTCAAACGGGCGTGATTTCAAGTACCGCCCTCCCAGATAAGAAAAACTTGTCACGGTCCTGAAAGGAAGTATATGTCTATGATCAATCACTGGGGAAAAAACCCCCGCTACAATGTTTATGAAACACCAGGTGTATATGTACTTGGTGTTAGAATAATTAATGTGAACATCATGATTGTAGGGGTTAATGTTATTCGTGTAGGCCACACTGACAAACCGAACGTGTGATTATTTTTTGTAACAATTTCTTTGTTTATGTTCTCTAGGTAGTATGCTAGTGTGGTACAAGTTGTGTTCAGCAGAGGTTCGTGTTCAAAATATAAGTTTATTTGTCCGAAAAAATAAAATGCAGTGAAAAATATACAATATGACGGAAAACAAAATAAAACAAAGCGCGTTGATTAAATTATATACAATGCATATACACACGCTTCCTCCTGAACTTCAGGAAATGCAAAATGCGGGCAAACTAATAGGTATACCCCCAGTATGTTTGATTATCATTAAAGAAAAAAGGCGAGAAATGACATAGCTGAAGATAAAACGTACTACAGCGATAATTTTCGCAGAAACAGAAAAAAGTTCAGCAGTCGATTGACAGGAAAAAGTACAATTATGAAAAAAGTTAAATACATACTGAACGCAGTCACAGCATTCGTGAATAATGGTGTTGTTCAGGAACATAAAACATTATACAAGCAGGTTAATTTTTTCATAAGTAATTGTAAACCAAGCGTGGTTTCCAGTCAGCGAGCGTAAAACAGTTGGGATGAGGCTGTTCAGTCCAACTGAAGAAGGGATTGAAGGTGCGTTTTGAAAAGAGTGCAAAGTCAGCGCTGGGCACGATGAATATCATTAGGAGAATGGCATCAACATGATGAAGACTGAAGAGATTAATAAAATATATTGTGATAACATAAACACAAAAGAGCACACAGGGGAATGACGAACGAACTGGAGGTTCATTGTGCGCAGGCCGCCCCGGTGGCGCAGTGGTCTAAGCGATGGCCTCCGATCATTCGTCGAACGGGGTCCGGATTCGAATCCCGGTGAGGCATGGATATTGTGTTTGTCTTACGGCACTGGTTCTCTCCCTTCCCTGGAACCAGTGACCCTAAATTAGGGACGGGCGACTGCTTATAGCCCATTGAGTTGCTCACGGTGGTCGTTAAACCTCCAATAAAAATAAAATTGTGCACAGGAGGAAAGAGGTAGTTCTTGATGGAGTGCAGAAACGAATGCGAGACAATATTAAAATTGAACGTTATCGTCTGGCTGCAGCCCTTCCACGTCTTCTAAGGGAAAATGTGTGCGTACATCAGCAACAGTTTTCTTACGTACCGGATGAAAAGCAGTAACATAATCAGGTGCAGAAGCAGCAACAACAAATTCATTGAGTTGAGAAGTCACAAAGGCAAGGTTTGCTTTATTTTGTTGAATGCAAGGTAAAGTAGGAATTCTTGCACGAGGTCTCATACGGGCGATAGATTCAATTTCTTGTTTAGTAAGAAGGCCAGGTGGTAAAACTTGAGTAATTCTGCGCACATCAGCAGTAGAAATAGACGTGTCTATTTCGTCGAGTAAATCAGACTGAACCTTTGTTTCACTGTCAGAGGCGAGGTCTTCGCCAGGCAACATTGTTACATCTTAAACAAGGAGAATTTTCCGTCGAAAACTATGACGAAACATTTGAAGTAGTTAGAGAAGAGGATTTGGTTTGTGCTTTTTCTTACTAGCTTTTATTGTTGGAACTGCAGAAGCCTGCATCTTATTTTTGGTGGAGAGGATATCGAAGCGTCGTTTCTCAGCTGTGCATTCTAAATTTCCATCAGCTGCGGAATCGCCGGCAGTAGCAGAATCAAATTCAGTTAGACAACGTGAAGCATTGTCGTTGCATGGTAAAGGTTATTTATCCGGTAGGATTGTTAGGAAGAATAAATTCAGTAGAAACGGAGAAATCAGCTTGAAGAAATTGGTCAGCAGACTGAGCCTGGGGAGGATCCACGTAATCAGTGTCTGAAGAAAATGAGGCCGACTGAACTATATCAGTAGAAGATGTCGAATGGCATGCTGAATCAGGCGTATGTGAGAAAGCAACTGTCGAAGTAGATGCACGGTGGGGGCATGCAAAAACAACGTGCCCCTCCGCTTTACAACTAAAACACTGTACCCCAGCATAGAAATCAAAACTATAGGAGTGGCTTTCAGATTCCAAAACAATACGCTTCAGACGTTCCATAATTGCTTTAGCAGAAAGAAATATTATGCAAAATTGTCGTCTGTAGCCGTTTACGTACGAGTACGATGAATCCTTAGAAGCTGCTTGAAGGGTGCGTGGCTCTCCTACAACTTTGTCAATAGCTGAAAGGGCAGTGATTAGTAAAATATCTGGAATTTTGGGAGGTTATAACGAAGTAATTTTCACCATCATTTTTTCCACGCCGGGGCTCGAACCCGGGTCCCCTCATTCCGGAATATGTTGCTCTACCAATTGAGCTACGTGGACGTTCGTTATCGCTGCTATCTGCCTTTATATCGTGTGCGTCCTGCTGGGCATGCACCTCACAAGGTATAAGTGATAATGTGAGTGTAATAGGACGTTCTGCCATAGGAATCGGCATTAGATGAGTATGATGAATGTCAATGCCTTTTGCTAAGACGATGTCAACTAAATGTTATGCAGCTAGTGTAATAACAACGCCGCGATCAGCTCGGGGGATTAAGGGCACTATTTGGTGGAATGCGTTGATATATAGAGTCCATATACAAGGATATTGGTGAGTTATTAAGTGGCTGAAACCACATACTAAGCCTCAGGCGCTGTGTCAGGTCAAGTGCTATCGGAGAATTATCCGAAAATTTGAGGTGCAATGTATCTTTAACAAGAAAAGCATTTTCTGAAGAAAGAGAAGGAGAAGTATTAGATGTATGCGAAGTATCAGTGATAGAGCTACCTGCAAGAGCATTTTCATAACTAACAGTAAGAGTAGCAGCAGTGCTACAACTGGCATATTTGATGTTTTTGTGTATGATGCTGAATTCCAGGAACTAATAATTTCAACTGAAGTATTCTTATACTTTTTAAGAGCAGCACAGTTCATTGGAGAACGCTGAGAATTATTCAACTAAGCATTTGACGAAAAAACCATTAGAGGCAGAACCTACATCTTGAGAACTTTCAAGCACGAGGCCTGACGTTGCCATCTTGGCGAGCCGTCTACGAGAAGGGATGAAATCTTCAAACACCGAAAAAGTAAAAAAGAGCTTACCTTGGAGCTAAAATACGAATAAAATGCATACACAACACATTAATCCTAAGAAAATAACAAAATCACGGAGTTGAGACGCGAAAGTCACATATGCAAATCAATTAAAGCGGGAGTTCTTTTCACGTATGATCTCTCTTTACATCAGCGGTTCGCACGAGCGGTCGGCGAAATGGTTGACCTGCCACATCCAAAGAGTACAAATCGCGAGAGCTCATTTAGCAAGGGCGTCTGAAACCGTAATTGCCAAATTATTTGGTGTTTCAAGAGCAGCTGTCTCCACAGTTATTACTGCGTACACACAGCATGGAAAGACTTCATTGACGAAAAAGAATAGTTGCTGAAAATTGGGATTGCATGAGAGCGACGATCGAACACTAAAAAGGGTTGTGCTCAAACAACTCAGAACTACTGCAGCAAATTTGACAGCAGAACTCAATAATCTTCTAGAAGACCCTACTTCCACAAAAATAGTCTATAACTCCCCAAAGCCAACATCTATAGAACTACACTGACTAGCAATTGAATTAGAGATAGCAGGCGTTATGAAAATGTGGCGCTGTGGGCGGCCCTGTAAACAGAAACGACATGACGTATGCAGCGATCCGACAATATTAGGAGTGATGCGACGGAAATCAGTAAGAGTTGGACGCAGTATAGGTAAGACGAAGGATCTAAGCGCATTTGATCGTGGGCAAATTGTCGGGGCCCGACGAATGGGTCATTCCATCTCGGAAGTCGTGCAGGCACTGGGATTTTCACGAGCCACTGTGTCACGGGCGCACCGTGAGTACATAGATTCCGTTAAAACAATCCCTGCAACGGCCAACCTCCTTGGACAACAGCGTGTGGATGAGCGGGGTTATCGTCGGCTAGCTCGCATTGTAACAGCGGATAGACGGCCCACAGTGCAAGAAATCAATTGGCAATTTAATGCTGGTGCACAAAAACTTGTAAGCAGCTACACCATCCAGAATCATCTCCTTGCTATGGGGTACAGAAGCCATCGTCCCACGAGTGTACCGCTGCTGACCGCACATCACTGGGTGCAAAGATTAGCATGGGCACGGGAACATCGCCACTGGCCCATAGACATGTGGGGAAATGTGGCATGGACTGATGAGTCGAGATTCACGTTGGTACATGCGCATGGTAGGATACGAGTATGGCGCAAACCACATGAAGCGATGAATCCTTCTTGCCAACAGGGTACTCTTCAAGCTGGTGGGGGTGGCATTCTCGTCTGGAAACTGTTTACGTGGACTGAAATGAGACCCCTGGTACGTGTGACATCGTCCCTCACAGGTCAACGTTACTGGTATATCCTGGACGATCATTTGCTCCTGTTTGTGCGTCTTCAACAGCCCACTGGAAACCTCATCCTGCAACAAGACAATGCACCGTGCCATCGCTCCCGAATGGTTGGATGAACACTCCACCGACATGACCTTGCTTCGTAGACCAGCTAGGTCACCTGACCTCAATCTCATGGAGCACATCTGGGATGCCATCGAGAGAGATGTTCAAGGCTCTGATCCCCCTCCATCAAATCTTCGTGAACTGTGGGAGCTTGTTCAGGGGTGGTGGATCCGTATGGCTTCCCAACGCTTCCGGTGTCTTGTCGAGTCCATGCCGAGACGAATCCCCGCCGTCATCAGGACGAAAGGTGTTGCTACACGTTACTAGACAGGTATCTCTAATTCAATTGCTCTTCAGTGTACAATTGCTAAACCTTTAATCACAGAAACCAAGGCTTCAATGTGAAAACGATAGTGACATGAGCATAAAACCTGGACAGCTGATGACTGGAGACGTGTATATTGTCAGATGAATTCTCATTTCCATTATTCCCTACAGTAAGTCGTATGGAGAACCCTCAAGGAAGCGTACAATTTGGAATATCTGGTTACAACTGTCAAACATGGGGGTGTATCTGTGACGATTTAGGCTGCCATGTCTTGGTATTCAGTTGCCCCCACCATTACCCTATATGGTCGAGTAAATGCCAGCAAGTATTTGGATATTCTACGTGAGCAGCTGCATGCTATGGTTTAAATGTTGGTACTTAACAACGATGCAATTTTTGAGGTGGTAATACGCCCATACACACTGCCAAAACAGTTCAGTCTTTGTTTGAGGAGCTGCAAGATGAACTTCAACAGCTGCCATGGACAGCTCAATTGCCTGATTTGAATATCATTGAACCACTATAGACAGTTTTAGAGTAGAATGAGAAACAAATTCCGTCCTCCAACATGTCTGAAGCAATTGGTTGATGTTTTGACCGACGAATGCTACAACATTCCACTGGAAACTATTCAAAATCTGTAAAAATCTATTCCACGAAGGTTGGGAGCTGTATTAACGGCAAATAGTGGTCCAATACCTTGTTAATAAAGACCTATTGCCTATTTTCTAGGTGTTCATATCATTTTGTCAAGTCCCTGCGTATTCCTAGTGGTTTTCAGTTCAGTAATTTTAATAACACCAAGTTGACAACCTTATACCTGTCCTTGGTATAGTGGAAACAGTTTCTCAGTCCGCCAGCATCAGACATTTTGCAAAACACTGGCATAGACCACTTGATCGAATCGATAAAGATGACAGTAAATATCTTTTCTTTACAATTGTCTTCCTTTTTGTGTTTGGTGCTTATGCATCATAAAATCTTAAAAGTCAAACAATTATATTGCCGTCCCTGTGGCTTAGTTGTCTGAGGCACTGGCTGCTTATCATTCGTCTGAGATAGGCTTACGTTTGAATCCCACAAGAGGCATAGGTGGTATGTTTGTCTTATGGCTCTGGCCCAATCCATTCTGTGAAACCAGTGAGGCATTAAATTAGACACTGGTGACTTCTCTCAACCCTATGAGTTGCCGTTAAAGTACGAAATAAAAAACAAATTAAATCTTTGACTTCTGAGATGTAATGGATTGTGTACCTAATTTTTACGGCGCAAGTGTCTCAAAAATTAAAAAAAAATCGATGGATACTTATTGGACATGAGATATGATGTAATTAAGGTCTGCATTTGGTCTGTACTATCTAAAAAAGAGATCGAATATCATTGCTTCCACTTTGATGGTGATTCTGGATACCAGTGTCTCTCCTGATTTTTATGCGCTGAAAGTTTATAGTGACTTAAACGCATGCACAATTACTACAGGCTTTAACTTGAGGAAACCATACAATGTAACTTGCCCGAGATGGGTCTGGGTTCGAATCGCGGTGAGTCATATATATTGTGTTTGTCCCATGGCACTGGCTCTCTCCTTCCCTGGAGACAGTAGCCCTAAATTAGGGACGGCTGACTGTTTACAGCCCATTGATTTGCTCACAGGGGTTGTTAAATCTCCAATAAAAACAAGTTACCTGTTTTCTATGGTGAACGTAAATTGTAAGGTACGCACACTACGCCCCAAATGTCTGCGTAATAACAGTCAAGAATATCTATAATTGGGAGGTATACTGTGGATTTCTGACAGCTTCCAAAGCTAACACGAGGAAAATTTATTGCGAAAAACATCCTTCTTGAAATTTCTAGGATATCCTTTCTTTTCAATATGAGCTTTTGATTCATTTTAAGAAACTGATCTGAAAAGAGAACAAATAACTTTTAACGGAAGCACATATTCTTTGGACCAGGAGTGAAAAGTTCTTGTTCTGGTGCTGGAATTATTCTTATATTGCTGGCCATGGGTTGGACTACCCGGACAAAACAGGCATTTTATTTTTATTCTCTTGTTCTAGTGCTGGAATTATTCTTATATTGCTGGCCATGGGTTGGACTACCCGGACAAAACAGGCATTTTATTTTTATTCTTAAAGTCTTGGACTTCTTTCGTGGAGGAAACTATAAACGAAATTATAAATTTATGACTAGAAGCTCTCCATAGCTTTGTATTCATACGAAGGGCAGTCAACTCAAGAAAATAAGACAAATGAAAAACATATTTCCTCAAAATTGCATGGATACATTACTCTCAGTGTAAATTGCTTGGATACATTACTCATATTTTCTAGTACGGAATATTTTGGGATAGTACAAAAAGTTTAAAATTGGCAAATATACTAAAGTACAAATTATTCGAAACACTCAATCAAAATTACACACGTGCCATTCTTACCTACGTACTCATGTTGTTGAGCTGGCCTTATAAACATATCCCTGCAAAGGATTTTGACGTGTATGAAGCGTAAGTAACGGCAGTGTGGGAAACACTCGTGAAAGAGTCGTTCGGTGCAAGCATCTCGGAAAAAGATAACTTTCTTGGCTATGCAACTACAAAGCAATCGAGGCGCACAATGAGTGGTGCACAAACAACAAAAAACAAGCACTCAGTGGCCTGCCTGCGATTAGAAACAACTGGGAGATGCTCGAGGGCAACGACTGCGGGAGAGGATTGCACTTGGTAACACACACACACACACGAGCTCAGTTGCGTAAGTAATCGGGAAGTACAACAGCAGACCGATATCGAGAGAAGAAGTTTAGCATTTTTGTTATAGCTTATTCGTAGCGTCGGATTCACCACTAAGCCAACTAGGCCGCAGCCTAGGGGCCACAGGCTCTAGAGAGCCGCAGGTGTAGAATCCAGAAAAACGGGGAGAATAGGACACAAACACTTAGAAAGGAAAGGTACCGTTATTTTAATTTACTTGAATAAAATAAAGTAATGGTGGTTTTTTATTTTATCTTGAATGATAACTAAACAAATAAGAACATAATAACAGCTGTATTGTGAGCACGCCCGTGTTCGTACGAGTGCGATAGAGAGCTCATGCTGCGACTTCTGACACAGTGACAGATGCAGGAGAGGAGTGGAAAATTTAGATTTTTATGATCTAATTAAAGACTTTTCTTCTATTAAAGCCCGTAAAGTTGATGTGTGACCATTGCTAAATTTATACCCAGCTCTGAGCTCATGCAGTACATATATTGTTTAATTATTGTGCTAACTCGCACATAAGTACTTTTGTCTATTAGGTTTAGTTGTATTTGTAAATGCTAGAAATAAGGGTTTCATTTTATAAAGTATAGCAAGAACTGAGTACTCATACTTGTAGTAGATTACTGATTTGAGCTTATGATTCCATTTTCCTTATGTACAAATAAATCTAACTTGTAAAAAAATGTGTCAGTTTATATCATTTCCCAAAACACCTTACAATTAATTTTTACAAACTTTATTAATTTTTGTTGTGTATGCAATTTTTAAAACTCAAAAAAAAAAAACTATTCTTTACTTTCGTGTTATAAGAATTCATAGTGTGTCGGTAAAGTGTTGTTCCTGGATAAGCATGAACCTCTTTGTCTATGATTACAAATATTTTTTTATGACCTTTAATTTAATAACAAGTTAAATCGAAATAATTTTTACTTAAATAATACTTATTTAACAATAAAATTATACTACCAATTGTTATATTCTTAACTTAAAGATAAGTTTATTAGAAAATCTTATAGGAGCAAATTCAAATATGGGTGGCCGCGGAGGGAAGGGGGGGGGGGGGAACTCATAGAAAATTAGGCCTAGGGCCTTAAAAGCCTTAAATCTGGCACTGCTTATTTGGTCCGCACATTGGCCCAGATAAGCTATAACAGTAGACAGTAGTGTCAATATGGGGTTTCTGGCGCATTAATTTTTACATAAACATAATGCAATTTTTTATCCTAATTCAATCAGTTAAAATCTATTAGGTAAGCATTTAAAAAAGCAAAAAACAAGAACTGTCCAAACCATTGAAAAGTTTTCCTGTTCTTTCAATTTTTTTTTTTTGATTGAAAGTTTAACGACCGCCACGAGAGACTCAATGGCTATAAGCAGTCGCCCGTCCCTAATTTAGGGTCACTAGTTCCAGGGAAGGGAGAGATCCAGTGCCGTAAGACAAACACAACATCCATGCCTCACCGGGATTCGAACCCGGACCCATTTCGGACGAATGATCAGAAGCCCTCGTTTAGATCACTGGGCCACCCGGGTGGCTCATGTTCTTGTTTACATAGAAAAAGAGGGACAGTTGTCTGTGTAAAATTATCATACATACTGAAAAGCATTAAGTACGAGTGTGAGAATATTGAAAGAACGCAAGTTCACAATCTTCGAAGCATTTTCTAGTTGTTGAAACGCTTTGAGCATGTTTGGAAGATTTCAAATAATGTGAAGCATTGTATGCTTCACAATTTTTGAAATCTTCCAAATATATCTGCCTTTATCTCATGTGCGTCCTGAGATAATGGCAGATAGAGATGAGGAGCACATGTCCACGTATCTCAGTTGGGAGAGCGCCTTACTCCGGTGTGAGGGATCCGGATTCGAAACCAGGGATGGACAAAACCTGTGTTTTCACATGTACCAGAGTAAATGTTCTTTTTTACATAGAGACAGTTGTTCATGCATGATTTACTTTGAAACAGCTGCGACTGTGAAAAATCGTAAGTTCATACTCTTCGGAACACTTGTTTTTGTTGAAAAAAAAAAGCAGGCACATGTTTGGAAGATCGTTTATTTAGAAATGCTCTAGTGTATAACACATAGATGTGTTTGTGGTAAACAAAAGCGCGTCCATGTTTGGAGTGATTGCAGTAACCTTGACTGCATTTTAATAAACGTGTGTGTTCGCAAATGGATTTTGATTGCGGAAAACATTTTCAGAACTTCATCGAGGCAAAAGATAAAAAAGATTTTTCTTTATCTGTAGTCGAACAGCATAAATTCTCCTTGGAATGTAAGTCAAGCTCAGCATGGGCGTGAACTTCTTTTCTGGAATCTAGGTCAAATTTTGAGTGAAATTATTTCATAGTTTATTATTTTCTGATAAAAAGAGCAGGCTTTTTTATCTGATAACGAGACAAAAAAAAAAAAAAAAGATTTGATCATGATATTGTTGCATTTCTTATCAAAGTCAAGAGATGGGGGCAGAATACAGGCCTTCTGAAAGAAATAAAATGTGTATTCTTATTTAAAGTAATACAGTTGACAGAATTAAATAACGTATAAATATTGTAAACCGAATTTTTGAAAGTCAATGAGTTAATAAAATCTGCATGTTAGCATGCGTAAACTTTCATTCGGAATGTAGGCCAAACAAATTAAAACATACTCAAACAAGTTAGTTAAATCATGCAATGCATTGATTATGATACGCTTTCCAAAATACCAGAAATCGCGCTGACAAACCCTCCTCCCTACCCTGACTGTTGATTCGTTCAGTGTATCTCCGGAACAACATTCTAAAGTTGTGTCGCAATAGAAGCATTTTTACTCAAGTTATTACTCAAGTTAGGAAGATAATGGCTGTGGAAAAAAATCTCGCTCCTGTGCCCTGACCTTTTACCCCATTTCGATTATATTCATCAGAACCGGTTCAGTATACCTCCGGAACAACATGATACAGTTTTGTCGCAATCGAAGCATTTTTACGTAAGATATGACTCATAAAGGCGGTTGAATGGATCCCGCTCCTATGTCCTGACCTTTGATCCCATTTCGCCCATTTTCAATAAAATTCGTCCCCAGGTTGCTTCCTACCACATATTAAAATGTCATGGAAATCGAAACATTTTCACGCGAGTTGTCGTGCGGACATGAAGACAGACGGACAAAGCTGGAGCATAAACGCTTCTTCAACTTACGTTTGGAAAACGTAAAAAACATTTTTGGTGGAACTGCTTCCAAAGTCGTTATGGAACAACGTATTGTATTTCGTCGCAACAGAAGCATTTTTACTCAAGTTATTACTGAAGTTATGAGGATGATGGCAGTGGAATAAATCTCGCACCTGTGCCTTTGACTCCATTTCGATTATATTAAACAGAATTGGGTCAGTATGCCTCGGGAACAACATACTAAAGTTTTGTCGCAATAGAAGCATTTTGAGGTAAGTTATGACGCATAAGGTTGATGAAATGGATTCCGCTTCTGTGTCCTGACCTTTGATCCCATTTCGCCCATTTTCAATAAGGTTCATTCCCAGGTGGTCCCCTACCACATAATGTGCGAAAAGACAGACAGACAGACGGACAAAGCGCATATTCGCTTCTCCAACCTACGGTTGGATAGCGTAAACTACTCAAGAAATGCATAGCTATGTATTTAAAATACAATATCTTTTCTTTCTGCAAACTGCCAGCGCCACCCACTGCACTGGACTGATTTTTACGCTTTCCAACCGTAGGTTAAAGAAGCGTACATGCTCCAGCTTTGTCCGTCTGTCTGTCTGTCAGCACGATAACTCGCGTAAAAATGGCTCGATTCGATGAAATTTTAGTATGTGGTAGGGGTCCACCTGGGAATGAACCCTATTGAAAATGGGGGAAGTGGGGTCAAAGGTCAGGACATAGGAGTGGGATGCATTCCATGGCCCTTATCCCATACTAATAAAGGAGCAATTCTTGTATGTATGTAAATTTTATTTTGAAAACGGCTCTAAGGATTTTGATGAAAGTCGTTAAGTCGTTAACCTATACCGTTTTCTGGTACCAGAACTCGATTTAGCTTGATCTGGACTTCAGGAAAATTCGTTTAGTGGGTTAAATAACCATCCCGAATTACCACGTTTTCAGTGTCATGGTGTCGTCCCATTAGTGTTGCCCGTGCTTAGAAATCTTGGGACGTCACGCTCTCGCGATTGAGATGTATGCGCGCGGAAACGCCATCTGTCTCATTACGTCACGCGTTGTGTGTGGATCCTATTAAACCTTTATGGCGTCACACTCTAGCGAGAAGATGGTCGCGATTCCCATCTGCCTCATTACCTCACGAGTTGTGTGCGTATGTCCGTCCGCACGATAACTTGCATAGAAATCGTTCGATTTCGATGAAATTTTAGTATGTGGTAGGGGAACATCTGGGAAGGAAACTTATTGAAAATGGGCGAAATGGGGTCAAAGGAGCGGAATCACTTGCATCGCCATTATGCGTCATAACTTACGTAAAAAACTTCGATCTAGATGAAATGTTAGAATGTTGTAGGGGCCTGTCTGGGGACAAATCTTGTTGGAAATGAGTGAAATGGGGTACAAGGTTAGGACACAGGAAAGGGTTCTATTCCATAGTCCTTATGCATCACAACTTACGTAAAAATGCTTCGATTGCGAAAAACTTTAACATGTTTTATCGGAGGTATACTGAACCGGTTCTGTTGAATATCATCAAAATGGGATCAACCGTCAGGACACAGGACCGAAATTTATTTGTTATGGCGGGAAAAAAAGATTAGTTTTTCCAGGGTAGTTACTATTTAAACTTCTGCAAATGCTAAAATTGAGGTAGAAGTTGAATTTAGGTGAAAATTAAAATTTGGGAGATGGGTGGATGCATTTCGAAACAAAAATGAATTCAATTATCTTTAGGCCATGATAAATGAAAATATAAATAAAATGCAACACTGGTGTTAAAAATTCCCAAAAGTTATTATTGAAAGTTTGCTTTGTTTGAGTATTCGACGAGTTGAGACACCTGCAAGTGTAAAATGAGTAATTATTGTTTACATGTGTACCAAATTTGTAAACACTAAAAATTAGGTGGTATACAATGTACACATGTAATAACTTTTGAAGGCGGTGATGATCAATTTAGTGGCTAGGACAAAATGCATTAAATAAATAAAAACAAAATTCCCTGGTCGTTTCTGGCCTTAGAAAAGCTAAGGTGGATTGACATGCGACCCTGCGATGAACTTCAACTGTGTCAACTAATTCTTCATTGCACAAGGTTTGGGTTTTTGAAAGGCCACTTGGCCTGCATTTCTTGTTAAAACTTAAACATCAAACAGAACAAGAAAAACCAGCATCTGTTGCTCAAAACACAAACAGGGCTTTACACCCTCTAAAAAAATGGTTAACATTGGAGCTTGGGCCTTATTCCAATTAAAATCAACATGACCCACGACTAATGTACTTCTGTTTCAGAAAGGGAAAAACAAATATGTCTGCTAGCGAATAACAATTCTGTACCTTCAATTTTAAACTTTCACATTAAGCAGACAATCTCATTCAATTCAAGTTAAACTGGTATAAGAGTGTATTGATCTTTTTGCTATAAGAAAAAATCTAGCTTGTCCCTTTTGGGTAGCTCAATTTCACATCATTTACAAAGAAAAAATATTGCTTTGCGAAACACAAACACTTGACTGATGATACAGTAGGACTTAACATTGTGGATTGGCTCTGATATCTGAAGTGTTGTTTCCCTCTCTCTCGCAACCATTAATTTATGGCTCAACGTGTGAACAATACATATTTCATTTACTTTCTCGAACAACCCCCTCAAACCAGATTTATTAACACATTAGTTTTATAGATCACAACCACTGACCAAAATTCACTAATAAAAGTTACGCTACTAAATTGTTCCACACTCCCCAGGAATATTTGCCTTACAATTAAATATACTCAACATTCTTGCATTACTTGATACAAAATCCCTCTACTAAACACGCTGCACTAAATACCTTACTCAATTACCTCAAAAGTTATCATTACACAATAATGATGACAAATATACATAAAATTCACCCTTTCATCTGGGAAAAATTCAAAATACTTCACTATGCAAACCGGCTCTGAGTACTCAATACCACACCATGTAAATAAAAGGCAAACGCTAACTCTCAACACTCCTGGACATAAAGTCATACTTATCTGCACTCCCACTGTTCATAACAATTTAAAATTACTCCACTAATTCTAACCAGCAATTTATAAACCAATTAATCGAAAAAATTAAACTAGTACCTTGTAAGTTTTTTTTTGTAAGTTTCCTAACTCATGTAGTAAGCCCCTGAGGTAACGGGTAGGCGAAACATCTGAGTTATCAGACTTCATTTTCTTTAAAAATAATATTTACATCTCGAAGAAAATATCAATCAGGCTAAAGGTGAGATATTGGGTCGTGAAGCCAATCAAGCCTATGCAACGAAATGGAAAGTCAATATGTGTGACCCATTACCCTGTAATTTCTTTCCTCTCTCACTGTCTTTAGGACAACACTTGAACGCCACTTGACAGGAGCTGTTCCTTACTGGCCGACGGTTTTACTCGGGGCCGAAGACGAATTCCCCAATTCATCCTCATAAGCACCCTTTCAGTACCCGAAGTATGTCCACGTAAGGAAAAACTCTCCTGCAAGAGATCTCTTGTCCCCCAAAAAATTCTCACTCCAGGCACACATCTATCTCCCAGAGAAAAACTATCTGAAAACTCACATTATCTCTAGAAAAAATCCACATAAATATCACTCCAGAAAACACACATATTTATTTCCAGAAATCCTTATCACCCCCCAAAGCACTCTCTATTTCCAGAAATCACTATCACTCTCGAAGCACTATCTATTTCCAGAAATCACTATCACCTCTCGAAGCACCCTCTATTTCCAGAAATCATTATCATTCTCGAAGCACTCTCTACTTCCAGAAATCACTATCACTCTCTACGTCCAGAAATCACTATCACTCTCTACGTCCAGAAATCACTATCACTCTCTACTTCCAGAAATCACTATCACTCTCTACTTCCAGAAATCACTATCACTCTCTACGTCCAGAAATCACTATCACTCTCTACGTCCAGAAATCACTATCACTCTCTACTTCCAGAAATCACTATCATTCTCTACTTCCAGAAATCATATTCCTTGCGAAGAAATCTAAACAGGTAATGAACAGGCCTCACTTTCAGACAATCCTAGTCTGCTTGCATACTTTCTTTGATATCCTCCCCCTTATGCAAATCAGATTCTCAAATCCCCTTCCTTCGAGACCAAATTTTCACTCAGAAAGAAGAAAAATCAATGTTCAGGCTGGAGGTGTGAAGGAGTTGTGAATTCATCAGACCTATACCCCGAACTGGGTAGGCAAAGAGTGGCATTATAACTCCTCCGCCACACTATACATATGCCTCCCTTTAGTCAGAAAGTATGCCTTCTTTTAATATCCTTCCCTCGTGAAAATCCACTTTCACATCCGTTTGCTGATATGGTCTCTAGTCACAATTACTACTAAATGGTACAAACAATTTTACACTCATTACTTACCAAACTCAAAAAAAATCACCATATCCTGCCTTTAACAAAAAAACTTATTACAAGTCTCTTACTTTACGATTATCACTACCAAGTGCAATTTATATAGTAAAATTTACCAAGCACAAAAGAGTTAAATTTCAATAATAATAATAACTGGTCTGAGGATTTGCTTTTTCAAAATAGCTTATAACACAGTTGTGATATTAGATCGTCTTTATACAAGAAAAACATTACATCCTTTTATAGCTTAGCTCAAGGAATAAAAAAATAATGACTGGAGTTTTCCATGCTCAGCTAGCCTCGAAAAATGATACCAGAAACATATAATTGAACTGTACTGCCCCACTGCAAAGCCCACTCGTTAAATAATTTTAAGGAAACCACAACATAATATTACGCCAGCTGCCGCCGTTCCGCACTATCCGGTATTTGGGTTTTTTTTTTGTTTTTTTTTTGACACAGCGTGCTTGGCCAACTCACCAGGAAACAGGAAAAAGGCATTTTGGATTTCCCTGCGGGTGATGGTGGACCCTTTGTTGTAGTCAGTAGTGGGCCAGGCTCGACGATTCAGCAGTTAAAGGCGCAAAGATGTCGTTCACAAAACTGTCCATAATAGGCTTTGCCGGAATTCCCAGTGCCTGGAGGAATTTGCTTGAGTACCTTGTAGGTGTAGATCTTTGGGCGTCTCTTTCTAGGACATCAATCGAGGAAGTAAATGGCGCTCCCCTGCTAGCAGTGTTTTTTTTTCTCCATTTGTCCGATGAGTCGTCTGAATTTAAATGACGAAAGTGGCAGTGAAAAAGTTTGAATTTCCGGTCCTCAACTTGTAGGTGGGCAGTAGCGTTGCCTTTAGCTGGGCCCTCTCTACGACATCGTCCCAGCTTTTACGACGATACCGGGCCAACAGACCCCCGTGCATTTCTTTCTGATTGTCTCCTTCCCGCCAAAAAGGCGAGGAGAAAATTCGCCTTCCACTTTCACTGCAAGCCAGCAAGAGCAGAGTCAAGAGAAAGAGAGAGAGTGTGACAATTTCCCAACTGAAGCTGGGGTGCTTGAAACTGTTGACCCCCCATTGGCTAAAACTTCCCCTAGCAACCAACGGTTTTGCTGGCCATTGGCTAACAGGTTCGCGCCATAACTCTGACTTTCCACATGGCCCTTGACTTTCAGCCAAGGAAGCAACCTTTGACCTTCAGCGTAGGGGACCATGTAACATTATGCATGCTGCTTTGACCCCGTTCTAAAAATAGAACATCTCTGGCTTACGGGAACATTTCTGTAACACCTAAACTTTCCCAAACATGGCGGATTCTAAAAGAAAGATTTTGGCTCTTTTTTTTTTACAAATTTACAGAAACGTTTTCCCTTCCTTCCGTGATTAACAGCGGATAATTTTGTTTTCTAAAAGGGTTGATGGTAACTTCTTTTACTCGCCTTTTTTTTATTTAACTTCCTAAAGTAAATTAATACAAAAGAGAAAAAAAAATAGAAGTTTAATGCCTATTATTCCCCCTTTTTTTTTCATGAAATTTTGTTTGTTTGGTCAGGGCTGAAAAATGAGCGAACATGGCCACTATTCCCTCACCTCTTTCCTCCTCGAAACAAAATTTTCAAACATGGACTGTCGAGTATTTTCATTCTATGTACTTTTATTTATTTGTTTACTATTATTTTTTATTTTTCGTAAATCTCAGCGAAGTGATCAGTTTCCCCAAGATTTATGAACATGACAATTCTCGACAGGACATATTCCACAGCGATTATCCTCATCACTTGAGTAATAATTTCTGGTATGTTGGAAAGCGTATCATAATCAATGCATTGCATGATTTTACTAACTTTTTTAAAAATGAAAGCTACTGCTCCGCAGATTTCTCAACCCTAATTTTTATTTCCATAAGTAATTTATTTGTATGTTACCATATCATTTTCTTTGTACAAATCTGCGGTAAGCGGAGCGATGCACGAGAAATCTGGCACTACTTAAAAGCTTTCTGATTCGATAGTACAGCCAAAAATAATACAAAATAAACTAAATAGCCTATGTCCACCGGAAAGAAGTAAGTTTCAGAACGTTGAAAGAATTATACAAATCGGTTCAACAGTTTTCGAGATTAGTAAAAAAATTCCTTACATTATCGTGAAGTACTTTCTTTCACGTTGGGAGTGATCAGGTTGTATGTAAACAAAGCGGAATGATACACGGGAAGTTGGGAACTACTTCAAAGCGATCTGATTCGATAGCACAGCCAAAAATAATAAAATAATAATAATAAATAAACGAAATAGCCTATGTCCACCGGAAAGAAATAAGCTTCTCAACGGTGAAAGAAAATTCCGCACTCCACTGGGAGGCTTTTTTAAGGCAATGGCAGACATAAAAGTGCGCGTCCATGTTAAGAATGATTGCAATAAATTTTGACTGCTTTTTAAGAATAGTGTGTGTTCGCAAACGGATTTTGATTGCGGAAAACTTTATATGCGTTTTTTGAGTATTCAGAGTCAGGTGTATTTAAAATAACGGTACTCAAACTAAAAACATCAAATAATTCAGATGACATTGAAACATTTTAACAGCTACCAGTTCATTTATTGTTTAAATTTATTAAAGGCAGTAAAGTTGATGTGTGATCATTGTTAAATCTATACCCAGCTTTGTGCTCATGCAGTTCTTTTATTGTTTAATTATTGTACTAACTCACTCATAACTGTCTATTAGGTTTAGTTGTATTTGTAAATGTTAGAAATATGGGGTTCATTTTATAAAGTATAGCAAGAACTGAGTACTCATACTTGTAATAGATTACTTATTTAAGCTTATGATTCCATTTTCCTTATGTACAAATAAATCTAACTTGTAAACAAATGTGTCAGTTTATATCATTTCCCAAAACACCTTACAATTAATTTTTATATACTTTATTAATTTTTGTTGTTGTAATGCAATTTTTAAAAATAAAAAATCATTACTATTGTTTACCTTCGTGTTATAAGAATGCATCGTGTTTCGGTTTCAAATGCAGGTCTAAGGTTTCAAAATGTAAAGTGTTGTTCCTAGATAAGCATGAACCTCTTTGTTTATGTTTACATATATTTTTTTATAAACTTTAATTTAATAACAAGTTAAAAAAGAATACAATAATTTTTATTTAAATAATGCTTATTTAACTATAAAAGTATACTATTAATTATTATATTCTTAACTTAAAGATAAGTTTATTAGAAAATCTTATAGGAGCAAATTTAAATATGGGTGGCTGGACGGGAAAGGGGGGAGGGGAGGGGGCGCATAGAAAATTTGGCTTTGGGCCTCAAAAGTTTCAAATTCGGCACTGCGTCTGACAGAACTTTGGGGGGGGGGGGGTGACATGTTGTGTGTGTTCTTCGCGACTTTTTGACATCGCCCTCCGGATATGTAGGTTTTCGCTGAGTGGTTTTGAGAAAATCAGCGCTTGCAGCTGCTAAAGAACATGAATTCGTGTGGTGCCCTCTCTTGAGGAAGCATTCGCGCGCTAAGTCTCTGGTCAAACGCAAGCGTTGTATGATGACGACACGCTAGAAATGCATTCTTATTGTAAAGAAAATTGTTCTGCTTTTAGTGTGATTAAACAAACGATTCTATTCGCGGATTGGATAAACGCAGCGTATGATAAAGCTAAAAAGACAAAAAAAAAATAACTTTTGTTCAGGCAGGTTTGGTGCGATCGGTAGTGTCTCTACTTCTAAAACAAGTTAGTAAAGTCATGCAATGCATTGATTATGATACGCTTTCCAACATACAGGAAATCATTACTCAAGTTATGAGGATAATGGCTGTGGAATAAACCTCGCTCCTGTGTCCTGGCCTTTGTTCCCATTTCGATGATATTAAACATAATTGGTTCAGTGTACTTCCGGAACAACATACTAATGTTTTGTGGCAATACATGCATTCTTAGTCAAGTTACGAGGAGGATAATGGCTGTGGAAAAAATTTCGATCCTGTGCCCTGACCTTTGACCTCATTTCGATTATATTAAACAGAACCGGTTCAGTATATCTCCGGAATAACATGAAATTTTGTCACAATGGAAACATTTTTAGTCAGATTATGGGGAAATGGCTGTGGAATAAATCTTGCTCCTGTGCCCTGACCTTTGATCCTATTCGCCCATTTTCAGTATGGTTTGTCCTCAGGTAGTTCCCTACCACATACTGAAATTTCATCGAAATCTTACGATTTTTATGCATGTTATGACGCATAAAAGCAATGGAATGGATCCCGCTTCTATATCCTGACTTTTGTCCCCATTTCGTCCATTTTCAATAGGGTTCTTCCCCAGGTGGTCTCCTATCACGTATTAACATTTCATCGAAATCGAACCATTTTTACGCGAGTTATCGTGCGGACGGGCAGACAGACGGACAAAGCTGGAGCATATACTCTTCTTCAATCTACGGTTGGAAAGGGTAAACAAACACCCGCTGGTTCGAGCCCAGCTTGGTGCCACTAAAAAACAAGCGGGTTTCGCTCTTACAACGGTTGGTTGCTTTGAAGGAGTCGGGCATTCAATTTATCCTTGTGGATGTATTGTCCGCCTGACTGCCACAGCATCAAGTCGGTATGTGTCATGTAGCTAGTAAATTACTAACCAAACGAACATGAGAGTCCTGCAAGCACCTCTGTTTTCGGTGAAATATTTTCTGTCCATTGTGGCGACACCTGTTGAAGTAAAACGATGTTCAAAACGTTCAAGCTCGCTACTTTCGTGGTGAGGCGAAAAAAAGGTTTCTTCTTTTTTTATTCAGTCAATTAGGTATTTTGATAGATAACAGATAAACAGTTAGTAATTGCAGAAGAGCCTAGAAATTTTCAGAATTAAGCAGGCAGTAAACATGAAATTGGTTTGCAGGCGCTTTGCTAAGCTTTGATCGAATTTCAATGCCAACGGTTTAAGAATTTTCAAAAATCTTAAAATAGTATTTTGAGACATCGAAATGATAAATGGGTTATAATTTACCGAAATCAGAGTAACTTACACTGGCGGAAAGTGAAAAAAGAACACCAAGAAGGAGACATCTTATACGAACGAGATTTATACAGCATAATAACGGAATACAGAGGAAAACGTGATTAAAAACATTATGGCAAAATACATCTGTATTTGCTGGTAAACTGAAAAATAACATTTCCATGTAACATGGTTAGTACGAGGTTGAACCGCCATGAACTGCGTCACACTGTGCAATTCTGGCATGGAGTCTGTCGTACAGATGTTGGATGTAAGTTTGGGGTATTGAGTTCCAAGCATTCACAACCTGAACGCGTAAATCGGGGATGATCGTGGCTGGCCGTGGAGACTGGATAAGTCGTTGTCCCATAAAATCCTACACGTGCTGAATGGGGAACAAATCCGGTGAACATGCAGGCCATGGAAGTTGTCTCACACCCTGAAGTGCATGTTGCGTTGCACGTGCCGTGTGTGGACGTGCGTTATCTTGCTGACAAACACCACGATGGACCGACCTTACAAATGGCACAACAACGGGCTGAATGATGTTGTTGATGTAAGCGGTGTTGTTTAACGTACCCGGTACAAACTCTAGTTGTGTACGGGATTGATAGCTGATCGCTCCTCACACCAGGAGACCAGGAGTAGGCCCTGTGTGTCGCTGGCGGATGCAAGAAGGGTGGAGACGCTCCTCTGTGTATCTGCGAACACGCATAGGGCCATCGGAGGCTCCCAAGCAGAATCTGCTTTCATCGCTGAACACGACAGATCGCCATTGTGTTCTCCAGTGCAGACGTTGGAGACACCACTGCAGCCGTTCCTGACGGTGGGCTGGAGTCAGAGGTACACATGCCAGAGGCACACGTGCACGTAGTCCTGCATCCAGTAGACGGTTGCGGATTGTTCGCACAGTCACCTCAAGTGCAACGGCAGCGCGGATTTGCGTTGCAGTGGATGTTCTGCTTGACAACGCCGCTCTTCTTATGCGTCGATCGGTCCGCTCATCAGTACGTCTGTGTCTCCCGGTTCCACGTCTTCTCGTGTGGGAATGTTCCTCGGACCATCTACGCCACCATCGTACCACCACCGATACTTCCCGTCCAATTCGCTCCTCACTACGACGATACGACCACCCAGCATCACGGAGTATGACTAGACGACCTTGCTCAAAGTCCGATAACTGCTGAAATCGCACACGTGTTCCATGTCCAGACATTGCAGCTTCTTCAGGGTCTTCGCACGTGTCCGTACCCCGACGACTGAATACATTCACTTCACGGTACTCCTTAAATACCACCGACGATAATTTGCATATTATGCCGTGCTGTGGCGTAAGCGCTCACCGGTTGGTCTCGAAATTAACATCACACCTACGTATACTCGACCCCATTAACATATGTAAATTTCATGATCGTCCGCCAATTCCTTCTTGGTGTTCTTTTTTACTTTCTGCCAGTGTATTTGAGGCACCGCTCACAGACATTAAATCGCTGTAAGTACGCTCCCACATAGTTCGATGCCCGTGCTTCATAATACATTCTAATTTTGTTTCTGGACATTTCTTACTATTTACACGAATCTAAATTCGTTTAAGAAACGTGTAGTCAAAAATCATATTATTCTGAATATGACTGTTTCAACGGTTATTTCGGTGACGTGAAGCATATATTCGTAGAAGTTTATGCTGCGTGGACGTCACTCTCAGATTTACATAAGTATCACTGCAGACATCAGATCTATATACACTCACGGACAATGGAATTTGCGCACGTAGAAGAAAACATGCTACAACTGCGAAACTTTGCAAATAGCTAGAGTGCGTGCTGGTGTGCAAATGATCTACGTTTGGAGCGGGTACGAATGACCGCACACCCTGTGGTGGCACAGCAAACTCGAACCGGCAGCCTTATGAACCGGCGTGTAGTCGATGCCCCATGGAAGCGAAAAGCACCGACCGACGCAAGGAAGAGTACAGCGTGACGAATACGCCGGGTCATCGATTTACGCAAATTACGGACGTTGAGAGAGGCCTGATCATCGGGCTGAAAACCACAAGGTGGTCGGCGAGCCGTATATCCCGCTACGTGGATCGTTCTGATCATACCGTCCGACTATGTTGGGAGCAGTGAACACTTGACGACACTGTTACACGGCGGAGCGGCTCCGGACAAACCAGGAGGACCACCGGTAGAGAGGATCGACGGATCGTGCGCCAGGCACGAACAGATCTCACGGGAACCCGGTTCTCTATACAGGAAGATGTAGCGGCTCTTGTGTGCCCACGAACCGTTTCCTGACGCCTCGCGGAAGCGAATCGGCGATCCCAGCTCCCCTTACGTGTGCTACCATTAACATAAAAACATCGCCGGCTCCGTGTTCAGCGTGCCAGACCAGAGCAACGTGGAACGCCATAGATTGGCGACGTGTGGTGTTCAGCGATGAGTGCCGCTTCGTTTTGGGGACAGATAATCATGGTGTCCGGGTGTGGAGGTCCCCTGGTCAACGGCACAATCCCGACCTCGCTATCGAGCGCCACATCTCCCGTACTGCAGGCATTATAGTCTGAGGAGCCATTGCCTACAATGTTGTGCGCAGGTAAATTTAAAAAATTGAGATCTCAGTTTTGCTCGGATTTCTAAAAGGTACAGATATTCGGATTTGGACGACTTCACTGTCTTTTCTGTGAGTTGGTCATCTGTGTCAGAGAGGCTATACCCGGAAGATATTTACTCCTAGATGGAGGAAAAATGGACAATCAATTGGTTTTGGGGGACTAAGTTTTGATTTTTCGCTCTGACGGGGAAATCGTTAATATAAGAATCAGTCGGAATTTTCCTTTTTTTCAGCCTTCTATAGCGATGGTACACTCTCTGGTTTCGGGGGATGGTCCCTTATATACACTTACGGATAACGAAATTTGCGCACCTAGAAGAAATCATATTACAACCGCGAAACTTTTCAAATAGCTGGAGTGCGTGCTGGTATGCAAATGATTCACGTTTGGTGCGATTGCGTCTACCCGCACGCACCGTGATGGCGATGCAAGCACGAACCAGCAGCCTTATAAACCGGCATGCAGTCGGTGCCCCATGAAAGCGAACAGCACCGGCCGACGCAAGCAAGAATACAGAGTGAAAATAATGCCAGGTAGACGCCAGAGACGTCGATTTACGCAACTTATGGACTTTGAGAGAGGTTTGGTCATCTGGATGATAACCACAGGTTGGTCGGCGTGCCGTATAGCTCGTCATGTGGATTGTTCTGACTATACCGTCCAACTGTGTTGGGAGCAGTGGACACTTGACACCACTTCCACACGGCGGATAGGCTCCGAACGGACCAAGAGGACCACCGGTAGAGAGGATCGACGGATCGTGCGCCAGGAAGGAACGGATCACACAGGGAACCCGGTCCACCATACAGACAGATGTAGCGGCTCCTGTGTGCCCACGAACCATTTCCCGACGCCTCGCGGAAGCGAATCTGCGATCCCAGCGCCCCTTACGTGTGCTGCCATTAACACCGGAACATCGCCGAGTCAGTTTGCAATGGTTCCAGACCAGAGCGACGTGGAACGCCACAGATTGGCGACGTGTTGTGTTTAGCGATGAGTGCAGCTTCGTTTCGGGGACAGATGATTATCGTGTCCGGGTGTGGAGGTCCCCGGGTCAACGGCACAATCCCGACCTCGCGATCGAACGCCACATCTCCCGCACTGCAGGCATTATAGTCTAGGGAGCCATTGCCTACGATAGGCGATCAGCTCTAGTAGTGGTACATGAATCATTGACGAGCCAGCGGTATGTGCATGAGATCCAACGGCACTAAGTGCTCCCATTTCTGGCCGGGATTTCAGGTGAGCTATACCAGCAGGATAATGCCCGCCGCATACAGTTCGGGTTGCCCTGGACTGCGTACGTCACGTCCAGATCCTTCCATGGCCTGCCCGCTCCCCGGACATGTCCCCTATTGAGCATGTGTGGGACCCGTTGAAACGCCAGCTGGCGCCGTGCCGCACTATCCGGGATTTGGAGCACATCGTCCAACACGTGTAGGCCAGCCTGCCGCAGGACAATATCAGGTTCTGTTCGCCTCCATGCCGGACCGTATTGCAGCATGTATCGCCGCACGAAATGGTGCGACGCGCTATTGAAGATGGCCGAACTGCGTGCCACAGATCCCTCTGTAATTGTCCTGCAGCTCTGTTTTGGACTGGACTTAAATCATGTGTATCATTTATCTGTATCATTACGTCCATAAAATTTCAGTTCAATTCGATGCTTCCTTCTTGGTGCGCAAATGTCGTTGTCCGTGATTGTATATTGCACCCCATCAATGTACCAGAAAGGCTCTCTCCTGTACTCCACAGTCAGGTTACGTTTGCCCCAGTATCCTGTTTCGGCATTCAGAAATTGCATAACTCGTTGTAGGCTTTTGCACATATCTATTACGCACTGTTTTATCACTACTGCTCAACAACTGTTATTTATGATTATATTTGCCTACGGACGAACACTTGATGATATTTCTATTCGTTGCACATGTGTGTTTCATTACTTCAACAATTGACGATTTCACTGAAGGGAAAGTCGACGCTTCCCTCACTGTTCTGAAAGTCAAAAAGAAGAAACAGAGAAATGCAGGCAGATTCATGTTTGAGCTTTTTCTTTTGAAATTCTTTTGCCTTTTGTAAATAAAACAATTACCTGCACATTTGGGATCCATTTTGTTCCTGTTCTGATATCTTCTGAGGAACATGTACAGAGCGTACAGTACAGCAGTACCGGCACATATCGCTGCCATTACCCTAAATGCTACTCTGCCTCCATACTTGCTCATTATAACTCCTCCAATCAAACTTCCAGACCCTTTACCTGAAAATTAAATACCATTGGAATTTACTAGTTAAAGAGTACATGGTCGTTTTTAATTTAGCAAATTTAAAGCAGTTGCAAATTTTCACCTGGAGAAAAATGCAAAAAACTGACGACAGAATATTATTTCGCTTTCATGTTTAGGTTTAACAGTCCTCAATCATTCTCCACGAAGGAGCAACGCATGTGATCGGTGATTGTGTTTCCTATTCCCATTTCCCCGCTTTTCTTTCTGTTTAAGACTTTAATTGAACTCCATTTAACCTTGCATCCTATTTTTGTGTGGATCTAGGTAGTCTGGTTTTACAACGGTGAGTCAAAGATTCGTCTGAATCGTTTCCCGCGGAGTGGCTTCTTCAGTTTGTAACGTATACTCTAGATTCACTTTCCTTTTGATTTTTATTATCTCTGGTTATTTTATTTTTCTATGTAAATTATCTTCTTACTGAACGAGATGTTATTTCACCCGCTGAATGAGATCTGGCAATGAGTGTAAGTCATGACGTGGTGGTAGCCAGTATAAATAGGCGCGTTCGGCGATATGTAGAGAGAGCGTTTGTTGTTGTACGGAGAGCGTTTGTTGTTGTACGGAGAGCGTTGGTTTATGTGAAGGAGAGAGTTTGTTGTTGTTGTATTGAGAGCTTCGTTCTATGTGATTAGTTTGATTCTTCATTATTGTGAAACGAGTTGTGTGTGTGCGTTGGATGATCCAGAGTTATATAATAAAAGAGCTTTTTCGTAAGTACGTCTTTCTCAATTCATAGTTTTTGTCAGATCTCTGTCTGGCTGTTAGGTTTATGTCATTAGTTTATTACTATTAACAACCAGCGTTAAGACTTTATTCATCCTAATTACTGCTACAACATTACTACCAGTTATAAGTTTGTTCAATACTATTACTACACTACTAGCAGGGGACTTTATTCATGATCTTAATTAACTAGTAAAAACAACCATTTGAATTCACTATTTGAAGCTTAGCACAAGCATATAATTCAGTAGCAGAAGCATTATACTTAGCTTAGTTGAAAGCTTTATTCATTATAATTAGCTTAGCTGGTAGAAGTTTAATTCATTATAAGTTTTGGGAACAAGTCATAGTCTAATGGGCTCATGCCAGGACTGTATGGCACATGGGGAAGTAATTCCCATCCATACTTTTCCAGAATGTCTCTTATTGTACGGGTAACATACGGCCTCACGTTTTGGCGCAAAATGATGACACCAGCTTCTAGCATGTCGGGCCTTCTTTGGTGAATCTTTAGGCGTAAAACATTTTGCAGAAACCTTTTATAGTATTCTGCTCTTACAGTGGTCAGCTCGGACACTCTGTCTGTTGCTATCCCTCCAAACTTGTCATCGTAATCATCATCAGCTTAACCTTCGATTGTTGGCGGCGGAGTTTTTTCTGGCTAGGTGATTCTGGATGTTTCCACTGAGCGAACTGAGATTTCAGTTCTGGTTCAAAATATCGTATCCAAGTTACGTCTATAGCAACAATGCAGTCCAAAAACTGCTCGCCTTCTGTCTTTTACCGCTGAAGCAATTCCTCTGCGATCCCTTATGCGAACTGCTTGCCGCTGTCCACTCAGATTATGCGGAACCTGATCGACAGCCACTTTTTTCATCTTTAATTTTCCAGTTAGGATTCTGAAAACCGACGCGGTAGACATGTTTGCTTGATTTGCAATCTGTGTTACGTCGATCTTCCAAAATGCTGTTGACGATAACCACAGAAGTGTCGTCCGTTGCATCTGATGGCCGGCCGCTTCTTGGGGTGTCTTCAATGCTTTCCGACCTTGACCGAAACGAGAGGCCCACCGTGACACTCTGCTATGCTCCACTCTAAGCCTACAAACTTCACACAAAGCTTTGTGAATTTTGGTAGGGGATTTTCCTCGCAAATCTTCAATTTCAATGTAGGACCGCTGGTCGCTATACACGAGATCTGGCCTGACTCACTTTCTTCCTCCATTTCTAAGCAAACCTTTTCGGAAGAGGAACAAATTAGTCAGCAAACGTAGACACAACTTTGTAAACATAGACACAACTTTGTAGACATAGACACAACTTTGTAGACATAGACACAACTTTGTAGACATAGACACAACTTTGTAGACACAACAGCAAACGTAGACACAACTTTGTATACTGAAGTCTGACTCACAACTGGACCAACAATTGGAGCGATTACGTCATCCTATGGGCAGTGTGCAAAACTTTTGAAATGACCTACGTAGCTTTGTTGGTTCTGTTTTTGAAGCACATGGCAGTACATTTTAAAAAACAAAAAAAAAAACGAAAAGGGAGGGAAGTGGGCAGCAGTTGCAGTACATGCAAAAGAATCCCGATTATCTGACATTCTATTTTCCGATGTCTCTTTTATTCTGTGTTCAAGTTATCGTCGTAGATAATATTGAACCCACTCCTCAATGGACCTACCTGTTCAACTGTTTCGATTAGTTAACGGGGCATATAATAATGCATACGAACATGGTACTCTTCAGGGGTTCGGAAAATCTTGCCACAAAGAAAATGGCAGAAAATGTTAAACCATTACATATTTCCAGTTTTTGCATTATAAATATTCATATTTTTCATTTACGGATTTTTATACATTATGTTTATATGTTTTTATTACGTTTATTATGGATAAAATGATGAAAACTGTAAATTTAACTGATTGTCAAGTTTTGATAAAACTCTCTTAAGGTGCAATTCAATTCAATTTAGTGGTTTAGCTGTTACCATACACATACATGATACTCATTAGAAATAACAAATTAGTAGACATATAACAGCTAGGGAAATCAGGAAAGAGGACAAAATGACCTGACAAGCCCTGATCTCCCTTCGTGAAAAGCAAAAGTCAAGAAATAAAATAACTAACATCAATTAGACATAGTGTTAAATACATTAGTAGATAGTTGTGAATGCATGTTAACGGTGTCTCAATGTCTTGAGAGCAATATATACAGGGAATAAATGTTAATAAGTTGTGTTATCCAAAAAAATCATACATTTGCATATTTAGAAAATCATTTATGTAAATAAGGAAGCTTCGATCCCCAAATATGTAAACAAAGTAGCCTCTATCCCCAACTATGTAAACAAAGTAGCCTCTATCCCCAACTATGTAAACAAAGTAGCCTCTATCCCAAACTAAGTAAACAAAGTAGCCTCCATCCCCAACTATGTAAATAAAGTAGCCTCGATCCTCAACTATGTAAACAAAAAAGCTTTGATCTAGCCAAGATCTCCAACTATTTAAACGAAGTAGCCTCGATCCCAACTATGTAAATAAAGTAGCCTTGATCTTCAACTATGTAAAAAAAGTAGTCTCTATCTAGCCTGGATCCCTAGCTATGTAAACAAAGTAGCCTCGATCCCCAACTATGTAATCAAAGTTGCCTTGATCTAGCCTCGATCTCCAACTGTGTAAATATAGTAGCTCCGATCCCCAACTATGTAAACAAAGTAGCCTCGATCTAGCCTCGATCCCAAACTGTGAAAACAAAATACTTTTAAATTCTTCATCGCCGTTGTAGCGACGAATCATGCTAGAAGCTCGATCAACGGCAATCAGGTGTTGCATCCCAAAGCCCTGATTAATATGAAATTCTCAGTAATTATTGCACTTTACATGAAATCTTTACAGCTGTCAAGATAACAGCGATGCTATAGTTCTAGGAATACGTGGCTATAACTGTATTTCCCTTCCATTACGGATTTCAAACAAATCTCACAAAATCTTGAAGTAATTACGTCGTGTGTAAAAATTATTTGTAGGGTAGTCACTGAAACCCTGACCGCAGCTAAATATCATAGTGTCCAGGGGCGTAGCAATTCAAAAATTATGGGGGAGGGGGGACCTCAAGTAGTTTCACACCCAAACACCAAAACTAGCTGCAAATCTAGGATTATCAATTAATAATTAAGCGTTAAGTGTCAATAATTCATTATTTAGAATAATTATATAAATTCATTAATAAATTAAGAATTTAATTATTAATTAAAATATTTATTTACAAAATTTTGATACAAAGCTTTATAGGATGTAGAAGGCTATATATATTTATTAAATGTGGTTAATGTAGAATAAAATACTTCTCTCTCTCTCAGTATTAAATTTTTCGGAGTTATTTACAGAGGCGCAATTTTAAAATTAGTTATTTTATGAAATAAATAATAGTGCAGAATATTAAAAATGTAAAGCTTTGCTAGTACTTTAATAAAATTATACTTACATATCTTAGCACCATTGTACAAGGTATTTGCGCCTTGCCTCCAGGGCCTTCAAAATGTGGATCCTGTGTTTACTTCTACTTCTCGATGAATGTTCAGCAGTGAAAATCCAGAAAGTCAAGAATTAGACATTGTGTTTCGAAGATACATTTTCTGACGCCTCAGGTAGAAAATGCAACTTTTCGGAGTGGCTATTGAGACAGGAAGCGTTGATAGAATTTTTAGTAATTTTTTGATATTGGGGCAAATTAAAAAAACAAAACCCAGCAGCTTCGCAACTTGATAAGGATTCTATCGCAGTCGTTGGTTTCTCCTCTTGTCATATTGTTAATAAAGGCATCTTTCAGGAGTCTGAGCGACAGGAGTGAACTCTGCAGATGAGTTGCTTGCACGTGGAAAAATGTGCCAATGAAACGAATTCAAAGGAATTCGAAAAAATCCGCGACTTCGTTGTAAAAAAGACGTGATTTCTGATTTTTTTTATCAGGTTTTCAGATTCATCTTGATATTTTTAAGGAAAAAGATTTAGAATTCGGTTTTAAAAGAGAAAAAGAAATCATGTGATTCGGCGCTCAAGTGAAAAATGTGACTTGATGTCCAATGGGAGTGGCTTGAGCCTGCGCCAATGATAGTGTCAAAGGAAGTTAAGGCGAAGGAAATGAACACGGAATTCGATTTGAATGTTTTTTGTTTTTTTTTACTGAAAGTTTAACGACCACCGTTAGCAACTCAATGTGCTATGAGCAGTCGCTCTTCCCTAATTTAAGGCCGCTGGTTCCAGGAAACGGAGAGAACCAGAACCGTAAGACGAAAACATCATCCATGACTCAGCGGGATTCGAACCCGGACCCTTCTCAGACGAATGGTCTTATGCCATCGCTTAGACCACTGCGTCACAGGGGCGGAGATTTCAGTCTTTAAAGAAATGAATCGATCTATTTCAGACTCTCGTCTTATGGCAAGGCTTGTTGATTTCATCTAGAGTTAATTAATGCATTCCCTATCGGATGCACTTCGATGTCTTTCATTTCACTAAATGATCACCGCCGTTTGATTACTTAATAAGTTAGTCTCCGTTTTGGGAGTAGACACGCTTTTCTCTAATCCATGAGCGAAATTCTAAACCTTCCAGTACGGAGCCTATTTGAGGCTGTAAAAGTTTTGCTTGCCTCATGGAAGAAAAGGCTAAGCTTGTTCAAACCTCTAATGAAGTAGTTTAGACCTGGGTCTTCTGTCCAAAAGAACTGGACTTGATTCCTTGATGAAATATTGATGGCATTTTAGTGATGTACAACAGAGGTGACGCACATGTCCAGACTGCAAGAGGCATAGACAAGCCCTTGCCGGCGTAATTTCATTGGGAAATCATTCGGCTCCGGAGAAGAAGAGTGTGAGTTTTAAGTCTGCCACCGGAAATATTTGAGTTTCACATTGGCCCCTGAAAGTGAAAATCTCAATGGCGGAGATATACGTGTGACGTACTACAGAGATGACACACATTTTACGACGGCAAGTAGCAGTATTACCACTTGCCGGTGTAGTTTAATTGAGAAAGCATTCAGCCCCGGAGCAGAAGGATGTGGTTCGAGTCTCACCACCGGAAAAATTTGGGTTTTACATGTTTTGCTCTTCACTTCTTCATAACAAATGACCTAGTCACTCCAGGTGCTGTAACGTATATTTTACTTTAACTTTCCTTTTGAGTTTCTTTTTCTATGTAAATTTGAGTTCGTTCTCTTAGACATTTTCAAACCTTAACGTTATGTCTTTTCCCTCAAACGAGAATGATGTTGGCAACACACTGAGATCGGAACAAGTGACGTATGTGTGGTTCAGTAAGAACGATAGATTAAAGGGAAATGCAGCGGTTGTTTACGCGGATTGATGTTATTGATGATAGACGTACTGTTATACTGCGATTGGATGTTAAATCACTGATACTGTATTGAGTACGCCAATAAACCGGATTTGAGTGTGGAGTACAAAATATGCAAGCAAAATAAACGCATTTGTAAGTACTACAGTTGACCTCTTTCTTGTAACGAGTGTGAGTAACTTCTAATATTACATTGACTTTAGCACACATAACGTAATTACTGGCGTAAGGACTAAGTTACAGCGGAAAGACAATTACGTTATATTGGCGCCCGATTGCGCAAAATGGATCCACTCGCTGTTGGGTTTTTCGAAATATGTGTCAATGAAAAATTCCTTCTTCGCTTCAAAAGAAAATTAAGAGGGAGATGATGTGACGTACTACATAGGTAACAAGTTAGTAAAATCATGAAATGCATTGATTATGATACGCTTTCCAACATACCAGAAATTATTACTCAAGTTATGTGGATACTGGTCGTGGAATAAATCTCGCTCTTGTGTCCTGACCTTTGACCCCATTTCTTTGATATTCAACAGAACCGGTTCACTATACCTCGGGAACAACATGATAAAGTTTTGTTGCAATAGAAGCAGTTTTACGTAAGTTATGAGAATAATGGCTGTGGAATAAATCTGGCTTTTGTGCAATGACCTTTGACCCCATTTCTTTGATATTCAACAGAACCGGTTCACTATACTTCCGGAACAACATGATAAAGTTTTGTCTCAATCCAAGCATTTTAGGTAAGTTATGATGCACATGGGCGATGGAATGGATCCCCACTACAGTGTCCTGACCTTTGACCCCTATTCGCCCATTTTCAATAGGGTTCGTCCCCAGTGGCTCCCTAACTCATACTAAAATTTCATCAAAATCGAACCATTTTTACGCAAGTTATGACGCATAAGGGCAATGGAATATATCCCGCTCTTATGCCCTGCCTGATCTTTGACCACACTTCGCCTATTTTCAATAGGGTTCGTGCCCAGGTGGTTCCCGACCACATACTAAAATTTCATCAAAATCGAACCATATTTACGCATGCTATGACGCATAAAGGCAATGGAATGGATCCCATTTTTATGTCCTGACATTTGACCCCATTCCGCCATTTTCAATAGGGTTCGACCCTAGTGGCTTCCTACCACATACTAAAATTTAATCGAAATCGAACCATTTTTACGCAAGTTATGACGCATAAGGGCAATGGAATATATCCCGCTCTTATGCCCTGCCTGACCTTTGGACCCCATTTCGCCCATTTTCAAAAGGGTTTGTTCCCAGGTGGTTCCCTATCACATACTAGAATTCCATCGAAATCGAACCATATTTACGCATGTTATGGCGCATAAAGGCAATGAAATCGATCCCGCTCTTATGGCGTTACCTTTGACCCCATTTCACCCATTTTCAGTAGGGTTCGTCCCCAGGTGGTTCCCTACCACATGCTAAATTTCATGGAAATCGAACAATTTTTACGCAAGTCATGACGCATAAGAGCAACGGAATGGATCCCGCTCCTATGTCCTAACCTTTGGTCCTGCTTCGCCCATTTTCTATAGGGTTCGTCCCCAGATGGTCCCCTACTACATACTAAAATTTCGTCGAAATCGAATTATTTTCACGTGAGTTATCGTGCGGACGGACAAAGCTGGAGCATATACGCTTCTTCAACCTACGGTTGGAAAGCGTAAAAAACAGGTGTCAAGACGACAAATCTGCAGCGAGGCATTCTGTCCATGTAGCTCAGTTGGGAGATAACGACTGACTCTGGAGTGATAGGACACGGATTCGATGGCCGTCGCGCACAAGCTTGTGTTTTCACAATGCCGGTTCACTAGATGAGCAATCCATCGCGTTCGCACATATACACCGAAGAAACTGTAGGCTTACGTAAAATTCAATGTGCTTTGCGTAAAACTCAGTGCGTAGAAGAATGAAAACTCAGTTTAAAAAATACGGAACTTAAACACATTTTAAGTATATGTGAATTGTGAAGGCTAAGTACTTACCAATGCCAAAATGAATTCCTCCAGCAGCGGCAGTGACTGTAGCTGTCAGTCCAGGTGGAGCGAGGAAGTAGCTGCGTCTGATCACGGACACCCAGAGCAGATGGTACGTGAAAATTCCTAGAATTTCGTAAGCCAGTGCCCAACAAGGATCAATCAGAAACGAATAGCCCATGCACCAGATTGTGTATCCTACCAGCGATAACAAAAGTATATTGGAGCTACCAATTTTCTCCACAAACCACTTTGATGTGAAAAGAAATGGGAGTCCTATCAGATGGCCGACAGATACTACCAGCCCCATTAAAGTACTGGAAGCTCCGAGATCTTCTAAGTACCAACTAGAAAACACTCTGGTGAAGCCCCATGCAGTGCCGATCACGCAGATTGTGAGCATAAACACAAGAATATCTACATTTCTTAGAAGTTTCAGGAACATTTTCAGCATGTCTTTGGCAGGAGGCTCAATCATAACGTCAAGTTTCCACACAGCAACTAGTGCTATTAGTATCACTACGTCAAATATATAAAACGCCACATCGTACCGCCGAGGTTCACCTGGTTGGCTAACTGAAGAAATTAAATATCCAGAGACAGACGATGCCACCATTGCTCCCGCGATGGACCAAATGCGCTGCCGTCCGTAATCTGACTTACAGGTCTCTGTCATTGACATTGTTGTGAAATCGAAAATTCTAAAGGCGCAGGATAGAAACGAATTATATAGCAGCAAGAACACAAACGAGAGAATGAAAATTAGAGAGGTCGCTTCTTGAGGCTGGCAATTGGCATCCCCTTTATGTGTACTTATATTTGTTTCACAAGATGAGTTGCAATTACTAGCGAGGTGTCTATCACACCAAGTGAGGTTGATGTCAGTGTGTTCTGTACTGGCACATGTAGATCCTGTTTCGTCATCAAAGTTTAATTTTGGGAAAGAAATATTACTAAAAATTCCATTTCTGAATAATACATCGCAAGATGATACATAGTCCCGAAAACATGAATCACTTATATGGAATGATGATTCTCGAGAGCAATAGAAAGTGCATGTGATCACACTCGACGCATTTTCTGGAATGCTGCACAGCTCCTTCAGAAACATATTGTTGGACGTGTGCTCATGGCAGTTGACTGTCGTTGTCTCGTCGTTGCAGGAGCTCATTCTCGATTTTGGAATGAGTAGCATACCGTTAGCGGCTAGAAGAGTGAGAAACACATTTGCTAGGAGAACAGGTTTCGACCTTCCAGTCTTATCACTTATGACACCAGCCGCTGTTGGTGCGAGAAGTTGAACGAACGGCAAAATAATAAAAATGATTGTAAGTTCCTTCAGATCCAATCCAATTTGTTTCAGGTAGAGTACCATGAAAGACAACAAAGAAGAAGCACCTGCAATGAAAGAGAATATAATTAAAACTCCGTTGGGCGCATTTTGCCGACTTAAGTACGCCACAAAATTCAAATCTACTACGAAACTTCACGTGAAACAACTTCAGAATATCGCATACTTAGAGTGAAAGTACTTCATAAAACTTCAAAGGGCGTGAATTAAATGTAAAAATAAATTCGCGTGATAGTGCTTGACAACAAAATCGTGTACTTTTGTCAGAAGTTAAGATATAGTAGTCCTGTGTGCACTTGTAAGAAGTGATCTTTGTGTGTCATGTATGAAACCATCTATTATTGATCTAGAAATGTCACGGCATATCAGATGTAAAGAAGTGTAATTCATTATTATTATCAGAAATTCAAAACTGTGGGTTGTACTGTCTGGCAGAATCACAGAACTGCTGGATTTTACAATTGTTAATTATTAGAGGTTAAGAACAGTGTAGAATACTGCATGGAAGGAATAAAGTACTGTGGTGTTTTACTGCAGTATATTTTTGTTGAAGTCCAGAATTGTCGTTTGTTACTGCTAGAAGTTATATAAAAACTGTGTGGTACAGTGCGTAGCAGAAGCCAGGAGCTATGTAGGATACTGTGTGGCAGAAATCAATGACTGGAATTTTACTGTATTATATTATTGTCGAACGTTAAGAACTGTGGTATAAAACATGCCAAAACTTAAGAATTATGGTATATTATCAGTCATATGTTAAAGTCTATAGTATGTTAAAGTCTCATACTGAGTACCATGGTGCAAAATGACAATTTTTTTGCAACATGATGTTTTGGTGAAACACAACAATTCGTAAATTATGCACAATTTGCAAATTGTTATGTTTCGCCATGACATAGTGCGTATTAGAAGTTAAGAACTATGGTATTGTGCGGGGCGGTGATTTACAGCTGTGATATATACACTGAAGAACAATTGAATTAGAGATACCTCTCTAGTAACGTGTAGCACCACCTTTCGTCCTGATGACGGCGGCGATTCGTCTCGGCATGGACTCGACAAGACACCGGAAGCGTTGGGAATCCATACGGTTACATGACCCTTGAAAAAGCTCCCACAGTTCACGAAGATTTAATGGAGGGGGTCAGAGCCTCGAACATCTCTCTCGATGTCATCCCAGATGTGCTCGATGGGATTGAGGTCAGGTGACCTATCTGGCCAAGGAAGAGAGTTCACGTAGGTGGAGTGTTCATCCAACCATTCGGATACAATTCGGGAGCGATGGCACGGTGCATTGTCTTGTTGCAAGATGAGGTCCCCAGTGGGATGTTGAAGACGCCCAAACGGGAGCAAATGGTCGTCCAGGATATCTCGGTAACGTTGACCTGCGAGGGACGATGTCACACGTACCAGGGGTCCCATTTCAGTCCACGTAAACAGTCCCCAGACGAGAATGCCACCCCCACCAGCTTGAAGAGTACCGTGCTGGCAAGAAAGATCCATCGCTTCATGTGGTTTGCGCCGTACTCGTGTCCTGCCATCCGCATGTACCAACGTGAATCTTGACTCATCAGTCCAGGCAACATGTTTCCACATGTCTAGGGTCCAGTGGCGATGTTCCCGCGCCCATGCTAATCTTTGCACCCTGTGATGTGCGGTCAGCAGCGGTACCCTCGTGGGACGATGGCTTCTGTACCCCATAGCGAGAAGATGGTTCTGGATGGTGTGGCTGCTTATACGCTTTTGTGCACCAGCGTTAATCCACACGCTGTTGTCCACGGCAGTTGGCCCTTGCAGGGATGGTTTTACTGGATTCGATGTACTCACGTTGAACCCGTGACACAGTGGCTCATGAATATCCCAGTGCCAGCACGACTTCCGAGATGGAGTAACCCATTCGTCGGGCCCCGACAATTTGCCTACGATCAAATGCGCTTAGATCCTTCGTATTACCCATACTGCGTCCGACTATTACTGATTCCCGTCGCATCTCTCCTTATAATGTCGATACGTCATGTCGTTTCCGTTTACAGGTCCGCCCGCAGTGCCACATTTGCATAACGCCAGCTGTCTCTAATTTAATTGCTCCTCAGTGTACTACATTCCGAAAATTAAGAAGGAAGGTGGAACCTTTTACTGATATTTTTGATCCTGCCCTTTGTCTTCCAAAAAGTAGGCACGTCTGTTCCAACTGCCTTAGAAATATGCCGAAATGAAAGTCTTTTCCTTCTTACTAATTATTTTCCCAAGTCACTGATTTCAACATTTGGAGAAATTGTCATTCTTCCGTAAACCCATAAATTTTATTAAAAAGTCAAAAATGAAATTTTCGTTGTAAGAAAAACAAAAAAAATAACTAGTATTTCTTGAAATCCACAGCTGAATGTATGTTGAATCAGATTTCCCGAAACGTTTTCACTTATTCCTGCAATCCTTCTTAGAGTATCCCTTTATGCGATTACAAGTAGACTACTGTTTTTAGTGTCCACCTTCATTAATGTATAAGAGACAAAAAATGTATATAAAGTGTACATTAAATCAACTTCTGCTTTGAGGAACTCTGTGTGCAGAAACGTCAGTTAAAAATCTTTTTAACTTTGCAGCATGAAACATACTTAAAATGACTTGACTGAAAGTATCAGTGAGTGAGCAAAAACAACTCATACATCTTCAGTATATCATATTTAGAAAAATCGTTGAAGTTATGCCAAGAAAATTAAAATAAAGTTCTATTGGCAGTCTTAAGATCCAATTACGTACTACCGGGTGATCCAAAAGTCTTGCACATTTTGAAAACGTAATAACTCGCGGAGTTTTGAGAGTAGGGCAACGCGGTTTGCGTAGAAATGATCAGAATGACTTCGGGTTTTTTATGAAATCACATAAATTTTTACTCATTTTACTTACATTTTTAATTGTCAGATGGCGCCACAGGCGAACAGGTCTGGGATAGTAGGTATAAAAGTAGCAGCTGGGAAGCAACCACAGGTCGAGCCGCGGATGACTTAGTGGTTAGCGGATCAGACTATCAATGCAAGGTCCTCACTTTCTAACCTGGGCTGATCTTTCAGAGGTGGTGTGATTTACTAACAATCGCTGAATATGCGCCGTGCATCGGACGAGCACGGTAAGTGACGGCCCCCAGGCTGGACCCACGGGTTAAATGGGTATCCTTTCCTATGCCCCCCCCCCTGAAATTCTCTCACCCCTCTGTGTGCAACATCGTACTTGTACGGTGGCGCCATCTACTGTACTCTAATCTCACTACAAACTGTTCTGTCAAAGTCGCTAGACTTGCTCTCATTCCTTCCGTTTCTGTGTCCTGCCCAAAAGGCGATCTCGCTGTAGGTGGCTGGGACCTAAACTCTACTCACTGTGGACGGAGGTCCTACAAGAAAATGACAAATAGTATGCAACCACAAGTCATAGCGGTCCGTGTCAGTATGCTGTCATTACCGGACAAAGCGCTCTTGGTGAAATTGTTTTATTGCAACGCTGAATGTGCTAGTGCTACGTTGAGAGCCTACCGGTCACTGAAAGGTGATCGAAGTGGGAAAGGACCGATGGAAAGTGCTGCGCTGCGGCGAATGATGAAAAAATTCGAGGAAACGGGATCTTTGGCAGCACGCCCACGAAGCGGTAGACCACGAACACGTGCTGCTGCAGCAGAGACGATTACGCAGGAAATGGATGTGATTGCAATGTCATCCGCACATGGCGACTCCAGTGCTCGCCATGTTTCTCGGCCAATAGGCATTCAATACGAGACTGTATGACGAACAATACGACGGATTCTGCGCAGATACCCGTACAAACTGCAACAGCATCAAAACTGCAAGCTGGCAATGATTACGTGCAGTGTCAGGAGTTCGCAGCATGGTTTTTTCGACAAATGGATGTCGACGAGAACTGGCTGACGAACGTTTTATAAACTTTCCCTAAACGGACGGGTAAACACGCACAACCGCCGCATCTGGGCCACGGAACATCCTCGAGCAGTCGTTGTAGCGCCATTTCATCAGCCGAAAGTGAGAGTGTGGTGTGAATTCACGGCTTCCTTCATTATCGGTCCCTTTTTTTTTTTTTTTTTTTTTTTTTTTTTTTGAAGAGGTCAGTGGCACCTCCTTCGAAACCGTTTCAGTGACAGGTGCATGTTATGCGAACATGTTACGAACGTACGTTATCCCTAGCTTGAAAAAGCGGGATGCAGTGAATCGTGCATACTTATGCAGGATGTAGAGAATCTGTGCACATTTATGCAGGATGCAGCACCATCCTACATCGCACGTTCCGTTAAGCAACTGCTGAAAGAGACGTTTGGCGCAAATCGTGTGTTGAGCCGACACTTTCCGAAGGGCTGGCCTCCTCGGTCACCAGGAATGACACCCTGCGATTTTTTTTCTGGGGTTACGTAAAATCACAAGTGTACAGATGTCGCCCCCCACTTCATTGGCCATGCTGAAAGATGCCATTCGACACCATGTGGCAACTATACAACCGGACATGCTCTTCAATGCCGTCCATGGTGTTTTCTCTCGTCTGCAGGCAGTGCTGGAACAGGACGGCCATCACATTGAACACCTGGTACAATGAAGTGTCTAACCAGGTACAATCAGGTGTCTATTTTTCTCGACACTTCCAACCTGTAGTTGCTGTGCCATCTAGGAATGAAAAAATGTAAGTAAAATGAGTGAAAATTTATGTGATTTCATAAAACACCCGATGTTATTCTGATCATTTCTACGGAAACCGCGTTGCCCTACTCTCAAAACTCCGCGAGTTATTACATTTTCAAAATGTTCAAGACTTTTGGATCACCCGGTATATTATCCCTGAATATTCTGCAGCTTATATAACTTCCTTTCCATCATAACAGGACAAAAAATCATGGGATACCTGGTTGCTGGGCAACGCGACACTGTCACCCCTTTCGATAGTGAACGAACCCACCATCTGGCACATACACTACTGTATGTAAAAATTGCAACACCAAGAATGAATCGCGCTATTCAAATTAAATTCATATCACAGATTTGTCACGTTACAGGAGATAATTGATTACATTTTGTAGAGCTATGCAAGGTTTTTTCACTTTAAAACTCAGTATCGTGGAGGCCATCTGGAACAATAACAGAGTTTACACCAGTGGTCTCAAACCAGCGGCCCTGCGCCAAATGTTTTGCAGCCAGCATGAATGATTACAAAATTAAAATAAATCACCCTTTTTCAAGTGTATTATAACATATTAAACATAATAGAAACATAGTAATACTTAGGAAAGCCATCTTCTTTATAAGTAACAAGTTTATTTATGAAGAACATAACTGTATTAAGCAAAATACATATTTTAAATATATTAAAGTCTTCATTTTCCTGTAAGGCTGACAACGCATCTGAAGAACTTCAGCTTGAATTAATAGACTTTCAGTGTGATTCTTTAATGAAAGAAAAATTCAACAGCTACAATCTAACAGAGTTTTACCAATTAGTTTCAAAGGACAAGTGCGTAAATATTCATAACCTAGCTGTACGTGTGATGTCCATATCCGCAAAAACATAACTCATGTTTTCAAGAATGAACCAATCAAAATGTCTTGAAAGGAATAGGTTAAGTGACAGTCACTTATGCTCCCTTTTAAAAGTACCATCAACATTATTCCAAATATCGATAAGTTAGCGACAGAAAAGCGAATCCAAGTTTCTGGTCAGAACATGTAATATCTTCTGTACTGTGTGCTGTGTTCAGTTGGTAAAATGTGATTGTTTTAAGATTTAAGTGAAAGTAATTGTTATATAAAGCTGATTGTTTACAGTGATTGATGAAACATTTATTTTTACTATTTACTGATAATTAGAAGTAATATTCCACTGTAGTGCTAAGCCATTGGTATAGTTTTGTAAAGTTAATATTTATTCATAAGAAATTGTTTATTATGAATGCGGCCCCCTAAATTCCTTCAAGACAGGAAAGTAGCCCTTCCAAGGTTCTCAGTTTGAGACCACTGCTTTACACGGCGTGGAATTGAATGGAAGCGATTTTCGATATCTTCCTGGGAAATAGACTGCCAGGCTAACTGACCGTGGAGGTCTATCTGTGTGGCATTGAATGGAAGCGATTTTTGATATCTTCTTGGGGAATAGTCTCGGGGTATGTCTCGCATAATTACAACTAACTGGTGAGAGACAGTGGCTCAACTCACAGCCGACTTCAACGATGGAGGTGCCAGAAGCGTCTCCGTCAAGACAATCTGGGGATCATTAAACGCAATAGGTTTTGAAAGCAGCCGAGCACACAGACTTCCATTGCTAACGCCACACTTCCGGACAATACGCCTAAACTGGGAGATAGAACATAGCCACTGGACCTTGGATGATTGGTCAAGGATGTCCTTGTGCGGTGAGTACCTTTTCTAGTTACCGAAGCGCTGGACCCAACATATATAATGAATGGAATTCTCCGGCTGGACGTGTAGTGCAGGAAAGCTTACGTTAAGTCACGTTAGGGTTATTGAAAGGTTACTTGACGTAGCTAAAGTGTGCTTAATCTTCAAAGTGCTAGAGTTTGTTTAGGTAAGACACGCCCGTGCAATAAATTCCAAGAATATGGAATTTATTTTTACTCAGCGTTCCTCATTATCTTGAATATCAGTAATATAACTTCGGTTTTAATACATTAGTACCTTGAAGGCTCCTTATTAGAGCGGTAAACACAATATTCCCTGAACTTAACGTAAACACTCAATGAAATAGACTTAACGGCCAGACAGAGGTCTGACAATAAAAGGAACTAAGTAAACCTACTCACTTTTAACCTTTTATTGGGGAGCTCCTGGTATTACTCAAATACACACTCCAAAATAACACAACTACTGATAGCCCGAACTTTCGTACTATCGTAATATCGTAGAAAAGTAGGTTAATCGCATATCAATAATCAGGAAGAACCTATCACATATAAAACGAAGCTCTCTCGTATCTTGAGCGCGCCTATATATATATATATACATATATATATATATATATCGGGATGTAAGGTCAGGTGATGCGTAACATCACAGCCTCTCCTTGACAAATGTCAACCCCGCCTTCTCGTGGTGCATCCTGTTCCCACTAAAGGGGCTCTGACGACCGCCAATAGCGGTATAACTATACCATCGGGATCAGAGGAAATGCTATCCCACACTCACCAACCCGCTTGGCCAGCGTGGTGAGTTATGGCCAAACACCTCCAAAATGACTCTACAACTTAAATCTTGGCCCTCAGTCTCCGGCAGCTGGAATGTACCTGGCCAAGGCAGCGGCCAGTGCGACATGAAGGCAGAGGGTGCTAAGAATCCCCGGAGGACCGGACTAGGCTGCCATTTGATGCTGACCTTGGCTACCTATAACGGACGCTCCCTATCTTCTGATTCAAGGTTTCTTGAATTGGAAGAGGAACTACAAAGGATCAAGTGGGACATCGTGGGGCTAAGTGAGGTAAGGAGAAAAGGAGAAGATCTCATTGAACTGAAAAGTGGACATCTCTTCTATTATCGTGGGACAGATACTGGCAGGAGTAGTGGTGTTGGATTTATAATAAACAAGAAACTGAAGGATAAAGTGGTAGAAGTTGAAAGTTCCTCTGACAGAGCTGCACGACTCGTTATCCAACTATCGAGAAGATACCAGGCTCAGATTATTCAAACTTATGCACCCACCACAAGTCATCCTGAAGAAGAAATTGAAGAATTTTATGAGGAAATTCGTCATCTAAATAATAAAGGTAAGCAGCACTTGAAGATAATTATGGGAGATTTCAATGCAAAAATAGGGCAACGGCAACAGAATGAAACTTCAGTAGGTAAATTCGGTCACGGCAACAGAAACCAGCGTGGAAATACTCTCGTTGAGTTTGCAGAGGCAGAAGGATTTTTCATCTTGAACTCCTTTTTCAAGAAAAAGCCACATAGGAAATGGACATGGAGACATCCAATTGGGACGACAAGTGAAATTGATTTTATTATGTGTAACAAAAAATTCGTCATAGAAGACTGCAGTGTGCTGAACAAGTTCAACACAGGTAGTGACCATAGATTGGTGAGATGTAAGATGCACCTCAACACTAAACTGGAACGTGGCAAGCTCATAAGACAAACAAAATGTATTGACATAACCAACCTTAAAAAACACCATAATACTTTCAAGTTGGAACTGAAGAACAGATTCTCTGCTTTAGAAGGCCTAACATCGGAAGAAGTGGATATTTCGGAAGTTAACAGAAAAGTAACCAAAGCTCTTATGGAAACAGCAACAAAATTAGCTGGGTCTAAGAACAAGTTGCATGTGAACAAATTATCAGGAAAAACCAAAATGTTGATGCAAAAAAGAAGAGAGATGAGGACAACTAAAGAAGATGTGACTTCCAAAGTGGAATATATAGAGCTATGCAAGACAGCACGAAAAAGTATCACTGAAGACGTAAGGAAATTCAACTGTGAGCTAGTGAGGAAAGCAATTGAAAACAACCAAAGCCTTAAGATAGCAAAGGGACATCTCAGTAAGGGAAGAAAACAGATTATGGCTCTGAGAAAAGAAGATGGTTCTATAACAAGAAATAGAGGCGAAATTTTGACAAGAGTGAAAGATTTCTACTCCAAATTATATGAAAGGGATGATACATGTACTCCAGACATCATGAAAGGTACCAGAGTTCTTCCAGTACTCCCAGCAGAAGTTGCTCATGCAATCAAGAACATGAAGCGGGGGAAAGCTCCAGGAGAAGATGGAATTACTATAGACATCATACAAGAAGCAAGTGGAGAAATTGAAACAGTACTCGCCCAAATTTTCACTCGATGCCTTAATGAAGGGAAGATTCCTGAGGATTGGAACAATGCTACAATGATCCTGCTACATAAAAAAGGTGACATTGATGATCTCAGGAACTACAGACCTATCAGCCTCCTATCAGTGGTTTATAAAATCTTCACTAAAGTTCTTTCACACCGCTTGAAGGTAACACTGGACATGGCTCAACCGAGAGAACAAGCTGGATTCAGGAGTGGCTACAGCACAATAGATCATATCCACGTACTGAGAGAACTAATTGAAAGAGCGAGAGAATATGAACTTCCATTGTGCATAGCTTTTATCGATTATGAAAAAGCCTTTGATTCGGTGAAACCATCAGCAGTTACCACGGCTCTGAAATCCTGCGGTATTGAAGATGCATACATTAATATTATTAATAACATCTATGAAAATGCAAGTGCAAAGATTCGGCTGTTTGAAAATACAACACACATAAAAATTGGAAAGGGAGTGAGACAAGGTGACACCATATCTCCGAAGCTCTTTAATGCCACATTGGAAAATGTCTTTCAATCACTGAACTGAGAAAACAAAGGGATAAAGATTAATGGAGATTATCTAACCCACCTTCGTTTTGCTGATGACGTAGTCATTTTTGCAACTACCCCATCAGAGCTGCAGAGTATGATCCAGGAACTTGCTGACAAGAGTAAAGAAGTGGGATTAAAAATGAACTTTCAGAAGACAAAAGTGATGTACAATGCTTTTACAAGAAATGAAGATTTATCGATTGATGGAGAAAAACTGGAGATAACAGATACGTATGTTTATCTTGGACAGCAGATATCAAGTGAGGGTCACATTGATGAAGAAATTAATCGGCGTACAAAACTTGCCTGGAGAGCTTTTGGAAGAAACAGCATAATTTTCAAGAGCAATATGCCATTATGTCTTAAAAGAAAAGTGTTTGATCAATGCATCCTTCCAGTGCTTACGTATGGTGCAGAGACGTGGACCTTAACTAAAAGAGACATACAAAGGCTGCAAACAACTCAAAGGAAGCATGGAGAGGTGCATGCTTGGTATAACCAGGAGAGATAAGAAGAGAAACTCGTGGATCCGAAAAATGACGAGAGTGGAAGACATCATGATCAGAGTTAAATCCCTGAAATGGCAATGGGCTGGACATACTGCCAGAAGGACAGACCATAGATGGACAGCCGAAATTTTAGATTGGATTCCAAGGGACAGGAAAAGACCCAGAAAAAGACCACATGGGAGATGGGTGGATGAAATTCGTAAATATGCGGGAGTGACATGGAGGAGACTGGCAGAAGACAGACCGTTGTGGAGGAAACTTGGGGAGACCTTCGTCCAGCAGTGGATTGATAATGGTTGAAATGATGATGATGATGATGATGATATATATATATACTGCATACCACCACGTCATGACTTACACTCGTTGTCACATATAATTCAGCGGGAGAAACAATATCTCGTTAAGTGAGAAGATAATTTGCATAGGAAAATAAAAGAACAAGAGATAGTAAAATCAAAAAGAAACTGAATCTAGAGTATACGTTACACATACAGTATAAACAAGCAATTTTTCAGTCTGGTGGAGGCTCGTTAGTGGCCTCGAGCGAATTCAGCTGGCCCATATTCGGACTTGTGGTACATTTAGACGCATCACTGAAAAATTTACCCTGCGTGCCCATCCTTGTAAGCGATCTGCAGCCGTTCATGCCCATACAGCACAAAACGTTTCAGATATGTATCAATAATGTTACAATCTCTCATTTTCGTTACACTTTCAGAGATATCTTAAAATTACATTTCAGCGACATCTACTTTGGAACATAACTCTTTGTACATTACTGTCACGTTAAAAATAGCATTCCCCGATAGTACTCTTTTATAGTATCCATTGTACATAATTGCTACCTTGATGTTACATTCCGGCGATATTTAAGATTTTTGGTTTGGCAACGGCGTAGATGCGCATGCGCATTTATGCCATTTCACCGAAACACTCTCGTAGTCGTATTTCCACGTGCTACTGGGATATTCTTTGGTGATACTATCGTACTCGAGTTAGGTAGTTAGTTGATTTAATATTTCATCCTTTTTTTATTCAAGATCATCTGAAAGTAAGTAATTTTGGTTATTATAATTTTTAAATTCTAAAATGCATTTTATGAAATCTAAGTAGATGGCTGTGTTGTTGCATTAGTATAATATACCAGCATGTTTATTTTTACTTGAAGCTGAGAAATTTCATATTGGTAGGTATTTAGAGAAATTACTAATTTGATTTTCTTTTCTTTTTTCGCTGAAATATTGTGTATTCCACATGTATAATAGAAATTCGACACCCTCCCGATTTTTATTTCTTTTGTTGTCAATATATAAACGCTGCCACTGTTCCCAATCGACAGCGGACTGCGTTGAACCTGTGAAACGTAAACAACTCGTAATACGACTGTTGTTGCTTTTGAAACAGCTGTTGAGTGTAATATTTTTTATTTTGATTTTACAAAGTTTATTAAAACTATAATGTTCAACGTAGTAAATACGTAACAGTAATATGAGGATGTCTCAAATATTTTTCAAATACGTAACAGTAATGTAACGAAGTTACAAATATCTTTCAAGTACGTAACAGTAACATGAAGTTGATATGGTGAATTTACAAAGACTTTTCACTGTAACGTATCGGTTATGTTTCAAAGTTATGTAACGTTTGAGTTCATGTTGACTTAACCGTAAAGTTTCTGAAACATTACTGTTACATTGCACAAAGTATCTGAAAGGTCTCAATGTTTCAGTGCTACGTATTTGTAATATATACGAAATATTCTGTGCTATATGGGTGGTCATCACACACCCACAGGGCCATGGACTCTACCAGAATGACGCGTCCCACTGGGCCCTGGTTATTAGAACATGGTTAGAAAAGCATTCCGCTGAAGTTACCACCTTGGAATAACCTCCCCGTTCACAGAAAATGAACCATGTGGAAAATCTTTGGGATGATACAAAAAGGTCCTTTTAAGCTTCGGATCCTCTACGTAGGAATGCTACAATACAGGATAATTCAAAATTATTGCCCCGATTACAAATGACAATACCTGGTTTATGAACATAGATACAAAAGTCACATTGTTGCACAATAAAGAAGGAATTTTGGAATTTTGTGTCCATACCTTACAAATGTTTTATGTGACTCCCCTGGGTCACGTGGACAAAATCTAAATGATAATCCATTTCACGCCATACATAATGAAGCATGTCCGTAGTCATCGATGCCAGTGCAAGCTGAATGCGCATCTTTAGTCCTTGTAGTGTTCTCGGCAAAAGGTGGCTCGACACATTGTCTTGGACATACCCCCACAAAAAGAAGTCACAAGGAGTAAGATCCGGGGACCTGGGGGGCCACTTGCAGAAATCCCTGTCGTCCTGCCCACAACGCCATTTCTTCCCACTGGCTTTGGCGCACGGGCAGCTTACTATCCTACATCACCATAGCAACACAGCAGAAGGTTCCAATGAAATTCTCAACTTCCTTCTTATGTAGGTATATTAGCTGTCTATTTATCTTCATAAACACGTTATTGTTATTTGTAATCGGGGCAATCATTTTGAATTACCCTCTATTATGGAAAGCGGTGCAACAAGCACACTTTCTTGACCTAGCGGACTGAATGCCTCGCCGTGTGAGAGCGCTTATTAAGGCGAAAGGTGAGCCTATACCTGTAACTAGGTAGGTTTCCCCAAATTTCTGTCCATTCGGTGTGTAATATCTTTATCATTTTGTTCCCATACCGTTCAGAACAATGGAATCTCAGTCTAAAGTAAGAGAATTAAATTTGTTACCGGGAAACTTTTGTTGCAGAGATTCCAAACCAGTGTGTCAAAGTATGATTTCTATTACGTAGCTCTACACCACGAGGCTCATTTAGGTTTGCTGAAAGTCTACTCTTTTTGTAACCAGTTTTTTCTTCCTAGATAATTCATCATCAAAGGCAGAACAACAAGTAAAGCACCACCCTTTTTAAATCTCAGAGAGAGTTCATTTGCTATTGCTTTAAACAGCTAAAGGATGTAAAGCTTAAGGAAAAGCTAAACACGTATGAAATTCCAAAGTTCCCAGGAAGAGGGAATGAGAAATTTGATAGAAACATTGAGGTAACATTTCTACGAATACGAAATAAAATGATAGTCAAACAGACAGGATTTACCAATTTCCCGCCTGTGAGAAATGAGTGAAACGGAGCAAGTGAATTCGGTATAATCAAACGAAATGCTCATTTAGCTAGTATCTATACTAGTGTGTATAATGGTAAAGTTATACTAAATATTCATAAACATATTTACGTATAAAAACTGCGTCTATTGGTGTACAAAACAGCACACAAAAATACTTGTTGCAAGCTTTCGCATATAGCTTACAGATGATGGCTTTATGGAGCAAATACCAATATTTTAACTAAAACCACAACAGAAATATTAAAATTTATTTTTTGATATTAACTTGGTGAAGCAACCCGTAAGGTGTGCCGAAACTCACTACAGAGTCTTGTGAGCTGTTTTGCATGCCAATGAACAGAATTTTTATGTGAAAACCTGTATTTGAAATGATTTGTTTTTTTTATAATGTGAAGGATATAGTGTTGATTAGTTTCACTGTCCCATATTAATCGAAAGTGAGGACAAAACTTCAACGTTGAGCGCAGTTTAAATTCATGCAGTGGAAAAAAAGAGTTCAGAACAATGGTGTGTTCTGTCTCAGAATAAAAATTCCCACAAACATGAAAAAGGAAACACTAGACTATTTAACGGTGTTCATACAATTATCAAAGTTTTAAAAAGATCCTTGGAGTATGAGAGAGAGAGAGGGGGGGGAGACAAGAGATACTGTGTGTGTGTCAGAGAGAGAGAGAGAGACAGACAGACAGAGAGAGCAAACTTATCAGCCAGTTTGAGAAATGGTGCCTGGGAGAGACAGATGAAAACAGAGACATTAAAAGAAAGAGGGACAACAGGACAACAATAGTTTGAGAAAAGGTGACCGAAACGGATAGGGAAAAGGAAAGAGTGAAGCAATGGCAGAAAATAAAAGAACTAGTGGGCTCTTTTGAATAACAGCGTCATGAAAAGGGGCAGAAATTTGCTGAGAAAATAACAGGAACGCCAGAGACATAGGAAAAATAGTCCGCAGTTTTGAAGAATAACGTCCAGAAAAGAGTTAGAGACGAACGACTGGTTGGTCGGTTTGAAGAAGAACTTTCGGAAGAGAGAGAGAGAGAGGGGGGGGTGGTACGAACGAACTACTGATTGTTCTGTATGAAGAATAGAATCCGGAAGGAAGACAGAGATGAATGTTGAGAGAGAAAGAGAGAGAGATAGCACAAGAGACTGATAGTGAAAGTCAATTGGCTGTGCAGTTCAAAGAATTCGAACTAGCAGAAAGAGACAGAAGGAAAAGAAGAGAGACAAGCGGTCTGCCAGCTTGAAGATCGGATTCGTAAATAAGATTTTACAGTCATGGCCAAAAGTCCTGCAACAGTAGACCGAAAGTCAATTTCTGATGTTTGAAGTCAACTTATACAGCTTAATGGTAAAGTCAGGAATACATATTATACATCATTTTAAAGTAAATTTTATGTTGAATTCAAATAGTTTTACAGAATATTATTACCAGCAATGAAAGTGAAGTTACAAACAAAGGTACAGCATCTAGTCATAAAAAGCAAAAAATGGTGGAATTTGTGAAATTAGTGTACAATGCACTTAACGTAAAATTACTGTACAGTACATTATTGAAACTTGCAGGACACTTGAAATAACTTACCAACAAGCAAAATACACTTTAATATTTAATTAGATAACCACGGTTTCTTAGTAACAAAGTGCACCTTCTTGGCATGGAACAAATTAGCTTCTATAGTTGACCATTGGTGATAACGCGGTGCCATACGGCCCTTGCAGACTCAATGTTGTTTTATACGTGGGTCCTTGTTGACGTATCTTTTGCTTCAATCTCACCCACAGGTTCTTTATGTGATTAAGATCCGGTGACTGTGCTGGCCACTGAAGTTTTCTTATAACTTTTCAAGTAAACCACTCGTCAACCAACTGTGACGATGACATGGCGCGTTATCGTCCTGAAAGATAAAATTCCTCAAACCCATGTCTTGTGTAGATGAAAGCAGTTTGGACTCCAAAATATCCACATATTTCGATCCATTCAATGTGCCATCAACAATGTGCAGACGGTCCACAACACAGGCTGAAATACAGGACCATAACATCACTGAATGTGGGTGCTTGATTGTTGGCTGGCTGCAGCATGCCTTATATCTTTCACCAGCCCGACGACGTACATAATTACTTCCATTATTAGCGGAAATAGTAACAGTTGTTTCATCACTGAAAATAAAAATTTTCTATTCATCAACAGTCCAATTCTTGTGTGCCTTGCCCCAAGCAATTCTTTTGAGCGGTTGTTTTTCAGTAAGAAAAGGTTTTCGTGCAGTCAGTCCATTTTCTTGTAGCCAACGACCAACTGTACGTGCAGATGCAATAATGCCTACTTCATTCTACCACTCCTTTTTTAATCAGTGGATGATTTAAACCTTGATTTTAAAGAATGACGAATCAAGATGCCACCATCACGTTCAGTACACAGCCTTGATCGACGTGTTCTTCTTCTGTTTCTCACACATCCAGTTTCTGCAACCGTTTTAATGATGTGCAAAACAGTGGAATGATCACAGCCACATTTTACAGCAATTTTGGCATCGTGTTATCACCAATGAACAACTAGAGAATCACTTTAGTTTCATGCCAAGAAGGTGCACTTGTTACTAAAAAACCGTGGTTATCCAAGTGTCCTGCAAGTTTCAATAATGTACGGCACAGTAATTTTACGTTAAATGCATTGTACACTAATTTCAAAAATTCCACTTCATATGCCGTATGAAGTAGACATATGTCTGTATTAATTATCTACTATTTGTTGCTTTTTATGACTAGACGCTGTACTTTTGCTTGTAACTTCACTTCTATTACTGGTAATAACATTCTGTAAAATTATTTGAATTCAGCATAAAAGTTCCTTTACAATGATGTATAATATGTATTCCTGACTTTACCATTACGCTGTATAAGTTGACTTCAAACATCAAAAATTGACTTTCGGTCTACTGGTGCAGGATTTTTGGTCACGATTGTAGACAGTAAGGAAAGAAGAGAGACGTAAGTAAGGAGAGCCTGTGTGAAAGAAATAAATGCACAAAGAGAGACAGAGAGAGGCAGAAGTAAAGGAAGAGTTTGCTAGTGTGTAAGAGAGAGCAAACGTAGACAGTGGGAAAGAAAGAGAGACCATTGGACTGCCTGTCTGCAAAAATTCGAACGGAAGAGAAAGTCAGGTACTAGGCCTAAATGTTACCTCACTAAATATCGTGCTTTATTCATGCTTTTGTGCACCTTGTGCACTTTAAACACATACATATCATGAAAAACTAAACCCATGTACTCGCTGGATAAAATAGAGTAGTAATATTGCTCTTCGCGTGTTTGGTTTTCGAGTAACATTAATGCGAAGTCGACTTAAACATGTTGAGCTTCAAAATCATCACCTGAATTACGAAATGAGGAAAACAACTAACTAGTGTATCAATTACTTGTGTAATTCATTTTCATATGTAAATGACATGCGGGAATAATGCTTGCGTTAGAATATATACTTGCTGTGCTTTTTTCATGTCGTAGTTTGTTTTTCTTCACATAGATTAATTCACTATTGTTCCAGCGGGCGAAGGAAAAGTGCCAAGCTATTTGAATACTCAGTGAATATAAAGATTTCCTTATCTAGCATTTTTAATGAAGTAAAAAATTGTTAGCTTTTTTTTTGATCTGGCCAACAACTGAAAGTTATAACCAAATCAAAACTGCTGTTTATTCGAAATTACTGCTCTTTTTTTATGAATCTACTTAACTCATCACATACTCAAAAGAAGCTCCCGTTGGCTGAGTACTTACTTTCATACACTAAATGTCCACGTAAAGAATACCTAAACATTATGCTCAGTGAAACAAACCTTCACATAAGGTGTAATTATTGAAATAGCAGTTGTATATACGAACTGTTTTTAAGAAATTTTGAACAAGACAGAATCCTTCCAAAATATTCAAATTTAACATCATTTTTCAAATGCGTTGAGATTAGATGTACTAAATCAGTTCAATGTTTCAGGTGCGTTTCTAAAAATTGATTAAAATCGAGTAAAAATAGCAACCAGTAAATGGGAACGAATCAACGAAAAACAAAATGTTAGGTGTACAAATACGTTTTAAAGCGTTTTAAGACAACGCAACATGTAATTTGAGACAAAACAACAATACCTTTTACGAATCAAAATATGCGCCGTCATTATCTATGACCTTCCGCCATCCGTCGGGTAGCTGACAGATTCCAGCCATGAAGAATAAATACTTCGTCGTGTGACGCGATGAAGTCGTCAACCCATTTTTGCACTTCGTCACATGTCCGGAACCGTAAAGCAGACAAACAATCTTGCATCGAACTGAACAAATGATAGTCTGAAGGGGTTATGTCGGGACTATATGCCACGTGCTTCCAAACTTACCAACCAAGCATCAATTACGTTTCCTTGACCGATTTTACGATATGCGTCCTAACGTTGTCCTGCAGTAATTTCGCGGGACGCAATCCTTTGCCTGGAATGGACGTTTCCGACAGATTTCCTGGTTCAATCGCAGCAATTGTTGCTTGTAGCGGCTAGCTCTAACAATTCTACCCTGTTCTCATAGTTCATGACATAGCACACCCTTCATATCCCACCAGATGTACAGCAGAACTTTCTTGGAGTGAATATTGTGTTTCGGTGTCGAAGTCGTTGCTTCACCGGAGTCTACCCAGTGTTCTTTGCGTTTGGGATTGTCGTACCATATCCTCTTTTCATCACCAGTAACGATTTTCTATAGGAAAGAATTTCTGTGTTGTTTATTCAACAGATTAAAACACTTCATGACACGCTCATCCTTGTTCGTTTAGCTCAGGTCATGTGGCACCTACTTTCCTTCCTTCTGAATCTTTCCCATTGCTCGTAAACGATTGGAAATCGTTTGTTGAGTTACCCCTAGTTGTTTAGCTATTTCCTTTTTGCGTTTGAGACGAATCTTCATCCAGCAATGCTTGCAGTTTCTCATGTGAAAACTTCTGCGTGGCGCCGCAACGTTTTCGATCGCTAATATCAAAATCACTTGCTTTAAACCGGCTAAACTAAAACTCACACGTGCTTTTCGATACAATATTCTCACCCAAAACAGAACAGATCGTTGCACATTCTATAACGAAGTAAATTTCTCTGTCATTTCTGGTCCACGCCGGGGATCGAACCCGAGTCCACTTATTCCGGAACAAGTCGCTCTACTTACTGAGCTACGCAGACGTTCGTTCTTGCTGCTATCTGCTTGTATGTCGTATGCGCCCTGCGGGGAAGGCACGTCACATCCCCACCCCCGAAAGAGGGCCGGGGGGCATGGTCCACGGGTCAGTCGTGACCATCAATCGTCGCAGGCAACCATCCGCTGTAGAACATGCACTTGAGAACTCCCAGTCAATCTGGTGTGTGGAATGCAACGTCACACACATTTATTTTTTGAAGCGCTGAAGAAGGGATTCTCTTATTTTTGTTGTCCCGCGGTGTGGAAAGAACATCACACCATTGCGAGATCTTTAACGGCCGGGTCATCCGGGAAGTTTTGGCGCCATTATAAAGAAGTAAATTTCTCCGTCATTTTTGGTCCACGCTGGGATCGAACAAGTCGCTCTACCAACTGAGCTACGCAGACGTTCTTTCTCGCTGCTATCTGCCTTTATGTCGTGTGCCTCCTGCAGGGTAGGCGCGTCACAATGCTTTTGCAGCACTTTTTCTTTGATTAAATTCGTAACGAATGCAGTGTCGAATAAATGCAGTATCGCTTGTCATCTTTCACCTGTCGATGTGCTAGTGAATTTGACTGTTGGGCAAACTTCTGTGTCACATTTTATACTCTGGGCCAGTTACGGTCACATGACAACAACGCGAGGGAATGTCGGATATGTAAATTAGCTGCATACGTCACGCAAAAAACGCTTTAAAACTTATTTGTACACATAATATATGCATATCCACACGTATGATACATGAATAACGAAAAATGCGCGAAATATTGGGGCTTTGAGAATTCAAAACGGCGTTACTCGGGCTTAGAAAAATGTCTTGAATCCCCAAATTCGGTGCTTATTCTTAGTACTAATCCTTTTTTTGTTAACCAATAAAAGGAGTTAGGCAGAAATTCGTAAAATAGCGACGGAAAGTTTCAGACGTTGTGGTAGTCTGGGCGACATACGAATTTTTTGTGCCATGGTCGTTAAACGAGTAAGAGCTAAATCATTTCCCCATATTATGGCGCTTTCACACATATTTTCACGGCATCTTTCTGATTCATGCCATCCGTATCCTTTAATATTTTTTATCAGGAATTGAAAATATTGTCACATACGAGGATTGTACCTAAAGTAATGCAAAAGTGGGTATAACTTTTTTATAAACTGACACAGATCGTTCGAATTGCACATGTTGGTGGAGTACTTTTCCTCTTTATACTAACCCTTCTTCTTCTTCATTGCAGGTAAATAATGGATTCCTACAAGAAGCAATGTGCCGTCATTGAATTATTGACAAAAGAAGCATGCAGGCTGTACGACATCCACAAAAGGCTACAGAATATTTACGGAGATGACACCATTGACAAGAGCAATGTGCACAGATGGATGAAGCAATTTAAAGAAAAGGAAACCAGCATTGGAGACAAACAACGCAATGGTCGACCATCATCTGCCACCACTGACACGAATCGTCAGCGAGTGGATGAATTGATTCTCGAAGAAAACCGAGTCACAATCCGTGAGCTTGTTGCACAACAGTACTGTGGTCACAATGCCATACAGTATATGGTGGAAGACGTAGACTATCGGAAAGTGTGTGCAAAGTGGGTACCTCGGCAGTTGACACCCGATTTGAAGGAGAGAAGTGTAGAAATCTGCTCTGATCTGCTGGAAGCGTTAGAAGACAATGAATACATGTTTTTTGTTTTCGATCTGGCGACAGGGGATGAAACGTGAAAGTAACTTTATGATCCGGAAACGAAGAATCAATCCATGGAATGGCGTCATCCTCTTCGCCTAAGCCTAAGAAGTTTAAGAGCCACCGATCAGCCCAGAAAGTCATGGTGACCGTTTATTTATTTATTTATTTTTTGGATGACAGGGGTGTCATTCTCCTTGATGTTTTGCAATGTGGCCGTACCGTGACTAGCGAGCGGTAGATTGAGAACTCAAGAAGCTTAGAGAAGCCATAAAGAGGAAGAGACCGAACAAGAATCTGAAAAGGATCCACATTCTGTATGACAATGCGAGACTGCACACATTTTTGGCAACAAATCAGGCGGTAAGGAAATTAGGCTGGCCGGTGGTCCCTTATTCACCGTACAGCCCAGATCTGGCGCCCTCCGACTTTCACCTGTTCGGTCCAATGAAGGATAGTCTCCGGCGACAACGATTTGATGACACAGATGAGGTGAAAGTGACTGTGAATAAGTGGGTACAACAGTCCACATCTGAATTTTTCCGAAGAGGATTCGAGAGTTGGGTTCAACGATGGTGCAAATGCATCCCTTGTGATGGAGACTATGTTGAGTAGTACATTTGTATAGAGAAAGAGTTACTCTACCAACATGTGCAATTTGAACGACCTCTTCCAGTTAATAAAAAAGTTAAGCCCACTTTTGCATTACTTTCTCGTATTTTTCTTTAGTTTTAATATGAAAAAAATTCCTGCAATAGCATATGTGTTACGTTGTGAGTGGATTACTTGACAGTGACTTGCAATGCCTTTTTCAACTTTTTCCTTAGCTTTCGTGCACAATGTGTGGCTGAAAAATTGGGCAATCACTGGATATCCTGGTATAATATGAGATGAGATTTATAAAATATTCGGTAAAAAATGTTTACGCTCCTTTTAATGTCATCTTCATCAACCACTCTCAATCCATTGGTAGATGAAGGTCTCCCGAAGTTTCTTCCACAACGGTCTGTCTTGAACCAGTCCCTTCTATGTCACTCCTTCATGCTTTCATATTTTATCCCCAATCTCCCACGTGGTCTTCTTTTGGATATTTTCTTGTCCCTTGGAATCCAGTTTAAAATTTCGGTTGTCCATCGATGATCCGTCCTTCTGACAATATGTCCAGCCCATTTCATTTCAGAGATTTTATTCTGATCATGATGCACTTCCACTCTTGCCACCTTCCTTATTCATGAGTTCTTATTTTTCCTGGTTACACCAAGCATGCATTCCTAAATGCTTCTTTCTGTTGTCTACAGTCCTTGCATGTCTCCTTTGTCCACGTCACTGTTTCGAACGTAAGCATTCTTTTCATACATATACTTTATTTTCTGTTTGTGGTTCTCTCAGTATTTTGAAAGAGAGGCGTATGCATAGTATGAAAAAATAAACAAATGAACAAAAATCTTTCATTAGGATGAATACCGTCTTAACACGATTTTAATGATATTAAAATATAAGATATATATACATTAAAATACTCTAGAACACACCAGCACTTTCAGGGCGACGGTCTCCCCATCATCAGGTGTGATCGGGTTTCCCAAACCGTTCCGTATAAATATTGGTAGTGCACCATAACAACAATCGACGTAACAGAATCTTGCGATATACACGCCGTTTGTACCGGCGGTAATCCACGATCAAAGCGACACCCCATCACAAATCGAAAACATGATTATAATTGCAAAATCCTGATATTTGGAGAAGTTTGTTGTCTACATGTGTGGGACAATTCTCAGAACTACATGCTTTTTTTTTCAATCGTAATCACGTTTTCGATTTGTGATGTGGTGTCGCTTTGACCGTGGATTACCGCCGGTACATACGGCGTGTATATCGCAAGATTCTGTTACGTCGATTGTTGTTATGGTGCATTACTAATATTTGTACTGAACGGTTTGGGAAATCCGATCACAAGTGATGATGGGGAGACTGTCGCCCTGAAAGTGCTAGTGTGTTTTAGAGTATCTTAATACAGTCGCGCTCGTTTTTAACGAAGTCCAAGGGACCTAGAGAAAAGTTTGTTATACCCGTAACTTCGTTATAAAAAAGTGCTGTACGTATATGCAGTAACTATAATACGTATATATAATAAGAAGTGCGTATGTACATAATTCAATACAAGAAAACTCATTGTAGAGACTTACTTTTTTTAATATATCCATGAATCTAAATAACTTTGCTTCTTCCTTTCAGCACATGACATTATTATTTTTTCTATGTAGTCTAGTTTTTCTGCTACAGTATTAGTGTACCCCTGTTATGTGACATCAAAAATCTAGCTACATTGTCCAATGAAGATACTGCTGATTCAGCCGATACTGTCTGTCCGGTAGTTGCATCCTCTTCCTCAGTGTCAGAGCACGAAATGTCAGTTAACGTCCCTTGAATTTGATCCAGGATCTCAGCATCTGTTAGAAGTGGGCTTACAACAACGTCATCGTCAGCAGTACAAAAACCCTGGAGTGTTGCTCCGTCGTTTAGTTCCTTCTCCACAATGTCGTCCCACATTTGAACGAGTACAGGATATGTTTCCTCCATAGCTATTTCTCATCGTTGGCTCTTGTGGAAAAGCCTGCTTTTCGGAAGCAATTTTGTATCGTCAGTGGGGTTACCATATTCCACGCATGGTGAACAAAGTCAGTTGCCATTCGTATGTCGATTTTCATATCGGACCCTCTGTCTAAATTTAAGATGAGGCGTTCAACGATAACCGCCTGTAAATGCTTTTAAAATTTGCAACTATGCCTTGGTCCAGAGGCTATACTTTGGATGTTGTATTGGGAGGTAAAAATACCACTTTCACTGCTGTCAATGCAGGTGCTACATTGTGTGCTGAACAATTTTCCACTAGCAACAAGATTTTCCGATGCTTTGCTACCACATCGCTGTCAAACGCGACAAGCCACTCACGAAACAATGTTTGGGTCATCCAAGCTTTTCTGTTGTTGCGGTACATGATAGGAAGTGATGACATATCCACTGCTTTAAAACATCTTGGCTTGACAGACTTGCCTATAATCAAAGCTTTTCGTTTGTCGCTACCATCCATGCTAACACAAAACATCACTGTGATACGTTGTTTACTTGCCTTTCCACCTTCGAACTTGTTTCCACGAATGTCCATTGTATTAGATGACAGCATCTGATAAAAAAGTCCTGTTTCATCAGCATGGTAAATGTCTGACATTGCATAATCTGTAAGTAGGTGGTCCATCTTATTTGTTATCCAGTCATTCATTGCGGCTACGTGTGCTCCTCCAGACTCTCCGATCACAGATTTGCAAGTAATGTTGTGACGGTTTTTAAATCTTTGTAACCAGCTAGTTCCCGGATTAAAGATATCACACCCCAAAGTCCAGCACAGATCTCTAGCTTTTCCTTGGATTATTGGAACACTCTTTGTCACGTTTTGGGCCCTGGCAGCTGTAAACCAGTGAAATAGGGCATCTTCTACATCCGGGTAGAGAGCCGGGCGTACCTTCTTCCGATTTCGCTATCTCCGCTAAAAACGTTTTGTCGGTTCTTTAAAATTGTGGATAAAGAACTTTGTGGTATCCCATATTCTTTGGTCACCTCCGTTTTCTTCTGGCCTCCATTACTTTTCCGTATTATGTTCCCTTTTGCCTCCAAAGTTAGTACTTTACGCTTTTGAGACATCCCAAAATTTCGCACACGCAATGCTGACCTTCAAGTCAATGTAGCGGAGCCGGATTTCTATAACAGCGACCTCGGGAAACGTATCATTTCCTTGTAGGGAAGCCGAAGGTCACGACCAATAAGAAGTAGCCACCGCTAGGATTGTTGAACTTCGACCCCAGCTTCTGCTCCTGCTGTTGATTGGTTGTTTCTTTGGCGTCAGTTAGTTAGAGAGAGACTCATGAAGCGTGGGAAACCACGCTACGTTTTTGTTCAAGAGGAATGGCCGTTCCTACGCTATAACCGTAAATTCGTTATTAACGACTTTGTTTCAAACGGGCGCGACTGTATATATACAGGGTGCATAGGAAAGTCCCTTTAGCCTGGAATAACTTGCCAACGGAGAGAGGTACAGTTATGCAAGTGAGATAACGGTATAGTAAAGCGACTAGGCCCGATCGAACGCAACCAACAGCAGCGCCCTTAGTGGCGAAATGCGGAAGTTAGCCATTGCAAATCAAAAACGAAAAGAGATAGAATACAATTTCCAATTACAAAGTTGTAGAGCATCAATTAATTAGTACAAAACGACATTTGTTTCACACGGATAAGATAAATTGTCTCCTGAATTCCTTAAACTGTCCGACATTGATGCGCGACCTTTTGTGTGAACGTTTGGAGAGAACAGGCATAGGTATGAGCAAATACACACAATTTATTGCATAAATGCGTACTTATGTCAATACAGTTTGATGACGTCAGACAAAACAAAAACAAAAAAGGCAAACTGGCGCTCAGTGATAAAAATTTAATGTCGAGTATGTTCGAAGAGTTCGCCATTGCCCACGATACACAATATGTATTCGTGAAGGTAACTCTGCATGCAAATTTCTCAGCATGGAAGGTGTCACACTGTTGCAAGCATCTGTAAAACGACGACGTACATCCAGCAGACTTGTAGGCGCTTTTGCATACAACTGATTTTCTAAGTAACCCCAGAAATCCAAGCTCGCCATTCTCACACAGCGTACGTAGACCTAAACTTCTGATAAGGGTACATCCTGCTACTGGTTTTTATACCGTAGGTACGGTATAACGTCACAATCTGCATTTGCATACGGCTACATTTGCGAAATGTGAATATGTATATTCGAATCATCGCGCATCGATTTCCGACATTGCAGGATATTCAGACAACAATTTGTCTTATTTGTGTGAAACAAATGTCGTTTTGTACTAAATAATTGATGCTCTACAACTTTGTAATTGAAAATTTTGTTCTATCTCTTTTGGATTTTGATTTGAAATGGCTAACTTCTGCATTTCGCCACTAGGGTCGCTGCTATTGGTTGCATTCGATCGGGCGTAGTCGCTTTACTATACCGTTATCTCACTTGCATAACTGTACCTCTCTCCGTTCGCAAGTTATTTCAGGCTAAAGGGACTTTCCTATGGACCCTGTATATATCATAGTTTAAGATAATTAAAATCGTGTTAAGACGGTACTCATCCTATAGGTTTGAAGTGCACGAATGTTCTTCTGTAAATATCTTTCACATTATCTGTTTCATTAGTGGACGCAAATGAATCTAAGTGCTTGTGAACAGATCAATGCCAGTTGTTTGTAAACAGCTATCGTATAACGATGGTTGTAAAAAAAACGGTTGTCTTTCATCGCAACGTATTCATATGAGGTAGATCAAAAAAAATATCAGAAAAAAAAACGAACTTTATAATCTTTTCTTAAAAATGACAGTGCATAATGTTATTACCTGCGAACCAGCAGAAGAGAGAAATTTTCAAAGGGATTAAAGGCTTGTTGATATTTATCTTACAGGATGCGGATGTTTTGTTGGGAGAGGTGATGGCCTGAAAAATTGAAAACGGTAAATTAAATTCAGATGTAAAGATTGTATAAAAGTCATTTTGTGAATAGAAGCACTAAGAATGATTAATATGTGGTACATTAGATATATACGGAAATACACAGCAATTTCATAAATAATAGCCACTTCATCTAGTGTATGCAATATCAGTAGAGGAGTGCAGTTTCTTAACACAGTAAAACCTCCCGAAAACGGTCACTGCTCGGTCCGGAGAAAAGTGACTGTTTCTGGGAGGTGGCCGTTGTTCTGAAGTTAGGCCTAAGTCAGCATTGCTACTCCGTTGCGTTTGTACAAATTGTACAAAAGCAGAATAAGTGTATGAAGCTTATGCACAAAGATAACAGTTTCAGTGCTTTCTCGGAACGCCAAAGAAAGCTCAATATACATAATAAATAAAATATATGGTGTACAGGATTTTGAAACCGCAGTGATGTCTGGTGTCTGGTCTTAAACATCCTTTAAAAAGGACAAGCTAGGAGATTAAAGTTAAGGTACTTTATAGGAAAGAAAAATGCTAGACAGTGAAGGTTAACTCCACATTTAACTGGCTGCGAAGTGGAAAACAGGAACAGAACCCACAGGAACCACACCAAAAGATGCCGCCGCCAATGAGCAGCATTCCGAATACCAGTGACCACCACCTCAGCTGTCCCGCGGCGATTGAAACACATACGTCAGCTAGAACTCTCATCTTGAAGAACTAAACTCTAACTCCTTTTATTTCACCTAAGCAGACCATTGTACATACAGAAATCCAACCCATCCCACCCTAGGCCCAGTTCCTTTAGCAATATTCATTGTTACTGTTTTCTCCCGCTCGCCGAAGTACGTAGGGAACTACGTAAAATCCTAAGGCACAAGGTGTCTGTTAGATCTGTTTCGAGATTGACTGGAGTGTTCGTTGTTCGGAGGCTATCGCTTATGTTTAATCCTACGGCAGTTGTTCTGTACCAACCCAAACGTGCGTTGCTTGAAGGTTAACGTTGTTAGGAGGTGTGTTAATAGAGGTTTCGCTGTACAATATAATTTTTAAGGACTCCAATAAATCAAGTTCATAAAAACGGGTTTCCATACGCTTGCTGTACTTCAATTACACAGTTCATAATGATTTTCAGATGTATAACATGCACGAATTTAAAATGATTATCAACCATTCTAAATCAACTTCTAAATGATGGTCTTCCAAAGTCTATTCCATTCCACTCCGGCAGGCTTTCAATTTTCATCCACCTATCTCCCGCATGGTCTTGTTCTTGGCCTTTTCTTTCCCCTTTTTATCCAGTCCTGTTTTCAGTGCTTCAGCTGTGGTCCCTTTCTATAGAAATTTCGTTGTCTTTACTTTGATAAAAAAAGTCACCCATTCTTGTCATTTTCCTGATCCATGAACATATCGCTCTTGGTTACACCAATCATACATCTCTCCATGCTTCTATGAGTTGTCCGCAGCCTCTGTACACAACTATCTGATCAAAGGTATCATCCGGACACTTGCCTATTCACAAACGCCGTGTAATTGGAAAGGAATTGTTATCAAGTTGGTCCACCATCTGCTGCTATCAGAGTCTCCATTCTGCTGGAAAGGCCTCCACAAGATACTTATTGCGGAATTTGCCTTCCATTCTGCCATAAGAACATAGGTCAGGTCGCTCACCGATATCGGGCGGTTCGGCCAGGCTCGCAGTCGGCCTTCCAATTCATCCGATGTCGGGAGGTTCGGCCTGGCTCGCAGTCGGCCTTCCAATTCATCCGATGTTGGGCGGTTCGGCCTGGCTCGCTGTCGGCGTTCCAATCCATCCGATGTCGGACGGTTCGGCCTGGCTCTCAGTCGGCCTTCCAATTCATCAATTCATTCGATGTCGGACGGTTCGGCCTGGCTCGCAGTCGGCCTTCCAATTCATCAATTCATTCGATGTCGGGCGGTTCGGCCTGACTCGCAGTCGGCCTTCCAATTCATCCGATGTCGGGTGGTTCGGCCTGGCTCGCAGTCGGCGTTCCAATCCATCCGATGTCGGACGGTTCGGCCTGGCTCTCAGTCGGCCTTCCAATTCATCCGATGTCAGGCGGTTCGACCTGGCTCACAGTCGGCCTTCCAATTCATCAATTCATCCCATGTCGGGCGGTTCGGCCTGGCTCCCAGTTGGCCTTCCAATTCATCCGATGTCAGGCGGTTCGGCCTGGCTCTGAGTCGGCCTTCCAATTCATCAATTCATTCGATGTCGGACGGTTCGGCCTGGCTCGCAGTCGGCCTTCCAATTCATCAATTCATTCGATGTCGGGCGGTTCGGCCTGACTCGCAGTCGGCCTTCCAATTCATCCGATGTCGGACGGTTCGGCCATGCTCGCAATCGGCCTTCCAATTCATTCGATGTCGGGCCTGGCTCGCAGTCGGCCTTCCAATTCATTCGATGTCGGGCCTGGCTCGCAGTCGGCCTTCCAATTCATTCGATGTCGGGCCTGGCTCGCAGTCGGCGTTCCAATACATCCCAAAAGCGTCTCATGTGGTTGAGATCTGGTCTCTGCACAGGGCTGTCAAGTTCTTCAACACCCACCTCATGCAACCATTTCTACACGGACCTTGCTTTGAGGACCACATTAATATCCTGTTGGTAAAGGAAAGGGCCCTCACCGAACTGTTGCCATAATGTTAGGGAGACAGGATTGTCGGGAATGTCGTTATAGGCCGCAGCGTTGACATGCCCGGGAAATGAAATTATGGGGCTCTAGCCCAAGCGATGAAAAACAGCCCCAGAGCATATTGATTCCTCTTCCAACTTCAGAGTTGGCAAAACACATTCTGGCAGGTAACGTTCACCTCGCATTCTCCACACCCAGACTCGCCCGTCAGACTGCCAAGCGTGATTCATCACTCCATAGAACGCGTTTGTACTGCTCCAGAGTCTACCGGCGACCAGCTCTGCACAGCCCCAAACGACACTTTGATGGGTTGGGCTTGTGTGCGGCTGTTCGACCATGAAACGCCATTTCTTTTAGCTCTCGCCGAAAGGGTAAACTGATGGCTTTAATTCCACGGGCATTTTGGAACTTGGTGGTGGGTATTACAATCCAGGACAGGCGATTTTGTCAAACACCTGATTCAGTACTCGGTCGTCCCGCCCTGTGATTTCACGTAACTTACAAGGTCGCGATTGCGCAACTGTTGCTTTTAGGCTTTCTCAATAACATTACTTACAATCTGTCGGAAAAACTGCAGCAGGGCAGAAATTCCCAGAATTGTCTTTATGCTAAGATGGCATCCTATGACTGTGCCACTTTGAAAACTTTTGCTCCTAAGCATTTCCATTTCACAATAACATCACTTATAGTTGATCGGGGCAACTGCAGCAGGGCGGAAATTTCCCGGACTCACTTGATGCTAAGTTGGCATTCTATGACCGTGCCACGTTGATAGTCACTCAGCACTGCCTGATGGCGCATTTTACTGTTCGTGCTTGTCTATTATATTTTCCAGGCCACGTACGTTTTTTATATCTGTATAGACCATGACTGTGAAATCCACTACTGAAAAGGGCTATCCGGATATATTCGATCGTATTGTACATTTTATAGTTAAAGTTTATCTTTGATCCATATGTATAAACTGGAAGGATGCATTGATTAAACCCTTTTCTTTTAAAACGTAACGGTGAACTACTCTAGTTTTGAAAGGTGCGGTGCTGTTAATGACCACCGCGAGCAAATCGATGGATTGTAAGCAGTCTCCTGTCCCCAATTTAGATCCACTGGTTCCGGGGAGGGAGAGAGCCAGTGCGATAAGATAAACAAAACGTCCGTGCTTTTAAAACGAAGCGTTTAGACCAGTGCGCTACTGGAGCTGAATATTACTCTTGAAAATTGTACTTTCTTCCTACTACTCTCCAGCCAAGTTTTGTGCGCTCTGAAATCAGGAAACAAGTTTGGAAAATATCGTTAACAGTAAATAACTCACAAATTCTTATTTCTTTGTTTCCTCATTTTTTAAAGTCAAGGTAAACTGTCGCAATAGATGAATGTTTTTTAAGGTAATTTTTTTCTTATTAATCGAATATTGCTACAATAACGCAAACAAATCAGTAGAATGATAGTAATTACCACAATTTGGAGACTACAAGCACTGTGAATTACGTAGGAATAAAGAAATCAAAGTTTAGCTGGGGCGAAGCACAGCAAAACTGCGACTGACAATAAAATAAAATTTACTAAACGTGTACTGTTTATTTTTATACACTATCTCCTCTCTCTCTCTCTATCTCTCTCTTCTGTGAATACCTACTGAGTAACGTGTTGAGCGCCACCGTTGGCCATCAAAAGTGACATGATTAAATTTGGCACAGGTTCAACGAGGTGCTGATATAATATAACACCAAACTTTTTTTCTTCATTTAGTGAGCGAGGAAGATTTTCTTATTTGTTATTTTTGTCGCCAGCTAGGAAAACGTGAATGACGTCCGGCAGGAATATTCAATTTATTATTCTCTCTCTCTTCTTTGCTTATCCAATCCTATTATAAAGAAAAGTGCTGTCATAGTGAACAGGAAAATAGACTCTACATCTCTCTCTCTCTCTCTCTCTCTCCCGTCCTCTTTGTAAATCCATCTCAGCTTCTCTTATAATATCACGCTGATGATCATTGGCATAAACTTTTATAAAAATAAACTATGTATTATACATATTAATTTAATCACAGCTATGTTTCATTCTTGCTTTTCCAGGTGAGCAAAAGATCGAGTTTCACCTCCGACTTGGTCATTTGGCAATTTCCGAATACCGCAGGAAACGCAAAAGGACTACAATTTGGATTGAAAAGGGCAGATGTTTGTGACAAGCGCAGTGTTTTGAGCATTTAGGAAGTTTTTAGGCATCCGTGCCGAAATGGTAACTGGTGTGATCTGCTTTGTGTTTTGTTCCTCAGCCACTATTCTTTGGATGTTTTCTGCGAGAAGAACCGACATATAATTTCGTTTCGTTTTCCTCAGTTTTTCGGACCACAGTTTTTCATGTTAGATCGATTGTGGTTGGTAGTTCAACTTGTGATGACAGTCTTCTAGCACATAAAGTAATTACGATTTCCTAGGAAAGGATCTAGTTGATATATGAAGTAAAGTTAACCATCCACTTCCAAACGTATTGTTTCGCCCACAGAACGAAATGCGGGGGAAATTGACATTTGCGAAAACATCAATAGTCTAACAGATTGCCAACCCGTAAATGTCTCAGTCAACAACAGATTGAGAATTGAAGATGAACTACATGTATGTAGGTGATATGTGTCTAGTTGATGTGACAGTGTCTGCTCAAACTCGCTTCATACTTGGTTCAGTTTACATTCATCCCAACGTTTCACAAACATCACTAGAGGTCTTCATGTCCCGGATGCTATGCGATTACTCTGAAAAGATCAAGAAAGTCATACGAAGAACGGTACCGGGTAGCCAAGTGTCTGCCTTTCTCACTGGTGACTTTAACATTGATGTGCAACAAACACCAACATACTCAAGTTCATAAAAGACAATTTTGGCTTAACTTATATACACTGGCGTGCACAAATTAAGAACGAGACGGTTTTTCGGATGTAACGTCGTGCAAAAGTGCTCCACATCGACTCAAATCATACCATAAGATCCCCAAGATGTCACAATATAGGGCAAGTGAGCAAAACCGTCCAAACTAGGAATACAAAGGATACAAAGACACTTCATTGAAAAGGTAGCTTCGAGCACAACTGGACAAAAGACAGAAACGTCCATGTGACAGGCGGCTGCCAAGAAAAATCCAGTCTTTAGTAGGGGATATGATCACCCCTGACTGCGTTGCAGGATTTACAACGTCTGTCGATGCTGAGGACGAGGTTGTCAAGGAGCTGTTGAGGCATCGCGGCCCATTTCTTTTGTAGCGCCAATTGTAGCGGCGGAATCGTTGCTGACGGCTGGTGACGTTCTGCCAAGCGTATCCGGAGAAGGTCCCATACGTGTTCGATTGGATTTAGGTCCGAGGACCTTGCGGGCCAATCCATGCGTTGAATACCTTCACCTTCCAACAGCTCTACGACAGCCACTGTACGATGAGGTGTAGCGTTGTCGTCCATGAAGAGGAACTCGGGACCCACAGAACCTCTAAGCAGACGCACGTGAGGTAGGAGAACCTCGGTACAATAGTGGACACCCGTGACTGAACTGGAGATCAGTACGGCTACCAAACATGATACTGCCCCAAACGAGCACTCCGCCCCCTCCAAACCGGTCCTTTTCGACGATGTTGGAGGTGTGATTGCGTGTTCCCTGCTCTCTCCAGATGTGTATGCGACCGGAATCGCTCGTCAGACTAAATCGGTTCTCATCCATAAGGAAAACTCGACCCCATTGCTGATGTGTCTAGTTCTTGTGTTCCTGGTACCACAGAAATCTCCGTTTCCGGTGAGCAGGCGTTAATGCCACACACCGTACTGGTCGTCGTGCAAATAGACCACCTTTGTGCAGCCTCCTGGCCACGGTAAAACGCGATAACAGACATTCAGTTGTCTGTTGCATGTGTCTTGCGACTTCTCCCGCCGTCTGCCGTCTGTCTCTTCTCGCCTGTAGGACAATATACCGGTCGTCCGCCGCCGTGGTTGCGCGTCGACGACCACTGCTAAACTCTAGGACAGCTGTTACTGTCGTTTGAAATGCTTTCCAAGCTCGTGAAACGATGCTCTGAGCGATCCCGAACTCCTCGGCCACACTAGTGACACTTCGACCTTCTTTCAACTTCCCAATGACGCGACCTCGGGTACAATCATCCAGATGTCGTCTACTGGATTGCCTGTTGGCCATAACAGACGATGGCAGCAACTCGACGTTGTTCAAACCGTTGTACACCGTGCAATAGCTTTCACCGAATTGTTGAGCGTACACCACCCGTGTGCTTTATAACCTTCCGACCCCCCCGTCGTGCGGAATATATGCTCATGCCCTACCGTACCGGACCCTAGTCTATCTCCTGAGTGGTCTTTCGGTCCGTTCTGCCATCTCGTTCCGCTGTTATGCTAATTTCTCCTCTTCATCTTTAATTTTTGCACACCAGTGTATATTCTCCACCAACAATCTTATGCAATACTTGTATCGACTTAACCTTTGTACGAAACATAGATGTGAATTGTATGCCATATGTTTATTACTTCTCATGTCATCCCTCTTTAATAAATAATATTATGGTGTAACTGCATTCCTCTTTCATTTATCAACCGACTTCTACCTCAGACCCCTTACTGTCAAACACGTATCCACGTAAATAAAATCTGTGGGTGTGTGCAGGACACAGCCTACCCCTATTTCTCTTTTTTCTTTTTAATTTACTGAGTTAAGTCGTTCGATTTGGCTCTATTACTAAATGTTCATAAGTGTGACCATCCTTCAGGTTATCTCCCTGGAGGCCGAATAGCCAGAGGCGGGAGCTTCTTGGTAAAATTGGTCAATCGGAACCCGGATTGGAGCTCTAAATGAGGCATAGACAGAATTTTAGTTCTAATATGGCTGGTTATACCTCTTCCTTGGAACCAGTGGATTTAATTAGGGGATTGGCTACTCCTCGCAAACTTTAATGCTTATAGGGTATTCAAACGCCAAAACAAAAATCATCCAGCTTAGGAATTTGATTATTCTCATCACCCTGTCGGTGGTTGTTGATTAACAGTTTTGGGTATTTTACAATCAGGTCATCCATCGCTAAAATAATCAAAATTGTTCGTCCCTCTGGGTTAGATAAGCGTACCTAAGATGTGCGTAAATAAGCTTAGCTTATCGTTTCTTAACCAGTAGCGTTCTATGGTCTATAAAATTGGTCATGGAATGAAATTTAAAAGATTGGGCCAGAATATGATGGAATAATACCTCACTCATTGGTAAAGAAAATGCCAACAACTACTTGAAAAGCTTCTGCCCACTTTAAAAGGATGTGTTTTAATAACGTAACTAACTAAAACATGCTCCAGAGTGGAAGATAAGATTCCAGCTGAAACTAAACGATCAGATGTCGGCAGCTTTAGCTTTTTCTAACAAGGGAAACTGTCGTTCCTCCCGACGACAATCGCCATGAAACGTTCTGTGGTGGACAGGCATTTCACCAAAGTAACAGGTGTGAAGTACGGCATTTCGCAATCTTCCCTAACCCCTAGAACATGGATTATAAAAGTGGGACGCCCGCCTGTAATGAATGCAGCCATAGCGTGTGTGATGTGATTGGGTGATACTGCGCATGCCTGGAAGATGTCCTGCGTGGTGAACGTCAGTGACTGGTAAACGTTAGTAGTGTGAGACAGCGCACAGGCCGTACGCATACAAATATTGTGTTGTGTGTTTTAAGACAATGGCTTGTAACCCTCATGCTGTAGTACAGATACTGGTGAACGAGGTGACGCAGAAATACCAAGCGGACACGACACGGCTCCAACGTACATCGACAGGCGAACTGCAAGGCAGTTGTATAGCGTTTTGGAGCAACATTTCATTGGAGGCGCTGACATGTTTGAAGGACAAACATTATATTGTGATAGTCATGAAACGTCGGACACGTTATCTGAACACAGTGATACACCGGGTACCCCAGCACACAACGTGCCAAGCAGTTCGAGTTCCTATGAACCATCACCCCCAAAAGTGAAACGGAAAAGCATTCACGAACAGTTTTCCGGACAAACCATGCAGGGCGTCTATGACAATGTTAAGGTCGCAAAGAAATCCGTTGCAGCAACTGCCCTTAAATACAAGATATCACCAGAAAAAGTGAGGCAAATAGTAACGGCTGTTGAGAGTGGTTCTACGATGGAACACAAAACTGCACGCATTCGCCAGCATTTGTACACCTAATTCCAAGATGCGCGTAACATGGGACTCTCAATTCACTTCCGGCATTTAAAGACGTGGACAAAGGAAGCAGCTAACGTAATGGGTATCCCCAATTTTAAAGCCAGCACATATTTCCTGCGCAAATTCAAACGCCGCCATAAAATCTTCTCACGCAAGAACACGAGGTTCGTTGCCAGGCGGGATGTTACCCTTGACACGACCGTAAGGAACAGCTTACTGGAGTTTGTACGAGATGTTACGGACTACATTACTGCCAATTCAATTGTTGCCGACATGGTGTTCAATACAGACCAAACTCGATTTGAGTACGAACTCACGTCAAAAAGGACGCTTTCACTGACTGGGGAGAAGACAACAGAAGCTGTTGTGCAATACGTTGCATCGACTACTCACTCCTATACCATTCAGGTGCTTAGGTCCATGTCAGGACGCCTTGCAAAGAAACTGTACACCTGCTTTCAGGAAGTGGGTGGTAAGTTTGGCAAACGTGTTTCCGAAACAGTACGACGTAACCAACCTCCAAATATAAAATGTGACTGCAGCACCAGTGGTAAGATGTCCACAGCTGTCGTTCTGTCCTGGATGCGTAAGGTACTGGAACCAGAGCTAACAGGACCTTCCCTTCTCTTACTGGATTCGTGGTCTGGTCAAACCGACACTAGTTTTCCAGTCAAAGCCTTAGGTGACAGGGACGTCAATTTGCACACAAAAATCCTACCACCGAAAGCCACCAAATACTGCCAGTCCCTTTATGTGTATTTCTTTCGCCAATACAAACTGCTTGCACGACTCATGGAAAAGTACATACGTTTTGATGAGATGCATGGCGTCAACCTGCATGACAGAATCTTCATTTTCAAGTTGCATTCATTTATATACAACCAGTTGTGCGAATCACAGTACCAACCTATGCTTCGCTATGCGTGTAAGGTGTCTGCATACTTGCCACACGAAACGCCTCTTCCTTTCCGTAATGTGTTGGACATCAATTTTGCTGTGCGTGACATGTGCAACGCTCCTGACTGTGATTCCAGTGCCGTCATTATCTGCTCGTGGTGCGAGATTCACCTTTGCTTCCAGCACTGCCTTCTCTCAACACATTGCCATGACGTGAAGTGAGGTACGTATATGACATTTGCAATTTATGGTGTTGTACGTGGTCTCTCTCGACATTTAAGTGCCTCATATCTAACAGGTAAATGTTGTTTGATATTTTATGGCTGCATACATTACAGGCGGGCGTCCCACTTTTATAAGCCATGTTCTAGGGGTTGCGGGCGATTGCTAAATGCCGTACCTGTTCACACCTGTTACTTTGGTGTCATGCGTGTCCACGACAGAACGTTCCGTGACGATTGTCGTCGGGAGGTGCGATAGTTTCCCTTTTAAGAGAAATGTGAAGGAAGGAATAAATAGCAGATAGTCTAACCCCCCCCCCCCAAACACACACACAATCCCCTGGATGTCAGAGCCTTATATGACATAATATTTCTTTGAAATATATAAATTCAGCTTTCTTTGCTGATAAATCAGTCTCATTAATTTATAATTGCTTCTAGAATTTCAATTAATAGTTCTAATTGCTCTTCTTAGCGATGGACGGCCTTGTCAAACGATGTACCTGAAAGACGTTGAAGGACACTCTCATACGCTTACTTCACATCTAACATTTAATCATTTAATTTTAAAAACTTCAGTAAAACACTTGTTTGTGTGTGTGTGTGTGTGTGTGCGTGTTTTTTACAATTTGTGGGTTTAACGACTTGCTCAAAAGAACTACGGCAGTAAGAAGTTTCATTCTCTTAATTTTGGACCACTAGTTCCAAGGAAGAGTCAAATTTAGCATCGTAAGTCAAATACGCAGCCTATGTTTCATCCAGAACTCTACCTTAGACCCAACTCTATCGATTAGCAAGAAGTCAGCTGCTCTGTAAATTTGGCCACCTTTGCTATCGCATTTTGTTAAAACCAAGGAGAGAACCAGCACCGTAAAACAAACATGATGGCTATGTTTTACGCAAGATTTGGACCTCCTTCATGGTATGTAAAAAAGCCCAAAGCCATATAACCATATACGCTACGGGACTACACAGCGAAGCTTTAAATAGTGGGACGCTGCGCTTCTTTGCAGCCTCGATTCCCGACTAGTCAGAGCCGTAAATGTCTGTCTAGTCACCCACTTTGAGCCCATCTTCAAGTCCCCGCTGAGGCATGGGTGGTGGTATGCTTGTCCATAGGTGCTAGCTTTCTTCCCTCCCTGGATCCAGTGGCTCCAAATTTGAGATGGGTGACTGCATATAGCTCTTAGAGGTGCTCATGGTAGTCGCTAAACCTCGACACACAAGATGAATTAAAACTACGAAAATTCTGAAAGTTAATTCACGCTGGCTCTTAGCATAGCTACTAATTACATGACCGTATTTGTAACTGGGACAGAATTATTTTGGCCGCCCCGGTGGCGCAGTGGTCTAAGCGATGGCCTCTGATCATTCGTCCGTAAGGGGTCCGGGTTCGAATCCCGGTCAGGCATGGATGTTGTGTTTGTCTTACGGCACTGGCTCTCTCCCTTCCCTGGAACCAGTGACCCTAAATTAGGGACGGGCAACTGCTTATAGCCCATTGAGTTGCTCACGGTGGTCGTTAAACCTCCAATCCAAAAAAAAAAAAAAAAAAAAAAAAAAACAGAATTATTGAAATCCTAAGATGTGAGTAATGAATTTGCCAACACATCGTACGTTACTTTGGTTGCGCTTAATAAAGTGAATTTATTACCTCGCTTTTTACTAGTTCTTCTACTTGGCAACTGATGTTGAATGTATTTATTTCATGCATACTGATGTCTGATGCTAGCAATTGCTTGGGGTTTGTCATTTCTTCTTTGTTGTTTGAAACAGTATTTGTCCTTTCCATTTTTGATTTTTCACTAAAAAAGAAGAAAAATCATAAAATTTGAGCATCATTTTTAAGTTAGAAGTTACGGAAATAAACTCTTTCATGAACAAATCTAGCATGAGGATGAATTAGCATAATTCAAAATATTCCAAACGAGCATTTTTTTCAAAAAATAAGCCGCAGTAAATGAATGAAATGCAGATTTGTCAAGTCAAGCGTTTAGAAGTAGATGCTGAGGAGTCGTCTCAAGTGAAAATTGTTAAGCAGGCATTTATTTTAAATGTTCGTAAAGAGAGAAATAGTTTACAAGGATTAAAAAAAATAGAAACCGTATACCTTTCCTTCTTCGTGATTAAACAAATTGTCTTAAAAAGAAGGACTGTACAACAATTCTGCAGAAAACAGTAAATCTATACTAGTAATCCGATTTATTGGCGTAGGAATATAAATAAACCTTTCCAGGCTTTCGCACATCAACCAGATGGCTTTTTTTAAGGAAGTTAGTTTAATTAAGTATTTCACGTATATCCAATTGTTAAGGAGATATAATGTAACGTATAATATAAGCCATCTGGTTGATATGCGAAAGCTTCGAAACGCTTATTTAATATATTCCTACGCCAGTAAATCGAATCATAGTGTAGTTTTACTATTTTCTATGCTGTCTTAAACTTGAATATTAGCTTAAGATTTCGGTAAAAATCACTAGACTTAATGTATGTGTACTAAGCTAGAAGTAAATCTTAACTTACCAACTTCATTTTGTTAAGCATTAATTTCCAGGGAAGGGAAATAGTCTACGCCGTTGGTCAAACAGGCCTCTAATAGTTAGCCAGGACTGGAACCCAGATCCCACTCTGCTGAAACTCTCATCTCAGACTATTCGACTATCGAGGCGACGTATCTGATGCACGTTTCTAGTTACGTAATTCAAGAAGCTAATACATGAAAGCCAGCATTTGTTCTTAAGAATCTTGCGTTTTTTAATAATTAAGTTCTTTCAGATCGGTGACTGGTTATGCTTCACTCCGTCGACTGCGACAATTTCTCCCATGTGTTAATTCGTTGCGGATAAATTCTTTACCTACGTCAAGTCATCAAGGACAAATTTGCAGCGTTCTCAACTTTTACGTGTAAATCGTATACAAGGCAGCATACGATTTTGCTTGTCTTTTCGATCGTCTCTCTTTCTCTCTCTCTCTCTTTCGTGCTAGAACAGTACATTTATTTCGAAACGTTGACATGCTGAAATATTTTTCTAATCCGTGGACGGAAAGAACTGTCTCAGGTTTCAGACATCAATTCTTCTATCATTTGTCCGCGATGAATTATTGTCTCTAGCGATGGACTGACTAAATATTAACACCTCAAATGATTCTTCTGTGTTTTCAATATTTTTAGTTTCAGAACAGTGAAATAACTTGCGCAGAGACATAGTGACGGGAGATGCAGACTCCGCCCTTGCACCAGTCTGTGAGGGGATTAGGCGAAAAGATTTTAATGAAGTTGCTTCAGTAGTTTGGAATGCGGCAATGGCCGTTCCGGTGGCGCAGCGATGGGTTCTGACCGTTCGTCCAGAGAAGGTCTGGGTTCTAATCCCGGTGGGGCATGGATGTTGTGTTTGTCTTACGGCATTGGCTCTCTCCCTTCCCTGGAACCAGTGGCCCGAATTTAGGAACGGGCGACTGCTATTGAATTCTTACGGAATTCGATTTATCCCCTGTCAAAACACAAGTTCATCCGCGACGGTCATCGAAACTGTATCCCCTCACTCTGGAGTAAGTCGCTCTCCCAACTGAGCTACGCGGACAGAATATCTCGCTGCAGATATTTGTTTTTGATAGGAGGTTTAACGACCACCGTGAGCAACTCAATGGGCTATAAGCAGTCGCCCGTCCCTAATTTAGGGTCACTGGTTCCAGGGAAGGGAGAGATCCAGTGCCGTAAGACAAACACAACATCCATGCCTCACCGGGAGTCGAACCCGGACCCCGTTCGGACGAATGATCAGAGGCCATCGCTTAGACCACTGCGCCACCGGGGCGGCCTCACGATGTTCGTAAAACCCAATAAAAGAACTCGAAACGAAAGAATATTAAAAGCAAAAATAAAAACAAAAACATGTACGCTCAATTCTGATTGAGCCGTCAGTTTGGAACGTAGGACAACGACTTGCAGATCAGAGAGTTGAAATGAGCTAGTCGAGTATGAATTCAAAGCGTTTATTTAAATTTTTATAGACAACACTGATCTATGATATGAAAAGTAGCTTACATAATGTTTACAAAGAATGCTGGATACATTGCGAACACAAAGCAGATCGATACACGAATTACGCAACGTGGTGCTCTGTCTTCTTAGGCTTCTTACATTCCTCATCACTTGCTCTTGTCTCTCGTTTTGATTTTCTTCACTTTTGCTTTCGTTCATTCTGCGAATTCCGCGGCATTGTCAAAAATGTTAACCCGTTCGTACGGAAACATTTTTTTTTATTTTTAGTTTAAACCACTGCGATGTGTTCTTTATATATTTGAATAGATCTCGTCGAGAGCTCTAAAACGATACCACGCACAGTCGTTTTGCGCTTACGGTTGTTCAGATAAACCGCGATTTTGTCAAGAGTGTTCACCGGTTCACGGGGAAACAATTTTTAAAATGTTCAGTTCAAACCACTGAGAATTCTTCTTCGTATATTTGAATAGATCTCATCGAGAGCTTTAAAGCGATACCACGTACACTCCTGTTGCGCTCACAGTTGCCGAAACAGACTATGTCAAACGCTGCGGCACACCAAGAAATATTGCATCATCTCCCCTGCACACAGGGAGCTAGGGGAGCGTCGCGCGCACGATTTATTGCGCAGTACGCGAATTCGACTCTGTGTTGTTTAGGAATATATTAAGACGATTAGTCTGCGGCACGTATTTTTACCTCTATAATGATTTCATTTGGGACCTATTTTTGTCACAGGCGGTCGGCCGTAAGTCGCCCCATACTATCCGCGGAGTTAGATGTAATCCCACATCAAAAGTGAAATGCGGCACGGGAAGTAATTTTGTAGGATGGAGACATACACTTTTCGCATGCATTTTTTTTCTTACACTCCCCTTGTTTTGTTGAAGAGTTTAATGACCACCATGAGCATCCCTAAGAGCTACAGATAGTCACATGTCCTTAATTTAAGTCCACTAGTTTCAGGAGAAAGGAAAGAACTAACTCCATCAGACAAATACACCACCGATTCCTCACCCGGAACTCGAACTCGGGCACATTGCGGATGAATAGTTGGAAACCAGAGCCTCAGACCAAGCAGTCAACAAGGTGGTGATAATTTTTATATTTTTGTTTCTAATTCGCCATTTTGTTCGATGTTATGCCTTCCTGTTGCTCCTTCATTCCACCCGGCACTGTTTCATAATACAAGGTGTCCCACAAAGGACTCCCTGATTTTAAAATGAAATAACTCGGAAACGGAGATCGATAGAAGAATAAAACAAGTGGTATGTTTATTTGAAAAGCCGTAAATATTTGATACAGAAGTTTCAAAATTACTTACAAATGTTGCCGAAAGGTGGCGCTGTACGCTGTAGTCGCAGTGCGGAGTCCTGTAAATAATGCTGTGAAGCACAGAGCGATCAGTCTTCGGACAGTTTCGCTGTCGAAACGTGAAAGGAGGTTAACGTACTGAAGGAAGTGGATGAAGTCATGTATTCCGTGGAGCAACGTGTTTTTCTGGTACTCGAGTATCAGGCACTTCGTTGTTTATGCAAGATGGGGCCCGACCACATTGTACCCCAGCGGGTTTTGCCTTTCTTGAGGAATACTTCGGGAATAGAGTCAATGCTTTGAACTATTCCACATTTACTGGAACAGGCATGGATTGGCCTCCATACTCTCCCGATCTTACCCCCTGCGACTACTTTTTGTGGGGAACATTGAAGGACACTGTTTTCCAGAACAATCCTATAACACTGGACGAGCTTGAAGAGTTGATCGGTGAGGCATGTGCGTCCATTTCCGTTGACACACTACAGAGAGTGACTGAAAATTTCATTCTTCGTTTGCGCCATCTCTGTTCTGCGAAAGGTGCACATTTTGATTCGATTGTCATGTGATCGCAACGACTGCTTGCAAAGGACAGTTTATAGACTATTTCTCGGACTCCCTACTGCGACTACAGCGTACAGCGTCACCAGTCGGCAACATTTGTAAGTAATCTTGAAACTTCTGTACCAAATTTTTACGGATTTTTAAATAAACATACTACTTGTTTTATTCTTCTATCGATCTCTGTTTCCGAGTTATTTCATTTTAAAATCAGGGAGTTCTTTGTGGGACACCCTGTATATACTCTACGTGTTTTTTTACTGATTAATCTTGGTTGGTGTTTTTAAGCGTATTATGGTATGAAAAAAATGTAGCTTATATAAACTATCTGAACATATTAAGTATTGAAATAGGATAAACTTCATTCTGGTAGGTGATACTGATATCAACTCAAAGCAATTCCCGTAAACCACTTTCTCAATCATTCGTGTTGTTGTTTCACATGGGTCACAAATTTTACATCTTACTCCCATAACACCAATCACTTTTCGCTACGCTACGGACCCCAATATTTTTTGGTTTTGCCCTTATGAAACCTCCCTCCAGTTTTTATTTGTTTTTTAGATTTAACGACCACCATGAGCAAGTGTAAGCGCTATACGTTGTCTCCTATACCCAATTTGGGAAAAGTGGTTTCACGGAAGGAAGAGGATCAGTGTCATAAGACAAATACACCACCCATGCCTCATTCGAGAATTGAACCTGGACCCATCACGAAAGTTTACTCAAAAACATACGCCTCTTACTACTTGGCCACCATGAGACGTTAGAAGTACGATTCTTATTTTGTTCTGGAGTTTTCTACTGGGGTGGAATTAACCAAAGCTACTATTAGCAACCCTTAGAGCTATATCATGAATGACATACCCTGCCTCTATCTGGGAGAAACGGATTCGATTCCAGCTCCAGGACGACGAAATTTTCAAGTTTTCGAATATTATCTGACTTACCATTCTTGTCATATTTACACCAAAAAAAAAAAAACGGATTGTCATCTTCAAAACCTTAGGGCTATTTGTCCATCCTTAATCTAGAGACACTGGGACCAGAGAGAGAGAGAGAGAGAGAGAGAGAGAGAGATCTCCGTAAAACAAACTCACTACCCATGTATCTTCTGGGACTTGAACCCGCGCTCAACTCGCACAGTTATCCTGAAACCCGCGCTTCTGACCACTCAACCACGGAGAAAGGAAAATGAAACGCAGTCGTCTTTTTTTCGCACCAAATAAGAAAGTTTCCTTGTCGTCAACTGTCCGTGTTACGTACATTTCAACAATTTGGTTTTTTTTTTTGTTTTTTTTTATTGGAGGTTTAACGACCACCGTGAGCAACTCAATGGGCTATAAGCAGTCGCCCGTCCCTAATTTAGGGTCACTGGTTCCAGGGAAGGGAGAGAGGCAGTGCCGAAAGACAAACACAACATCCATGCCTCACCGGGATTCGAACCCGGACACCGTTCGGACGAATGATCAGAGGCCATCGCTTAGACCACTGCGCCACCGGGGCGGCCAATCTGTTTTCATATCGCAATAAATCTGATATGTTGAAATACGTGGGGTACACAACTCTCCCAGAAACATTACTCAGTAGAAGGTAGGCAGTTATTTCTACAACGGCCATTTTTTACACTCTTAAGCCGATTCTTCTGTCTTTGAAAAATCCAACTGTTCGAGAACATACACTGGTTTTACGCGTATGAAGTAGCAGAGGGGTCCAACAGCAAAACCAATGAAGATACGTTAGTTAACATATAGAAATAGTTCCGTCGTGCTGCTGTTATGGTACCTCGGAGTGCTTTAAGATATTATTCTTATGAACCACAGCTGTGACTTGCTAAACGCCGTCAACAGGGCACGCTAGAATAGTTTCCTTAAGTGAGCCTCAAGGCGAAATCTATCCTATATCTGTAATGGTAATTCTTCCTATACACATTTTTTTCAAATACTATTGCGTTCTGGTAGTCTTGTAAAGTACGACTTCCACGCACAAAAGTGCGGAAGGATACATTGACATTTAATGACTTGAGCGTGTGGTGAGTGATGAGGAGAGTTGCGAGAGAGATATCGAAGGAGGAGGACATGGCGAGCTTTGGCTAAGACAACAAGTTCAGTTTGTTGCGCGGAGTGTATTCCAGTTTATGTTTTTGTGTAAAGAAATAAATGTTTTGTGTTGTGATCGAGTGTCTGTGATGTTACAGACGAAATATAGAATTGGAGGCACCTGTGAGATTCGAACTACGAAAGACAGGAAGTGAAGGCGCCGGTGAGACGGGATCAGCGCAACTTCAGCGGCGTTTTTTATGACCGTGGGAATCGATGAGTTAAAAGTTCTTCAAGCTTGCGAAAGAACCAACGCGACAGGGATATTTTTTTTTTTCCTCTTTGTGTTGGGAAGAACAAAGGATGGTGACTGTAGTTTGTTTTTTCGAAATTAGTTGTTCCGTATCGGATTTACATCACATTAGATGTTTATGTAAGTACTGTTTTGTTTTTGTTCTTAGAGAATTATCCAAAGGAATGAAATATCAAAGCAAGTTTTTTAGAAGTTTCCGGGCACGGAATTAAATAGAAGGAAATAATTTCTGTCAAGAAATAGTACATTCAGATCAACTGTTTGAGCCTAGATTATAGGTAAATGTAGAATATTGTTCTAAACAATTTCTGTGAACGTATACACATATACGAAAATAGAAGGAAATAATTTCTCTCAAGAAATAGTACATTCAGATCAACTGTTTGAGCCTAGATTATAGGTAACTGTAGAATATTGTTGTAAACAATTTCTGTGAACGTATACACATATACGATAATAAATAAACATTGGGCACACGTTGAGCTTGTTGAAATGGCTTTCTTAGGAAGAGCTCGAAAAGAAGAACTTCTGCAGTTGGGGGAAGAATTGGGTATAGAAGTTATGCCAAATCTCAAAATTCTGGAATTAAAAAATAAAATTGTCAACTTTGAAGGTTATGAAGAGGATTTCGTGAAAGAACTTTTGGCAGGTATAAAAGAGCGTAGAGAAACAGAAAGACAAATGGAATTTGAGCTTGAAAAACTCAAAATAGAAGCTGGACGTCAGCCGCTGGGAGGTAGTTTGGAGCAAAATGGAAATTCTCAAAAACCGAGATTAGAACTTCGTCATTTGATGAAAACATTTGACCCAAAAGACAGTGATATAAGTATTTACTTAGTTTTATTTGAAAGGCAAGCACAACAAGCAGAAATAAAAAGGGAAGATTGGGTCACGAATTTGATAGGACTTTTGCCCTACGAAATATCACAATTGATTGCCAGAGAAAATGTGGAAGATGCTAAAAACTATGAATATGTTAAAAGGTTACTTCTTAAAAGATATAAGTCAAGTCCAGAGAAATTTAGATTGAAATTTGTACAACACATGCGTACATCAGAGAAGACCTGGAGAGATTTCTGCCTTCGAGTTAGAAAATTATTTTAATGAATGGATTTCAGGACTTAAAATAGGCGATTTTGAAGGGCTAAAAAAATTAATGATCACAGATCAATTGAAGCGGAGAGTGCCTATAGAAATAAGGGAGCATTTTATTGATAAATGGTCAAATATTGTCTCACCTTCAGATTTGGCTGATATGGTGGACAATTATGAAAGTGTAAGAGGAGGTATCAATAAAAATTCGTCGAATGAATTTTGTGCTTCAAAGAAAATGCAAGGCAGTGAGAAAAAAACTAGAGATAACTATGATCGGGGAAATTTTATGAAAAATGGATTTTATAACAAAATATATGTTAAGTCAGATGTAGGACAAGGGTGGTCAAATCGGAATGTATCTCAGAATGAAGAAAAGTATGATCGCAGACGGAAGATTCAATGTTACGAGTGTGCATCTTAGGATGATCACATTCGACCTCAGTGTCCTAAGCTAAAATCACAGAACTCAGGAAGCGTAAATAGAATCAGAGAGGAAACTGAAGGGGATCTCTTGGCACCCTATACCTTTGAAGGAAAAATAAATGGAGTTACCATGCCTATTCTCCGGGATACAGGTTCATCAGTTGATATCATTTGTCAAGAGTATGTGTCGCCAGGTGAGTTTACTGGAGAACGTATGTGGGTACAGCATCTTCTGGATGAACAAAAGGTTTGCTTACCATTGGCAGAAGTTGAACTAGAATGTGAATTAGGTCATATTGTAACTAAGGCTGCAGTGATTAGAATGTCGCTAGATCAAGGTAGATATTTACTTGGAAATAAGACTGCCGCTTTGTTAAAAAAAATTGATATGGAGTGGCCACTTAATTCAGAACCGGTAAATGTTGTGATTAATCGGTATCAAGAAAAACTGAAACGAAACAACGTAGAGAGAAATTCAGAAAAAAATGATTCAGGGAAGAAAGAAAAACAAGCTCTTGAAGGAGAGGCTGTGGGTTCCGAAGAATCAGATGAATTAGAAGAAGAAATTCTGCCATTGAGGCATGATGAAGATAAAGCCATGTTAGAGTTGGTAAAAATGGATTCAAAAAGTTTCATGGAAGATCAACGGCAAAGTTTGGAATTGAAAAACATTCTCAAAGAAATAGGAAAACAGATTGTAATAAGGCAAATGGTTATGCTGTACTAAGAAATGGGATGTTGGTGAAGAAGAAGATCAACAAGATTGGCGAAGAGGAAGATCTTATTGTTGTTCCAGAACAATATAGAGAACAAATAAAAAACATGTGTCATGAGGGAACTTCGGGGCATTTAGGAGTCACAAAAACCAAAGACAGACTAGCGAAGTATTTTTATTGGCCTAACTGTTATAAAGACATTGAAGAATTTGTAAAATCTTGTGATTCATGCCAACGTGCTGGAAAAGCTGGGGACAAAAAGAAAGCACCTTTAAAAATAGTTCCAATTATTCCTGAAATTTTTACAAAAATCAACGGTGATGCCTGTGGGCCTTTGCCCGAGACTTCAAGCGGAAATAGATACATAATTACAGCTATGTGTTTGTCGTCCAAATATCCAGATGCAGTACCAGTACCAGACATAGGATCCAAGTCGGTAGTTGACGCTTTGTTACACATTTTTAGCCGCATGGGATTTCCGAAAGAAATTCAAACTGATCAAGGAGCCAGTTTTGTAAGCATTTTGACACTAGAATTTCTGGAGCGGTTTGGAATAAAAGTTACTCATAGTTCTGTATATCATCCCCAAAGTAATCCGGTAGAACGATTCCATCGAACTATTAAAAGGATGTTGAGAGTTTTATGTCTTGAGTCTGCTCCGGATTGGGAGAAACAGTTACCGGCGGCGCTGTTTGCTTTAAGAACTGTGACACATGAAAGCACAGGGTTTACGCCTGCTGAATTGGTGCATGGAAAAAATTTGAGGACGCCAATGACACTATTGTATGAAAAATGGATGGGTCATCCTGAAGAAGAAAACTATGTCACAGAATATAAATTTGAGTTAATAAATAGGATGAAAAGATGTCAAGAACTTGCCATTAAAAACATGGAAGTGGCTCAATTGAAAAGAAAATATTGGTATGACAGAAATGCGGTAAAACGTGAATTTCAAGAAGGAGATTTAGTATTGGTTTTTGTTACCTGCAGGCCAAATAAGTTAGCGGAACAGTGGAAAGGACCAGGAAAAATTGAGAAAAAATTTTCTGAGACTAATTATGTAGTAAGCTTTGAAGGTAAAAATGTAAAGCATCAAGTATATCACATTAACATGCTGAAACCATACCATAAACGACCAGAATTTGTGAACTTATTGCCCGGTTGTGAAAATGGTGAAATGGATTTAGAGATTAAATTTCCGCAAGTTGAAAAAAATCCCAATATATCTCACTTCTCTGATATCGAGGAGAACAGTAAATTTCGAGAGCGCCTAAGTGTCCAACAAATTCAGGATCTGAAAAAACTATTATGCCATTACTTGAAAATGTTTTCTAATATTCCAGGGAAGACTCATTTGGTCGAACATGATATCGAGCTAGCTAGTAATGCTATTGTAAGAGTTAAGCCTTATAGAATGTCGCCCAGGCAGATAAATATTCTTAAAGCCGAGATAGATAAAATGCTGCAGTACAAGATTATAGAAGTTGGTGAATCAGACTATACATCATCCATGATTTTGGTAGAAGTACCCGGAAGAGATCCACGCCCATGTATTGACTACAGACGATTGAATGAAGTGACAAGGACCCAGTTCTATCCATTGCCTAATATAGAAGAAAGAGTCGAAAAGGTTTCTGGAGCGAAGTATATTACAGTATTAGATTTAACAAAAGGGTACTGGCAAATTCCATTAAGTGCTAGAGCTCAACGATTGGCAGCGTTTGTGACTACTTTTGGAACGTATCGGCCCTTAAAGATACCATTTGGCCTTAAGAACGCACCTTATTTCTTTAGCAAAATGATGTCGGAACTTTTGAGAGGCTGCGAAGAGTTTGCCGTACCATATCTAGATGATGTTGCCATTTTTTCCGAAAACTGGGGGGATCATTTGATACACCTTGAAAAAGTGCTACAGAGATTGCAGAGGGCTTCCTTGATCATAAAACCTTCCAAATGTAAGTTTGCTCAAGATCACGTCTTGTATTTGGGTCATATTGTTGGACAAGGATATCGAAAACCAGCGGAACGAAAGGTTCAGGCCATACAAAATTTTCCTACGCCAAAGAACAAGACGCAAGTAAGATCTTTCTTAGGCCTGGCGGGATATTACAGCAGATATATTCCAATGTTTTCTTCGATAGCAGCTCCTTGACAGACATCTTGAAGGGTACAAATCGTAAAGAGGAAATTATATGGTCAGAACAATGTGAGAAAGCTTTTGTGGAACTAAAAAAATCTTTATCTAATTTTCCTGTTCTGTATGCCCCTGACTATGAACGTAGATTTATTCTACAAACTGATGCTTCAGATCAAGGAATGGGAGTCGTCCTCTCGCAAGAACAAGAAGATGGCGCTGAACATCCTGTACTCTATCTAAGCAGAAAACTTTCGACGGCAGAGAAGACATACAGTACCAGTGAAAAGTATGTGCCGCCATTATATTTGCGGTACAGAAACTGAAATGCTACCTGGATGGTCAAAATTTCCTCATACAAACTGATCATAACCCTCTCGTTTGGTTACGCACCAACGCAAGTTCAAATGCTCGTCTGATGAGATGGGCCCTTGCTTTACAAGCATATGATTTTGTTATAATTCATCGATCGGGAACTATGCACAAAAATGCAGATGGACTGAGCAGAGTTCCAACTTTAGATGATCCACCTTGATCATGCTATGTGTCTGCTATTGAACACATTTTTTTGTTTTTTTTGTTTTGTTTTTGGTTGTGGTATATAATACATAGAAATTGTTGGAAAACACGTAAAGATGATTGTTAAATTAACTCATATATTTATCTTTGTAAATGGATTATGACTCATTATGTGAACTATGACTATTGTATTGTAAAATGACAAGAACTTTTTACCACTGGAAAAAGTTCCTCTGGAGTGAGGAGGGGTTGTAAAGTACGACTTCCACGCACAAAAGTGCGGAAGGATACATTGACATTTAATGACTTGAGCGTGTGGTGAGTGATGAGGAGAGTTGAGAGAGAGATATCGAAGGAGGAGGACATGGCGAGCTTTGGCTAAGACAACAAGTTCAGTTTGTAGCGCAGAGTGTATTCCAGTTTATGTTTTTGTGTAAAGAAATAAATGTTTTGTGTTGTGATCGAGTGTCTGTGATGTTACAGTCTATACTGCTAATAAATAAAGTTGTTTTAGCTCATTAATATATAGTCTACCTATGATTTTGTAAATATTGTTAGAATTTTATTTAAAATCTAGTTTATCTCAATCGGTGCGAAATCGAAACACTTCCGGATTGGATTTTTGACAGTCAGTAATCTGAGAAAAAGAAACTACTTAGAGTTCATGCAAGTGGCAGCTTAGAAATATCCCTTAAGTAATTTCTGATTGTAAAGAACACACACACACACCAAACTACACATACACTGACAAAAAGTCTTAACGAGTTTCGTTTCGCACTGGCGCTAGAGACATGGAAAAGCAAAGAGGGCATTTTCACTTATTACACTTCTGCGGTTCCTAGTGATGGCTGTGGTAGGTTTGTATTGGCTTCAGCAGTGCGCCTTAACACAATTCGAGAAGTATTGCTTCCTGAGATCACCTGTACGACATTTCAGTCGAACACGAGAATAGGTCTCCGTCCCTCTCTGAGGCTTCAGCTTTCTCCCTTTCTTATTAGAATGCAGGACTGTAGTCCTTTAGCTTTACCGCCGTATTAGGCATCACCGAATGGAAGCAAAATTGGGTACCGTGTCTACTTTCTCTCGAGTTCAATAACAGACTGAACAATTTGTATTTAACAATATACCGATTTGTGATGCACAAAACATGACCACTTAAAACAGACACCTTTATGACGGAAAGGCACCTAAAGTAATTTATCGCTTGTTTATGCCTGGCTGCTGTCAAGTGAAAGGAATTCCGTTACCCACAGTATTGTCAGTCACCAGTTGATGACAGCTTTTGTCGCATGAGTAATGGCGAAAGGCTGTTTTCTTCTTTGACAGGGTGTCTACAAATTTCCCGCATCTCATTCTTTCAGGCCAACTGGAACGCCAAAGTTCCAGACGATTTCGTAACAGTTAAAATCGCAATTATCAATTTTGTGCTTTTAATCCCTTTAACTTGTAGAATTTTTCATAACAATACTATACAATTGATGTTTCTTACGACTAGATTTCTTGAACTCCGAGTTCAAGTTCTCGTCTTCAATTGTTTCCAAATTATCCTACTAAAAACAGATTTAATTTTGGAATAAACAGAATGAAATAGTCCAACCTCTTCCGCTTCAAATCATCGGAAGAGTTTCGAATATTTCTTTCAGAATCAAATGGTTCCTCACAAAAATGGTTTAGGTACAGATAATGAAGCTCCATGTTCAATATCTTCTCGAATTATCTTTCTTGTTCTGTTTTGTTTCTTTACAAATCGAATACCTTCCACGATCCTAAGAAAACGCAATAGCATTTCATTTTATTTTGCGATGGGAAGCTTTAATATGAGATTTTTCTTGCCTTGTACGTATTATGACATATTTTTTGCATGCTTGACTATTTTTTGAGTTAAATATCACTTGCTTTAGTACAGTTATTAGTCCCTCTTATCACATCCATTCTAAGCTTTTCATCTCATGTCGGCCGCCTCGGTGGCGCAGTGGTCTAAGCGATGGCATCTGATCATTCGTCCAGAAGGGGTAGGGTTCGAATCCCGGTGAGGCATGGATGTCGTGTTTGTCTTACAGCACTGGCTCTCTCCCTTCCCTGGAACCAGTGGCCCTAAATTAGGGACGGGCGACTGCTTATGGCACATTGAGTTGCTCACGGTGGTCGTTAAACCTTCAATCAAAGAAAGAAATCGCATATTGATTCAGACATCGCCAGAGGATAAACGAGCTAAATATGTTTTCAATCCATATCATTTGGCTAATTTTCTTTTATAAAAGGCAGTTCAGTGAATCGCCTGATTAATTTCGAAACAGGTACTAAACATACTATTCTGCTGTATTCGTAAAGTTAACGTTTAAGTGGTACACAGATGCATATATGCAGCCTCATTCTTAGTAATTTGGCGGCTCTAGGAATAGATTGACTCAGCAAACCCTAATAATAACTAACAGCATTTGTTTTGTTTGGGGATTTAAAAACCGCCATGAGCGACTCTTAGCACTACAAGCAGTCGTCCGTCCCTGATTCTGGGATACTGGTTCCCGGGAGGCGACAGAGCCACCTGAAAAGCACACCACACATGACTCATGTGGAACTAAAACACAGGCACACTCGGCCGAACGATCAGAACCAACGCTTAGTCTACTCTAGCAACAGGCCGATCTTTTGCTAGATAAACGTGTATCATTAAAATATCAATTGTGCAAACGCGAATTTTTGCAGAGATGGGGTTTCCGCCTCGGAGCGCTCTGTGGTAACAATGGCATCTGTGAATATTTGGGAGGTTCCAGTTAGTCCTGTGTGACATTGGCGAAAAGACTCCAACTCACTGGGTTTTGTACAAGAATCCTTTGGTGAATAACCAACTGGGACCGTCAGCCAGTTGGTTAATCCCCACACTGGTGTACTTTCCTGATTAAAAAGACTAAAATAATTACTATTACGGACTCTCGTGTGGAATATGGTGGGTCTACCACATTTGAGAAAGACGGTCCACCACGGAAACGATTCGGAAATGGAAAACGGAGAATGAGAAAGATATTCTGGCTGAGTGAGGATAATATTGGTGTGTGGAATACTAGAGGAATAAATGGAAAGATGAATGAGACGATTTAAGAAATCAATAAGTATAATTTGGATGCGCTGTGTGTGAGGGAAGCTAAAAATAAGGAAATTGGGATAGAAGAAGTGAAAGATACAGTGAGTGTGTGATCTAGAGCGTTGGATAATGTGAGAGGACAGCCTGGTGTAGGTGTGGTTTTAAGTGAAAATATGAAGAACAACTTGATTCTCTATAGCTTCATAAGTCAGAGAATTCTTTGGATTCGTTTGAAAGTGAAACTTCAGAGAATTGTAATTATTGTAGTATATGCCCCCTGTGACTCGGAGCCTTCGGATAGGAAGGAAGATTTCTGGAATGAGCTAAAAGCTATTTTGAGCCAGTCTGGCTCAAAACAGCAATTTCAATGCTAGAGTAGGTGTGCAAAATGCGATTTCTCATAATGTTAATGATCTCAAAGTTATTGATCCTTGTACGAATGATAATGATGAAAGATTAATTTAAATCTGCATTGAGAATGGTTTATGTGTATCTAATATGCTTTTTAACCACAAGTATATCCACAAATATATTTGGGAAAATCGTACTCTTTGTCAAAAGAGTGTGATAGATTTTGTTGTTTACGATCAGCGTCTGAAACACTTAGTTGTTGACACCCGTGTGAAGAGATATGCGAATGTTTGCTCTGATCATTACTTGGTGCTCTGATCATTAATGTTATCATATCAAAATGGTTTTCCATTGGTGCAGGAGTCACACGAGGTTTTGTAATGTCACCATGGATGTTTAATATATTTATGGATGCATGCATGCGTGATGCCAAGATGGACAATACTGGTTTATGTATGTCTTCGTAATATTCATATGTGCAGATTGCTGTACGCTGATGACACAGTCCTATTGGCAGAGAGCAAACGTGAGTTGCAGAGCTTGTTGTCCCGGATGTACAAAGTCTGTATGAAATTCAAACTGAGTACAAATAAGGGGAAAACCAAAGTTATGGCTTTTAAGAAAGGAACTGGTAGTACTGAATGTAATGTAAGTCTAAGTGGCACCGTGATTGACCACGTGAATGAGTTTGTATATTTGAGAAGCTTGTTTGACAGAGAGAACAGATTAAATGGCGAAATTAGTAGGCGAGTGAATTCTCCTTTGAAAGCCACAACTGCTTTAGGAGGTTTTCACAGGAATGATGGGTTCTCAAGAGAGTTCCGCATGGCTGTGTATGAAAGTGCAATTGTTCCTACTCAGATGTATGGCAGTGAAACCTGGGTACTACAGAATAGACATGGGAGTTGTTTGTATGCTGGAGAATTGCGTTACTTACGGGGTGTTTGTGGGACGGCACGTTCAGATCATGTGAGGGATGAAGATGTGTTGCAGTTTTGTAATGTGAAGCAAAATATTGTTAGCAAGGTGGAGACTAATATTCTTAGGTGGTTTGGCCATGTTGAAAGACTGAGTGATGAGAAGCTTACTAAGAAAACTTTTACACCCCAAGGGACAGGAAAGAAAGCAGGGGAAGGCCAAGGAAGTCATGGGAGGATCAGATTCAGGAGTGCCTGAATGATAAAAAGATTATGAGTATGAAGAATAAAGTTCTTGTGTACGTTGTGTGATGGATGTCACTGAAGCCCGTGTCGTGGGTCAAGATCGCTGTAAATGGAGAAGTTTGATATGGCAACAGTTAAATGTTTTTTTTTCTGGTGGTTTGTATTATCTCTTAAATGTTTATTTGCCAGATAGTCTTTCTTTGAGGAGTATGTATGTATGTATGTAACGGGGCTCGAACCCATATTCTCCTGCTCCACAGCCGAATGCTTCCCAGCTAAGCTACACTGACGGAATTTACCGGTGCACATTTCTGCCTTGACATGTTCTTTCCCCTCTGCAGCACGGTGCACAATTTTCTATCAGATTAGAGAAACATATTTCTTTTTTTGATAATAGGAAACTGAAATTAAAAGGAAATTACATGTAAAGTATCGAATATACATAAAACGATCTAATGTAACCTGTCGTCAGAAGAGTAAGTAACATAGTCCTGTTAAAGCAGCAAATCTGAGACACTGTGCTTTTCATTTACCACAGGAAACTTTTATCTATCATTTTGTTTATTCAATACAAATTCCTACTTTGTTATTACCGCTTAATTTGTGACGCTGTAGAAAAGATGTAAACTCTTACTGCAAAGCAGAAAGAAAGAAAAATCTGTTTTCACGTAGCTTCACTTAATGGCATTCATAATAGGAGGAGAAGGAACAGCAAAAATTCTTACTTTGGCTGTTTATCTCTTAGGAATTTCACTCGTTTCTTTTTCAAAGGTATTAAAAATTAAAAATTATGCTAAATAATGTATTAAACAAAATAGGAGCACTCACACGCAAGCTGGTGACAAACAAAAATTCTAATCTCATAGAAGTAAAAGTTGTTTTGCTATCCTCATGATTTCTATCTATATAGGTCATCAAAACATCAAAAAACATCGAGCTGTCGGACAATAAAAGATTATAATTTAAATTAGCTTAATAGATTTTGAAAAGATATCTCACCTATACGTGAAAGGTTTCACTTCCCGATTCACTCGTCGAAGGACTCCGAAAAAGAATGGCTCAATACATTTCCTTTTCGTTCTTTGTTCTAACTTTTAACATATTATTTTGAATGGAACATTGGACTTTCTCTTGAAAAGAAATAATTCAGCGTTGCACAAAAGTCGCATAGCAACCGCAAATTCGAGTTTACGAGCGAGACAAGAAGACACCATCTTCATGATATCCGTTTTACATTCTGAAAGTTTCGATATTTTGAGTTTCTTATCCAGTTTTACAAACAAGCACATCCATATCTCTGTCATAGATCAATCGCCGATCATTAACTGCGACTGCCAGACCTAATTTGCTCTGCTGATGAAAACTATATCTACAAAGATTTCAGCAACTGTTATACCTCCTGTGACCTCTAGTGTGGTGGTTCGTTCTTGTTTCGCTGTAACACCTCATAAATAAACAGAGAATGAACTTAAAGTTTGGTCTTAAAGAGGTCACTGAAAGTTTTCTCAAAGGAACAGGATCCTATTTCGAGGTACACTATTTCGTTGATGTTATCTTAAATTCATTTTCTAGAAGAAGCATACGCCATTCTGAGAATTTCATTTTGATTTGCTTAGAACACATCACAGCCTAGTTGGTTAATTGGTTGGTCGGTTAGTTGGCGAATTTTTATGGCGCAAGAGCCAAGTTTGCCCAAAATGCGCCAGACACAAGACAATCAAACAAACAGAATCACTGTCTGCAGCAACATATCTTCTGCGTTATGCAGCATGATGCACAAGAGTCATGTGATTTTAAACCTATATACCAAATAGTTTGTCATTCAGGTGTTGATCATGTGATTTAAAACGAAGTGGCTAAACCGATGCGGAAGAAACGAAGGAATATAACAAAAATAACTGGCTCCACACAAGCTCGATCTCGTATTTTATAACAAGTTTTGGAACCTATTTACTTAAAACGCTACAAGTTAAAAAATATCCACAGTCAATCAGTTGATGCTCTTGAAGAGACATTGTACTTTCAAAGGCAAATCCCAATAAAGCCTGACGAGGGAAATCTAAACATAGTGTTAAGCTGTTCTCAATTTTGTGTCGAAGATGATGTAATGCAAATTAAGGAACTAGCAAAACATCTGCGAGAAGCGCAACTATGAAAGTCTGAAGTGGTAGCAAAAGAAATCGAATTTTTTATGAGCACTGTAACCAATCTTCAAAGGACAGCACGAATGATATGCAACAAAATAAACAAGTTAGTAAAATCATGCAATGGATTGATTATGATACGCCTTCCAACCTACCAGAAATCATTACTCAAGTTATAAGGATAATGGCAGTGAAATGAATCTCGCTCCTGTGCCCTGACCGTTGACGCAATTTCGATTATATTAAACAGAATTAGTTCAGTGTACCTCCGGAACAACATGCGCAATAGATGGATTTTTAGTCAAGCTATGAGGATAATGACTGTGAAATAAATTTTGCTCCTATGCCCGGACCTTTGACCCCATTTCGATTATTTCAACAGAACCGGTTCAGTATACCTCCGGAACAACGTGATAAAGCTCTGTCGCAATCGAAGCATTTTTACGTACGTTATGACGCATAAGGTCGATGGAATGGATTCCTCTTTTATGTCCTGACCGTTGACTCCGTTTCGCCCATTTTCAACAGGGTTCATCCACATACTATAATTTCATCGAAATTGAATCGTTTTTACGCGGGTTATCGTTCAGACGGACAAAGCTGGAACATGTAGGATTCTTCAACCTACGGTTGGAAAGCGTGAAAAGTAAACGATAACTAGTATTGCTAACCAAAACATTGAGTGGATGCAATACGTTTACACACAATAACTGCTTCATTTCGTACATCATTATTTTTGTGAAAAGAATAATCGGCGCTGCAACAATCGAAGAAACAGCTCCATGTAGAAACTGCTTATAGCCGCCCCGGTGGAGCAGTGGTCTAAGGCGTTGGCCTCTGATCATTCGTCCGTAAGGAGTCCGGGTTCGAATCCCGGTAAGGCATGGATGTTGTGTTTGTCTTACAGCACTGGCTCTCTCCCTTCCCTGGAACCAGTGACCCTAAATTAGGGACGGGCGACTGCTTATAGCCCATTTGAGTTGCTCACGGTGGTCGTTAAACCTCGAATCAAAACAAAACAAAACTGCTTTTATGAAATGTTGAACAATGGGAAAAGTACACAAAATACTCAAATTTATCAGAGTATGTTTTCTTATATTTCACAGGTATGTAAATTAAATCAATTTATTTTAGTATATTTCGCAACAAACTATATCAGTTCTTTCTCTCAGATTCGCTTCCAGGTTAGATTTCCTAACAGTAAGTTGAAGAGGCGTAAATGCTCCAGCTTTGTCCGCCCGTCTGTCTGTCTGTCTCTGCGTCTGTCCGTCCGCACGATAACTCGCGTAACAATGATTTCATTTTGATGAAATTTTAGTATGTGGTAGGGGACAACCTGGGGACGAACCCTTTTGAAAATGGGCGAAATGGGGTTAAAGGTCAGGACATAGGAGCGTGATCCATTCCGTCGCTCTTATGCGTCATAACGTGCGTAAAAAAGGTTCAATTTGGATGAACTTTTAGTATGTGGTAGGGGACCTCTGGGGACAAACCCTACTGAAAATGGGCGAAATTGGGTCAAAGGTCAGGACATAGGAGCGAGATCCATTCCATCGCCTTTATAGTCCATAAGCCAGTTTGAAGTTGAGTACCAAATAGGGGGAAAAATCCCAACAATGTTTTTTTAGTTAGCTGTATGTGTGTAGTGTTAGAAAATGTGTGATGGACTTTTCAAATGTGTAGGTAAATTATTTTTGGGTGCCATTTGTAAAAAATGGCTGTCGTGTTAAAACGCAATTTCTATTAGTCACGAAAGTTATTATATCACAAAATCTAAGGATCGGAGGCAAAAACATGTAGATATAGAAGTTAATCAGCATGAAATTCTGCTTTTAATAGTGCACAAAATATGTACACAAAGCATTAATTGCAATATATTTATTAATATTTGTAAATGATTTTAAATGTGCTACCTCAAAATAGATTTAGCCGTTAGACTTACAATAGATTTATCTTTTTAGGTTGCTACTGTTAACTAGTCAAGTGAAATTCCATTTTGGTATGGTAGCAAAACTACAGGTAAACTGTTGAACACGAAAACTTTATTTAATTGTTTTATAATTGTTGCTAGTGCCATGTTGTATTAAAAAATGTCGGACTGTAAAAGAAAAGTTCTGTGAAACGGGAAAACCTAAAATACGGGACATGTGTTACTTGCATTAATAAGTCATTAATTTGTGAACTAAGCATACTCAAACACTGGCGTGCAAAAATTAAGGACGAGACGGTTTTTCGAATGTAACGTCGTGCACAAGTGCTCCACATCGACTCAAATCCTACCATAAGATCCCCTAGATGTAAGAATATGGGATAAGTGAGCAAAACCGTCCAAACAAGGTATCCAAAGGATACAAAGGCACTTTATTGAAAAGGTAGCTTCGAGCACAACTAGACAGAAGACAGAAATGTCCATGTGACAAGCGGCTGCCACGAAAAATCCAGTCTTTAGTAGGGGATATAATCACTCCTGACTGCGTTGCACGATTTAAAACGTCTGTACATGCTTAGGACAAGGTTGTCAAGGAGCTGTTGAAGCATCGCGGCCCATTTCTCTTGTAGGGCCAATCGCAGCTGCGGAATCGTTGCATGGCGGCTGGTGACGTGCTGCCAAGCGTCTCCCGAGAAGGTTCCACACGTGTTCGATTGGATTTAGGTCCGGAGACCTTGCGGGCCAATCCATACGTTGAATATCTTCACTCTCCAACAGCTCTGTGACAGCCACTGTACGAAGAGGTGTAGCGTTGCCGTCCATGAAGAGGAACTCGGGACCCACAACACCTCTAAACAGACGTACGTGAGGCAGGAGAACCTCGATACAATAGCGGACACCAGTGACTGAACCTCCTTCGAAGGTGTGGAGGTCAGTACGGCTACCAAGCATGATACCGCCCCTAACGAGAATTCCGCCACCTCCAAACCGGTCCCTTCGATGATGTTGGAGGTGTGATTGCGTGTTTCCTGCTCTCTCCAGATGTGTATGCGTCCAGAATCGCTCGTCAGACTAAATCGGCTCGCATCCATAAAGAGAACTCGACCCCATTGCTGATGTGTCCAGTTCTTGCGTTCCTGGCACCACAGAAACCGCCGTCTCCGATGAGCAGGCGTTAATGGCACACACCGTACTGGTCGTCGTAGAAATAGACCATCTTTGTGCAGACTCTTGGCCTCGGTAAAACACGATAACGGACATCCAGTTGTCTGTTGCACGTGCCTTGCGATTTCTCCCGCTGTGTGCCGTCTGTCTCTTCTCGCCTGTAGGACAATATACCGGTCGTCCGCCGCAGTGGTTGCCCGTGGAAGACCACTGCTAAACTCTCGGACAGCTGTTCCTGTCGTTTTAAATGCTCTCGAAGCTCGTGAAACGATGCTGTGAGCGATCCCGAATTCCTCGGCCACACTAGTCACTATTCGACCTTCTTCCAACTTCCCATTGACGCGACCTCGGGTAAAGTCATCCAGATGTCGTCTACTGGATTGCCTGTTGGTCATATCACACAGTGGCTGCAACTCGACGTCGTTCAAACCGATGTACACCGTGCAATAGCTTTCACCGAATTGCTGAGCGTACACCGCCCGTATGCTTTATACCCTTCTGACACTCCCCTCCCCCTACGTCATGCTGCATATATAGTTTGCCCTACCGTACCAGACGCTAGTCTATCTCCTGCGTGGTCTTTCGGTCCGTTCTGCCTGCTCGTTCCGCTGTTATGCTCATTTCTCCTCTTCGTCCTTAATTTTTGCACACCAGTGTAGATATTTAAGGGAAAACTTTATATGAAGCTTCTGAAATTCGAAATTTTCAACCAATTGGGCTCCGCGCCCAGGATGAATCAGATGTATTTCCTGATGTATCAGTTTCCTATCACCGTTCATGCTATTCTGACTTTAATCACAAGAAATCTTTGGAAACGTTTAAGTGTGAAGGAGAAACATCTAAAGATGTACCAGCTCCTGAATCAAGACGTTCTTTCAGAGATACGTCATATTGCAGCAAAACATAAGTGTATGAAAAAAGTGCATTTTTTGCCAAGTAACAAAGTATATCAAAGGCACACATATTCGTAAGGCTCTTACATCTGCTGTTGATTTTCACGCGGACAAACAAATTCGTGACGTTGCAATTGGCCGCATTGACAAAAGAGTTCTAGCCATAACTTACCGTAATATTGTTGCTGCAGAAGCTAACTATAGCACATCTTGTTACAAAGAATGCACTTGTCCTGAAAAAAACAAAGGAGAAACATGTGAGGAAGACAGGAATTATCAAGTCTGTGAGAAATCTTCACTGAAATCTGTATAACAGAGTATCCGAAATGATTTGGTTTTAAACCAAATAATTCTTCTCCTTGTGGATATTACTGTTTTTAAACCACATAATTTTTCTCTTCCCAATGAGTTCATTTAGGATATACAAAGTGTCAGTCTTCAAAAACACTCATGAGACGTAATTTAGAGATGGAATTTAGTAACTTACTCATCTTTTTTACTGTGAATCGTCGTGTTTATTTAAGGCCAGATAATCTGACGAAAGGAACATTGGCTATTGAGTGCACATTGAACAAAAAGGGAGACTATATATCTAAACAATCAGCTACATACATGAGAAACTAGATCCAAGCTACTGAGTTTGAATATAATTGGCCCCCTCAACCTGTTCAGCTGACTGCAGATTATGTACAGGCGCTTGAAACCATTCAAGCATTGTTGCGTGTTTTACTTGGAGGTAAGGAGGACTGCTCTTCATAAGTAAACAGACTTGTGTGGTCAATAAGACAGCATATTGTATAATGAATAGCTTTCTCCTGCTGGACGTGTCGTGCAGGAAAGCTTACGTTAAGTCACGTTAGGGCTATTGAAAGGTTACTTGACGTAGCTAAAGTGTGCTTAATCATCAAAGTGCTAGAGTTTGTTTAGGTAAGACACTCACGTGCAATAAATACCAAGAATATGGAATTGTTCTTACTCAGCGTTCCTCATCTTGAATATCAGTAATATAACTTCGGTTTTAGTACATTAGTACCTTGAAGGCTCCTTATTAGAGCGGTAAACACAATATCCCCTGAACTTAACTCAAACACTCAATGAAATAGACTTAACGGCCAGACAGAGGTCTGACAATAAAATGAACTAAGAAAACGTACTCACTTTTAACCTTTTATTGAGAAACTCCTGGTATTACTCAATACACACTCCAATATAACACAACTACTGTTAGACCGAACTTTCGTAGAATCGCATAACAATAATTAGGAAGAACCTATCATATATACAACACGAACTTCTCATATATAAAAAACGAACCTCTCTGGTATACTTGAGAGCGCCTATATATACTGCATACCACCACGTCATGACTTACACTCGCTGCCACATATAATTCAGCGGGAGAAACAATATCTCGTTAAGTGAGAAGATAATTTGCATAGGAAAATAAAATAACAAGAGATAGTGAAATCAAAAAGAAACTGAATCTAGAGTATACGTTACATCATCTCCCCCTTAATTGTTTTTTTTTTCGATTTTTGGTGTCCACGCCAGGATTCGAACCCGAGTCCGCTTATTCCGGAACAAGTCGCTCTACCAACTGAGCTACGCAGACGTTTATGTCGTCTGCGTAGCTCAGTTGGTAGAGCCTTTATGTCGTGTGCGTCCTGCTGGCAGGTACGTCACATCTCCCCCCCCCCCGAAAGAGGGCCGGGGGCATGGCCCACGGGTCAGCCGTGACCATGAATCGTTGCAGGCAGCCATCCACCGTAGAACGTGCACTTGAGAACTCCCAGTCAATCTGGTGTGTGGAATGCAACGTCACACACATTTATTTTTGGAAGCGCTGGAGAAGGGATTCTCTGATTTTTCCTATCTCGCGGTGTGGAAAGAACATCACACCATTGCGAGATTTTGAACGGTCGGGACATCCGGATAGTTCGGGCGCCATTATAACGAAGTATATTTCTCCGTCATTTCTGTCCACGCCAGGATTCGAACCTGGATCCCCTCATTCCGGAATAAGTCACACTACCAATTGAGCTACGCAGACGTTTTATTCTGATTCCTATCTGCCTTTATGTCGTGTGCGTCCTGCTGGCAGGTACGTCACAATTGTAACTGCTGTAAGTATTGGCAAAGTGAAAAAAAACTTCTAAGCATGTCTTGCTTCCACGGGTTATTAAGATTCTCACTAGTAATGTGGAATTGATCAAGATTTTAAATCGACTGAGTCATGCATGTTTTTATACTGCATTAGAAGAAATTGACACAGCATTGGCAACTGACAAAATAGCTTCAATGGAAAGTGATGACATTCCATTACCTGCTAATATCCATGAAGGTGTATGCACTGTGATTGCATTTGACAACATCCATAAACTAGAGGAAACTTTGGAGCAGGATTATCACATCGAGTAAATGGAATAATTGTTCACCCCAGGTCTTTGTCATGTGCAGTACCTCAACAAACCTCAGTACAGAGGAAAGATACCAAACGAACTATACAAACTTCAGATACTTCGCTAGCAATTTACAGCTTTCGGAAAAGTCAAGAACCGCCTGTTATTAAACCATTGGATGTTATTAAAACAAATGAAGCAGTTACAACACAAACCATACGTAGCAACCACCTGTGGATGTTAACACGCAGCCATGGCACAACACTTGGAAGATTTGGTAAATCCGTCAAATAGCGTGATTGATGGTATGGGTCTTATACATAAACTTCATGGAGATAACCGCCCTTTTAGTGAATTACCTTATTTCATTTTCGAAGCCGCCTTGCATGCTGGTGAAGAAAGTGAGCAAATTGATATAATCTGGGATGTCTTTTGGCGTGAATCAATAAAATCTGCAGAGCGCATTAGCCGAGGATCGCAAGAAGGAGTCCGATTCCATGAAATAAAGCGGGATCACAAAAAAGACGTTAGCTGTCTTGTGGAGAAAGAAAAACCAAGCTTTGCCAATTCTTAGCCAATTCGTGAAAATGTGAATCGAAAAAAAGGTTAGGTCATAAATCACTGTATGTGACAAGTGATGAAAAATGTTAAACTTACCTACAATAAAATCGTTTTTTTTTTTTTTTTTGATTGGAGGTTTAACGATCACCGTGAGCAACTCAATGGGCTATAAGCAGTCGCCCGTCCCTAATTTAGGGTCACTGGTTCCAGGGAAGGGAGAGAGCCAGTGCCGTAAGACAAACACAACATCCATGCCTCACCGGGATTCGAACCCGGACCCCTTACGGACGAATGATCAGAGGCCAACGCCTTAGACCACTGCGCCACCGGGGCGGCTAAAAATCGTTGAGATTGAGGCACAAACATCAAACTACGAGGAAGCTGACACTAGACTCTTTTTGCATGCAAAGCATGCTGCTGAAGCTTTCAACATTATAGTCCTCATAGCAGATAACTCTGATCCGATGTTCTTATAATATTTTAGACATGAGCTAATTCATCAGAAGCAAAATTCTAATCAGGGGTGGTACGAAATCTCGTGTTAGGCTGATTGACGTCACAAAATTGACTTGAGCATTGGGAAAAGCAGTTTGTTTAGCAATGCTAGGGTTACATAGTTGGACTGGATGTGATTCAGTGAGTGCCTTTGCGAGTCAGGGAAAGATTAAAGCACAAAAGCTTTTACAGAATAATATAGATTGCCAAGAGACAGTTACTTCTCTCGGTATTTCTTGGAAACTAACAGAGCAACTATACAACAGCATTCACAGATTTACATGTCAGTTCTATTGTAAAACTACCAAACTTACTATTACTATCAATGATCTGCGCCATTGTATGTTCATTTAAAAGAAGGGTTGAATTGAATCCGGTTAAATACCACCTTGTGAGGACACTTTAAAGCAACATATTTTACGAGCAAATTGCAAAGAGGCTATCTGGAGGCGCAGTCTAGATAATTGTCCACACATTCCGAAACCAATATAGGACATGTTTGGGAAGTAAATGTGGAAGGAAATTTAACTATTATGTGGATGACTGGCCTGCCAGCTCCAGATGTTGTACTCACTCTGATATCATGCAGGTGTGCAAGAACGTGCCGTCCATCTGGCTGTTTGTGTATGCTTGATGGACAGAAGTGCCCTGCTGTCTGTAAGCTTCTAACATGCCCAAATATGGAACAAGAAGATGATGAAGATGTAGAAAACTTTTGTGGGAGTGATAAAGATGAGTAATATGTATTGTCATCAGTTAAGAGAGTGTTCATGCTGTCAGCTATACTTGTTTTTAGACTCTTTATTTATGTTTCTGCAAACATATTTTGTAATGCATATCATTGTGCAATTCTAATATACATTATTAAAAGTAGAATTTCATGCTAATTAGCTTATATGTTCACATATTTTTACCTCCGATTCTTAGATTTTGTGCCACAATTGCTTTTGTGACAAGTATAAATTGCGTTTTAAAACGACAGCCATTTTTTACAAATTGCGCCTAAAAATGAATTCAGCTACACATTTAAAAAGTTCATCACACATTTTCTGACACTACACACATACAGCTAACTAAAAAAAAACATTGATTGAATTGTTCACCCTCTTTGGTACTCAAAGTCAAAATTTTGATGTCTGGTTCACGGACTATTATGCGTCATAACTTACGTAAAAATGCTTCGATTGCGACAAAACTCTAAAATATTGTTCCAGACGCTTACTGAACCAGTTCTCTTGCATATAATCGAAATGTAATCAAAGGTCAGGGCATAAAAGCGAGATTTGTTCCACAGCCATTATCTTCATAACTTTACTAAAAATGCTTCTATTGCGACATAACTTTAGTATGTTGTTCCGGAGGTACACTGAACCAATTCTATTTAAGATCATCGTAATGGTGTCAAAGGTCAGGGCACCAGAGCGAGATTTACTCCACAGCAACTATCCTCATAACGTAATAACTTGAGTAATTATTTCTGGTATGTTGGAAAGCGTATCATAATCAATGCATTGCGAGATTTTACTAACTTGTTACGCTTTCTAACAGTAGGTTGAAGAAGCGCATATGCTCCATTTTTTCGTCTGTCTGGCCGCACGATAACTCACGTAAAAATGGTTCGATTTCGATGAAATTTTAGTATGTGGTAGGGGATAACCTGGGGACGAACCCTATTGAAAATGGGCGAAATGGGATCAAAGGTCAAAACAGAGGAGCGGGATCCATTCCATCGCCTTTATGAGTCATAACTACGTACAAATGCTTCGATTGCGACAAAACTTTATCGTGTTATTCCCTGAAGTATATACTGAACCATTTCTGCTGAATATCTTCGAAATTGGGGCAAATGTCAGAGTATAGGTGGGAGATTTATTCCACAGCCAATATCCTCATAGCTTGACTAAAAAATTTTCTATTGCGACACAACTTTAGTATGTTGTTCCAGAGGTACACTGAACCAATTCTGTTTAATATAATCGAAATGGGGTCAAAGGTCAGGGCACAGGAGCGAAATTTATTCCACCGCGATTATCCTCATAACTTGAGTAATGATTTCCGGTATGTTGGAAAGCGTATCATAATCAGTGCATTGCATGATTTTAGTAACGTGTTAAATTTTGGTTGCCGCCCTGTTAGCGCAGTGGTCTAAGCGCTGGCTTATGACCATTCGTCCGAGATGGGTCCGGGTTCGAATTCCGGTGAGGCATGGATGTTGTGTTTGTCTTAATGCACTGGCTCTCTTTTTTCCCTGGAACCAGTGACCCTAAATTAGGGACGGGAGCTGCTTATACCTCATTCAGTTGCTCAAGGTGGTCGTTAAATCCACAATAAAAATAATTGGAATAAACATGTCTTTGTTTATTCACTGACGGTATTTAGAGGATTTTCACTTTAAAATAATTGGTTTCGATTTTTAACGAACGCTATGTGTAGCTATAAGCAATTTCCCTTAAAAAGAAATTGGTTTCGATTTTCAACGAACGCTATGATCTTTAAGCAGTCGCCCTTCCGTAATTTGGAACCAACAGTTTGAGAAAAGCGATAGCGCCAACGCTATTTGACAAGCACACACCTGGCCTAATGCGAGATACACGTGGCCTAATGCGGATCACGTCGGACGTATATTCAGAATCCAGCTACTGATCTCACTGAACTACCCAGATTTGACTACAATAACTGGAAATCGGCCAAGCCCCTGTCTGTAACGATTTATCTGTAAGAACAGATCAGATTGAAAACATTTCTTAGAACAAAAAAATATGTATATATTCCGTGTCACAAAGAAAACAACCTTAACCGTCACGTTTTCCAGAACCACGGAAGAAAACATGAAAATTGTGTAATACAAGCACGTGCTGCGATAATAACAGATCTGCAGAAAAAGGCAAGGTCTTTGAAACCGCGTTTTACGAAATAAACATTATATAAAACGAAGTCTTTGATATTTCATTTGTTGTGAGCTCAGAAATTGCAAAAGCCAAAATGTTTTTCTGATGGGGAATTCGTAAAAAAATGTTGCGCAGCAATAGCATTTGGAGAAGAAAAATATTGTTAATGATTTAAAATTCTGGCTTTGTCAAAACAAACTATAACTTGATGAACTGAAGGAATGTGTTATCACATTTATAAAACACTGAGAAGTGTTACTGCTGAGTTTGTTGGCATTAGTAGAATATACCCACATAATTGATACAGCTCAACTCTTAATATAGGTTCGAACTATTTAAAAGGAGTTCGCAGTTCATGAAGAATTACTTGCGCTAAAATAATAAGAATTACTTGCGCTAAAATAATAAGAATTACTTGCGCTAAAATAATAAGAATTGCTTGCGGTAGAGCCACTTCATGGCAGAACGACAGGCAAACGCATCCACAACGCAGTAGTTAAAACTCAAATGTGATCGATCGGTGTCAGAGTTGGGAACGGGTCAAAAATTTCGGACCCGGATCCGATCCGGACCTGACCCGGACAAATCTACTTTGAACTATAAATTCGAAACTCAATTTATATATATATATATATATATACATATAAACGTAATATATACATACGTTCATCCCAATAACTGCTTGATATTTAATAACTGAAATCTTTTTTTAATAATAAAATTTGGTTACTTGCTAAATTTTAGTTCCATTTTTAGTGCCACTATTTTACATAATCCAGAAGTAATGGCTGACTATGACATTGCCCATGGAGTATATTACAAATGGGACTCATTATTTACGATTACACAAGTGTATTTTTTAAATGTATTTAGATAGTTTACTCTTTCCACGCGTTCATGGAAGTGCGCATACTTTCATATGGCCCGTTAGATTTTTGGTTCCATAATATTTTATTACACCGTAGACATCTTTCTTTCTGATTATACATTTTCCACATTTTGAACAAGCACGACCAACTAAAACAGAATTATTCGCCGGTTCCTTAATGATACGAAACAATTTCAATTTCCAGCATTCACTCTTCCCCTTGTGGTTTCCAAAGCACGTATTTGCTGGCCTCCATGCCTTTCTGAACCTCCTTATTATTAAATCCATCCATATTAACAAATAAGGAGTAATATTCGACATGACATGTCATGGAAACGGGATGTTAGCACATCAATCGAAAACCTCTGAATGCTCAATGTAAAAGGTGCGATGAGAAAAGTAACTATTAGTCATACAGTGAACTTCGCACGAAGAGGGTGAATCAGCTGAGAAGCAAGCGAATGGCTTTTTCCTGTACCTTGTCCTGGACAATCGCACTGTAAAAGAACGCAAAGGAAGTATCTTTTTACGATAAGGTGTCGATGCGTCTGATGTCGGTCGGTGGAAATCTTCTTTGCTTTAAGAAAGAGACAACAATATTTTTGCATGGCAAATCATTATTCACTCCGTGGGCACCAGTATCGACTGCAGAATCCCACAAAGCGCCTTTCTCTTTGGAATATATTTTTCTCTTTTCAAAAAATAAAACCGGGTCAAAATCGGGTAAGGAGCACCTTGACTTAACCCGTTGGAATAGTAAGAAATTGTCGACCCGTTGACCCGCTGACCCTTGACCCGTTGCCGACTCTGATTGGTGCTACATAGAACTTTCAGCTATTGTCACAGATGGCGCTAAATGTGTGCAGATTTCTCAGACCGGCTTAATAGGATTGCCGCGTAAGAAGGAATTAACTGCTGATCTTTACGTTGCACTATCCACTAGAAAGCAATGCGTGGAAATTGTGTGGACATGGTGGATCTAATGAAAACAGTACGTAAATCTAATTAAAGAAGGAAATATTACAGATCATTGACCAAGTTTGCTTCCTTTCTAAGAGATTTGATTCTGCACCCAGAGGTGTGCTGGTAACAACAAAATAAACTGCGTAGGAATAGGTTTTTTGTTTTGAGGAAAGATGTTATTGACTTTCTTCATGAACATGTGAAAACTAACACATACTGTATATACTAAATAAGAATACCGGCAAAACTGTCCGATCTACATTTCAATTGCTTACTTATCTTCATTATAAATATCATGCATCACATAAACGAACTTTAGCTGAAGTTACTAGGACAAAATAATATATAGCCTCTCAGATTAAGTTGGACATCTGTATGGGTTCATACGAATATATTCGAACTGTTTAGAGCAGTGGTCTCAAACTCAAACCATTGGAAGGACTACTTTCCTATTTTGAAAGAATTTAGGAGGCCTCATGAGTATTAAAAATGTTCTTATAAATATTAACTTTACAAAACTACACCAATGGCTTGGCACTAGAGTGGAATATTATTTCTAATTATATCGGTAAATAGTAAAAACCAATGCTTCACCAATCACTGAAAACAATCACTTTTATGTAACAACTAGCTTTACTACCCGGCTTTGCCCAGAATTTAGGCTTATTAATTTCATATTCCCTTTTATGTCACAGAAAAAATCGGGAAAAAAGTTGATGCTTGCAAGAAAGAAAAAACCTGATTTCACAAATTTGGTCATTACAAATTATTTATTCATAGTGTGATTATTTCGCACTTGGCCGTACACAACATTTTTGGTTTCTCCTTCATCAGCAACAATATATAATTTTGTTGGATTCTTTGCTCTTGACATTCCAACATACAGCTATCCATGTGAGAAGCATCAAATGCATCACGTGCTTTCAGTTTCAGACGTCTTTGAGGGGCGAATCTCTGGGATAAAAAAGTTTAAAACGTATCTTTGCGAATATTTTATGAAACTGGCTGACATTTTAATGAACACCATAAATCGTTAATAGGAACATGACCTCCCAATTTCGCCTGAATCGGTAAATATTTTTTTAAATTTGTCGTCAAAAGTTTATTAACCGTTTCTGCGTATATATTTCTGTTTACCGATGAATTAAAAATTCCGTGCCTATTTTTAAAAAAATAGACTGGATTCCGGTGAAATTTTGACGGCCTCCTCTTATTATCAATTCATGGTGTTCATAAAAATTTCAGCCCGTTTCGGTTAAGATTTCTCAAAGTTCGTATTTGCATTTGTTTTTGCACAGTTGTTCTCAAAGAATAGAAACACCTGTGGATGTGCCGCGACTATGAATGCAGTCACGTGCTTTCAGATAACGATGACGTAGCGAACGACGCTGACTTTATTGATTAGCTTATTAATTAATTCATAACTCGCGAACGGAACAACGTAGAGATCTTAAAATAGTTGCGTTGACCTAGAAATTCCAGTATTAATCAGCTATGCAAATTTCACGATTCCACAGTTTGGCGTTCGAGAGGATTTGCTGCTTCAGACAAACAGACGTTTTGTGTTTTATATATAAGATTTTCACTTAAATCTTAAAACATTCACATTTTACCAACTGAACACGGTAACTTGGTTCATTCTTGAAAACAACTGTTCACATGAGTATGTTGTTCCGAACATAGATAGAACACGTGCAGCTAACTAGGTTATGAATGTTTACGTACTTGTTCTTTGAAACTAACTGGTAAAACTCTGTTAGATTGCAGCTGTTGAATTTTTCATTTTGGAAAGAGTCACACTGAAAGTCTGTTAATTAAAGCTTAATTTTCATGTGCGTTGTCAGCATCATAGGAATGGTAACTTGAATAGACTGAAAATATTTTGCTTAATACAGTTATATTCTTCGCAAATAAACTTGTTACTTATAAAGAGGATGACTTTGCTACGCATTACTATGTTTATATTATATATAATATATATATGAAAGAACGAGGGAATATGAACTTCCATTGTGCATGGCTTTTATCGATTATGAAAAAACCTTTGATTCGGTGAAACCATCGGCAGTTACAATGGCTCTGAAATCCTGTGTTATTGAAGATGCAATCATTAATATTATTAATAACATCAATGAAAATGCAAGTGTAAAGATTCGGCTGTTTGAGAATACAGCACACATAAAAATTGGAAAGGGAGTGAGACAAGGTGACACCATATCTCCGAAGCTTTTTAATGCCACATTGGAGGGTGTCTTTCAGTCGCTGAGCTGGGAAAACAAGGGGATAAAGATTAATGGAGATTATTTAACCTACCTTCGTTTTGCTGATGACGCAGTCATTTTTGCAACTACCCCATCAGAGCTGCAGAGTATGATTCAGGAACTTGCTGAGAAGAGTAAAGAAGTAGGATTAAAAATGAACTTTCAGAAGACAAAAGTGATGTTCAATACTTTTTAAAGAAATGAAGATTTATCGATTGATGGAGAATAGCTGGAGATAACAGACTGGTACGTTTATCTTGGACAGCAGATATCAAGTGAGGGTCACATTGATGAAGAAATTAATCGGCGTACAAAACTTGCCAGGAGAGCTTTTGGAAGAAACAGCATAATTTTCAAGAGCAATATGCCATTATGTCTTAAAGGAAAAGTGTTTGATCAATGCATACTTCCAGTGCTTACGTATGGTGCAGACACGTGGACCTTAACTAAAAGAGACATACAAAGGCTGCAGACAACTCAAAGTGGCATGGAGAGGTGCATGCTTGGTGTAACCAGGAGAGATAAGAAAAGGAACTCGTGGATCCGAAAAATGGCAAGAGTGGAAGACATCATGATCAGAGTTAAATCCCTGAAATGACAATGGGCTGGACATACTGCCAGAAGGACAGACCATCGATGGACAGCCGAAATTTTAGATTGGATTCCAAGGGACAGGAAAAGAACCAGAAGACGACATGGGAGATGGGTGGATGAAATTCGAAAGTATGCGGGAGTGACATGGAGGAGACTGGCACAAGACAGACCGTTGTGGAGGAAACTTGGGGAGAGCTTCGTCCAGCAGTGGATTGATAATGGTTGACAATGATGATATTATAATATACTTGAAAAAAGGGTTTTTTATTTTTATTTTGTAATTACTAATGTGGGCCGCAAAACAGTTGGCACAGGACCGGGAGTTTGAGACCACTGATTTAGAGGGAGTTTGCAATTCATGAAAAATTGCTTGCGCTACTGCCATTTCATGGCAGGACCACAATCAAACGCATACATAGCGCCGTTGTTAGAGCTCAAATGAGATCGGTGCTACAAAGAAACTTTCAGCTATTGTCACAGATGACGCTAAATGTGTGCAGGCTTCCCAGGCTTGCTTAGTAGGAGTACTGCGTAAGAAGGAATTAACTGCTCATCTTTACGTTGCACTATCCCCTAGAAAACAATGTGTGGAAAGTGTGAGGACATTTTGGATCTAATGAAAACAGTACGTTAGTCTAATTAAAGGAGAAAATAAATCATTGACTTATTTTCCTTCCTTTCTAACAGATTTGATTTTGTACAAGAGGTGCGCTGGTAAAAACAAAGGGAATTGCGTAGGAACAGTTTTTTGCTTTAAGGAAAGAAGTCATTGATTTTCTTGATGAACATGTAAAAACTAACACACATATAATAAATACGAAAAACAGTTAAATTGTTCAATATTCATTTCAGTTGCTGACTTGTCTTCATTACAGATATCATGCATCACAAACGAACTTTAGCTGAAGTTACCTGGGCAAATTCGCAGAGCGCGTCTCAGATCAAGTTGGACACCTACATGGGTTCATAAACTGACTGAATATTTTTACGTCCTCCATTGCCAACGAAAATATGGTGTACTTCTCTGTGCAAGATACAAAAAATTTCAGATATAGTCTTAAAACTATTCATTCCAGGGCTTAATATGCTTTCAAAGCAGTTCACCTGGAGGTTTGCTGATTTTAACGTGGAGCCACATGTAATTATGTTCAATAACCTTTCGAACTGTGACATTTCGGCGCTGCCAGAAATAATTCACTTGGAACTGACTGATCTGCGAAGTGATCCCATCGTTCTAGTGAAGTCGTGAAACAGGAATTGAATTCTAAAAACTGGTTTTTGGTTTCAAGTTATATAACGAAGTAAATTTCTCCGTTATTTTTGTCCACGTCTGGGCTCAAACCCTGGTCCCCTATTTCCGAAATAAGTCGCTCTACCAATTGAACTACGCTGACGTTCATTGTCGCTGCTATCTGCCTTTATGTCGTGTGCGTCCTGCGGGACAGGCACGTCACGTCCCCCCCCCGGAAAGAGGGCCGGTGACATGGCCCACGGATCAGCCGTGACCATGAATCGTCGCAGGCAGCCATCCGCTGTAGAACGTACTTGAGAACTCCCAGTCAATCTAGTGTGTGGAATGCAACGTCACACACATATATTTTTCGAAGAGCTGGAGAAGGGATTCTCTGATTTTTCGTCTCACGCGGTGTGGAAAGAACATCACACCATTGCGAGATTTTGAACGGTCGGGTCATCCGGAAAGTTCGGGCGCCATTATCACGAAGTAAATTTCTCCGTCATTTTTGTCCACGACCGGGCTCGAACCCGGGTCCCCTCATTCCGGAATAAGTCACTCTACCAACTGAGCTACGTGGACGTTCGTTTTCGCTGCTATCTGCCTTTATGTCGTGTGCGTCCTGCGGGGCAGGCACGTCACAGTTGTTAAGACCATTGGAATATTTTGAAGAATTCCTTACAATATTTGGAAGATCGTACATGGATGTATGTACATTTAGCCCCTGTCTGAAGGAAAATTCGTGCCTGTGTGTGTGTGTGTGTGTGTGTGTGTGCGCGCGCGCTTGTCTGTTTAATGAAAAGTAAACAGGAAAGCTCCGACTAAAGAAGAAAAACGCTATACACCAATGAGCCATTGCATTGGAACCACCCACAGACTAGAGAGATGAGCGCACCCTTTGATCGAACGGTACGCAGGTGCAGTTCATAGAGCAGTATGTATACAACCCGAATACCGGCTTTCGGTTAGCGGAGTGTTCAGAGTCAGAATGGAAGAAACTGCCGATTTATCGGAGTTTGATAAAGGATGAATTCTGGTGGCACGGCACCTGGAAACTACGATGTCGGAAACGGCGTGGCTTGTGTGTTGTTCATGTGCCGCTGTAGTGAGTACGCATCAAAAGTGGTGCACAGATAGCCAAACGACGAAGCGTCGTCCAGCCGCATGTCGTCCATTGCTGATTGATGCCAGAGGGGAGCGGAGACTTCCGCGCATTGTTCACAGTGACTGTAGGGACACAGTGAGACAAATAACCCCCAGCTGCAACAGTGATGATCAGGGCAATGTGCCGCAGTACGCAGATCATCGCAGCCTTTTGCGCATGGGCCTGCTTAGCCGAAGACCCAGCCTGGTCCCATGCTCATTGCACGTCATCGCCAACAGCACATGAAAAGGGCCCAAAATCATCGAGATTTGACCGTGGATGATTGGAAGAAAGTAGCCTGGTCTGACGAATCAAGATTCCTGGTGCATCACATAGACGGCCGAGCGCGGATACTCCGATTACCAACGGAAGCTATGGCACCTAGATGCAGTGTTGAGCGGAAACAGACCGGCGGCGGAGGTGTTATGCTGTGGGCAATGTTTTCTTGAGACACTTTAGGCTCCATTACCCCAATAGCACAATCCCTGACGGCTGTCAGGTATCCGAACATCGTTGTGGACCAAGTTCACCCATTCATGGCAACTGTGTTCCCTGCTAGTGATAGCCATTACCAACAGGATAATGCGCCATGCCGCACTGCCATAATGGCCAAGGAGTGGTTCGAGGAAGATGCTGGTGACTTTCTGTTAATGCCCTGGTTTCCAAATTCACCTGACATGAACGCAATCGAACATTTGTGGTTCGACTTAGAAAAGCGGGTTCCTGTTAAATCACCTAGGTAGGTGGTCATAATGTAATGGCTCATCAATGTAAGTATTGAAATTATTAAAAGTAACATGAATTTTAGTTGCATTCTCGACAGACAAACTTCGTTTCAAAGACATTGTTTTCTGAGTTTTCAAACCTGTCCAACAAATTTCGTCCTTATGTTATTACTTTGTCCGCACGTCTGCCTGTTGACCCTATATCTCTGCAACTATTAGTCCAAATTGAAAAATTGTTTTGGCATTGGGAAGCTTGGAATGTGAGATTGATGATCTCTGCATTCCGGTGTTTTATATGCAAAACTTCGCCGCTAGAGGGCGTAAATGCAGATGATATCGAATTCAAAATACATTTTATTCCATACATGTACTTCTTAATATCCGATTAAAATAATTCTTTATCCTTTCGATGCGATTTATGTAGGAAACAATTTTAGTACAGCCTCTTTTATAAGTAACGTATAGATTTTCCGCTAGAGGGCGTAAAGTTAAATTTCCTTTTCCCCGATATCTCTACTTCTGAAATTCCGATTTGAAAACGCTTCTTGCATCTGATACGGCTCCTGAAGAGAAATGTTTTACATTAATATCGAATTTTTGGTAAGAGTGGTTTGGCCACCAGAGGGTGGGTGTATGTGCTTTTTTAGCCAGTCTTTTGTAAAAAAAGATCGTTCTTATGTTATCGCTTTGTCCGTCCGTCCGTCTGTACCCACAGTGTCTCTGCAACTATTAGTCCGATTTGAAAAATTCGTTTTGCATTCGAAAGCTTGAAATATTTGAATGATGATCCTTCATTTTGTTTTGTTTTTTACAATGTACAATTTTGCCGCTAGAGGGCGTAAATGCAGATGACGTTGAATTCAAAAGTACGTTTTATTCCACATATTTGCTTCTAAACATCCGATTGAAAAAATCTTTTATCTTTCGATTCCATTTATGTCGAAGAGTATTTTGGATATAGTTTCTTTTTCAAATTACGCATAGAGATTTGAAAATTTTTTTTTCAGCGGATACGTCTCCTGATGCACAATCTTTTGCATGTAATTTCTAATTTTTGGTAAAGAATACTTTGGCCACCAGGGGGCGTAAGTGTTAATTTTCGCTTCTGAGTTATTTGCCATGAAATCTGAGCTTCTAAAATATATCGATTGAAAACATTCCTTCGTGGACTGATGCCACTCACATCGATAAACCTTTTCGGAATATTTTCTTCCTAAAATATTCCACAGTTTCTCCGCCAGGAGGCGTAGATGTATATCTTATTTTTGTCAATATCTCGCCTTCTAGGAGTCCGATTTGAAATATTCCTTCTTTATTGGATAGTGTTTTTCGTTTGACATGTTTTTCATATAATTTCTAAGTTTTCAAGTAATTCATAGACTTTCCGCTAGGGGCGTAAAGGTAAATTGCGTTTTCCCCTATATCTCTGCTTCTAAATCTCCGATCTGAAAAATTCTTTCTGCACCGGATACAGTTCCGGATGGGAAATCGTTTGCACATAATTTCTAATTTTTGTAAAAAATGGTTTGGCCACCAGGGGGCGTAAACCTTAATTTCCGCTTCTGATGTATTTTCAGCAAAATATGAGCTTCTAAATTCTCGATTAAAAATAACGTCGTTTGTAGACCGATACTATTCATACCGACAAACTTTTTAGAAAATTTTTCTTCTTATAATAGTGCACGGTTTCTATACCAGGGGTCGTAGATGTATATCTTATTTTTGTCAATATCTCGACTTCTAGGAGTCCGATTTGAAAAATTTCTTCTTTGTTGGATAGTGTTTCCGATGCGAAATGTTTTTCCAATAAATTCAAAATTTCCAAGTAAATCATAGACTTTCCGCTAGGGCGCACAATGGTAAATTGCGTTTTCTGCTCCTAAAACTCCGATTTGAAAAATTCTTCCTGTATCGCATACAAGACCTGACGGAAAATATTTTTTACCGGATTTCCATTGTTTGGTAAAGAATGGTTTAGCCACCAGGGGTCATAAGTGTTAATTTCTGCTTCTGAAGTATTTGTTGCAACATCTGGGCTCTTGAAAACTGGACTAATTTTTTTTCTTGTACCGATACCGCTTATATGGATAAACTTTTAGAGAATACTTTCTTCCTAAAATAATGCACGGTTTTCCCACCAGAGGACGTAAAGTCACATCTTATTTTTGTTGATATCTCCGTTTCTAAGAGTTCGCAAGCTCACGATTCCGTTTACAGCAATATCTGAGGGATTAAAAATCCGATTGAAAATCTTCTTTCTTTCGTCAGATCTATTGTTTTCCATACCGGTTCCATTGACTTTGAGTAGCTTTGATAAATTTAATTTGCGTCAGAACGGATTCAAAAGACGTGCTTATTACACCCGATAATTCGGTGTCATTGTTCTTGTTCTTTATTGCTGTTGGAGAGCGTTCCCTGTACGAATTTATCATATAATTTAAAAATTTGGTTAACGCACAAGTGGGCCACTAGAGGGTGTGAGTTCAAGTTTCCCTTTACAGCAATATCTATAAGATACTACTAACTATGAAAACTCTGTGTGTATTTTCTACCCAAAATAATGTATGCTTCCGCCGCTAAGGGGCGCCAATGTGAAATTTGTTTTTCTCAATATTTCTGCTTCTACATGTGCGATTTAAAAAAAAATATTTCAACGCCGGATGCCATTTACCTTTTGTAAAACTTTAGGTTTGTATTTGAAGAGTTTTATAATTCACAGTTATGTCACTAAGGGTATTTGTGTACTTCTCTTTGCAGCTATATGTCCGCTTCTAAAAACCCGGCTGAGAAATTTCTTTTTTACTCTATGCCACTCGTGACAATAGAGAGGTGGAGCATTATCCTCTTTGAAATATGCACAGATTTCCCGCTTGGCGACGTAAAGGTCAAAACCTTAAAACCTTTTTCTCGCTACATCAGCTTCCGGAAAACGTATTGAAAAGTAATTTTTCCTTAGCACAGCTTTTTCCATGAAGAATATTTTTCGCCATTTTCAACTTTTCCTTTATTCAAAGTTCTTCCGCTGGAAGGTGTACAGTTATATCATGTTTGTCTCTATATTTCTTCTTTTAACTGTTCTATTTGAAAACCTCTTTGCCTTCAATAGCTTCCCTCTTCTATGAGAAACTTTTCGTGCGCCATTTTTAATTTTCGTAACATAATGTTTAGCCGCTGGTGGAAGTAAGTAGCTGTTTCTACACAGTCGAGTCACATCATTGTGACCACCTCGTACTTTTGACGTCAACAGCTCGCAGTCAATGAAAGAAAGCACGCATGCTTAGAGGGTATATAATGTGTGCTGTAGGCATTTTGAAAACATATCACTCGTTGCTGTCATGGATAAAAGGGGCGATTTATTAGATTTGTAAAAAGGGATGAATATCGGCTTTCGGGCTAAGAGTGGCAGTATTTCTGAAACAGCGCAGTTTGTGAACTGTTCGCGTGTTGCTGTGGTTAAAGTGTATCGTGATTGGGGAAATGGCACAATTTCGAATAAGCGACGTGGAAACTTCGGAACACCACGTATCTTTGATATGAGAGGTGAACGTCGGCTTCGAAGGTGCGTGAAGTCCGACTGACACGCTACAGTGGAGCAACTCACTGGACGAATGAACCAGGGGGCTACCGGAAGTGTGTCTAAAACGACAGTTCAGCAAACCCTGCTGCGTATGGGGCTCCAATGCAGACGGATGGTCACTTCACCTATGCTAACAAAGGTGCACCTGCGGAAAAAGCTTACATTTGCACGGCAGTGTCGGAATTGAACCTCTGCTGATTGGCAAAGTATTGTCTTCTCCGAGGAGTCACGTTTTCTGCTTCATCGAACGGATGGAAGTTGGTGTATAAGGCGAGAGGCATCGGAGAACAAACACTGTTCAACCATTGCTGGAAGAACACAAGCTGGTGAGGGCAGCGTTATGGTCTGGGAAATGGTTTCGTGGCATTCTCTGGTTCCACTCATGCCTGAGGCACTAGTGACCGATTTTGTCATCAATCCATCAATGCAACTACGTACACCCATACATGCTGATTGTCTTCCCTGGGACGGATGAGATCTTCCAGCATGACAATGTGACGTGTCACGCAGCTAGAAATGTCCGAGAGTGGTTGGAAGAGCGCGATGAAGACTTCAAAGTACTTCCCTGACCACCTAATTCCCCAGACTTAAGCCCAATTGAGCATCTGTGGGGCCACCTCGATCGTGTTGTTCCCTCTTTGGATCCTCCTCCACGCACCCTCCAGCAGCTGCCAGATACACTGCAGCTAGCATGGCTCCACATGCTTGTGAACGCCTTCCAGCACCTTATTGAGTCACTCCGACGTCGTCTTGCTGCTGTCCACGCTGCACATGGCGGTTTCTCTGGATATTAGCTGGTGGTCACAATAACGTGGCATGGCCGTGTATTTCTAGACTTTTTATCGATTGTAAAATTTCGTTTGATTTTTTTCTAACCTGTTCCATTGAAAATGAATAACTTTGATGAATGTTATTCGCGTCGGAAAGGATTCAAAATACTTTCTCATTATAACCGAAAATTTGATGCCATCTTTCATGTTTTATTGTTTTTTACTGAAATTGCTCACAGTGGAAATACGAAATACGCAGTTGTAGTGGATCATACGAAATGCGCAGTTAGCGATTTTGCTGTGATCTGTAATCTGTGTGTATCGCATTTGTAGCGCAGGTAATAATTTACGGTGTGTAGGATGGCAATTCATATTGTGCCATGTGTCTGTCTAGTGTAAAGGTGTGGTTCCGTTTAATCTGACATATGTTGAGAATGAAATCATTAAAATATAGTTCGCCTTGTATTGTATTGTTGCAGTTCAAATGGCTGATTTCATTGGGCCACTGAAAGCTGGCATAACAGCAGAAACAACGTACCTGATCACTCAAATTAGTCACCAGCGGAGTCATTGCACTTCTCCCAACGGGTCTGAAGGGTGTTCGTGTCAATTTTGAAACATTCCAGTTCTCTGGGAGGCAATAAATTCCTCAAACGTCTGATAAACAGCTGCATCCTTGTTGAAGGTCATCTTGGGCAGAAAATGGCACAGGTGCCAAAAAAAGTAATAACCGGTTGGTGCAAGGACTGGAAAGTAAGTGGAGTGCGGCAGAAAGAGTCTCGTATCCTAACTGGTGAAGTCTCTGCACGGTTTGTCGTGTAACACTTGGGAAAGTGTTATCCTGAAGCATCAAACCAAGTCTATTGAGCCATGCTGGCTGTTTTCTGGGCAGTTTGTCGTGCATGTTTGTCCCATTAGAATTCCTCTGTGACTGTCTTCCAGTTCTCAGGACTGAATGGTGGATCATGCTTGCAAATGACCACAATAAAATGACCATCTCTTTCTTTGTGTGTATGCCTGGCTTCGTCATGTTCCTGGGAGCTTCATCGGCATCCAATCATTGAGCGGAACGTCTACGATTATCATATAAGATTTACTTTTCATCAGTAGTCACAATGCCCTGCAGAAATCCTTCCCTTTTGTTCCTGTTAAGCATAGAAGAGCCCACTTTGAGACGACCTGCCTTGTGTTCCTCAGCTAGGGCATGCAACACACACTGATCAAGTGTTTTTGTTTTCATTTTACTTAAGACAGCTGGATGCCGGGACTCTGTTGAATAGCGGATGCTCAGACTGTTCGGCATGGATCCGATTCAATGATTTCCTTCAATTCAACCGAATTAATTATTGCAGGAATGTGTCCGTTGAGCTCAGTTTGGAGACTTGAATTCGAGGACCGTTGTTTTGCGAACCGACGACCCATGGTCGATGCACTAGCTGTTCCCTTACGAAATGCTTTAATCATATTTACTAGCTGCTTCCTTACATCGTGTTTCACTAGCTGTTCCCTTACCAAAGGCTTTACTCATGTTCACAATCTGTTCCCTTACCAAAGGCTTCAATCAGGTTCCCTAGCTGTTCCCTTACATCATGTATCACTAGCTCTTGCTTACATCATGTATACTAGCTGCTTCCTTACATCGGGTTTCACTAGCTGTTCCCTTACCAAATGCTTTAATCATGTTCACAATCTGTTCCCTTACCAAAGGCTTCAATCAGGTTCCCTAGCTGTTCCCTTACATCATGTATCACTAGCTCTTCCCTTACATCATATATCACTAGCTCTTCCCTTACATCATGTTTCACTAGCTTTTCCCTTACCAAATGCTTTAATCATGTTCACTAGCTGTTCCCTTACCAAATGCTTTAATCATGTTCACAATCTGTTCCCTTACCAAAGGCTTCAATCAGGTTCCCTAGCTGTTCCCTTACATCATGTATCACTAGCTCTTCCCTTAGATCATGTATCACTAGATCTCCCCTAACCAAATGCTTGAATCATGTTCACTAGCTGTTCCCTTACCAAATGCTTTAATCATGTTCACTAGGTGTTCCATTACCAAATGCTTTAATCATGTTCACTAGCTGTTCCCTTACCAAATGCTTTAATCATGTTCACTAGGCTGTTCCATTACCAAATGCTTTAATCATGTTTCATTAAATGTTCCCTTTATATAATGTTTCACTAGATCTCCCCAAACGAAATGCTTGAATCATGTTCACTAGCTGTTCCCTTACCAAATGCTTTAATCATGTTCACTAGCTGTTCCCTTACCAAATGCTTTAATCATGTTCACTAGATGTTCCCTTTATATAATGTTTCACTAGCTGTTCCCTTACATCATGTTTCACTAGATGTTCCCTTATATTATGCTTCACTAGCTGTTCCCTTGCATCATGTTTCACTAGCTGTTCCCTTACCAAATGCTTTAATTATGTTCACTAGCTGCTCCCTTACCGAATGCTTTAGTCATGTTCACTAGCTGTTCCCTTACATCATGTTTCACTAGCTGTTCCCTTACACCATGTTTCACTAGCTGGTCCCTTACCACATGCTTTAATCATGTTCCTTGCTGCCTCAAACGTGAAATGTCTCAAATTAATCTCATAAAGGAAAAGAGCACGAGTTTGACTTAGCCCCATGACCCACTTACACTTGGCTGCCGCAAATAATTGAACATCAACTGACGATCCAGTTATATATTCAGCAGTCCAACGTGTAATGTGAGTCATCACGTGTGTTTGCTTTAGAGCGCCAGTTGAGAAGAACGGCGCTAAGTGTACGTTACACATATTCGCACAGTGTGCATGTTTGATGTACCACTGAGGTGACGCATGAATCAAAACGGTAAGTTGCACCGATAAACCTTGCTGGTGTAGTCCATGTGGGAGAAAATCTCACTCCGGATTAGGAAAACGTGGGTTCGAATCTCACCACCGCGCAAAAAAGGGCTGCTCTTCAACATCTTGTTGTCCTCACATATTTGCCGACTTTAATTCTGAGTGGCAGGATGTGACAACCCCGCCGTCGGGACCAGGCCACTATGTGTGCGTGTGTGTGTGTGTATGTGTCTCTGTGTGCGCGCTTTCTACTCAATAATGGCGATCAAATCTTTCTCAATGAAACAGATAGATTGACAGTCCCCTTAAAAACTTGTAACTGTCTTCATTAAAAGTTGACTTTTAAGAACATTTGAACTCATGAAAATCCACAGTGTTCTCATTAGCTCTTATATACACAGTGCTGCATTTAAGTAGTGAGACTGATTTTTATAAAAAATCCCAGTAAGACACACGGGTAGAGAAGGCGTGGTTTCTTGATAAGTCATTTATCAGCTATGCAGTGGCAACAGCGTTTGCGTCAGAATTGTGCAGATGATTATTTACGTTGTGCATGACGTCATTCAGTGGAAGATCACGGCTTTGTCATGGAGCAGAGAGCAAATATCCGGTTGCGTTTGAGAATCGATAAAACTGAATATGAGACAGTTGAATTGTTGCGTGATGTGTGTGGGGCTAATTACCTATTATCTTGCCCACAAATATTCAGATGGTATGCACGTTTTAAGGAAGGGCTGGAAGATTTGGAAACTAACGAAAGTCCCGTACGCCAGATTTCAGTGCGCACGTCAGAACTCATTGAGAAAGTTCGCAAAAGAATAAAACGTGAACTTTGTGTGACCTTGAGGATGCTGTAATGTGAGCTCAGTGTTAACAAGCAGATGATTCATCATACTTTAGTGCCAGATTTGGAGGAGAAAAGTTTGTGCCCGTTTTTTCGGCATGCTTTGCCGGACGACCAGAAATATGTGCAAGTGGAGTACGCAAAAGACGTCCTGGAAACTGCAGAAACAATGCAAAATCTTACTCAAGAGCGTATTAAATCCGTTTATTTTTGTGGTGTACTCAGTACAAAGATTCGCCACAGAATTCATGCATTGCTCGGCCGTTCTTGTTTGGAATAATATTAGAAGAATTGCCCCTTACAGAAATTTTAAAGAGACCGCCATCAGGGAAACAGTCGAAATCCTATCCAGCAAACTGGCATGCAACGATATGGTCTCTACTAAACTATGAATGGTTTGGCATGCGTTATTAAAAGATGGAAACACATCGCGATGCACTGTATAATTGCGTTATAAAAATCCATGTAATATGCCCATGGTAACCTTCGTTCTTTACGTGTTCCAATTCCCTGCATTTTTATGTCGACCATTGCCTTGAAAAAGTCTCCCAGTGGAGTGCGAAAGCTTGGCAAATCTTTGTACTGACTACACCAAAAAAATAAACGGATTTAATACGCTATATACGTCTGAGTATTCATAATCTGGTATATTTAAAATAAAGTTATGCAACATCTTCTCCAAAGCCTTGTGGCAGGTGACGCGACATGGTGTTTTCGTTATGATCCTGAAACGAAACGTCACAGTGCACAGTGGAAGTCGCCACAATCACCCAAAGGAAAAATCTGGTTCCCTAAGTCCAAGCTCAAGACAATACTTGTGTGCTTTTACGATGAAATTCTGGAAGGAAATTCTGCATCACGACTTCGTTCCTGAATGTACAACAGTGGTTGGCAATGCTTACACCTCAATTTTGGAACGATTGTGGAAGAGAAGTGTTCGTATCAGGTTTAAGTACAAAAACGGGTAATGATTCTCATCTCACGATATTGCACCTGCACACAGAGCAGTCCGTGTACAGCAATTTCTTGCACGAAAACCAGTGTCTGTACGCAACCATTCCCCTATTCTCCAGATTTCTCATCGTGTGACTGCTTTCTATTCCTTAAATTAAAGCTGCTTTTAAAAGGAAACATTTTCCAAGACATTGAAGGCATAGAAAGAAGTGTGAAATCAGCTCTTCACTCCATACCAAATGATGGCTTCTTCAAGTCCTTCCTTTCATTGGCTGATCGTGCCACTTCTTGTATGAACACAGGAGGAATGTACTTCGAATAAATATAAAAGCATACAAAGAACTGTGACATCAGCTCTTCACTCCATACCAAAAGATGACCTCTGCAAGTCCTTCCCTTCACTGAACCAATTCTGTTTAATATGATCGAAATGGGGTCAAAGGTCAGGGCACAGGAGCGAGATTTATTCCACAGCCATTATCCTCATAACTTGAGTAATGATTTCTGGTATGTTGGAAAGCATATCATAATCAATGCATTGCATGATTTTACTATCTTGTTTCTCCATCACAGTACAAAATACCCCAGTAGCACACTGACATTGGCCAACGGTTGGCCCAATGATATTTTTGCGTCGGCAGCGTTGGGCGAAGGTTGTGTTGTTTATCGAAGATTGGCCAACGGTTTTTCCAACCACACATGACCAACCATTTATCAACAAATGACCACTTAACGGTTGTCCGATGGTTGTCCGATGGTTGTCCAACAACACATGACCAACCATGGTTGTCCAAGAACACATGATCACATTGGAAAACTGTTTGCAACAGTTTTCCAATGTAGGTCCAACCGTTGAACCAACACATATCCAATTGTTGGCCGCCGAGTCGTCTCGTCGCTGGGCCGACCGTTGAAAGCCCACGGTTGGTCCAACATAATATTGCTACCTAGGTAAGCATTCCTGCCTCAGTAAAGTAACTTCATGACTGCTTTCTCTCTTTTTAATATCTCACAACTCACACTTTACCCACTCGTTATTTCTTCCAGTAAAACGTCTTAATTCCCACCTGACTCTATACTACGTACTTAATTGTTCATTAATCACTGAAAATAATTTTCAGTCTGGAATTTCACAAATCTTTACCCATGACTCATTCCTCGCTCCGCAAATAAAATATGCAACTCAACATGGAAACCATAACCCGAGAAGGAGTGAAATTAGAGATGTGCAAATCTCAATAAGCAATGGCTACCTGAGACTATGCAAAAAATATTAAAACTTTCGAACAAACACTCCATAATGGGAAAAAATGTTACGTTTTTACCATTATGAGAATAGGGAACAGACTATTTCCCGTCGTCTCACCAACATGGCGGCAGAGGCCGCGACGTCATGATCGTGACGTTTCATTGGCTTTATTTACCCTTTGCAACCGTAGGCTGAAGAAACATATATGCTCCAGCTTTGTTCGTCTGTCTGTCCTCCCTCCGCACGATAACTCGTGTAAACATGGTTCGATTTTGATAAATTTTAGTATGTGGTAGGGAACAACTGGGCAGGAAAACTATTGAAAATGGACGAAATAGGTTCAAAGATCAGGGCACAGGAGCGAGATTTATTCCACAACCATTATCCTCATAACTTGATTAAAAATGCTTCCATTGCAACGAAACTTTAGTATGTTGTTCCGGAGATATACTGAACCGGTTCTGTTTAACACCATCGAAATGGGGTTAAAGGTCAAGGCACAGTAGGGAAATTTATTTCACTGCCATAACGTGACTAAAAATGCTTCTATTGCGACAAAAAGCTTAGTATGTTGTTCCGGAGGTATACTGAACCAATTTTGTTTAATATCATCAAAATGAGTTCAAACCTCAGGGCACAGGAGCGAGATTTATTCCACAGCCATTATCCTCATAACTTGACTTAAAATGCTCCTATTGCGACAAAACTTTAATATGTTGTTCCGGAGGTATACTGAACCGGTTCTGTTGAATATCATTGAAATGGGGTTAAAGGTCAGGGCACAGAAGCGAGATTTATTCCGCAGCCATTATCCTCATGACTTGAGTAATAACTTGAGTAATAATTTCTGGTATGTTTGAAAGAGTATCATAATCAATGCATTGCATGATTTTACTAACTTGTTTTGATTACACGAGGGAAACGGTTGGCCCATATTTAATCTATTCTAAACTTCTTGGGTAAAACTATTACTTTGAGACGCACAGTTGTTCATTGCGCAAAAATTATTCTCACAAAGAATTTCCTCCACTTTCTCCTGCGTGACTCACTGAAGGCTTCGATAATTTGTTTATCCGTAATAAGGATAATAGACCTCAATGCTTAATTTGTCTTCAAGTGCTAGCGGTATTAAAAGAGTGCAATCTTAAAAGACACTAAATCAGAAATCAATCGGAAAAGTACACTGCCGGACAATTGCTAAGGACGGATGACAATAGCAACGATAGCAACCATGAAATGGAAGGCAGGAAAATGTGGAAATTAGCATAAGTGCGGGATACAGTAAGACGTGTTGAGCGTATGCAAATTTTGGATTGCCCAACTTGTTCGTGACGTCATAGCGCTGATAAGAGATATAAAGGATTTGACGCGTATTGACCGTTGTTGTGCAAACGCAAAGTTGAAAGGGAAAGAATCAATTGACGAACTTGCAATTTTCAGTATGTCTTCCCGACATCACCTAGATGATTTTACGCGTGGCCGTATTATTGGCAAGATTGAAGAAGGGCAAAAAATAACAGATGTTGCCAGGGAGTTCGACGTCAGCCATAGTGTTGTTTCAAGGCTTTGGAAGTCATTTCAAACAAATGGAGAGTGTAGCAAACGTCACGGGGAGGTCGTGTTCGCAGTACGACACCTGCAGAAGATCGGTACATAGTGCTATCACCAAAAAGACACCGGCGCAGCACAGCTAGTGAGGTAGCAAATCAGTTTATGGCTGCTACTGGCAAGCAGATCTCCCGAAAAACTGTCGCCAGACGTTTGCATGAAGGAGGACTATACGCCCGCCGTCCTGTTGTGTGCATCCCATTGTCCAGACGTCACCGTACCGCCCGTTTGCAATGGTGCCATCAACATCGCAATTGGACTGATAACGACTGGTCTGCTGTACTCTTCTCAGATGAGAGTAGATACAGTCTATTGTCTGATTGTCGACGACAACTGATCTGGCGTGAAAGTGGTACTGCATATTGTCCAGCAAACATACAGGAAAGGGACCGATATCCGACATGTAGTGTCATGGTATGGGCTGGTATCATGATCAATGGCCGTACGTCCCTCTATGTGCTTCCAACTGGGACTATGACTGGCCAACGATACATTAATGATGTTCTGCTACCTCATGTTCGCATGTTCCGTGGTGCTGTCGGTGATAGATTCATTTTCATGGACGACAACGCAACATGTCATCGAACAGTCGCTGTCCAGGAGTGCCTTGAGAGCGAGGATATTCAACGCCTCGTATGGCCAGCACGTTCTGCAGATCTGAATCCCATTGAAAATGTGTGGGATGCTTTGGGGGAGTCTTGCGGGTCGCCAATGCCCTCCAATAAACAAGGACACCCTCATCCGTGCACTGACAGAGGAATGGGATAAATTACCCCAACAGCTGCTTGATAATGTTGTGCAGAGCATGACACGACGTGTGGAATCTTGCATCGCCCTCCATGGTGGCCATATCCCGTATTGACATCTTACGCCGGAACGCCTGCGGACGGTAATTGCATTTTTTTACACGTTTACGTATTCTGCACAAAATGGCCTGTTTGTCCCTTGAACACGTTCCAAAGCCTTCTGGATTTCAGAGCACAATAAATTGTCTTTCTTGAAATGTCCTGGCATTCTCACATTGTTTTATTTCACTTGGCATCCAACCACACTTACTTTTTTATGCGCTATATAGCAGTTTATGACCCGTCCTTAGCAATTGTCCAGCAGTGTACCACTTGCATTTGTTGTAGAGTCCAGAGCAAGGGGTCTTCAATCTTTTCTGAATCGCAAACATGACAAAATGGAATAGCACTCGCATGCCACGTGAAAAAGAAGATTGAAAATGGATGTGTTTATTATGAATATCGATTATTTCAGAGAGATTTTGAATCCTAAAACTTAAATTTCGGAAAAGGAAACTATGTAGGTAACATTATATCTTTGCTCCAAAGAAGTCCGAAAAAAGTACCTGATATGCCGAAATTTTTTAGCACTCTTTAAGAATTTTAATTATTGCATCGTAGCTCATGGCAGATTTAGGTATTCAAAGTCCATGCACCCAAGTCACCTGGACTGGATATTCAGCTTTCTATTACGAAAATATATGTTTTTTCCACTTTAGAATGTCAGTTGTGAACAACGCCTCGCAGGTCATTGAAAGTTGCTCCGCCGGCCACGAGTTGAAGCAAGGCCGTCTAGAAAACCCAAGGCCATGATATTAGAGAGATGAATTCCCTCTTTTAGTCACGTCACGCAGAAACCAAGGCTTCCGATTGGTTTAAAACGCGGTCGTGTATAATATCAAATACGACACCAACATATCAGGCCGTGTGACATGAGAATGACATCATAAACGGAGGAAACTCATCTCTCTAATGTTGTGGCCTAGACAGTCTTGGTTGAAGACACCCTGCTCTAGAGCAAGCCCTGCATTATCTGCAAGTGGCGGAAAACGCAGGATGAAAATCTCAATCAGGTCAGGCCGGGCGTCCTAAAGTAGAGGTCCGGGCCTGGCCGAGCTTCGAACTTAAGGCCCGTGCAGACCTCTACCACATACCTTAAAAGCAAACCCAGCAAGAATGAAGTAAACATGTCAAAAATTTCCACCATTTATAAAACCTCGGAGTTTTGTACTATGTTATATGTCATTTTCAAATAAGATTCCTTCATTGACATTTTGATAAACATATGACACACATACATTACATGGCTATATGGAGTTCTGCAAGTCTCTCGAGTGCTGAATTTTTTTTTCAGTTCATGCAGAAAGTCGTTTCCTACAAAATGTCTCTCATGTGTTTATTGAAATTCCATTCCTGACAGAATGACGACGTCGAAGAATGTTCCTGTATGTGATAACAACGACGTAATTTCCGCACAGCGCAATAAAATAAAGTATTTCCATATTTCTGGACTTAAATTTTTAGGCATTCCTCATTCTGCTCAGCCGAGAAAAGCATATTTCTGTAGATGATATCTGTTGCTTGTAATGGCTTTATGCAAATAAGGTAGTAATTGGTGCACGAATTCGCTAAATCACAGATGATCTTCTGTGTATATCAGCTCATGAAGTCTAGAGCAGAATTAAAGGTGTGAACTTTTGATCTATTTCCTTCTCCATAGCTGCTCCACTCTCTGAAAGAAAAAGTTTAAATCAGTTAACTGTTCGTAAACTCGGATGAAGAAAACATTATCAAACAAAATGAAAGAAGTGAAAAAATAAAAACTCTTGCAGGTTTTATAGTGAAAACAATTTATATAAGATCAGTAAAGTAATGCTAAGTCTTCAGCTATAACTAACATAAGGGGCAATAGTAGACTTTTTTTAACATGAACACAGTGAAGCAATGAAAGCCCTTTGGTCGCGTTTAGGAATAAAACAGATTGAGAGAAAAGTTCCACTTTTTGTTTTTATTTAGCGTGATATCGTATCGGTTTGCAAGAATGTAGCCAAGGAAAGAAAGGGATCATGATATCATTTTACTTACATTTCGTTGAAAACATATCTACTACCATAGAGTATGTACTTTGTTCGGAAAGTAAGTGAACGCTTCCAACTTACTATAATTCCTGTAATAGCAAACTAATGATCACAGTATTTGAGGGTAATTATTAGTAGCTCCCCATCGTTATCAATAATACGTTCTTAAACTGCGTGTAGTTCCCGAACGCTATTAAAAGTATAAGTGTCTCGTCTGTGGAAAATGTCCCTGCTTGAGGGAACAAATCCTATTTGTTATTGTAGCCAGCACTAGATATCTCCCTTTTCAAATGACCAACACAATTGCAATCAGAAGGATTCATTAACGGTGAATATGGTGTGTGGGGTATCTTCACCCAACCGTTCTGTTTAATGAACAACCGAACAATCCAAGTCTTGAGCAGCCGTGCTTTGTCATGCACGAGAACAAGTACTGTGCATGATGCCGCAGTGCGCATGCCAGGAAATATTCATCTAGAAATGACTTACACGGCTCCGATATCATGGTGACGCCTGTGTCGAAACACCTGCGAGGCCAGTCACGTGATGACGCGTCCTTACAGCGCCTCTCTAGTTCATTCTTACAGTACACGGCGTATAGTTCAGACATGTTTCTGTAACCCAGTACGGATTTAAAACTAGAGCAAAGAGAAGCTATAAAATTTTGGCGCGTTTGAATAAATCAACCATAGAAACGCACGAAATGATTAAAGCAGCCTAACAGGATGATGCTTTGTCCCGTGCAAGGTTCTTTGAGTGGCACAAGAAATTTGTGAATAGTGAAGGGTATCTGGAAGATGCGCCAAGCTCCGGAAGCCCTTCGACATGGACTACGAATGTTAATGCCAATACCATCAAGGCACTCTTGCGCGAAAACCGGCGAACGACCATTGAGTTGCCGGTGCCTATCATTCTAAAGTTCTGAAAGGTCCTTTAAGGGAACAAAATTTTTCAAAACGTCCAGAACATGCACAAACTGGTTGGATTTTGCATTTAGGTAATGCTCCTGCGCATCGTGCTTTGCTTACACAGCAGGTTATCCATGATCTAGGCATCGAAATGATGGTTCGCCCTCCGCATTCACCGGACCTGGCGCCGTGTGACTTCCATCTATTACTTGAAGTGGAAAAGCAACTTGGTAGGCGTCGACTTGCATGAAATACTGAAGTAAACCGTGTTGTGATGGGCATCCTGAAGCACATGTCGAGGAAGGGCTTCGAGCAAGCCTTCCGGAAGTGGATGGGAAGGTGGGACCGGTGCATTCAGGTAGGGAGATAATACTTCGAAAATATGTAAGTGTAAGTATGATTACCGCACTATACTTCTGCTTCATGCAGAATCAGTCTCGTTACGTTTTGAACAACCCTCGTACGTTTACCCAAAACACCAACGTACCTCACTGGAAAGCTTATTGAAGTGTTTCGGATAGCTTAACTAGACGGAGTTAATTAAGCAATGAGTAAATGTAACAGCCAGTTTGAAAACGATATTCAGCAATGCTTGATTTTGGTCCTTGGCCCTCATCAGGTTGCACAACGTCACAGAATAGGATCAACGTCGTTTTTAATGAATGGTTGCATCAATAGCTAAATAAACGACAACTCACAAAACAAAATACTCTTCTAGTCTCACGACCCGACAACAACTTGAGACTTCAAATTTAAAGAAGTATAACAATCCCTGTAAGAGCGTGTGTAACATCAAACTCTAATCACAACAAATCTGTCGACACAATCTCACTCTAATCTTTCAACTGCTCTCCAAAGCAATCACAACAAATCTGTCGACACAATCTCACTCTAATCTTTCAACTGCTCTCCAAAGCAATCACAACGATATCAACATCTAGCCGACTTCGCCTTCATACTTTCGTAAACATCAATCACTCTTATTTGTTTCGTTAACATACGCCATATAACTTTAGACCTCAAGTCAATTTGCCACAAAAGCATTCAGCAAGAGAGAAAATATAACGTTAAGTTCACAAAATGTTTCAAATTTAAAGAAGTATAACAATCCCTGTAAGAGCTTGTGTAACATCAAAATCTAATCACAACAAATCTCTCGATACAATCTCACTCTAATCTTTCAACTGCTCTCCAAATAAAATCACAACGATCTCAACTTCTAGCCGACTTTGCCCTCATGCATTCGTAAACATCAATCACTCTTATTTGTCTCGTTAACATACGTAATATAAATTTAGACCTCAAGTCAATTTGCCACAAAAGCATTCAGTGAAAGAGAAAATGTACCGTTAAGTTCAGAAAATGTTTGAAGAGAATTAATCCAAATTTATATTAGAGAACAGAAACCGAAACTTAAACTAGAATATGCGTCACAAGTCCTGGTATTTCCAGGAAATGCTATGTAGATTCCGTATCTGAAAACAAGTGGCGTACTGGTTCTTATTATTTCCGTTGCTCGTTCATACAGTCCATCTTAATCTTGACATTTCTACGAAGGACTGTGCGAATTCCTTATCTGGCTACCCAGTTGGCGGAATGGTCAAAGCGCTGGCTTTTGACATTTCCCCCGAGTAGGGTCCTGGTTCGAATCCCGAGTGAGACATGGATTAGCCATTGAGTTTCTCACTGTGATCGTAACACTTCCAAACAAAACAAAAAAATATCCTTATCTGGAAGCCAGTGGAGTGCCTCTGGTTCTTGATGGTTTTGTTGCACTTTGAGATAGTCCCTTATTGTTCTTGCATTCCCACAGAGGATTTCTTAAATTCCGTGTCTGGAAACCACAGTGACGTGCTTGCGAGCATACAGAGTAAGCACTTCACACTGAATGTACTTTAGAAATTAACATAATAATTTTTTAGATAGGGATCTTCATGCAGAATTTCTTGCTCGCAAAGTAATGACAGTATTTAATTGCGCTGGTTCAAGGCTGTGTTTGAATGAGTGTTAGCCTATCCCATATATAATCTTCCACCCTATATCTGAAATGTAAATTGCTTTGTGCACATTTTCTCGAAGATTATAACTTTGTAGTGTTTGAAATTTTGAGCACAAAGAAAAACGACAAATAGCTAATATACGACACAGTTGTTATTCCAAAAAAATTGTTAGATTTTTTTTTAAATTCAACTTATCTGACTCGAAAGCATTCCCAATTTTGCGCTAGATGGCGCTATAAGCAGTATTTTTGTCTGGAAGCAACGAAATCTGCCTGATTTTTCTAATTATCTGAGGCAAACAGAAATCAATGAATAGGGGCAAAAGTGAGATTCGAATTTTGTCTTCCATAGATCATTTTAAATCATACTGTCCGTTCATTTTTTTAATAGAAAATTTGTACATTAGCAGAGAACCGCTGAATTTGAGATAGAAACTCCGACGATTTACTGAGCTTTACACCCAAATCACGTCATTGTTTAAAACGTAGCAGCGCGTATTTTGTCTTTTCATTATAGAGCCAACGAGAGACTGCTTCTATTTTTAATATGGTGAGGTCTGCAGCGATTCGCTGGTGCCAACTTCTGCGACAGTCACTCAAGACGTACACGCCACACCCAAGGAGTGGGTTTTTTGCGCCATCTATCGCAGAAGATTAACTCCAACACTCATTCAAAGACAGCCTTAATGTTCCGGAAGAGTCATTTCATGTCAAATCAACACAATCATTTCCCTCACCAATTCAGATTTATATAAAATTCGGTGAACTAATTAGACCTATTAAGAAAGTAAAGCACACAAAATTTTAACCTCCTGGGTATATTAGTTTTTGAGTTACATGCATTTAAAAATGGCCGAAATAGCCAAATTAAGCCACCGATGGCAACATTTAAATTATCATAACTCCTGTTGTAATTGATGAACGGAAACAATCTTGGTGTTGTTGTAAAGCTCTTTAAACAAGCTTTAAAATGATACCAAACACATGAGATTGTTGAAAGAAAACATTTTGAAGGTCATGGTATTTGTGTTTTGACCTTGAATGACTAAAAATAGAATTTCCTATTTGTCACTATATTTTTCCCCTGAATACTACAACATCATAACTACATGTATACCAATTTTCAAAATGGGCACTCATTGGGATCATATGAAAAATAATATTTACGTATTGACATGTATATATCTAAACCCTTACACAGGCTACAAGTTAGGGTTTCACTACCTACAAGTTAGGGTTTCCATGAGCACAATTTTTCATTTGCTTCCACAGATTCTTTTTCAGTTATAGTGTAGACTCTTCCCGTCGCTGTGGATGGATTAACTATTGTTAATACATCTTGAACATGTGCCAAAAGTACATCTGGCTTATTTGGAAATTTGAATGATGGAGAAAGTCCTGATGGATGGAGAAAACTTACTTTAACTTGTGCATTGTCTTCATCAGTATCAATCACGCATGTGACCCACCATTTTCCGTCATAAACAGCAGTCACAAATCCTTTGATATGACTGATAGGAAGTTCTCCTTTTAATTTGGTAACTCGTTGAACTTTTGCTAAGGATGACGCAGAATACACTTTAGTGCAAATTGTATGTGCTGTCAAAGGAATAAAGGAGTGGAACTTCCGAGTCCCAGCAATTGTGCAGGATTGTTCAAATCGTTCTTTCAGTTTTTTCTTCAATTAAGTAGTCATTTGTTGTGCTGTATTTGAACGATACTGAAGGAATGTTATGGACTGTCCACTCAAACAACTGTTTAGGAGATATAATCTGTTGATCGTAAGGACGTTGTAGGCTGGCATGAGCAGCCAACCGTTTCACTGAACCACCTTATCTATCATACGCTTCTTTTCCATGAGCTGGCGCTGTAAAATGCCACACGGCAGGTACTCCAAAATCTTCTTCATGGTAGCAAAGATTTATGAAATGTTTACTGTTTTTGTAATGTGCTGCCGCACCATCAGAAAAGTAAAATATCTTCTTAATTAAAGTTGGGTGCATCTTATCTTTAAGAAAGTTTATTAATAATCCCTGAAATAAATGAACTGTAACAGTATCATGAATCAGACACTCTCAAATAATTACAAAACTAATGTGTTGCAGTCTTCCTTCATCATCAGTGAAATATGCAACGCATGGGTGGATTGTTGCCTGAGAATTATTCCAATGAAATCCTTTTACTTTGTCTTGAAGTACAAAAGAGTAGTTTTCTGCAAAATCTAATATTGCCAGAAATTGGCCTGGTTGTAGCTTTAATTTTAAATCTGCCTGAAACATTGATTGTTGTTTTGCAATAAAGGAGTTGCGGAGCACAAGACGTCTATTCCAAGGAGGAATCAGGCAGTTTTGATTGTTGTTTTGCAATAAAAGAATTGCGGAGCATAAGACGTCTATTCCAAGGAGGAATCAGGCAGTTTTGATTGTTGTTTTGCAATAAAGTAATTGCGTAGCATAAGACGTCTATTCCAACGAGGAATCAGGCAGTTTTTATTGTTGTTTTGCAATAAAGGAATTACGGAGCATAAGATGTCTATTCCAAGGAGGAATCAGACAGTTTTGATTGTTGTTTTGCAATAAAGGAATTGCGGAGCACAAGCCGTCTATTCCAAGGAGGAATCATGCAGTTTTGATTGTTGTTTTGCAATAAAGGAATTGCGGAGCTTAAGACGTCTATTCCAAGGAGAAATCAGACAGTTTTGATTGTTGTTTTGCAATAAAAGAATTGCGGAGCATAACGCGTCTATTCTAAGGAGGAACCAGGCAGTTTTGATTGTTTTTTTGCAATAAAGGAATTGCGGAGCTTAAGACGTCTATTCCAAGGAGAAATCAGACAGTTTTGATTGTTGTTTTGCAATAAAGGAATTGCGGAGCATAACGCGTCTATTCTAAGGAGGAACCAGGCAGTTTTGATTGTTGTTTTGCAATAAAGGAATTGCGGAGCATAACGCGTCTATTCTAAGGAGGAACCAGGCAGTTTTGATTGTTTTTTTGCAATAAAGGAATTGCGGAGCTTAAGACGTCTATTCCAAGGAGAAATCAGACAGTTTTGATTGTTGTTTTGCAATAAAGGAATTGCGGAGCATAACGCGTCTATTCTAAGGAGGAACCAGGCAGTTTTGATTGTTGTTTTGCAATAAAGGAATTGCGGAGCTTAAGACGTCTATTCCAAGGAGAAATCAGACAGTTTTGATTGTTGTTTTGCAATAAAGGAATTGCGGAGCATAACGCGTCTATTCTAAGGAGGAACCAGGCAGTTTTGATTGTTGTTTTGCAATAAAGGAATTGCGGAGCTTAAGACGTCTATTCCAAGGAGAAATCAGACAGTTTTGATTGTTGTTTTGCAATAAAGGAACTGCGGAGCATAACGCGTCTATTCTAAGGAGGAACCAGGCAGTTTTGATTGTTGTTTTGCAATAAAGGAATTGCGGAGCTTAAGACGTCTATTCCAAGGAGAAATCAGACAGTTTTGATTGTTGTTTTGCAATAAAGGAATTGCGGAGCATATCGCGTCTATTCTAAGGAGGAACCAGGCAGTTTTGATTGTTGTTTTGCAATAAAGGAATTGCGGAGCATAAGACGTCTATTCCAAGGAGGAACCAGGCAGTTTGGATTGTCTAAGGTGGCCCCACACTCTGTTAGGTATACAAAACCTTCTTTTCTAAGCGTTCACATTAATCTGTCCAACCACTGTATAATCACTATTAAGTTCTGTACTTCTAGTTCCCCGTATGGGCTTAAAATAAGGAGGGAATCTGTCTTGTAATTCAGTAATAAGACGTCAAGATCATATTGTCCCGGAACATTTGTTTTACATTCCTAAACAAATTCTGAAACTACTATGTATGCTAATTTAAATAAGGGCGAAATCTGAAAATCGAAAAGAACAAGTCATGGATTTAAAAGAAAAATAACTAAAGGTACCCAATTTCGTTAGATCCAACTCTTTAATTGAGAACCTTCTTCTGATGTAAAGAAACAAGGCGTAGAATATAGCAGCTCCAAAGCAAACTCCAGCCATAACTCTATAAGCAATTTTTCCTCCGTATTTACTCATCACGAATCCTCCAATTAAACTTCCTGAACCTTTTCCTACAAATACATAATAAAAACCTCATTAGTGAATATGGTGGTGGGTTAAATTGCATATAAAAACATTCATTACTAGATATGGTTTATCACAAGTTGCGGGTAGTAGTTTATAAAGTAAAAGTCAAATATTCACAAAATAAAAGTGATTTATTCCTGTACGATGCCCAAAGCAAGAAAGATGACAACAAATTCTCGGTTGTAATGAGTGCATCTTTTGAATCTGTAAGAGTCGTTACAAATTAAATAACTATTTAATTATCAAAATGTAAAAATGGAGATAATATGAATAATTAATGGATATCCTCGGACAATGATAATGGACATTTCGTATTTGCTATACTGATAAGGGCTCAAAAGAAGGCCCCTTTTGTATGAAAAGAGGAGGAGCCTTTCACAAGGTCATAAAATTAATCGGGGAATGGACAGTGCGCAAGAAGCTCTTCAGCACCTAAGGCCTGTCTTGAGATTGTGGAAACCAACTGCAAATTTGAATTAACGGGCGGGAAGGTCCCTCAGTAGTAGTCAGTCAGTTAGTGAAAATACAACAACGTTACAAATTTTGTTGTATTTTTTTATATAGCTTTATTAGCTGATTTATTTCTGGTGATTCCCGGGTATACCATTTAAGATGCAAACTGAGTTTTACTGCAGTAAGTAATTTAGTTGTGAGTACTACCTTTTGAACACCCTGATTACAAAAAGCGTTCTTTTTTATATATTTTATATGTGTAAATCTTATTAGTATGGCAGGATCTTTAAAATTTCTCAATGATAAAAAAAACTATGTTTTATGTTCATGATGCCTCTTTTTAAACTACGTTGATAATCTTTCCATTAGGAGCTGAAATGTTTCTTAACACTGCATGTTCGCTTCTATTGCTTCCATAGTTGTAGCTGCAGTAATGAATTTCCTCTCTCACAAGGATTGTAATGAACATGCGTTTGACATATACATCATCATTTATGAATCGTTGGTAAAATAATTTATATAGCTCAAGAGAGCGAAGCACTCACTACATGTGATGGAAGAGTGACGCACATTCGTCCCCAGGAACAAATACAGACAACAGGTGGAAAACGACGCCTGGTAAAGGGAAGTTGTTCTGCTTTAAGTGATACACACGTTGTAGGAGCATTTTTGTGCAGGCGCTAACGACGCACCACGTTCACTTTCACAAACACATTCTCAGCTGTGTCGTTCATAACTTCCTGGCTCCCGTAGAAATTTCATAGCATAGTTAACATTTTTGCTCCTATCACGTCCTTCCTGTTTGGCATTTCGACTTGTAACACGTCTCTGCAGCTCTGATAAGAGTGAAACAAAATCTGCCAAATTTTGAACTCACAACTGTGATGTAATGCTGAGTTATTACTTACACAGGTACTCGTTTTCACCCTTGTAGATGCCTTTAGAAATAGGGAAATTTCTTAAATAAGTGGCGGGGATGTTTGTTGGTCACCACTTTCTTAGTTCGACTGAAAACCCACACTGCAAACTTCTTATAAGGATGCGCCAAATTTTCACGTTACAAATTCTGTTATTTTTTTTGAAAGTGCTAATTAAGTAAAATTTTATTTCCAGTATACAATCGAATACATAATAAATATATTGGAGAGACCGGAATGTAATGTCGTTTTTGGGGTGGCTAAGTTTGGGGAGCAGTTGTGAGGTGTTTATGTAAGTTCAACGTAAAGTAAGTATATGTACAAGTGAATGAACTATTCGCCTTTAACTCGTGTAGGTGTTTTTGCCTTCCAGCTTTGCAGAACAAAATGAGTGACATAAACCCCGAGGACAGCCATGTTCGTCATTGCATGCTGTATGAACTTCACAAGGGGAACAATGCAACCGTGCCCACCAATAACATTTGCGCTGTTCATCCGAATGCCTTAAATGTGCGAAAGTGCCAGCGTTGGTTTGCCCAATTCCGGTCGGCAAATTTGGACCTCTCTGATGTTCGTCGTGCAGGAAGGCCCATGGAGCTGGACAATGACCTGCTGCATGCACCCATTGAGACAAATCCTAGTCAAATCATTTATGAATTATCCCGAACAACTTAATACATCATATACTGTTCAAAAGCACCTACAACAGATAGGGAAGGTCTATAGTCAAGGAGTTTGGGTCCCACACCAGCTTTTACGTGTCAACAAAGCCCAGCGTTCCACCATCTGCAACTCTTTGCTCAGCCGATAGCAAAATGATCCATTTCTTCATAGACTTGTCCCTGGAGATGAAAAGTGGGTTTTTTACGTGAACAACAAACGCAAAAACCAGTGGCTTTCTCTAGGTCAGACACCAGTTTCTACACCAAAACCAGGCCTACACCGCAAAAAGGTTTTGCTCTGTGTTTGGTGGACTACCGCTGGCGTAGCTCACTTTGAGCTCTTGGAACCCGAACAGACCGTAACGGAAGAGCTCTATTGTCAACAACTGGACCGTTTGAAGTAAGCTCTTACTGTAAAACATCCAGCACTGATCAACAGAAAAGGTGTCATCCTCCAGCATGACAACGCGAGACCTCACACTGCGAGACGGACCGAGCAGACGATCAGAGATTTTTGCTGGGAAGTTCTGACCCATCCCTCTTATTCCCCTGACATTGTACCATCTGATTACTATCTGTTCAGATCTCTACAGCACTTTCTTAATGGGAAAAGATTCCACAGTATTGATGATGTCAAAACGGGGCTCTCGGAGTTGAATGCATCACAGCCAACGTCTTTTTATAAAGACGGCATTGAAAGTTTGGTTTCACGATGGGCAAGTGTGATCGATATAATGATGGCGATTATATAATTGATTAAGAAATTAATTTCTTCGGCTACAAACCGTGTTTCTCTTCTTTTCAAAAAACGACATTACTTACCGGTGCCCCAAATTTTAAACCACAAGGCTTAGATATGAGTCTAAAATTTTCCTTTAAGGGGAAACTCAAGCAAAAATCTATCCTTCTCCTGACATGTTAATTCGTTCTACACACATTTTCTCAAAGAGTATTGCGTTATGGTGTTAGAACGTTTGAACGCTAATGAGTCCAGTGCTTTTTGAGCCAGTCCCAGTGGCTCAGTGGTCTAAGCGATGGCTTCTGATCATTCGTCAGTGATGGGTCAGGTTTCGAATCCCGGTGAGGCATGGATGCTGTGTTTATCTTACGGCACTGGCTCTCTTCCTTCCCTAGAGTTCGTCGCCCTGAATTAGGTCGGGCAACTGCTTACACTGAAGAGCAATTGAATTAGAGACAGCTGGCGTTATGCAAACGTGGCGCTGTGAGAAGCCCTGTAAACGAAAACGACATGACGTATGCAGCGATCCGACAATATAAGGAGTGATGCGACGGGAATCAGTAAGAGTCAGACGCATTATGGGTAAGACGAAGGATCTAAGCGCATTTGGGCAAATTGTCGGGGCCCAACGAATGGGTCACTCCATCTCGGAAGTCGTGCAGGCACTGAGATTTTCACGAGCCACTGTGTCACGGGTGCATCGTGAGTACATTGAATCCAGTAAAATCATCCCCGCAAGGGCCAACTGCCGTGGACAACAGCGTGTGGATGAGCTAGGTCATCGTCGGTTAGCTCGCATTGTAACAGCGGATAGACGGTCCACAGTGCAAGAAATCACTCGGCATTTAAACGCTGGTGCACAAAAACGTGTAAGCAGCCGCGCCATCTATAACCATCGCCTCGCTATGGGTTACAGAAGCCATCGTCCCACGAGGGTACCGCTGCTGACCGCACATCACTGGGTGCAAAGATTAGCATGGGCGCGGGAACATCGCCACTGGACCCTAGACAGGTGGGAAAATGTTGCCTGGACTGATGAGTCGAGATTCACGTTGGTACATGCGGATGGCAGGATACGAGTATGGCGCAAACCACATGAAGCGATGGACCCTTCTTGCCAGCAGGGTACTCTTTAAGCTGGTGGGGGTGGCATTCCCCTCTGAAGACTGTTTACGTGGACTGAAATGGGGCCGCTGGTACGTGTGACATCGTCCCTCACAGGTCAACGTTACCGGGATATCCTGGACGACCATTTGCTCCCGTTTGTGTGTCTTCAACATCCCACTGGGGAGGTCATTCTGCAACAAGACAATGCACCGTACCATCGCACCCGAATTGTATCCGAATGAATGGATGAACACTCCACCGACGTGAACTCTCTTCCTTGGCCAGCTAAGTCACCTGACCTCAATCCGATCGAGCACATCTGGGATACCATCGAGAGAGATGTTCGAGGCTCTGATCCCCCTCCATCAAATCTTCGTGAACTGTGGGAGCTTGTTCAGGAGTCGTGGATCCGTATGGCTTCCCAACGCTTCCTGTGTCTTGTCGAGTCCATGCCGAGACGAATTGCCGCCGTCATCAGGGTGAAAGATGGTGCTACACGTTACTAGACAGGTATCTCTAATTCAATTGCTCTTCAGTGTATATCCCACAAAAAAAGATAAAAAATAAAATAAAAGAAATTTAAGATATAAAAAAAGTGCTTTTTGACGCATATTAATTTAACTTTCATTTTTGACTCCTGTAACATAAATTTTGATTCATTTTCTTAAGTAGTTTCTAAACTTAACTTGCCCGCTGCATTTTCTCTCCTACGTAAATTTGTTTGGCAACCTGACGTTAGGTCAAATGTGATTGGCGTATACCAGACTAATAAAAGTGATGTTTACGAATTTATAAAAGTCGGCTGGAGTGTGAGGTCTTTGTAATTGCTTTGGAGAGAGGTTATTGGAAGGGCTCAAACTATTAGGTTGGTGCGAATGAAATGTCCTGCAAAGGACCAGCACACGTGGACGGCGTAGAACGGAAAAGTAGTACAACCTACCTAGGCAAAATAATCAACCTAGGTATCGTCACATAGTTGCTATCTGTCCGGCAAGGCCGTGATCCCGGAATGAAGAAAGTCTTGTGGCTGGGGCTCGAAGAAGTTATGAACTGTACGTTGAACTTGGTTGTCTGTCGTGAAATGTTCCCCGGACAGGAAGTGATCCAGGCGACGAAACATATTATTGTCTGTTGGAGACCAGTCCGGGGCTTAGGCAGGATGAGGCAGTGCTTCATAGCACAAGGCACTTAGTGGCAGCATCATTCGTTTTGCGACATGAGGGCGAGTGTTGTCCTGGAGCAGAAGAACACCGTGTCTGTTGACCAAACGCCGGTAATTTCTGCAGCAATTTCCGGCGCATCTAATTCAGCACACTAACATTCTGCATTGATGGTTTAGCTTCTTGCCAAGAAACTCCGATGAATTATACCGGCTGTGAACCACCAGACAAGACGCATCATCTTCTTGGTGTGTAGGGGTGGCTTAGGATGCCGTCCAGCAGACTATGCCTTGCTTAACCATTGAGCAGATCTTTTCCAATTATCATAAAGGACCCACTTCTCGTCACAGGTAACGATTCGATACAGTAGAGGTTCCTGTTTATTTATGGCAAGCAGCGACGTGGAGACTTCCAAACGCCTAGTCTTGTTGGCAGTTGTCAACTCATGCTGGAGCCACATGTCCAGCTTTTTTACCTTACCCAGCGTAGCCAGACGCCAAACACCTGTCGTGAGGTGGACACCTACCTCTGCCGCTATCTCACGACACGTGTTTCGAGGTCTGCTTCAACCACACGTAACAGAACATCTTCAGAAACAGCAACAGGTCCGTGACCACGTGCTTCGTTTTGCAGGTCCGCATCTCCGCTTCGAAACTTCACAAACCATCGCCGAATGGTTCGTTCGTTGGCTGTATTCTCCCCAAACGCTTTGTTAACGTTTCGAACGGCAATTCCTGCAGAACGGCCCAGTTTAAATTCATACAGGTAGATGACTCACAAATCCGGCGTCTGCATGTTTCCTTTGCAAGCCACGTTACGTCCAAACAAACCACGCTTGAACCATATTCTTCACACGCGTACTAGCTAAGGTATTTATAGTAACTCTGCGGCGCATAACCCGCAACACCTGTGGGTGGTTCCATTCCGCTGTGGTGGGGCCCTGGCTCTACTGCTCGTTATCTTCGGATATTTCATTCACACAAAACCCATACTTTTATGTTATGCGATTAGCGTTTCATTTTATATAATTTGACTAATTCTTTCACGTTGAATATTACGCATCTTTGATATTGAAATCCTAAATTGTAGTTGAGTTCGTAAGATTTGAGAAGTATTCTGTATATTGAGAATCTGTTGCGAAGTACTAGAGGATTACCTAAGAAGTGAATTCTGTTTGTGATGATGCGCTGACTTGAATATCTACCAAGGTCCAGTAAATGATTGAACTCGTAAGAAGACTCGACTTTCCTGGAAGTAAATACTATATGCTCTTACTTAGTTCAATGTTATAATTTTAAGCTGTTCGGAATACGATTTAAATTTCACGGAACTTTTCAATAGCTACAGCGTTCACTTTGAAGTTTTGCTAGTGTTTTGGTGTAACATTGGCAATTAACAGATACCTTCAACCAATAACACTGAAGCTTAGCTAATACAGTATATGCCCTAGCTGTGATTTCGAAAAATTTGACGGAATTGATTTTAAAATTCAATTTACCTCTCGGATTACAAATTCTATGCACATTTTGTTCACACGTGAAGAGCAAAGTTCCATTTTGATGATGGTAACCAAAGCACAAGAATCAAAATTTGCTCAATTAACTTAAGAAAAGGAGGTGAAAGTTATGAAATTCAAGCACTTTGCAAGACAAACAGTATACGTGTTAGAATAGTAACACAAGTTATGAAGGTAACACAGTTTTGTATAAATTTAGCACAGTCCAACACACCTCCGTTGCCCAACACAGTTTAACACTAATCTGTATCACTCCAAAACCAAGGACTCGCAAATGCAAGTTTAAATATGCAGACAGTTTGATAGTTAAAATGTTTAAAACATCAGGCCCTAAAAATATATGGTGTAGCAGTATAAAATAGATGAAAGATAAAAAGAAGAATTCTTTACTTAGTTAAAAACATCGGAACTCCGCTTCTTCACAAAGTACAACAAATATTTGTGCGATATTCAGGCACACGCTTTGCATTTCGGTGCATGTAAATTTTGGCATTTACAGAACAGAATTTGTAACAAATGATAAGATTCTCTGAAGACTTGATGATTAAAAAGACATGGGAGGATAATTTCAACAAAATTAACCCTATCGACATCCCATATCCCTCGAAGCAAATTATGAAAGATGAAGTAGATTGTAAATACAGAGAAAGATATAAATCTGGCCAACATAATATTCGATTTGGCAGATATCAACCCCAGTTTGATAACCCGGATCCGAATCTACATGTCACCTTACAGCAATTTGCTAACAAAATGCTGGATTGCGCAAGTTCAACAAGTGACCCCAATGATGACGTAGACAGCATCATGACGGCCACAGATTGGCAGTTTCCAGGTATATCTGCCCTCTCCACCAGTGAAACTACCAAGTTACAGATTGATGATGGTACGAACATATACCGAAATGCATAGCGTGTGCCTGAATATCGCACAGATGTTTGTTGTACTTTGTGAAGAAGCGGAGTTCCGATGTTTTTAACCAAGTAAAGAATTCTTCTTTTTATCTTTCATCTATTTTATACTGCTGCACCAAATATTTTTAGGCGTGATGTTTTAGACATTTTAACTATCAAACTGTCTGCATATTTAAACTTGCATTTGCGAGTCCTTGGTTTTGGAGTGATACAGATTAGTGTTGAACTGTGTTGGGCAACGGAGGTGTGTTGGACTGTGCTAAATTTATACAAAACTGTGTTACCTCCATGACTTGTGTTACTATTCTAGCACGTATACTGTTTATCTTGCAAATTGCTTCAAATTCGTAACTTCCACCTCCCCCCTCCCCCTTTCTTAAGTTAATTTAACATTATTTGATTCTCGTGCTTTGGTTACCATCATCAGAATGAAACTTAGCTCCTCACATTTGAATAAAATGTGCATAGAGTTTGTAATCCGGGTAAAGTAAGAATAATGCATCTCATTTGTTTAACAGTTTCAGCACATTACAATTCACCATATTATTATAGTTATAAAATAAATTTAGCTCATTCTGTGCCAAATCGGAATACTTCCTGATTGAGATAAATTCAATTAAAAAAAAGCATTCTGACAAATATTTCAAAAATATAGCTAGAGCACATATTAGCAAAGGACTTGACTTATCAGGGCTCAAATTTTTAAACACAGAACGTAGTACTGTTTGAGAAAATGTGCGTAGAGCGAATTAACATTGCATGAACAGAATAGATTCTCTCTTGAAGTTCTACTTAATGGCGTAAATGCAAATACTTAATGGCGTAAATTCAAATACTTAATGACGTAAATGCAAATACTTAATGGCGCAAATACAAATATTTAATGGCGCAAATACAAATATTTAATGACGTAAATGCAAATAAAAACATAAACATTACGACCGTCTGCACACAATACAAAAGATGAATTTAATGACACACTTGAACTAAGAGAACATAGTTAAAAATATTTAAAATGCGTGAGACCTTTCGGGTCCTGCCTTCAGGTAAGCATCATCAGACGCGATAAAAGAACCACACACCATGGAAGAGGCAACATATATAAAGAATTACACAGTTAAACAAATGACGTAGTAGTGAATGGTTGAATGAAAAGTAATTACAATGATGCGTAAATGACGTGTCCGTGGATGATGGGATGAGATAATAAGGGGGGGGGGTTCAGAGGGGTTGAGATAATATGGATATGGCCGAGATCAGGTGTTTCCAGGGGCGGGGAATATTTCTGGGTAGTTCATCATTACAGCAAGTGCCGGAAAATTTGTCTATGTATAGGCTTTCAGTGAACAATAATTGAAATTTTGTGTGAGGAGTTGTGAGGATTTTGGATTCGTCTCAAATGGGGGTGTGATTTCCCTTGAGTAAGAGACGGGATAGAGCAGTAGATGAAGATCCATTGCGACAGTCATATTGATGTTCGTTTAAACGAATCCCAAGTGACCTGGTTGTGGACCCAATATAGCAGGTGTCATTAAGGTCTGGGGATTAGGATTTAAGGGGGACAAGGTGAATCCCATATCTTTGAAAATTCATGGATCGGTCTCTGTCGTTCTTAATGAAAGTGAACAAATTGGAAACTTTGATCCCAAAATTCAAATTATGACGACGGCAAATGGTCTTTAAAGGTCTGACTATGGAGGGAACAAAAGGTAAAGATCCGACAAACTTGTGATTGGGACTGTTACGAATCGTTCCAGCGTTGCCTATTACTGTTCTAAGCTGCGAAACATTAGCAGCACGTAGTCTCCCAGCGGAGTGCGAAAGCTCGGCGAATATTGAACCTGCACAATTTTCTTTTACACATGTAAAGGAAAATTTTAGACTCATCTGAGTCTTGTGTTATTCTTTAGAGCATGTTCAAACATTTTTAGAACGATTTTCGAGCAATATTATTAATGTTTAAAATGAAATTATTTCTTTCTTAAATGTTCTATCTGATAGCTCTTTCTCTGGAATATTATGAACCTACCTACATCTAGATTTCCAAGATAACAGGGCATTTTTTAAAATTGGTATTCCACTTCTCTACTACTGCTTTCCATAGTTCAATCATTGTTTTAGGTCTACGTTTAGAAAGCGCCTTTTTTAGCAGTTCGAAGGCACAATAGTGGATTGGTGACACATCAGGGGACTTTGAAGGATTGTGAGAAAAAGGTACACACTGGATATCCATCAGTTTGTTTCAATTTTTTTCAAGAAAAAGAGTGGTAGATTTGGATGTATGACTGGCAGCCTTATCCTGATGGAGGTCAACTCTTTAAAGGCTCTGGGGGTAAAGAAATGGTATTTCCTCTTTAAATATAGGAAATAAAACATTATTTTGCTAACATTTAAAATTGATTTTAACATTCTTTTCAACTTTTCTTAACTTTAATTTCCCATTATATGAGAAACCAGCAATAATCATGAATCCTTAAATGAAATTTTCGTTGCATTCTTGGAACCAAGTTTGGAAGTCTTTTTCTGCTCTTTTGCGATAATCCATGTAGTGTTTTTTTGTAACAGTCGTTTAGGTAGATTCATGCTTTATCAAGAGTCTCAATAAGCTTCCATCTGTCTGCGACTAAGGGATTTTTATAAAATAAAGAAGTATATACTACGTTCTACGCTTAGAGACGTGCCTAGTGAAAAGGGGGTGTACATTTTTTTTTTTTTCAGATTTAAGTCTTTGCTTATTACTTTGTTTTCAGTTGATTCAGAGGTTTTCAACCACTTAGCGATTGCTATTTATTTCAGTGCATATCCTTTTAATACGAGAGACCTAATTTTTGAAATAGTCGTAAATGTACGTACCTTATTTGAATATTCCATTTGGTGTTCTTTTTCCTGTTAAAAGCAATGCTTGACGAATTTTTCCTCTGTTAATAATAATAATGCTTATTTTACATTTAGAAATGCTAATTCCATGATTTTCAGATCGTTTTTTTAATTACAGATAGCGAATATTTCTCTAGAAAAAGAGAAGAAACATAACATTCTAAATACAGCTTGTTTACGTGCGCCATTTTCTTAGCAGACGGTATGTAACTGGAGCAGATGTTTTTTCGTGCTCATTTAACATGCTATTGCCAGTTTCACATCTTTGAATATTTTTTATTTTCTGTAATTTCTTATCAAAAACGTTCTTAAAATGTGTGAACATCCCTTCTACCATATACACTCATTGTCAAAAAATAAAAATAATAAAAAAAGGATGCACATAAAAGGAAACAACTGACAGGAATGAAATTTAGTGACTAGGTTTCACGTCGTGGGACATGCAAATGATTCAAGTATCACGCTCGCCCGCGCATGTGACGCAAGCAAGAAGGGGTCGTAGCGCTGTGTCTGACCGGCTATATAAGGTCGTCCCGTTGCACTTCCTTGCCATTCTGACTCATGCTGTTGTGTTGGTTGTATCCTTTGCAAGTGAAGCATGCCTTTGAGAAAAGTTCGGAAGCAATTTGAGCACCAAACAGAAATCATCGCTCTTTACACGTTAATAAGTTAGTCTCGGAAAAATTCTCATCTGCCTCCACAGGGGTTTCACAGAATCTTCCTGTCGCTGATGCGTACCTTGTTCTATCCACTGCAGCCAACAGCGATGCTTGTGATATGGAGAATTCTGCCGCCGACAGCGATACATGTGAGTCTGGAGAATTCAAGGCCGCTGTGGTGTAATGTTAGCATGTCCGGTGCGTAACTGGAAGACCCTGGGTTCGTTTCTCGGTGGCGGCCGATGAGAATTTTTCCGAGAATCCCTTATTAACATGAAAAGAGCGATGCTTTCTGTTTGGTGTTCCTGATCCACATCGAGTGTTTGAATTAATTCGAGCAGCTGGGGGAGTTTGAGAGGTGCCACATCTTCGGGCTCCGGGACGCGGGATGGTCTTATTGCCGTATAGCGGCCCATACTGGTCGTGTGGATATCACCATAGCACGCTGTTGGCGATAGTGGATAGAACAAGGCACGCATCAGCGACAGGAAGGGTCTGTGTGACCTTGACGAACCACTGAGAGAGAGGACTGACGGATTGTCGACATGCGCGGAGTGACCCAACAGCCACGATTGCGGATTTTCAGCGAGTAGTGGTGCCCTCCATGCATCGTCCGATTAGTGCCAGCACCACTGGCAAACGGCTTCACGACGTAGGTCCACACGCACGCAGACCGTTACGACGACTGCCATTAACACCAGTGCATCGTCGCCAAGGACTGCAATGGTGTCTTGCCAGACTGTCATGGAGACACTGAGAATGGCAGCTGGTGATCTTCAGTGATGAGATCTTCTTTTGTCTTGGAGGAAATGACCACAGAATCCGTGTGTGGAGGCACCGTGGTCAGCGCCAAGATGAACTGCTTGTTGTCGAGCGTCACACATCCAGAAGGACTGGTATCATGGTGTGGGGTGCAATTGCCTACGATGCCAGATCCTCTTTGGTGTTCATTACAGGCACTTTGACAGCCAACGCTACGTTAATGAGGTTCTCCAACCAGTGGTTCCACCTTTTCTGAACGCTCACTGTGGTGCGATTTTGCATCAGGACAACGCTCGTCCGCGTACTGCTGCTGTCTCGAGAGCTTGCCTTCAAGGCACTGACACTCTGCCATAGCCAACCGCATCGCCAGACCTATCACCGATTGAAAATGTGTGGGATGCTATTGAACGCGTTATCCACACTCCACCCCTACCGAACAATCTGCAGGAACTGCATGAAAAGATTCAAGCTGAATGGGATGGCTTATATCAGGACACCATTAGGAACCTGTACAACTCCATGCTGAGACATCTGGCAGGCTTTGTGAGCAAACATGGCGGCTCGACGCCATACTGAGAGACACTATTGTAGCTAAATAAATATTGCCCATATCAGTCTCAATGTTTAATCATTTGTTGTTACCGGTAACCTTTACCGACACGTCCTTCTGGGTGCAACTATTTTTTTGAAGATGAGTGTATTTCATTATGAGAAGTTATTAGTTAAGCATCACGTACATATATCAACTTAAAATTCAGTACTTACCAATGCCAAAATGGATGCCTCCGGCAACGGAAATGGCCGTGGCAGCAGATCCCGTTGGAGCAACCTCGTGACTGTGGGTCACGACAGCCACCCAGAGCAAATGGTAGTTGACGATAGCAAGCACTTCAAATGCAAGGGCAAACCATGGGTTTTCTAGAAATGAGTATCCAAGACACCATAGGAGGTATCCTAGCATTGCCGCTATTAAAAGATTATCACTCCCAAATTTAGACACAAACCACTTGGAACTTAGCAGAAATGGCAGACCGACGAGGCTACTTACAGCTGGAATTAGCCCTATTAGTGAACTTGGAGCATTAAGTTCCTCTTCCAAGTACAAACTCGAAAAAGTTTTGTGAATCCCCACGATGTTCCTATCACGAAGACTGCTATGAAGAAAGCTGATACATCAGGATTCTTTATAAGTGCAAGAACCTTTTTGAGCAAGTTTTTTGCACGTGGCTCTGACTTAACGTCGAGTCTCCATATCACAAGCATCGATAGCACGGCCATAACATCGAAGAGATAAAATATTGTGTCGTATCTCGGTGGTCCGTTCTCTGGACTTACAGCTAAGATAAGGTACCCCGCAACAGGAGAAAATACAAGGATGCCTAATATAGACCAGAAACGCTGACGGCCGAAGTCTGAATTATGTGCCTTAATCATGCACATAGACGCAACATCAATGATCCTGTAGGAGTTGGAGTAGAAAGTATGAAATGACGCCATTAGAACGAATGCTATTATGAAAAACTGAGTCCTTCCTATTGAGGCTTCGCAAACAGCGCCTTCATCAGTACCATTGACGTTTCGCCAGCATGTTGAATTACACGCACTTACCAAGTGATTCAAACACAAATCTTCCGAGGAAACATTTTTTACTGCTTTCAATTCTCTGACACATTTCTCAGACTTTTTATCTTTGTAGATATCTTTAGGCCACGATATGTTGTGGATGATATCCTGTTCAGACAGAGGGTCACATAACGAAATATAGTTCTGAAAGCAAAAGTTACTCACTTTTAATGGGCACTCAAATTTACAGTGGAACGCGACGGAGCCATTATTTTTGATGTTGCAAACACTTATTATATCCGTATCGCTGATGGCGTTTGACTGACAGTGGATTAATTCTTGACCACAGGAATTATATCTCGGTATAAAGATCATGCTTGTTGTCGTAATGATGCAGAGGAACAAGTTGGCCTGTAGCACTGGCTTTGATCTTCCAATTTTGTCTGCTATAATCCCGGATATAGTTGGTCCCATGAACTGGACGACTGGTAGAACCATGTACATGAAAGAAATATCTTCCAGTGTCAATCCCACTTGCTTCAAATAAAGGGCTAGAAATGGTGTAACTACTGCTCCAGCTGTGAATATAAAAAATCAATGTATAATTAGGTAATGATTAATACTAAAAGTCTATCGTAAGAAAGGTCACTATAAAATATTCACCGATGCTGTCGCACGTACGGTTATTCACAAACATAATTTCCAAATTGCAAGTCTAGATTAAAAGACTTTATTTACAATTAAAAATTAATATTTACAAGCGAGATCTTTCGGGGCTGAACATAGCACCCATCATCAGGCTCCAAGCGCCACGAAACACAAAAGCAGACATTATATATTGTCAACACGACCCACAATTCACTCGGTTTTCTCAATCACCGGTGATGCCATCAACAAATCGTTAAAGTCCAAAAATCAAGTCTTAATTTCTTATCAGATATATTCCTCTTCTTCAGAGTTGTGTACATAGGGCGGCAACCATCCTTCTCCACTGTTTTGGAACAAATGTCGGGAGTTCAATGTTACAGCATGTTTCCCCATATGCAATATGAAGAGGCTTTCCGTAAGGAAGACAATACGTTTATTAACATTTGAGTTAAGTACCCTAACATTTATCCAACCTGGGGAGTAACCTCCCTGGTTAACAGCATTAGTGAAAGCTGTGGAAACTGTTCCAGAACGAAGAGCGTACTTACGTTCACCCATTCTGACATTTACGCTTGTTAGGGTAGAACCTATATAGTATTTATCTGCACTGTCTGAGTCTTCATGAATTAATGGTATGCAGTAGACGCCTGGTTTGTTAAGAGCTGGGACTCTGTCTCTATCATTTCTTATCAAGGAAAAGAGGTTTCTTGTAGACACTCCAAAAGTTAGATTGTGTTTGTGACAGGCTTTTCTTAAGATAGACACAAGAGGTGGAATGAAATCAACTTTGCCTATGTACTTAGTAGGTTTTCTCTCAGTGGACAAAGTCGTGAATCTCAGTCTTTGATATTGTTGTAAAAGTCCTTGAAAGAAGTTGACAGAGAACCCAAACAATAAGGCCAAGTTTTGAACTCTAGAAAGTTCATCACGTCGAGTTCTACTTGTCGAGGAATGGGTGAAGTCACATCTTATTAGGAAACGTAGAGCTGAATCTTTATGGTCGGGAGGGTGAGAAGAAGTGAATGGGATCATGCGCAAGGTATGAACGTCGGTTTACGGAAAACACAATGTTTGATTTTATTGGAATTTTCCGTAAACCGACGTTCATACCTTGCATGATCCCATTCACTTCTTCCCACCCTCTCGACCATAAAGCTTCAGCTCTACGTTTCCTAAAGAGACGTGCCTTTACCCATTCCTCGACAAGTAGACCTCGACGTGATGAACTTCCTAGAGTTCAAAACTTAGCCTTATTGTTCGGGTTCTCTGTCAACTTCTTTCAAGGACTTTTACAACAATTTCAAAAACTGAGATTCATGACTTTGTCCACTGAGAGAAAACCTACTAAGTACATAGGCAAAGTTGATTTCATTCCACCTCTTGTGTCTATCTTAAAAAAGCCTGTCACAAACACAATCTAACTTTTGGAGTGTCTACAAGAAACATCTTTTCCTTGATAAGAAATGATAGAGATAGAGCCCCAGCTCTTAACAAACCAGGCGTCTACTGCATACCATTAATTCATGAAGACTCAGACAGTGCAGATAAATACTATATAGGTTCTACCCTAAAAAGCGTAAATGTCAGAATGGGTGAACGTAAATACGCTCTTCCTTCTGGAACAGTTTCCACAGCTTTCACTAATGCTGTTAACCAGGGAGGTTACTCCCCAGGTTGGACAAATGTTAGGGTACTTAACTCAAATGTTAATAAACGTACTGTCTTCCTTACGGAAAGCCTCTTCATATTGCATATGGGGAAACATGCTGTAACATTGAACTCCCGACATTTGTTCCAAAACAGTGGAGAAGGATGGTTGCCGCCCTATGTACACAACTCTGAAGAAGAGGAATATATCTGATAAGAAATTAAGACTTGATTTTTGGACTTTAACGATTTGTTGATGGCATCACCGGTGATTGAGAAAACCGAGTGAATTGTGGGTCGTGTTGACAATATATAATGTCTGCTCCTGTGTTTCGTGGCGCTTGGAGCCTGATGATGGGTGCTATGATAAGCCCCGAAAGATCTCGCGTGTTGATATTAATTTTTAATTGTAAATAAAGTGTTTTAATCTTGACTTGTAATTTGGAAATTATGTTTGTGAATGACCGTACGTGTGATGGCATCGGTGAATATTTTATATTATAATTAGGTTTTTCGTAAGAACAAAGATGAAAATTTTTCAACAAAAGTATTTTACCAAAAAATGTCGAAATTCATATACACTGGTGTCCAAGATTAAAGTTCGGAAGGCATTCGCAGAAATAAAAAGGAAAACACGCAACAGCAGGTACAGACATTTTGAATACAAAGAGACGCAATCATAAAGGTTATAACGAAGTAAATTTCTCCGTCATTTTTATCCGTGCCAGGATTCGAACCCGGATCCCCTCATTCCGGCATAAGTTGCTCTACCAATTGAGCTACGCGGACGTTTGTTCTGACTACTATCTGCCTTTATGTCGTGTGCGTCCTGCTGGCAGGTACGTCACAACTCCCCCCTAAAGAGGGCCGGGGGCATGGCCCACGGGTCAGCCGTGACCATGAATCGTTGCAGGCAGCCATCCACTGTAGAACGTGCACTTGAGAACTCCCAGTCAATCTAGTGTGTGGAATGCAACATCACACATTTTTATTTTTCGAAGCGCTGAAGAAGGGATTCTCTTATTTTTCCTATCTCGCGGTGTTTAAATAACATCACACCAATGCGGGATTTTGAACGGTCGGGTCATCCGGATAGTTCGGGCGCCATTATAACGAAGTAAATTTCTCCGTCATTTTTGGTCTACGCCGGGATTCGAACCCGAGTCCGCTTATTCCGGAACAAGTCACTCTACCAATTGAGCTACGCGGACGTTTGTTCTGACTACTATCTGCCTTTATGTCGTGTGCGTCCTGCTGGCAGGTACGTCACAACTCCCCCCTAAAGAGGGCCGGGGGCATGGCCCACGGGTCAGCCGTGACCATGAATCGTTGCAGGCAGCCATCCACTGTAGAACGTGCACTTGAGAACTCCCAGTCAATCTAGTGTGTGGAATGCAACATCACACATTTTTATTTTTCGAAGCGCTGAAGAAGGGATTCTCTTATTTTTCCTATCTCGCGGTGTTTAAATAACATCACACCAATGCGGGATTTTGAACGGTCGGGTCATCCGGATAGTTCGGGCGCCATTATAACGAAGTAAATTTCTCCGTCATTTTTGGTCTACGCCGGGATTCGAACCCGAGTCCGCTTATTCCGGAACAAGTCACTCTACCAATTGAGCTACGCGGACGTTTGTTCTGACTACTATCTGCCTTTAAGTCGTGTGCGTCCTGCTGGCAGTTACGTCACAACCTCCCCCCCCGAAAGAGGGCCGGGGGCATGGCCCACGGGGCAGCCGTGACCATGAATCGTTGCAGGCAGCCATCCACTGTAGAACGTGCACTTGAGAACTCCCAGTCAATCTGGTGTGTGGAATGCAACGTCACACACATTTATTTTTCGAAGCGCTGGAGAAGGGATTCTCTGATTTTTCCTATCTCGCGGTGTGGAAATAACATCACACCATTGCGAGATTTTGAACGGTCGGGTCATCCGGATAGTTCGGGCGCCATTATAACGAAGTAAATTTCTCCGTCATTTTTATCCGCGCCAGGATTCGAACCCGGATCCCCTCATTCCGGAATAAGTTGCTCTACCAATTGAGCTACGCGGACGTTTGTTCTGACTACTATCTGCCTTTATGTCGTGTGCGTCCTGCTGGCAGGTACGTCACAAGGTAATAATCATTTTTTGCCAACAAACAAATATGTACAATTTTCCGTATGCCTTGTCACATCCGCAAATGTCATCAAGGTGAGATGTAAGAATGTAACATAAAAATGTCTTAATAAGGAATGTGATCACCTCTTACGGACAGACAACTCTCGCATCGGCGATATATCCTCATCACCAGGATGTTGATGAATTCTGGCGTCAAAGAATTCCATTCCTCGATGAGGGCAGTATGTAGCACGGAAGGGATTCTGGAAGGAAGTTAACGAGTTGCAACGTGTCGTTCCAGAGCATTCCAGGTATGTTTTATAAAAGAAATGGAATTCTGCGGAAAGGGATGCTGATAGTTCTCGGCCTCACCAAGAAGGAAATGATCTAGAGCCATGAAACTTACAGACTATTTCACACATATTCACCCTGAAGTTATGCATACTTGACACAGCGTTTCTGTAGTTTCTTTAACTCTTCCAAACAAATCTGAAATCTGATCCCTCAAATACTGCTCTGCTGCTGATATTACCTCCGAATCATTCAAAAAATGCTTCCCTTTCGAACTTTTTTGAAGGTTTGGGAACAGGAAATAGTCCGATGGAGCAAGGTCTTGTGAGTAGCGTGGATGGTTTACGCACTGATCACTCAAAACACCATTGTCTTGCCGGCTTTGTGAGCCGGCGCATTGTTCTGCAAAAGGAGAACACCTTTTCGCAGTTTTCCTCGCCTTTCCCCTTCAACGCCTCCTTTAATCTGCACAGAAAATTGGAATAGTATTCAGCAATTATTACTTGGCAATTCAGGAGATAGTCAGTCAGTAAAATGCCTTCCGAATCCCAAAAAACCGTTGCCATAAGCTTTCCTGCAGACCTTTGAGTCTGGAATTTCTTTGGCCGTGGAGAATCCAAGTGCCGCTACTGCAGGGACTGTTGTTTAGTCTCTGGATGGTTGTGACGTAACCTCGTTTCATCAAGAGTGAAAAGTCGCTGCATAAATTATCACCAGATCGCTCAAAATGCTACAAAACCGATTTGGAAGTGTCCACTCGTTTTTGTTTCTCATCGGCGTTCAAACATTTGGGCACCTACTTCACTGACATCTTCTGCATATCCAAGTGTTCATGAATTATGAACCCAACACGTTCTCTGGATATCTATAGTTTCTCACCTATTGTTTTAGCCGAGATTCGCCGATCTGACAAAATCAAGTCATGAACACGATCAATGATTGCGGGTGTTGTCACTGTTGAAGGCCTCCCACATCTTGCTGCACCTTCGGTCTCAAAGTTGGCACACAATTTCTTCACAGCTTAATATGAAAAGCATTTGTCACTTAATGTTTGAGTCATTCACTCGCAGATTTCCTTTGCAGTTTTCTTCTGCGGGAACAGAAATTCCATGACAGCCCGGAGTTCCACATTCGAAATTTCAACACTTTGCATTGATATGATTCAGTCCAAGACGTCAAACATCTGCCAAAAAAAAAGCTATTAGTCTGAAAATTGGCACTTGGACATAGTTTTTACTTTAATTGTGAGGTCTTCCACTATTGTCCTTTTCATGATCTATGATTTCTTCCTGTCTTTTTTGGGGGAAGGGGGATTAGAGGTTTAATGACCAACGTGAGCAACTCAATGGGCTATAAGCAGTTGCCAGTCCCTAATTTTAGGCCACTGGTTCCAGGGAAGGGAGAGAGCCAGGGCCGTAAGACAAACACAACATCAATGCCTCACTGGGATTCGAGCCCGCACCGTTTCGGACGAATGATCAGAGGCCACTGCGCCACCGGGGTGGCTCTTCCTGTCTTTGCTGGTTACACCAAACATGCATCTTTCCATGGTTTTTTTAGTTGTCCTCAGCTTCTGCATGTCTTCTTTTTTTTGTTTTTTTTTTAGTTTAGGTATATGCCTGTGATCCAGAAGTAAGAACTGGAAGAATGCATTACAACACTTTTCTTTTAAGACAGAATACTTAATTGCTCTTGAAATTGTACTGTTTCTTCCAAATACTCCAGCTAAGATTTATACGCCTATTAATTCCTTCTTCGATGTGCCAGATTTGTTGTCTGTCTAAGGTCGATGCAGGCGTACGTTACTTCTGGATTTGGCCCATAAACCTCTGAATCTTCAATTTTTGTAAAGGCATTGTGCATGAAAATGCTTTTTGTTCTAGGAAACCATCAGCAGTAATAATGCCTTAGAAATTCAGCGGTGAAAATGTAGATACGTTGCTGTTGTGAAATCAGCGAAAATTCAAGTGCAAAGGTTCGATTGTTGGAGAAAACAGCACCTGTGAAAATTGAAATAGGAGTAAGACAAGGTGATACCATTTCTACCAAGCTCTTCAACATGTCTTTCAGTCATTGATCTGGGAGAGCAAGAGATCAAAGTTGTATGAAAAGATTATTTAACACACATTCGTGTTTTTCTGACGACTGGTCAATTTTGTAAGAACCATAACAGAGCTGCACAGTATCCAGGAACTTGCTAACAAGAGTAAAGAAGGGGGATTAAAAATGAGTTTACTATAACATATCTACACAGTATCTTCATCTTCCAATTCCGCCACCTGTTAGAAAAATAAGGTTTGGGCCATCGTTCTACAAAATGGGCCATGATATCTGCTGAACTTTATTTGACTCTTTGAACTTTCAAACATTTCGGCACCTGTCCGCGTCCCGGAAATCGTATAATCACACCCTGTTACCTATTTATGTGCTTGTATGAGCATGCATGCGTTACTAAAGACGGACTGCGTCATTGATCACAAAAAATCTGCACAGATTTTAACTTTCGATTTGTGATGAGTCGTTAACAATATGGCTTACATGTTTGTTAGAAACAAGGCAAATAAAACGACAAATTTCTCAAAAATGTAATATATACTTTTTTGATGTATCCACTTAAAAAGAAAGAAATTGTTTCAATAAAAAAGAAATGTATCTTACAATTGTTGAAACTTTTGAATAACTTCTAATATTTCCAACATTATTTTTATTACTTGGATGAGATATTAACCAGTATCAGGAGAATGAAAAAACATATAAAATCTGAAAAACAGGTGGTGATCCTCAACTTATATGGGTAAAAGCAAATGTCTTATACGTTTGTAAGTTACTTTTAGGATTTTTTTATTTTGAATGCTCCCCACCCCTCCGCACCGCCTACTCAACCTTTGTTTTTCGTATATTTCGTATTCTGCTTGTAGCCCGAGCTCTAGCATTTAAAGCGTAAGCTACTGACCTATTTCATCTGTGCGGGCTGGATACTGACCTATTTTATCTGTGCGGGCAGGCTACTGTCCAAGATGGGGTATATTCGAATCGCGATGAGGCGTGGATGTTGTGTTTGTCTTACAGCACAAGCAATCTCCCTTCCCTGGAACTAGTGGCCCTAAATTAGGGACGGGCGACTGCTTATAACCCATCGAGTTACTCACGGTGCGACTAAATCCCAAAAACAACAATAAAAATTCCTGGCAAGATATGGCGATGCATTTGCGCACTGTCTTCTCGCTGCAAAGAAATTATCGCCCAAGCTGTGTTTACAATGTCTTGGTGCTGTATCATCTACCAAAGAGCGGTCGGGCTAGGCTCGCGCCGGGAATGCTTATTGGTCGAATGAACGAAAATATTATGATTATTAATAAGCAGCTTCAATATACTTTTCCTGAACACTCTGCTAATACGAAATGAAGAGTTTAATAGGCATATTATGATGTGCATTAGGGGTAATCGCACATCAGTTGGACAGAGTTACTTCAATTCGTGGTGAGACAACACGTTTCCCATTTCGCCTGTCTGTGAACATTGCATTTCTGAAAACCTACTTGGGCTTTTTTCTTAAATGATTTCCTTTCATTTCTGGTCTGCTCCTGGAAGAATTTTACGTTCTACAGCTTAGCGGAGGCAGTCTGAAATTCTAGTTGCATGTATAAATGACCGTATATGTTTCTACGTGCATAGCGAACGACTGATAAAACGACCAGAAAAATCAAATTCAGCAGCGGTCGTCATACTCGAGTTTAATTGTACACGATCGAACTCACGTTATTGTGACCACCAACTAATATCCAGAGTAACCGCAGTGAGCAGCGCGGACAGCAGCTGAACGGGCTGGGAGTGACTCAATAAGATGCTGGAAGGTGTTCACAGTTATGTCGAGCCATGCTGACTGCAGTGCATCTGACCACTGCTGGAGGGTACGTAGTGGAGGATCCATACAGCGAAAAACACGTTCGAGGTGGTCCCGCAGATGCTCAATTGGGTTTAAGTCTGGGGAATTAGGGGCCCAGGGAATTATTACTTTGAAGTTTTCATCGTGCTCTTCCAACCACTCTGGGACGTTTCTAGCTGTGTGATACGTCGCATTGTTGTACTGGAAGATCCCATCCGCCCCAGGGAAGACAATTAGCATGTATGGGTGTACGTGGTTTGTAAGGATGAATTCATAACGAATTCGGTCCATAGCGCCTTCCACAGGTATGAGTGGACCCAGAGAATGCCACGAAAACATTCCCCAGACCATAACGCTGCCCTCACCAGCCTGTGTTCTCCCAGCAATGGTTGAAGAGTGTTTGTTCTCCGATATTTCTCGCCTTATACGTCAACGCCCATCCGTTCGATAAAGCGGAAAACGTGACTCATCGGAGAACACAATCCTTGGTCAACCAGCGGAGGTCCAATTTCGATACTGCCATGCAAATGTAACCCTTTTCTTCCGATGCATCTTCGTTAGCATAGGTGCAGTGACCATCCGTCTGCATCGGAGCCCAATACCTAGCAGAGTTCGCTGAACTGTTGTTTGAGAGACACTTCCGGTATCCCTCTGGTTCTTTCGGCTAGTGAGTTGCTCCACTGTAACGTGTCGATCGGCTCTCACGCAGCTTCGAAGCCGACGTTCACCTCTCACATCAATGGTATGTGGTGCTCCGCAGTTTCCACGGCGCTTATTCGCAGTTGCACCATTTCTTCAATCACGATACACTTCAACCACAGCAGCACGCGAACAGTTCACAAACTGCGCTGTTTCAGAAATACTGCCTACCTCTTCCCGAAAGCCGATAATAATTCCTTTTTGTAAATCTGATAAATCACTCCTTTTATCCATGACAGCAACGAGTGATATGTTTTCAGAATGCCTACAGCACAGCTTATATACCCTCTAAGCCAGGTCAGGACAAGTGCCTTCTTTCATTGGCTACGCGCTGTTGACGTCAAAGGTTGGAGGTGACCACAATAATGTGACTCGACTGTGGGTATACGTTATAACACACATGCAGTGGGAACTAGTTCCTTTTTAATTTGGGGGTTTAACCACAACCATGAACATCTAATGCCAGAAAGAGTCGCCCAACCCTAATTTAGCGTCGCTAGTTCCGGGGGAGGGTAAGGTCCCTCATCGTAGAACAAACTCACCAGTTATACCTGAACTGCGGAAGGGGTCCGGGTTCGAATTCCGGTGAGGCATGGGTGTTGTGGTCGTCTTACGACACTGGCTCTCTCCCTCCCCTAGAACCAGTGGCACTAAATTAGGGACGGGGTGACTGCTTATAGCCCATTAAGTTGCTTACGGTGGTCAATAAACCTCTAATAAAAAAAAAAAAACATATATACCTGAACTGGGGTTCGGGTTCTGGCTCAACTTGGATGATTATCCAGCCGCTGGCGTCTTTAAACACCCGGCCTTTAGTGGTGTCCAAAGATGTGATTCACTGATGCGTCCTTCAAACGTTTTTTTTTTTTGGGGGGGGGGGGATGATTTGGTGTTTAACTACCACTTGAGCAACTCAATGAGCTATAAGCAGTTGCCGTAGCTAATTTAGGGTTACTGGCTCCAGAGAAGGGAGAGAACCAATGCCGTAAGACAAGTACAACATCCATGCTTCACCGGATTTGAACTGAGACCTATATCGAAGAATGGCCAAAAGCCAACGCTAAGACCAATGCTCCACTGTTGTGGCCTATCTATAATTTAACTTCCCTTTCGAGTTTCTCTCCTTATGTGAATTGTGTCACTTCATCGTTGCCGGTGGCGCAGTGATCTTATGACCATTCATCCGTTAAAGGTCTGGGTTCGAATTCCGGTGAGGCATGGATGTTGTGATTGTCTTCCAGCACATGCTCCCCCCCCCCTTCGCGGGAACCAGTGACCCTAAATTTGGGACGGGCGACTACTTATAGCCTATTGAGTTGCTTACGGTGGTCGTTAAACCTCCAATAAAAAGAAAACCCTTCACCGTTTGATTTTCTTTTCGAACAGCTTATCATTTCTTCAAACTTTCTTATACATTTTGACAACTCTGATTAGTAAAAAAGTAAGTAAAACGTCTTCGACAGCAAAACGTGAGTAGCGAGAGAAGAGATTGTAAAGTGTGCGTTGATACTGGCTTCAGAGAATTTACTGATGGCCACTGTAAACTGCAAAACAGGAACGTATGATTGCTGCTGCATACAACTGAGTTACATCAAGTACCAGAAGTGTGTAACTTCAACGTTTGGGCAAAATAAGCAGCTTCGATTTTATCGTAAGTTGTTCTTATTAATGCGAACGTTAGTTGTTCTGCATTGTTAGACCTAAGATATGTTTTTAAACAAGACATTTAGTAAAGACAGAAATCGAACTTCAATAAACTAAAATATTACATGGTACTTACCACCAAACCAACAGAAAACTGCTATTTTCAGAGGTATGAGAGGTTTATTGACTTGAAAGGGCAATGATTCCGATAATTTATTAAAAACATTTGATTTCCGATTCTGAAAAGAAAAAAATTATTTCAGAGTAAGAATTTCAAATTGAATTATATATATTTGCCTTATTCATAAAATCATATCAAAACAAAAGATGGTATAAATTCGTGTTCATTTTAACACTACTTTCCTTTGACGTTTACCACGCGCGAATGAAACAGTTTGGTAGCAGATAAGATTGCCGAAGAGGAGCGGTAAAGCTAAGTAAAACGCACCCAGCACTGCGAAGAAGAGATGCAATTTAGCGACTTAAAAGAAGCGTAGAAAAGCACTCTGGCCGCCTCAGTGTCCGCGTTGTTATAGGCGCGGGCCTTTAGCTAATATTTAGTGTTAGGCTCGAGTTCGAGTCCCGAATGAGGCATTGTTTTAATAGGGACCAGATCCTGCGTCCCATGGCGCAGGATCTGGTCCCTATTAAAATCAGTGGTCCTAATTTAGGGACGGGCGATTTCTTGCAGCTTTACATATTCACAACGATCATTAAACTACCAAACAATAATAATATTAGGTCGTTCCGGAAGTAGGTAAACACTCCCAACTTACCATAATTTCTGTAATCGCGAACAATGGTCACAGTATTTGAGAGTAGCTAATAGTAGTTCAACTCATTATCAATAATATGTTTTCAAACTGTGAGCAGTTCACGAACATCATTAGAAGTAACCAGTATCTATAATTCGGAGATCCAAGGTCTGTTCGTTGTTATACGTGTGCCAGACATATCATTTTTCAAATGGCCAAAATAGTTGAAGTCACAAGAGTTGAATAACGTGGGTGAAGTACCACCCAGCCGTGCTGCTTAACGAACACCTGATCAATCCTGGCATGAGGCGGCCGTGCGTTGTCGTGTACGAGGACAGGTCACTGTGCATGATGTAGCAGTCCACATGCCAGGATGTGCTCCTCTAGAAATGATTTACACCACTGTGATTGTTTTGTAACAGTCTTGGTGGAAGCCGTAGCAGCACCACGATCCCCACCCGAGGATATTCGGCAAGGCGTACATCGCTTCCTCCGATCACCCTACAGTTATCATCCCACTTTGCTTTTCTTCATCACTTCTACGCCGTATTCGTACATGGGCACTTGATGATGACCACCTTACTGATCATACCTCTTATATAACGAATTCTTCATCAGGTAAAGGACGCTCTTCCTACTTTCCAGGCCCGAAGCTAGGGAGGGGGCAGGGAAGCATCGCCCACCCTGAGTCGGCAGTTTTCCCACCCTCGCATTTTCAGCATTTTCCATACTTATCGTTTAATTTTGCACACCAGTATATATACCTGACACAATTGCCCACCCTGAAAAAATAAGCGCTTACCCACCTGTAAAATCCTGACTACGGGCTTGCTGCTGTCTCCTGTCCTATTCAGCACTGCCTTGCTACAAAGGATAAAATCATACTTTTCTCCAAACGATTTTCCTTTACCAACCGCACTCTTCCCATGATGAAAATTTAACATCTTCGAAACCCCCTCCGCATCATCGATCTCTCTTCTCCACTGTATCTCATTCTTAAAGAAAAACTTCCGAAAGCTTTAGAACCTCTTGCCAGACAGGCAGTTCATCGTCTCAATTTACTTCACCTCAGCAATGTTCACAACCCACATCACTTCTTCCAAAACCTTGAACAAAACAATCGCTCTTCGGCTTCACTCAAATTCCTTCAGCTTCCTTCTGAAACAATTACAATCAGTTCCTCGACATACTGCTTCCAAGTTTAATCCTACTTCACAAACCGTTTTACCAAGTATTGTCCGTCACCTTCTGTCTCTTCTTCGTTCTCTTCCACAAGTTTCTCCTCATCTTCCCTCTTTCTCTTTCTTCTCCTATCTCTGATATTGAAATCCGCGTTTCTCTTTTTAACCTCAACCAAGCTTCCTCTCCTGGACCTGACGGCCTTCCTGCTTTTTTTTTATTGCCCTTTTGAACTCACCTCCTTCCTCTTCTATTTGATTGCTTTTCCACAGCTTTCTCATCTGCTTCTTTCCCGACTAATTTACGGTGGCTCACATCATCAGGTTAAGAAGACATCTTTTGATGTCTTTTTAACCTCAACCACTTGCGCCCCCCTCAACTTGCTCGACCATGACTACAAAAGTTTCGCCAAAATTCTCTCACGTCGTCTCAACTCTGTTCTCTCTTATCTCATTCATCCCGACCAAACTTATGCATCCCAGGTAGCAGCATACAGAAAAATATCAACAACCTTCGAGATCTAATCCACCTTGCAGATCCCAACAATGAACCCCCTCGCTCTCCTCAATCGGGATCAATGACAAGCATTCGACAATATCACCCACACATACCTCTCCGCCGTTCTTCATCATTTTGACTTCCCTCATAGTTTCTCCTCCGTTCTTCTAGCATTACAATATAAAAACGCCATTTTTCACATCAAGACTTCATTCTTTCTCACCTCCTCAATCCCTTTTCAAAAAGAAATACTCCAATCATGCCCTCTTTCAGGCCAACTTTTTGCACGATGCTTTGAACCTTTCCTGATCTCAGTTCGTTCAACATTCTCAACGACTCTCCCGCTCACCACCTTCAGCAAAAGACATCATAACATCTTCATTTCTTCCTATGCTGACACGGTCACTATCTTAATTCGGGACAATCATCAATTTGACATTCTTCTCCACCTTTACTCCGACTATGCAGCACTATCTGGTGCATCTCTCAACTTTGCCAAAAGTACCGGCCTTTGGTGTGGCACCTAGATTTCCAAAAATGACTATCCTTGGGGTGCTCAATGGTCATCAACTACTCAGGAAATCCTTGGAATACACTTTAGCAAAACTCGTGCTTCTTCAGCAGCTACCTGGAGGTAAGGGAGGACTACAGGCTCCAAAACGTCGGAGATGTAGCGGTGGCTGTTAAATGTACCGGCGATGCGTACCAGAGGGGTGTGGGTGTCATATCCAGTTGCGCCCCAAACCATAACGACAGGCGACGACAGGCGACAGGCGACGGACCGATGCATAATGCAGGCGCCATACAGTCTCTCGCCGCGGTGCCGCCACACGCGTATCCGACCATCGTGGTGTTGCAGGCGGAAGCGGGATTCGTCGGAGAAGACAATGTCATGCCATTCCATAGTCCAGGTGTGGCGTTCAAAGGCCCACTGCCGCCGCACTCGCCGGTGGTGTAACTTCAATGGTAATCGGAGCAATGGACGACGTGCGACAAGTCCCCGCTCCTGAAGACGACGTCGAACGGTACGTGCTGACACAGGTTGTTGCGCAACACACCCTAATTCCTGCGCTAACGTTCGTGATGTGGCGGTGCGAGCCGTCAATTCCCGCAGCACAACATGCCGGTCCTCTCGTTCGGTGGTGTGCAGCGGCTGCGGCAATCGCTCACGTCGGTCCGTCCGGCCCTCCTGCACCCACCGAATCGATACTCGCCTCACTGTGGCTGGATGTCATCCCAAACGGGCGCCGATGTCTCGGTACGATAAACCGCTGTCGCGATAAGCCACTATTCGTTCTCTGTCGAACTCCGAAACGTGCTGGAATGACTGCCGTATTCTTCGACGAGGCGTCAAGAAGCTTCCCACGCACAGGTCCGGAAGCACAACACACTTCCGCTACTTACACCCCGCCTTCTGTATACCCTTCTTATTGTGCTTCTCGGTGGCGTGCCGGGCGCACATGATTTGCATATGCCCTGCAATGCTAATCGTTTGCATGTCCTCTTGCGGACGACGCACGCTGCGAATTTCAGACCAATCGGATGCTTCCTTCTTGGTGTTGCATTTTGGTTGGCCAGCAGTGTAAATAAATACTCGTTGCTCGTTTAAAATCTGTAAATATTTTTTTTCGTCTGTTCACGAATAAATAGTACTTGAACTACATGTGTAGTAAGTCTCGTCTCATTTCGTGCATGGTGCTGCGTTTTCTATGTCGAGTAGTGCATTAAACAACAAGACAATTAAATAGCTCGTGTTTCTAACTCAAGTATTAATCTTGCACAGTGGCTAAATCGTTTTATGACAACGCAATCTTTCTGAAATGCTTTTATTTGCGATAAAAAGAAAGTGGTTTGCCTTTGTCAGTAGGAATTGCATCGAATATGTTAGATAAGAATCCTTTGTTTTCGCAGTTTGCTTGGTGTGATTCCGGATCTTTATTTACTCCCTTCAAACTGAACTGATAAAATGCTCTAGCAAAACCTAATAGGTTATCATGTCTTTACGAGGATATTTTTTTTTCTACCTCTCAAATGTTAACTTGACGCACATTCTGAGCAGAACTGTTTGCTGCTGCACAAAATAATTTCGTTCGCTAACAGAGCTTTCCAATTAAATGCCTCTTCAAAAATTCCTTAAAATCATCTTTTTGTGTAATGAAAATGGCAACTGGTAGTCGCGATGCATGTATCTGTAACACGATTAGTGCAGGCCATTTGCTTTGACTGATGCGACTTATTTTTGATTAGGAATTTTCTTATCGTATTGCACTGGATCATTTCAGTCGACGTGGTTGCAATTTATCATGTTCTGTAACGTACGGTGTTGTATTCATGAGTGAATTTATTTTTTTTATTTTTCTTCTTGCTCCCTTTTTTTTCATGAAATTTCGCGGCGTTCCCATAAGCAAGAAAGAATATCTCATAATAGTTATTGACTAAACGAATCAGCTAAAAATAATTTTGGTCGTAATGATCCTTGATTAGGAAGTGTCAACTATTATTAATTATTCTCGTAATGGTGATTATTAATTTTGGTAATGACAATTACTGGCCAAGAAGCGTCACACATTATTAATTGAGCTCTTAGTAATCATTTTATAGGAAAAGTCAAAAGCCGGTGACAACTGAAAGGAACATGGAGAGATTAGTAAATAAAACAAAGGATACAAAAGGAACTCGTGGATTAAGAAAACAACAAGAGTGGATGCCATCATGATCGAAGTAGAGACTCTCAAGTGGTAATGGGCTTAACATAGTTTTAGAACTGACCACCTATGGGCAACTGAATTATTAGACTAGATATTATGTGACAGGAAAAGACCCAAAACGAGACTACGTGGAAAATGGGTGCATGAAATTCGAAAACATGGCGGAGTGAAAACGAAAAGAATTGTTCAAGACAGAGAGTTGTGGAAGAGATTTAACTGGAAACCTTCATCCAGCAGAGGATGGTGGACGATAATGATAGGAAGAGTCGGCCATTGTTTGTTTATTTATTTCGGGTTTTAATGAAACCCTGAGCATCTAATGCTATAAAGAGTAGCCTATCTCTAACTTGCCCCATTGATTCCAACAACAGAGACAGAACGTACTCTTTAGGACAATCTAAGAGCTTATGACATATTCAGAACTAGATCCTGCAATGAACTCAGTTGTCTTATCAGAATCCAGCGCCTCTGACCACTCAACCACGAGATTGTAGAGTCCGCTATTATAAACTTTCCGTGTAATTGTCCTTGTGTAGGAAAGGTTGGCCATTTTTAACTTTACTCATAATTGTCTCTATTCAGGTAAAGGTCTGCAATTGCCCGGCAAGGCACAAGGACCGGGCAGATATTTTTTTATCAATTAAGTAAAACATTCCTAGCTCGAGACGGGCCCGTACTGGAAGTTTTAGCGTTTTTCTCTTTTATTAAAGAAGGCGTTTATTTTCATAGAACGAAGACTGACTTGTTAAATAATAAGATGACGAAGATTACTGAGTGAAGCGAAAGACATGGAAGTACGGCCGCCACTGGATGCATTGATTAACTACATCTGAAATTGACAAGGAGGGTTATAAAACAGGAGTCTGAAACTGACAAGCGGCTTTGTAAGATGAGAATCTGAAATCGACAAGCAGGGTAGTAAGATAAAAATTCGAAATCTTTTATCTTTTCCGAGAAATGTTTACATATACACAGCTTCACGAAACCAAAACCAAAACGAGCTTATGGCGATATTCATTGCCTCGACGGCGGTGAGAAAGTTCGAAGTATTTTTTTTACATATTTGGAGATTGAGGCTAACTTGTTTATACTGGGTTTGTGCAAAAGTTCTACCCGTTTTTGTAATAGATGCAAATTGCAATCGGAGTAATTACGTCACAGATGACGGTGCAATGCCGAATTTTCGGCCAATAAAGCGTGGGGCAGTAGAGCATATAGAGGCACAAGGTTTGTCGGAGTAAGTCATTCGTAACTGAAATCACGGACAGTGTAACCTGGCATGCAATAAGGAGCACATTAGACACTGTTTACTGTACGAGTTCTATAAACGCAGTACTGCAGCAGCGGCTTTCCGCATCTGTCAAGTGTATGGGGAGGATGCAATTGATGATAATACATGTCGCCGTTGGTTTCAGAAATTCCGGGATGGAGACAGAAGCTGCAAAAATCAATAACACCCTGCACGTCCATCATTGACATTAAAAAATGTCATATACTCACCCTTAAAAGAAAAGGTGAAATTATATAATTCTAATGTGATATGAATAATTTAATAGTTATTTCCTCTGACGGGACTAAGCAGTTTAACAACGGTGAGTATCCTTCATCTCAAAGACTATAGTTTTATAAAAATTATATATATTACGATAATATATATAATATATAAGTTTAATATACACTGCTGGCCAACCAAAATGCAACACCAAGAAGGAAGCATCCGATTAGCCTGAAATTCGCAGCATGCGTTGCCCACAAGAGGATATGCAAACGATTATCATTGCAGGGCATACGCAAATCATGTGCGACTGGCACGCCACCGAGAAGCACTATAAGAAGGGTGCACAGAAGGCGGGGTGTAAGTAGTGGAAGTGTGTTGTGCTGCCTGACCTGTGCGCGGGACGCTTCCTGATGCCTCGTCGCATAATACGGCAGTCATTCCAGCACGTTTCCGATTTTGACAGAGGACGAATAGTAGCTTATCGCGACAGCGGTTTATCGTACCGAGACATCGGCGCCCGTGTGGGAAGATATCCAGCCACAGTGAGGAGAGTATGGATTCGGTGAGTGCAGGAGCGGCGGACGGACCGACGTGAGCTATTGGCTATTGCCGCAGCCGCGGCACACCACCGAGCGAGAGAACTGGCATGTCGTGCAGCGGGCATTGACGGCTCGCACCGCCACATCACGAACGTTGTGCGCAGGAATTAGGGTGTGTTGCGCAACAACCTATGTCAGCACGTCGTACCGTACGACATCGTCTGCAGGAGCAGGGACTTGTCGCACGGCGCCCATTGCTCCGATTACAATTGACGTTACACCACCGGTGAGTGTAGCGGCAGTGGGCCGTTGAACGCCGCACCTGGACTACGGAATGGCATGACATTGTCTTCTCCGACGAATCCCGTTTCTGCCTGCAACACCACGATGGTCGGATACGCGTGTGGTGGCACCGCGGCGAGAGTCTGCATGACGCCTGCATTATGCATCGCCATACCGGTCCTTCGCCTGGCGTTATGGTTAGGGGCGCAATTGGATATGATACCCGCGCCCTCTGGTACGCATCGCCGGTACACTCAACAGCCACCGCTACATCTATGACGTTTCGGAGCCTGTAGTCCTCCCTTACCTGCAAGACCTGCGAGCGTCCACGTTTCAACAGGACATTGCGCGCCCGCACGTGGCACGCATCGTGCAACAATTCTTCACGGCCGACCAGGTGTCACTGCTGTCGTGGCCCGCCTGTTTTCCCGATATGTCGTCCATCGAACACGTCTGGTCGCTGATCGGCAACCGAGTGGCCCGGCGAACATCACCCGCGTCTACGCCTGATGAGCTGTGGCAACGTGTGGAAGCAGCCTGGAACGACATACTCCAATCCCACATCCAAAGCCTCTTTCGTTCGATGCTGCGGCGTGTAGCGGCCGTTATTGCCAGCCATGGGGGCCACACGAACGATGTCTGGGTTTTCCACAAGTCGAACGGGCCTGTAGGCTCAATCGTTTCATCTTTGTATCTGTTGTTATGTGTCCAGTAAATCTGGCTTTGCTATCTCGTGTCCTTCTTGGTGTTACATTTTGGGTGGCCAGCAGTGTATATATTAAGAACATTTAAAAGGAGCTCTGGAATCCCTAAAAGCAAGTCTTATAGAGAATCGTTACAGCCAACCTGGCCGCCCCGGTGGCGCAGTGGTCTAAGGCGCTGGCCTCTGATCATTCGTCCGTCTGGGGTCCGGGTTCGAATCCCGGTGAGGCATGGATGTTGTGTTTGTCTTACGGCATTGGCTCTTTCCCTTTCCTGGAACCAGTGACCCTAAATTAGGGACGGGCGACTGCTTATAGTCCATTGAGTTGCTCACGGTGGTCGTTAAACCAGCAATAAAAAAAAAAAAACAGCCAACCTGAAGTAGAAGAAATAACAAGATTAGTGGAGATTTGCATAAAACACCACAGTTTTACTTTCCGTGGAACGTTTTATGAGCAGACAAAAGGTCTAGCCATGGGCAGCCCACTGCCACCTATATTATGTGAAATCTACATGCGTCGATTTGAAGAAAAACTTTTCAAACTTGTGAAATTTGACTTATGGATACGATACGTAGACGATACTTTCGTTCTATGGAAGGGAAAACATTCTGAAATTCCGGAATTAATCAAACTTATAAATTCCATTGATCCTCACATTCAATTCAGCTACGAAACTAAAAATAACGGATGCCTACCATTCCTTGACGTCCTGGTTACTCGCTCAAATGGATCTCTCGCAAACACAATTTATCGGAAGCATTTTGCTGTTTTCTAACCCCTACATGCCAAGTCCAATCAACCTTGGCAACAAAAACTCAGCGGCTTTTACAGTTACGTATATCGCGGGATACATATATGTTCAGATAAAGACAGTTTAGAAAAAGAACTTTATTTCCTTAAGCGTGTTGCAGTATAGCGATTATACAACCCTTCCATTATGGACAAGGCTCTAACAAAATTCCTGCAACCGAAGCCTGTCTCCTCGTTAACTCCTGTGACGCGCCCATTGCGAGATAATTTTGCCATTATTCCATTTTCCCGTGAAATTTTCTTCAAAATTTCACAAATTCTCAAAACCTTTAATTTTAAAGTGATTTTTAAACCGATAAACAAAATGAACTTTTTAGGATCAAAGGACTATGGAGAAGACAAAACTCATGGGGAATTTATCAAATTCCGTGTGAATGCGGCCCTTTGTATATAGGACAAACCCGTAGAGCCTTGCGTTTTCGATTGAAGGAGCACAAGACCTACATTTGGAACTGTGACCTAAAGAAGTCATCGATGGCTAAACACTGTTACGAAAAGGACCATAAATTTCTCTTTGAAGAAACAAAACTAATTGAAAAGCCAGATTCAACCACCAAACTGGATATTTTGGAAGCTTTCCATATACACTATATTGACAAAAGTCACTGGACACCTAGAAGAGAAACACAACATAGCATTTATCGACATACATTAGTACGGTGTCGGTCCATCTTTGGCCTTAATGCATGCACTGAACCTTCGAGACATGCTTTCGACAAGGTTTTGGAACACAGCGATAGGTATGCGCTTCCATTCAGTACATAATGCTACTGCTAACTATTGCTCAGTAGTAGGCCTTGGTTTCAAACTTCTTCTGCGGCGCTCTAATTCATCCCATACGTGCTCTATGGAATTAAGATTAGGGTTCTGGGCTGGCCAGTCCACACACGATACGGAATTATCTTCAAACCATGCCGTAACAGTCCTTGCTTAATGGCTCGGTGCATTATCCTGCTGGTAATAGCAAGGCTCGGTTCCAGTGCCTTAAGGCTTTTGAGGCCCTAGGCTAAATTTTCCATGCCCCCCCCCCCCCAGCCAGCTATATCTGATTTTGCTCCTATAAGATTATCTAATAAACTTATCTTTAACTTAAGAATATAATAATTGGTAGTATAATTTTATTGTTAAATAAGTATTATTTAAATAAAAATTATTTTGATTTAACTTGTTATTAAATTAAAGGTTATAAAAACATATTTGTAAAATACATAGTCAAAGAGGTTCATACTTATCCAGAAACAACACTTTACATTTTGAAACCTTAGACCTACATTTCAAACTGACACACGATACATTTTTATAACACGAAAGTAAGCAATAGTATTTCTTTTTTTTTATTCTTTAAAATTGCATTACAACAACAAAAATTAATTAAGTTTATAAAAATTAATTGTAAGGGGTTTTGGGAAATGATATAAACTGACACTCCTCTCCTGCACCTGTCAGACGTCAAATGCGCTCTCTATCACACTCGTACGAACATGGGCGTGCTCGCAATAGAGCTATTATTACGTTCTTATTTCTTTAGTTATCATTCCAGATAAAATAAAAAATTAGCACTACTTTATTTTATTCAAGAAAATTAAAATAACGGTACCTCCCTTTTCTAAAGTTTTCTCTTCTATTCTCTCCGTTTTTCTCGATTCTACACCTGCGGTCCACTAGAGCCTGCTGCCCTTAGGCCGCGGCCTAGTTGGCCTAGTGGAAAATCCGCCGCTGCTCGGTTCCATAGTATTGCCACACAGTTGGTAGGACATAATTGTCCATAATATCGAGGTAGACGTGCTGGTTAACAGGTTTGTCCACGATAACCAATGGGCCGGGACCATACCACGAAAAACACCCCCACACGAGTATACTACCAACTCCAAACTTGACCGTAGGAACAGTACAGTGTAGTAAATAGCGTTCTCCCGGCTGCCTCCATACCCACACACGGCCAACAGACTGATGAAGGGTGTATCTGGATTCATCAGTCCATAGGACCCGTTTCCTTTGATCTACGGGCCACGATAAATGTTCTTTACACCATGCTAAACGACTGGTAGCATTCCGAGTGGAGGTGAAAGGCTTATGAGCAGCTTCACAGCCACGGTGACCCATAGAATGGAGTTCTGTGCGAAGGGTACATGTAGATACCGAGGTTCCAGCATTTTTACTCACCTGTACACTGAGGTCTTGTGCAGTACTCCGTCGATTAGCTGTAACGATTCTCCTGAGGCTTCGACGTCCTCTATCGCTGATTTTCTTTGGTCTGCCGGTACGTTTTGCTGTTTCAGGCTCGCCATGTGTCTTCCTCTTATTCAGTATATCCACAAGAGTTGATTTGGGTATGTTTAAACGCCTCTCGGTTTCTCTTATGGACAACCCACTAATATAACACCCAACAATCTTTCCTTTTTCATAGTCAGTTCTTTCCCGCCGCGACATTTGCACTCAACCTCACAGTGCGATATGATTGCGGTCAGTTACGGGCTTGTTTTTATATCGTTTGCAGCTGTACCGCGCATCTTAACAACACAGCGCATCCGTTCATTTGCTTTTGAAGGGGTGTCTGGTGACTTTTGTCAATATAGTGTATATATCAGAAGTCTTCGCAACTTGTTAATGACATTGCATCCTCCCCATTTCTGTCAAGCGTGTAGAAGCAACTAACTAAAACCCGTGACTATAAAAACCATTCATGATGTCATATAGAATTTGAATATTTTCGTGCCATTCGTCCTAATGAAGCGAAACCAGTTCCCAGTCACTACCCAGCAAAACCATGGTCGACTTGAAAAATAAATATTTGTGACAAACTACGTTGTATTCTCTTAATTTAAATGGCGAGTATCTTTTATGCTCTAGCTCCTGTCCGCTCTTCAGGATAATTGGCTCCTCGAGGCTATGAGAAACGCCCACTGGAACGACATACGCGTCTCATCATGCTGTCATGCGTTACTTTACATACCCGTCAGTCTGTGATACTCCCTGTAAAAAAGTCAGACCACATGTTTCATACCTTTTCTTACTAAGATGAAAGAAAACTTTTGTAACTTAGTTTTTGCACACGAGTGTAGTTTCAGCATGCCTTACCTAACTAAGGATCTTTGTAATGTTTTAATTTAAAACTAACGATTGTAAATCCATGAAAGTAATATCAAAAACGACTTCCAAGTTTTACAGTCCAAATCTTATATAGGCTCTCTTGTCAAGTAAACTTGTACACCGCGCTAATAAATACAACAACGATAACTTGCCATACAGAAGCTAAAATTTTCAACTATTAACTTCGAAGAAACAGAATGGCGGAGTTACTGTTTAATTAACTTTGAACTTCAAGATAATGGCGAAGCGTAACGGAATCTCAAGGAAGTTGTCAGAAGTATCGAACGCACCTGCATAGTAGCAATCCAGAATCGCACAACTCATAGTAGATATCGTGCACGCTGTTTTTTATCCCGTGCCTAAGCTTTGCTTGACTGTCAGTACTGCCACAAGAATATACAGACTTTGAAGTTCAGACGTGACGTTAAGTTCAGAAAGTATAACAAGAGATATAAAACATTTTATAAGAAGCAGCACACAAAGGGGGAAAGTTAAAATAGATAAAATACGTCAATACGTCGCTGTAAAAAGCGCTGACAAAAAACGGGATACGAGTGAAATACTGTGCATGCAGATGCTGCGTGGCAACTATAGTTGATACCTGTTTATTTTCCAGGGGAGCGTCATTTTCCATAACCTTTTCATTTCCGCTGGTTTTTTCTGGTTTAGTTATGTCCGACAGTTCAACGTCATCCATGTTTTCCCGAAAATCTTTTATTGCAACATTCAGCTGTCTATAAGAAAAAAAACAATGAGTTCAGAAATCGTTTAATTAATCAGTACAACAGCTGCAATAAAAGTAATCGTAAACTTACATAAAAGCTTCATATCGACAATACACCATATTGACAAAAGTCACCGTACACCTAGAAGAGAAACATGCACTGACCATTCGAAGCTCAGAGGTTAAGTTTTGAGCTCCGTGATTTTCGTTGCTACAAGGTGTTTATTGAGTGCTTTAATTTCTGTGGTTGCGTGTATCTTCAAGTTGAAGGTCTGCACTTTGCTTTCGTGTATCTTCTAGGTTGGTGAGTGCATATTGTTTTCATTTTTCACTGTTTAATTTTTCGACCAAGCTGGTCTTTTTTCGTTAAAGTCGCGCCATTGCTTCGATGGCGGAGGCAGATAAGGGTGACGCCCACATCCTGATCTTGGCAGATCAGCCATCTCCCTCCTCTTCTTCTACCGCGGCAGCCCGTGCTCAGCTTATTGAGGTGGATCCGGAGCGTCATGGCGACGTCATGGACACCTCTTCTTCTCCAGCAATGGCTCCCGCCCTTCCCACTAAGTGCGGTGGTGCCAAGTCTCCTATCTACATCTCAGCTGATGATGACGTATCAGTGATCAGCGATACTGAGCTAATAGCTTCCACTTCTCATCAACTTCCTGATCCGCCCCTATTGCTAGGAGCCGTCCCATCGACTTCTCGACTCATGTCTGCCCAAGCGTCCTATGCTTCTGCAACTTCTGGAGTCCTTACACCCTTAGTTTCGTCTGCTATGCCTTTTCCTGAATCCTATGTCACTGTCGTCGGCTTCACTGCTACAACTGACATTCCAGAGGATTCCCGAGCTGGTCACCTATTTTCCTCCACTATGGAATGCGTCTATTTTTATGCGCTTCCCGACACCAAGCTGTGGCAATATAGCCGCGCCCTCAAAACTATCTTACCAAAGGATGCTATAGACTTTGTAGCTCGCAAACCCAGATCTGTCTTGGCATATTTTAAGGATAAAGCGCATGCTGACCAGGTCCTGATGGAAGGACAAACCATCAATGATGTGCATCTGTTAGCACAACCGGTTGCGCACTGCCCGGTGCAGGTGACCTTCTACCCCGTGCCACCAGAAGTTTCCGACGCTGCACTTTGCACCTTGCTCAGCAGGTACGGCAGGGTCGTTGGCTCCATAACAACTCTCTCTGCGGCTCCCAGGGACCCTGAAGACAAATCGCCGCCCCGGTGGCGCAGTGGTCTAAACGATGGGCTCTGATCATTCGTCCGAACGGGGTCCGGGTTTGAATCCCGGTGAGGCATGGATGTTGTGCTTGTCTTACGGCACTGGTTCTCTCCTTTCCCTGGAACCAGTGACCCATAAATTAGGGACGGGCTACTGCTTATGGCCCATTGAGTTGCTCACGGTGGTCGTTAAACCTCCAATCAAAAAAAAAAAAAAAGACAAATCGATTCGGGGCTTCCGCCGCACTGCTCGAGTCCTCTTTCCATCTGATGCTCAGCTGAAAGCGGTCCCAAATGTTTTGCACATCCGCTGTGGACAGCAACGCCGAAGAGTTGAGATAATCACTTCACAGTATTGCACTATCTGCCAGAGCGAAAGTCACATGAGGGCTCAGTGCCCACGTGTCCCCTTGCAAACAGCTCCACACACTACATAATCTTATACTTTGTCCACCAACGCTCCACAGACTTCTCCCTTTTCGAGGAAAGTCTCAGAATCAAGATCTTCCACAAGTCAGCCTACTGCCATTGGTCAACAAACGACTTTGATGCTTCCACCTTCTGTTGATCCTAAGAATTTGGAAGCCTCGGAGTTTTCCGCCAGGGGGCGTAGAATATACATCTATGCCCCCTGGCGGAGAAACTGTGGAATATTTTAAGAAGAAAATATTCCAAAAAGGGTTATCGATGTGAGTGGCATCAGTCCACGAAATAATTTTTTCAATCGATATTTAAGAAGCTCAAATTTTATGGTAAATACATCAAAAGCAAAAATTTACACTTACGCCCCCTGGTGGCTAAAGTATTCTTTACCAAAAATTTGAAATTATATGCAAAACAATTTCCATCACGAGGTGCATTAACTGAAGAACAAATTTTTCACATCGGAGTTTTAGAAGAAGAGTTATGGGGGAAAATTTAATTTACTTTTACGCCCCCTAGCGGAAAATCTATGCGTAATTTGAAAAAGTAACTATATCTGAAATACTCTTCGACATAAATGGAATCGAAAGATAAAAGAATTTTTTTTAAATCGGATGTTTAGAAGCAAATATGTGGAATAAAACGTATTTTTGAATTCGACATCATCTGCATTTACGCCCTCTAGCGGCGAAATTGTACATCGTAAAAGAAAAACGAAATAAATGATCATCATTCGCATATTTCAATTCCCAATGCAAAAATAATTTTTCAAATAGGACTAATAGTTGCAGAAATAGCGTGGGTACAAACGGACAGACGAACGGACGGACGGACAAACCGGTAACATAAGCACGATCTTTTTTTACAAAAGACGTGCTAAAAACAAGTTAGTAAAATCATGCAATGCATTGATTATGATACGCTTTCCAACATACCAGAAATCATTACTCAAGTTATGAGGATAACAAATCTCGCTCCTGTGCCCTATCCTTTTACCCCATTTCGCCCATTTTCAATAGGGTTCGTACCCAGGTGGTCTCCTACCGCATACTAAAATGTCATCGAAATCGAAACATTTTTACGCGAGTCATCGTGCGAACGGGCAGACAGACCGACAAAGTTGGAGCATATACGCTTCTTCAACGTACGGTTGGAAAGCGTAAACAGGTTAGTAAAATCATGCAATGCATTGATTATGGTACGCTTTCCAACATAACAGAAATCATTACTCAAGTTTTTACTTAAGTTATAAGGATAATGGCTGTAGAATAAGTCTCGCTCATATGACCTGACCTTTGACCCCATTTCGATTATATTCAACAAAACCGGTAAAGTGTAATTCCGGAACAACATGATAAGGTTTTGTCTCAATCGAAGCATTTTTACATAAGTTATAACGCATAAGGGCGATGGAATGGATACCGCTCCTATGTCCTGGTTTTTCACCCCATTTTGCCCATTTTCAATAGGGTTCGTCCCTAGGTGGTGCCCTACCACATACTAAAATTTCATCGAAGTCGACACATTTTTACGCCAGTTATGACGCATAGGGGCAATGGATTGCGTCCCGCTCCTATGTCCTGACCTTTGACCCCATTTCGCCTATTTTCAACAGGTTTCGTCCCCAGGTGTTTCCCTACCACATACTAAATTTTAATTGAAATCCAATCATTTTTACGCCAGTTACGACGCATAAGTGCATCCCGCTCCTATGTCCTGACCTTTGATCTTATTTCGCTTATTTTCAACAGGGTTCATCCCCAGGTAGTTCCCTACCACATACTAAATTTTAATTGAAATCGAACGATTGTTACGTTGGTTATGACGCATAAGGGCAATGGAATGCATCCTGCTCCTATATCCTGAACTTTGACCCCACTTCGCCCATTTTCAACAGGTTTAATCCCCAGGCGGTCCCCTGCCAAATACTAAAATTTCATCGAAATCGAATCATTTTTACGCGAGTTATCGTGCGGGCGGGCAGACAGACGGACGAAGTGGGAGCATACATGCTTCTTCAACCTACCGTTGAAAAGCGTAAAAAATATAATAGGATTCGCGTGACACATGAAAAATAAAAGTGAAAATTCATTTGTTGATAATGAGTATAGATTATTTCATAGAAATTTCGAATCCTAAAACGTAACTTTTGGAAAAAGAAACGACGCAACTTTGTTACAAATAATTCCGAAGTTGGTATCTGAGATGCGTGCCACTTTCTAGTAGTGTTTAAAAATATTCAGTTATATAATTTATCGCAGCATAGCTCTTAGCAGATTTGGGAATTCAAAGTCCACGTACAAAAGATACCTGGATACTCATTTCTCTATTTCAAAGGTGCTTCTTCTTTCACTTTAGAAATTCCCTTTAAATTCGGCACATTCTTTTCAAATTAAGACACACTTCTAGTTGATACTTCAAGTAATCGTTCACAATAAAGGACATTTCTTTGAAACGATGTATCTTGCGAAAGAAATGTCAAAATGACAAAGGAAGAGCGTTAGTAGACAGAGAAACTTCACTGTTAACAAAATGAAACCATTTTTATATGTAATTAATGTTTTACTTAAAAATACGTATACAAAATTTGTTGAAAATTCGTTTTCATCCTGCTATACTCGATCGGATACAGGAAGCGTCCTGCACGAGAACTTCGTAATTTACATATTGAGGATAGCAGCCAAAGCCCTTATGCACAGATCACGTGTGGCGATCAGCAGACTCCGATAGTTCGTGTACGCTTGAAAACTCGGAGTTGTTACGAAGTGAGTTTCGTTCAGTGGGAAGTGGCGGCTTATAAAAGTAATGCTTATTCCGTTGCGAATTTTATCAGAATTGTTGATAGTAGGTGCGAAATGGTTAAATTATTAGTCGAAAGTGGATGTCTACTAAAACAAAAAATGTGTTGTAATTGTGACAAAGTGTTAAAACGAAACTGCTGTAATCTTGAGTTCATGTGTAGGTCTTCTATCGCACCTTAGCCTGAGTACGGTGTACAACGATGCCATGCAAGACACAAGTAAGTTATTCAATTTTCCTTGTAGGTATAAATACGATAAGTAAGCAGGAATTCCAATTACATTTTGTTTACAGTGAAACTTTACATGTCTAACAATAATGTCATTTTCCCATTAGCTTCTGTTTTGTAGGGATACTAACTGTAAGGTATGATTGTTACTCGGTAAAAAGAAACATGGAATAACAGCGTAGTTTAGTTATAAATAATTAAACTCTGCGTGTTTTCGTACTGTAGAAATTGTTCAAGGCTTTTGAAACTTCGTAACCGCCACAGAGGCGCTGTGATCTAAGCGCTGAATTATGACAATTCGTTTGAGATGGGTCCGGGTTCAAATCCCATGAGGCATGGATGTTGTGTTTTGCTTATGGCAATAGCTCTCTCCCTTCCCTCGAACCAGTGGCCCTAAATTAGGGACCGGCGACTGCGTGCGTATGTACCCCATCAATTTGCTCACGCTGTTCGTTATCCCCTCCCTCTCCCCCAATTTTTTTCTTAGTGTGTCTCTTAAGGTAAGTCAATTCAGTATTGTGCACATGTCCTGTGCAAAACGTTTTCACAGCCAGTGCTCCGTATAGGTATCAGCATGCCGCCAAGAAAGAAGGAACTACCAATTTTTAACTTCTTTTTTTTTTCGAATAGAAACATTATAAAACTACAAAAACGGATTAAATTTGTTTTCAGCGAAGCTTTCCCTATCAGTTGATATTCTTCTGTTATCATTGTGCCATTTCTTTCGGGAGATACATATGTTTTTCTTCAACCTACGGTTGGAAAGCGTAAAAAAAGGGGAGGTGCAGGACATGAAGTTCAGAAATGACGTTCATAACCAAGACATTGCGCAACTTATATAGGAATGAAAATTGAAAGGCAAAGTTAATTCTAGAAGTACACATCACCAATAAAAGAACCGAACTCTGATACACTAAACACAACTGGAACCCTCACCAAAAAACGTGAGCTATTTGCCGAAAATATGCTGCTGTACCAGTGGCACAAGACACGACGAAAATGTTTATAATATCACTCAAGGTTTAATATACTATTATTAGAGCAAGGGATGGTAAATGAATGACTTACGATTTAGATTCTCGCTTATATCTGCTCATTCCAACAGGAGGAAGTTTTTTAACATATAAGCGAAGGCATAATAGTAGTTTGTCGTTAACGTGGAGGACAACGACACAAACTTTAAGAAACAATAAATGGAAAATACTATCGAGAAACACTTAACGCAACAAGGCTCAACTTGAAATTAAATTCTAACCCTAAGATAGCTGTTTCGTTGGGAATATGCTTGACGATTTAGCTTAATGACAGCAGAGACAAATGACAACGCCAGGTAGTACACATAGTTTGTGTACTATCTCCCCTGGAACCAATGGCTTTAAATTTGGGGAGGGCGAATGCTTATAGGCCATTGAGGGACTCAAAGTCGTCGTTAACTCATCCCCCCCCCCCCAAAAAAAGAAAAACTCTTGTTATAGTCGCTTTTATCCCTTCCCTATGATAAACTATCATCTCGATAACTATCAGCAACTATGTAGGAATGAAAATTGAAAGGTAATTCTAGAAGTACACATCACCAATAAAAGAACTAAACACAGCTATAATCCTCACCGAAAAACGTGAGCTATTTCCAGAAAAAATGCTGCTGTGCCAATGGCACAATATACGAAGAAAATGTATATAATATCACTCAAGGTTTAATATACTATCATTATTAAAGCAAGAGATGGTAAATGAATGACTTACGATTTAGATTCTCATTTCAATCTGTTCATTCCATCAGAAGGAAGTTTGTTATCATTAACGAAGGCATAATAGTCGTTTTTCGATTAACGTGGAGGACAACGACACACACTTTAAGAAACAATTAGTGGAAAATGCTATCGAGAAACACTTAACGCAGTTAACAACAAGGCTCAACTTGAAATTAAATTCTAACACTAGGATAGCTCTTTCGTTGGTAATCAATCTGCTCGACGATTTATCATAGCTTAATGAGAACAACTCATTCGACCACCCCTTTTGCAGCCGCTAGATCGTATTTATGCTCATATATTCCTTTTCCTGACTTGATGGAATGCGAGTGAAGTCCTAAAGAAATAAACTTTTGGGAGTTCCGATGTGACGTTCAGTTCAGAAAGCATAACGATTATCTTTATCGACTCTAATGATAACCAAACATTTTCACTACTCAGTAAAGAAAATCGGAAAATTGCATTTAAACTTTTAAATTATATGTAATTTTTATTCAAAAATTTTAAAATTTTGTAATAGCTGGGTTATTTAGAAGCGCGTTGGATGTTCAATCCCATTAAAAGTTTTCAACATCAAATACCACCGATGAAGTAGCCAAGGGAGTAGTTCTAAGGGTCTCGGACCCCTTCCCCCCCCCTTCGGTGTTTTTCTCACCTGCAGTATATTTTTGGATTGTTTTCATACTGGGTTTTCGAAATACACACTTTTAACGATATAGTTATATATATCATCATCATCATCATTGTCAACCATTATCAATCCACTGCTGGACGAAGGTCTCCCCAAGTTTCCTCCACAACGGTCTGTCTTGTGCTAGTCTCCTCCATGTCACCCCTGCATACTTTCGAATTTCATCCACCCATCTCCCATGTGGTCTTCTTCTGGGTCTTTTCCTGTCCCTTGGAATCCAATCTAAAATTTCGGCTGTCCATCGATGATCTGTCCTTCTGGCAGTATGTCCAGCCCATTGCCATTTCAGGGATTTACTTCTGATCATGATGTCTTCCACTCTTGTCATTTTTCGGATCCACGAGTTCCTCTTCTTATCTCTCCTGGTTACACCAAGTATGCACCTCTCCATGCTGCTTTGAGTTGTCCGCAGCCTTTGTATGTCTCTTTTAGTTAAGGTCCACGTCTCTGCACCATACGTAAGCACTGGAAGGATGCATTGATCAAAAACTTTTCTTTTAAGACATAATGGCATATTGCTCTTGAAAATTATGCTGTTTCTTCCAAAAGCTCTCCAGGCAAGTTTTGTACGCCGATTAATTTCTTCATCAATGTGACCCTCACTAGATATCTGCTGTCCAAGATAAACGTACGTGTCTGTTATCTCCAGCTTTTCTCCATCAATCGATAAGTCTTCATTTCTTGTAAAAGCATTGAACATCACTTTTGTCTTCTGAAAGTTCATTTTTAATCCCACTTCTTTACTCTTGTCAGCAAGTTCCTGGATCATACTCTGCAGCTCTGATGGGGTAGTTGCAAAAATGACTACGTCATCAGCAAAACGAAGGTGGGTTAGATAATCTCCATTAATCTTTATCCCCTTGTTTTCCCAGCTCAGCGACTAAAAAACACCCTCCAATGTGGCATTAAAGAGCTTCGGAGATATGGTGTCACCTTGTCTCACTCCCTTTCCAATTTTTGCTTGTGTTGTATTTTCAAACAGCCTAATCTTTGCACTTGCATTTTCATAGATGTTATTAATAATATTAATGTATGCATCTTCAATACCGCAGGTTTTCAGAGCCATTGTAACTGCTGATGGTTTCACTGAATCAAAGGCTTTTTCATAATCGATAAAAGCCATGCACAATGGAAGTTCATATTCCCTCGCTCTTTCAATTAGTTCTCTCAGCACATGGATATGATCTATTGTGCTGTAGCCACTCCTGAATCCAGCTTGTTCTCTCGGTTGAGCCATGTCCAGTGTTACCTTCAAGCGGTGTGAAAGAACTTTAGTGAAGATTTTATAAACTACTGATAGGAGGCTGATAGGTCTGTAGTTTCCAAGATCCTCAATGTCACCTTTCTTATGTAGCAGGATCATTGTAGCGGTGTTCCAATCCTCAGGAATCTTTCCTTCATTAAGGCATCGAGTGAAAATTTGGGCGAGTACTGTTTCGATTTCTCCACTTGCTTCTTGTATGATGTCTACAGTAATTCCATCTTCTCCTGGAGCTTTTCCCCGCTTCATGTTCTTGATTGCATGTGCAACTTCTGCTGGAAGGACTGGAGGAACTCTGGTACTGGTATCTTTCATGATGTCTGGAGTGCATGTATCATCCCTTTCATATAATTTGGAGTAGAAATCTTTCACTCTTGTCAAAATTTCGCCTCTATTTCTTGTTACAGAACCATCTTCTTTTCTCAGTGCCATAATCTGTTTTCTTCCCTTACTGAGATGTCCCTTTGCTATCTTTAGGCTTTGGTTGTTTTCAATTGCTTTCCTCACTAGTTCACAGTTGAATTTTCTTACGTCTTCAGTAATACTTTTCCTTACTGTCTTGCATAGCTCTATATATTCCACTTTGGAAGTTACATCTTCTTTAGTTGTCCTCATCTCTCTTCTTTTTTGCATCAACATTTTTCGTTTTTCCTGATAATTTATTTACATGCAACTTGTTCTTAGACCCAGCTAATTTTGTTGCTGTTTCCATAAGAGCTTTGGTTACTTTTCTGTTAACTTCAGAGATGTCCACTTTTCTTCCGATGTTAGGCCTTCTAAAGCAGAGAATCTGTTCTTCAGTTCCAACTTGAAGGTATTATGGTGTTTTTTAAGGTTGGTTATGTCAATAGATTTTGTTTGTCTTATGAGCTTGCCACGTTCAAGTTTAGTGTTGAGGTGCATCTTACATCTCACCAATCTATGGTCACTACCTGTGTTGAACTTGTTTAGCACACTGCAGTCTTCTATGACGAATTTTTTGTTACACATAATAAAATCAATTTCACTTGTCGTCCCATTTGGATGTCTCCATGTCCATTTCCTGTGTGGCTTTTTCTTGAAGGAGTTCAAGATGAAAAACCCTTCTGCTTCTGCAAACTCAACGAGAGTATTTCCACGCTGGTTTCTGTTGCCCTGACCGAATTTACCTACTGAAGTTTCATTCTGTTGCCGTTGCCCTATTTTTGCATTGAAATCTCCCATAATTATTTTCAAGTGCTGCTTACCTTTATTATTTAGATGACAAATTTCCTCATAAAATTCTTCAATTTCTTCTTCAGGATGACTTGTGGTGGGTGCATAAGTTTGAATAATCTGAGCCTGGTATCTTTTCGAGAGTTGGATAACAAGTCGTGCAGCTCTGTCAGAGGAACTTTCAACTTCTACAACTTTATCCTTCAGTTTCTTGTTTATTATAAATCCAACACCACTAGTTCTGCCAGTATCTGTCCCACGATAGTAGAAGAGATTTCCACTTTTCAGTTCAATGAGATCTTCTCCTTTTCTCCTTACCTCACTTAGCCCCACGATGTCCCACTTGATCCTTTGTAGTTCCTCTTCCAAATTCAAGAAGCCTTGAATCAGAAGATAGGGAGCGTCCATTGTACGTAGCCGAGGTCAGCATCAGATGGCAGCCTAGTCCGGTCCTCCGGGGATTCTTAGCACCCTCTGCCTTCCTGTCGCACTGGCCGCTGCCTTGGCCAGGTACATTCCAGCTGCCGGAGACTGAGGGCCAAGATTTAAGTTGTGGAATCATTTTGGAGGGGTTTGGCCATAACTCACCACGCTGGCCAAGCGGGTTGGTGAGTGTGGGATAGCATTTCCTCTAATCCCGATGGTATAGTTATACCGCTATTGTCGGTCGTCAGAGCCCCTTTAGTGGGAACAGGATGCACCACGAGAAGGCGGGGTTGACATTTGTCAAGGAGAGGCTGTGATGTTACGCATCACCTGACCTTACATCCCTGACCTTACATATATAGTTCGTGTATTGTTTTTCACCGCAACTTTGTAAGATAATTCGGTTAACTGTAGTTATTACGAGTAAATTTGAGTATGCATTATACTACCCGTTCAACACTTTTTCTCTGATCAATACACTTTTTATGTCCGTTGATCTCTCTCTCTCTCTCTCTCTCTCTCTCTCTCTCTCTCACACACACACACACACACTCTCTCTCTCTCTCTCTCTCTCTCTCTCTCTCTCTCTCTCTCTTTCTCTTTCTGTACTGTGCAAAATCCCACTGGACACTGTGTATTAAGGATTGCAAATGCTCCCTGAAAAAGTTAATTACTGCATCACTTAAAGCCTTATTTTGAAAATCTATAATTCGTATCACAGTGAAATATGAGAAATGAAAAAAGAAAACATATACCAGCAAAATGAATACCCGCCCGACCTTAGTACAACTCTTGTTGCCTATGAACTGATATTCAACTCAAGTATTAGGATGGCACGAAAAGTTTTGCGTTAGCCTTCAGTCTCAACGGCAAGTAAACTATCCCTTTCGATGATGAACAGAGTTAAATCCGTTTGAAGGAGTAAAACGAGATGGAAACAAATGTTCGAATAGTTTAACTCTCTTTGTTCAGGGCATTCAGATATTCAGGAATATCTGAATGCCCTGAACAAATATTCCTTTTTTGTAGACAAAGTCTTAGATGTGATTCATCTACGCCTAAAATGCCTCCTTTTAAGATCTGCACAGTAAAATGTTTTTATAGCGATGAAATTAATCCAAATAATAATTGCAAAATAAAACATAAAATTCATACATCTGCGATATGTACTGTATATATACACATTAACCGAATTAAAGTGGTAAATATGTAATGATGAAATTTTTCAAAATGATGTATATACAATGACGATATTTTTCCAAATAATAATAATCATCATCATCATTGTCAACCATTATCAATCCACTGCTGGACGAAGGTCTACCCAAGTTTCCTCCACAACGGTCTGTCTTGTGCCAGTCTCCTCCATGTCACTCCCGCGTACTTTCGAATTTCATCCACCCATCTCCCATGTGGTCTTCCTCTGGGTCTTTTCCTGTCCCTTGGAATACAATCAAAAATTTCGGCTGTCCATCAATGGTCTGTCCTGCTGGCAGTATGTCCAGCCCATTGCCATTTCAGGGATTTAACTCTGATTATGATGTCTTCCACTCTTGTCATTTTTCGGATCCACGAGTTCCTCTTCTTATCTCTCCTGGTTACACCAAGCATGCACCTCTCCATGCTGCTTTGAGTTGTCTGCAGCCTTTGTATGTCTCTTTTAGTTAAGGTCCACGTCTCTGCACCATACGTAAGCACTGGAAGGATGCATTAATCAAACACTTTTCTTTTAAGACATAATGGCATATTGCTCTTGAAAATTATGCTGTTTCTTCCAAAAGCTCTCCTGGCAAGTTTTGTACGCCGATTAATTTCTTCATCAATGTGACCCTCACTTGATATCTGCTGTCCAAGATGTACGCATCTGTTATCTCCAGCTTTTCTCCATCAATCGATAAATCTTCATTTCTTGTAAAAGCATTGAACATCACTTTTGTCTTCTGAAAGTTCATTTTTAATCCCACTTTTTTATTCTTGCCAGCAAGTTCCTGGATCATACTCTGCAACTCTTATGGGGTAGTTACAAAAATAACTACGTCATCAGCAAAACGAAGGTGAGTTAGATAATCTCCATTAATCTTTATCGCTTTGTTTTTCCAGTTCAGTGATTGAAAGACATTTTTCAATGTGGCATTAAAGAGCTTCGGAGATATGGTGTCACCTTGTCTCACTCCCTTTCCAATTTTTATGTGTGTTTTATTATCAAACAGCTGAATTTTTGCACTTGCATTTTCATAGATGTTATTAATAATATTAATGTATGCATCTTCAATACCGCAGGATTTCAGAGCCATTGTAACTGCTGATGGTTTCACCGAATCAAAGGCTTTTTGATAATCGATAAAAGCCATGCACAATGGAAGTTCATATTCCCTCGCTCTTTCAATTAGTTCTCTCAGTACGTGGATATGATCTATTGTGCTGTAGCCACTCCTGAATCCAGCTTGTTCTCTCGGTTGAGCCATGTCCAGTGTTACCTTCAAACGGTGTGGAAGAACTTTAGTGAAGATTTTATAAAACACTGATAGGATGCTGATAGCTCTGTAGTTCCTGATATCCTCAATGTCACCTTTTTTATGTAGCATGATCATTGCAGCGTTGTTCCAATCCTCAGGAATCTTCCCTTCATTAAGGAATCGAGTGAAAATTTGGGCGAGTACTGTTTCAATTTCTCCACTTGCTTCTTGTATGATGTCTACAGTAATTCCATCTTCTCCTGGAGCTTTTCCCCGCTTCATGTTCTTGATTGCATGTGCAACTTCTGCCGGGAGGACTGGAAGAACTCTGGTACTGGTACCTTTCGTGATGTCTGGAGTACATGTATCATCTCTTTTATATAATTTGGAATAGAAATCTTTCACTCTTGTCAAAATTTCTCCTCTATTTCTTGTTATAGAACCATCTTCTTTTTTTCAGTGCCATAATCTGTTTTCTTCACTTACTGAATGTCCCTTTGCTACCTTTAGGCTTTGGTTGCTTTCAATTGTTTTCCTCACTAGTTCACAGTTGAATTTCCTTACGTCTTCAGTGATACTTTTTCGTACTGTCTTGCATAGCTCTATATCTTCCACTTTGGAAGTCACATCTTCTTTAGTTGTCCTCATCTCTCTTCTTTTTTGCATCAACATTTTGGTTTTTCCTGATAATTTGTACACATGCAACTTTTTCTTAGACCGAGCTAATTTTGTTGCTGTTTCCATAAGAGCTTTGGTTACTTTTCTGTTAACTTCAGAAATATCCACTTCTTCCGATGTTAGGCCTTCTAAAGCAGAGATTCTGTTCTTCAGTTCCAACTTGAAGGTATTATTCTATTTTTTAAGGTTGATTATGTCAATACATTTTGTTTGTCTTATGAGCTTGCCACGTTCGAGTTTAGTGTTGAGGTGCATCTTACATCTCACCAATCTCTGGTCACTACCTGTGTTAAATTTGTTTAGCACACTGAAGTCTTCTATGACGAATTTTTTGTTACACATAATAAAATCAATTTCACTTGTCGTCCCATTTGGATGTCTCCATGTACATTTCCTGTGTGGTTTTTTCTTGAAAAAGGAGTTCAAGATGAAAAATACTTCTGCCTCTGCAAACTCAACGAGAGTATTTTCACACTGGTTTCTGTTGCCGTGACCGAATTTACCTACTGAAGTTTCATTCTGTTGCCGTTGCCCTATTTTTGCAATGAAATCTCCCATAATTATCTTCAAGTGCTGCTTACCTTTATTATTTAGATGACCAATTTCCTCATAAAATTCTTCAATTTTTTCTTCAGGATGACTTGTGGTGGTTGCATAAGTTTAAATAATCTGAACCTGGTATCTTCTCGAGAGTTGGATAACGAGTCGTGCAGCTATGTCAGAGGAACTTTCAACTTCTACAACTTTATCCTTCAGTTTCTTGTTTATTATAAATCCAACACCACTAGTTCTGCCAGTATCTGTCCCACGATAGTAGAAGAGATGTCCACTTTTCAGTTCAATGAGATCTTCTCCTTTTCTCCTTACCTCACTTAGCCCGACGGTGTCCCACTTGATCATTTGTAGTTCCTCTTCCAATTCAAGAAGCCTTGAATCAGAAGGTAGGGAGCGTCCATTATACGTAGCCAATGTCAGCATCAGATGGCAGCCTAGTCCGGTCCTCCGGGGATTCTTAGCATCCTCTGCCTTCATGTCGCACTGGCCGCTGCCTTGGCCAGGTACATTCCAGCTGCCGGAGACTGAGGGCCAAGATTTAAGTTGTGGAGTCATTTTGGAGGGGTTTGGCCATAACTCACCACGCTGGCCAAGCGGGAAGGTGAGTGTGGGATAGCATTTCCTCTAATCCCGATGGTATAGTTATACCGCTATTGGCGGTCTTCAGAGCCCTTTCAGTGAGAACAGAATGCGCCACGAAAAGGCGGGGTTGACATTTGTCAAGGAGAGGCTGTGATGTTACGCATCACCTGACCTTACATGCCATACATATATACGGCACATAGTAGTAAAAGGTTTCGAAATAATATATATAGTGATGCAATTTTTACAAATGATATATAAATAAATAAACATGTACCTCAACAGTGTAAGATAGTATCCTTGATTCCTCACTTTCACCCCGTAAATTAAATTCTGGCCTACGTCTCTGGGTATCACAACAATTGATGTTTTCACAACAGAATTTCAAACACAAAGAATATCTTCTGTAATTAAATAAGATGGAATCTTTCTCAAAATTATACTTCGTATGATAATTTTCTCCTGGCCAAATTCTAAAGTTATCAATATGGAAATTTATGATAATAAAACCATAGGATATCTCCTGAAATTGGGATAGGTCCAAGCACGAATTCCAGTGAAACATTATTGTTGTGTTTGTCTTACAGCATTGGTTCTATCCCTTCCTTGGAACCAGTGGCTCTAAATTAAGGACGGGTGACTGCTTAATTGTGATTACAATACAACTACAGCAAACACCCTATTTGCATATACATATGTACATGCATTCTCCATTTTAACATATAAGAAATTATAAAAATGAATTTTCTAACAAAAACTAATAAAGCTTTTTTATACCTCAGTTTCTTCTTTTAGTACATTGAGTTGTAAAACACTACGTATTTATTCCACAGCGAAACACTTCTTCCAAGTGTTCAACAATGGTAACCTCTCCTAACAATGGGTAGTTAAAATAATCACGAGTGAATAAGAGCTAGAGATAGACATCACGCGGTATCTGCTATGTTTTCTTTCACTTTATCTTCTTGCCAATCTGGATAGATGCAGCTTGGAAGATATGGATTATAATGAATAATTATCATTCATATCTTTATTCATTTCAAAGGTTGCTGATCAATTTCTTTGTTGTACCTATTATGAGAATTCATCTCGGGAAGATTAGCTCACACGAATGTTTTTTTTTTTTTTTTTTTCGAACTTAATTCGGCTTTGCCAAGTTCTCACAAGAAGGATTGCTTCTAGCCTTGTTAATGTCAGGTGACAGCGAATCGAGACAAACAAATAGAGCAATATTTTTCTCAAAATATCCCTTTTCTTTAGCATTGGTATTTACAAATCGGTTGCCCATTTTGAATTGCGAACAACATGTGATGTTTGATATTAAGCATTTGCTCAAGACATTTTAAAGCATAATAAAGTATTGCAGATTCTGCATATCCTAATTCGGTACCTATGTTATTTTATCCCTTTTACGAAGTGATGTGACTCTCAGTTGAATTTCGTAGTTTCGCCCTTTTTATTGGTGCCTTCCACGGATCATAATAATTGTAATTGGGTATATTTTCTAGTGATTTCTTTGTATTTTAATAATTTCATTTTCATCTGAAACGGACAAATAAACCGTGTTTGTCGAAGAACAACACATCTTGTATGGTTCAAGGATCATACAAAATTTTTCAGGAATTTCGTTTTTTTGCAGAAATTTTATTTTTGATGGCGTTGTTTAATCAATTAATTCATTTAGCTAACTTTTAAACTAACTTGTTGAGCATATATTTCACTTCTCCAATAACTAAGTGAACAATAATAACATCGGACAGGGTCAAAGAATCATCTCCAAAATGTAACAACTCGTTTCTTTTTTTCTCATTCCTTAGAAGTTTAAAGGCTGTCCATGTACTTATTTAGCACTCAGGTAGAATGCATATGCTCAAGGAAATACACTGCTCGACATAGAAAATGCCACATCAGGAAGTATTCGTTGGAGCGCAATTCAATTAGGGGGTATTTGTCGACAGTTGGTAAGTGTAAATGATGGCACTTGCGAACCAGTCACGTGATAGGAGAGGGAGATATAAAGAACAAAACGGCTGGGCATAGCTAAGTTTGGTTGTCTTCACCTGCGCGTGTGGATTACTACATCGGAGTGTTCTTGGTGGCGAAAGCACGTGTAAAGAGTTAGAATACCTAGACCACATCATCGGGAATCCTAACATCCCACGGATACCTTTACCAGAGGCTTCATCGTAGGGTTCCTGCGGCTGGTCGGTCCCTGCGTCACCTCGGGATGCAACGACTGTCGGCCGAATATGTCGACAGTTGTTAGAGGAAGATAAGGTACGTCGTCGTAGTGGGACTGGTACACGTATGTGAAAGTCCGAACGCCTTTGTCGCCGGGCTCAATGGTTAGCCGTAGCAGCCCCTCTACCCACAGCGGACGACTTTCGACGAGGTGTACAGGCAGCTATAGACATCCCCTTATTAGACAGGGAGTGTAAATCGTAGATTGGCTGAGGCAGGGTTTGAAATCTCTCCAGCCATTGCGACGACTGCCACTCACAACAACACATTGTCACGGAAGGTTGCAATGGTGCGGCTATGTGTGACGGGACGAATGATACTATGTAGTATACAGTGGCGAATTTCACTTCTGCCTTCAGTACGGACGATTGGCGATTTATACTTACAGGGATGATCTTGCTTACTTCCGTGAACGCCAAATAGCTCCTTAGCCTGGTGTTATGGTTTGGGTGCTAACATTTCCAACAGGCGTTCACCGCTCCTACCTACGCTTGCTGAGTACAATGACAGCACGGCTACACGTCTATGTGATGATGCATCCTGTTCTGTTGCCGTACCTTCGTTGTATCTCTTATGCTTAGTTTCAAAACGATAATGCATGTCCACACACTGCCAGCTTCATCAAACCGTGCCTGCATGGTGTCTAGGTGCTGCGATAGCCAGCGCGATCCCTAGAGTTCTCTCCAATAGAAAACGTCTGGGCCGTCAACGGAAGACGAGTTACCACCTCTGCACTGCCCCTTCTCAACGTCGATGAATTGTGGAAAGTAGTCAACGAACAATTGTTAGCGATACCTTAGGGTATCATGCAGGATTTTAATGCCACGCCATGTTGCGGAATGTATACCGCAACAAGGCAGTGATAGAACCTTCTGACTTAGGACACATTATATTGTCCCCTCCCTTATCATATTATTGTAATCCCTCAGAAATTTAATCAATTCTTTCCCACCTGTTTGTCTACTTGTGTGCTTGGTTTCGGCCCGTTTCGTACATTTCTTCGTGTTGGCAATTTCTAGGTCAAGCAATGTACGTCGTAAATTCTTTGGCCAATTTATCGGACCTTATTACTCGGCTGACCATCTTGGAAGAAAAACGCTTGCTCCAACTTCGCATTCAAGATGGTCACTGCAGTCTAAAGATCGCACACTTTGTATCATACGCTAGCGCATGCACCTGCTTTATGGCCAGTTGCTTACTGGAATACACGAGAAATTACAAGAATCCAAAGTTATGGAGTCGCTGCTGCGCAGTTTGCTAAGCGAGCTTCCTATCTACGCCAGAGGATACGATGAAAATTTCATCCTAGATTATTATCTGCAATCGGAGCAATTGCCAAATATAACACTTTACATGGCTCCTTTCATCCCATCTGCAAACTTTTTTCAGAGTTCCACAACGAATTTTGAAGCGGTAAAGTCGCGTACTTTTCTTGTAAGATGAGGAGAAAATCTGGAGAAAAAGAAAAGCAACTTGACTGAAAAGAAAAAAAAAAATATTTCAGAAAGCCAAACAGAAAACAGCACTTTGTATTAAACACTTTCTTTCCTAAATCTTGTACTTAGCGTACATTGCAGTTGCTATTCCTTATTCTTTGATGAAAATACATTTAATTGCAGGATCTGTTGAACTTTATGTAATTAAAATAGCTAAAAGTTTTAGGTCTCAATAATGAACAATACTTGTTTGTGGAAACACTGTACATAAGTCAGCACAAGATAAGCGCCCTCTCCTCTGTGAAACGTCAGTCACAAAGTGAATAAAAAATTCCCCGGTTTCGCAGTTGTTTAAGCGCTGGCTTTAGATCATTCGTCCAAGATGGGTTCGAGCTCAAATCGCGGTGAGGCGTGGATGTTGTTTATCTTACGGCACTGTCTCTCTACCTTCCCTGGAGTCAGTGGCTGTAAATGAAGGACGGGCAACTGCTTGTATTCTATCGAGTTTCTCACGGTCATCGATAACTCCCCTACCCCCCCCCCCAAAAAAAATATGAATGAAGCACCCTCGAACAGTTGCATCTCAACTTAGTGTAGGGCAAATCGCGTAAACTTCTGCACCTCCTGCTCAAGAAATATAACCCACATTCGGGTATTGTTCGATCGCTTTATAACAGCTTTCCCCGTATTACGTAGGTCATTTCAAAAATTTTGCACACTGCCCATAGGATGGCGTAATCACTCCAACCGTTGCGCCAGTTGTGAGTCAGACTTCAGTATACAAAGTTGTGTCTACGTTTGCTGGCTAATTTGTTCCTGTTTCGAAAACTTCTGCCAAAAATGGAGGAAGAAAAAGAGGCAGCGATCCTATATTAAAATAGAAACTTTGCGAGGACAATCTCCGACCGAAATTAATAAAGCTTTGTGTGAAGTTTGTGGGATTAGTGTAGTGAATTATTGTTCAGTGTCACGGTGGGCTTCTGGTTCCCGCCAAGTCGGGAAAGCATCGAAGATGACCCACGAAGCGGCCAACCATCAGATACAACGGACGACACTTCTGCGGTTATCGTCAACAACATTTTGGAAGAAGATCGACGGAAAATATGTGAAGAGATTGCGTATGAAGCAAACATGTCTACCGCTTCGGTTGTCAGAATCCCAACAGAAAAATTGCAGAAGAGAAAAAGTGGCTTCCAAATAGGTTCGGCATAAAATGAGTGAAGAGCAGCAAGCAGTTCGCAAAGGAATCGCAGAAGAATTGCTTCAGCGGTATGAGACAGAAAGCGAACAGTTTTTGGACAGAATTGTTTCAACAGACGAAACCTGGATAAGAGATTTTGAACCAGAACTGCAATCTCAGTGCTGACATCCAGAATTACCTCGCCAGAAAAATTCCGCCGCCAACAATCGAAGGTTAAACTGATGATGATTATGGAGTACGAAAAGGTTGGAGCGATTGCAACTGACAGAATGCCAGAAGGGGGTGCCACTGTAACAGCGGAATACCGCAGAAGATTTCTGCAAACATTTTTGCTCCCAGAGATTCGCAAAAAAAAGACCCGAGAGGCTGGAAGCTGCTCATAATCTTGCATGACAACGCGAGGCCTCATGTTTCCCATCCAGTAAGAGACATTCTGGAAAAGTATGGATGGGAATTGCTTCCCTACGCTCCATACGGTCCTGACATGAGCCCATCAGAATATGACTTGTTCCCAAAGTTGAAGAAGCCACACCGCTGGAAACGATTTAGTACGATTCAGGATGTTCCTACACTGCTGGCTACCCAAAATGCAACACCAAGAAGGACACGAGATAGCAAAACCAGATTTACTGGACACATAACAACAGATACAAAGATGAAACGATTGAGCTTACAGGCCCGCGTGACTTTCGGAACACGCAGACATCAATAGTTCGTGTGGCCCCCATGGCTAACAATAACTGCTACTACACGCAGCGGCATCGAACGAAAGAGTCTTTGGATGTGGGCTTGGAGTATGTCGGTCCAGACTGCTTCCACACATTACCACAGTTCATCAGGCGTAGCCGAGGGTGGTGCTTGCCGGGCCACTCGGTTGCCGATCAGCTACCAGACGTGTTCGATGGGCGACATATCGGGAGAACAGGCGGGCCACGGCAGCAGTGACACCTGGTGGGCCGTGCAGAATTGTTGCAGGATGCGTGCCATGTGCGGGCGCGTATTGTCCTGTTGAAACGTGGCCGCTGGCAGGTCCTGCAGGTAAGGGAGGAGAATAGGCTCCAAAACGTCGTAGAAGTAGCGGTGGCTGTTGAGTGTACCGGCGATGCGTACCAGAGGGGTGCGGGTGTCATATCCAATTGCGCCCTAAACCATAACGCCTGGCAAATGACCGGTGTGGCGATGCGTAATGCAGGCGTCATACAGTCTTTCGCCGCGGTGCCGCCACACGCGGATCCGACCATCGTGGCGTTGCAGGCAGAAGTGGGATTCGTCGGAAAAGAGAATGCCGTGCCATTCCGTAGTCCAGGTGCGGCATTCAACGGCCCACATCGGAGCAATGGGCGTCGTGCGACAAGTCCCCGCTCCTGAAGATGACGTCGAACGGTACGTGCTGACACAGATTGTTGCGCAACATACCCTAATTCCTGCGCTAACGTTCGGGATGTGGCGGTGCGAGCCGTCAATTGCCGCGGCACAACATGCCGGTCCTGTCGTTCGGTGGTGCGCCACGGCTGCAGTAATCACTCACGTCCGTCCGTCCGTCTCTTCTGCACCCACCGAATCAATACTCGCTTCACTGTGGCTGGATCTCGTCCCACACGGGTGCTGATGTCTCGGTACGATAAACCGCTGTCGCGATAAGCCACTATTCGTCCTCTGTCGAACTCCGAAACGTCCTGGAATGACTGCAGTATTCTGTGACGAGGCACCAGGAAGCTTCCCATGCACAGGTCCGACAGCACAACACACTTCCATTACTTACACCCCGCATTCTGTGCACCATTCTTATAGTGCTTCTGGGTGGCGTGCCGGGCGCACATGATTTGCATATGCCCTGCAATGCTATTCGTTTGCATGTCCTCTCGCGGGCGACGCATGCTGCGAATTTCAGGCCAATCGGATGCCTCAACAATATAAGTGTCCTGACTGGAATACATGACCTACCCAAACGTTGGGCCGCTGCCAAACAGAAACATGGAGATTACTTCGAAGGCCTGTAAAGGTATGTTGTGAAATAAGTACTGTTTTTAAAGAGATAACCGCCAGTGTGCAAAACATGCATAGTGGGAGTTCATATTCCTTCGTTCTTTCAATTAATTCTCTCAGTACATGGATATGATCTATAGAGTTGTAGTAACTCCTGAATCTAGCTTGCTCTTTTGGTTGAGACATGTCCAGTGTTACCTTCAAGCGATATGAAAGATCTTTAGTGAAGATTTTATAAACAATTGATAGCAGGGTAATGGGACTGTAGTTCTTGAGATCCTCAATGTCATCTTTTTTTACGCTTTCCAACCGTAGGTTGAAGAAGCGTATATACTCCAGCTTTTTCCGTTCGTCTGTGCGTCCGTCTGCCTGTCGGCACGATAACTCACGTAAAAATGGTTCGATTTCGATGAAATATTCGTATGTGGTAGAAATTTTGATGAAATATTCGTATTGAAAGTGGGTGAAGTGGGGTCAAAGGTCACGCAATAAGAGCAGGATCCATTCAATTGCCCTTATGCGTCATAACTTGCGTAAATATGGTTCGATTTCGATGAAATTTTAGTATGTGGTAGGGGACCACCAGGGGACGAACCCTGTTGAAAATGGGTGAAGTGGGGTCAAAGGTCACGCCGTAAGAGCAGGATCCATTCAATTGCCCTTATGCACCATAACTTGCGTAAATATGGTTCGATTTCGATGAAATTTTAGTACGTGGTAGGGGAGCAACAGGGGACGAACCCTGTTGAAAATGGGTGAAGTGGGGTCAAAGGTCAGGCAGGGCATAAGAGCGGGATTTATTCCATTGCCCTTATGCGTCATAACTTGCGTAAAAATGGTTCTATTTCGATGAAATTTTGGTATGTGGTAGGGAACCACCTGGGAACGAAACCTATTGAAAATGGGTGGAATGGGGTCAAAGGTCAGGACATAACAGCGGGATCCATTTCATTGCCTTTATGCATCATAACATGCGTAAATATGGTTCGATTTCGATTAAATTTTAGTAATTGGTAAGGAACCACCTGGGGACGAACCCTATTGAAAATGGGCGAAATGGGGTCAAATGTCAGGGCATAAAGGTGGAATCCATTCCATTGCCTTTATGCGTCATAACATGCGTAAATATGGTTCGATTTCGATGAAATTTTAGTATGTTGTAGGGAACCACCTGGGCACGAACCCTATTGGAAATGGGGTCAAAGGTCAGGCAGGGCATAAGAGCGGGATTTATTCCATTGCTCTTATGCGTCATAAGTTGCGTAAAAATGGTTCGATTTCGATGAATTTTAGTATCTGGTAGGGAGCCACTGGGGACGAAGCCTATTGAAAATGGGCGAAATAGTGTCAAAGGTCAGGACACTAGTGTGGGATCCATTTCCATTGCCCTTGTGCATTATAACTTACCAAAAAATGTTTCGATTGCGATAAAACGTTATCATGTTGTTCCGGAAGTATAGTGTACCAGTTCTGTTTAATATCGACGAAATTGAGTCATAGGTCATTGCACAAAAGCAAGATTTATTCCACAGCCATTATTCTCATAACCTGCGTAAAACTGCTTCTATTGCGACAAAACGTTAGTATGTTATTCTTGAGGTGTACTGAACTGGTTCTGTGGAATATCAACGAAATGGGGTCAAAGGTCAGGACACAGGAGCGAGATTTATTCCATAGCCATTATCCTCATAACTTGAGTAATAATTTCTGGTATGTTGGAAAGCGTATCATAATCAATGCATTGCATGATTTTACTAACTTGTTTATTTATATAGCAGGAGCAATGTTCCAATCCTTTTTATATAGCAGGAGCAATGTTCCAATCCTTTTTATATAGCAGGAGCAATGTTCCAATCCTTTTTATATAGCAGGAGCAATGTTCCAATCCTTTTTATATAGCAGGAGCAATGTTCCAATCCTTTTTATATAGCAGGAGCAATGTTCCAATCCTTTTTATATAGCAGGAGCAATGTTCCAACCCTTCATTGAGGCATCTAGTGAAAACTTGGGCGCATACGGTTTCGATTTCGCCACTTGCTTCTTGTATGATGTTTACGGTAATTCCATCTTCTACCGGAGCACTTCTCCGTTTCATATTCTTGATTGCATGAGTATCTTCTGCTGGCAGAACTCTGGTACTGCTGCCTTTCGTAATGTCTGGAGTACATGTATCATCCCTTTCATAAACTCGTGGTTTTGAGTAGAAATTTTTCACTCTGGTCAACATTCCGCCTTATTTCTTGTTACAGAACCATCTTCTTTTCTCAGTGCCATAATCTGTTTTCTTCCTTTACTGAGATGTCCCTTTGCTCTCTTGAGGCTTTGGTTTTTTCCAATTGCTTTCTTTACTATAATATTTCACAATTGAATTTCCTTACGTCTTCAGTGATACTTTCTCCTTTGTTTGTCGTCATCTCTCTTCCTTTTTGCATCAGAATTTTTGTTTAGGATTCCTGATATTTTGTTCACATGCAACTTGTTCTTAATACCAGTTATTTTTGGTGCTGTTTCCATAAGAGCCTTGGTTAGTTTTCTGTTAACTTCAGAGATGTCCATTTTTCTAACATATTAGACCTTCTAGGGGCAGAGGATCTGTTCCTTAGTTGCAATTTGAAGTTGTTCCGATGTTTTTGGATATTGGTCATTGAAATATATTTTGCTTGTTTTATGAACTTCCAGGCACGAGTTTAGCGTTGACGTGCATCTTACATCTCACCATTCTATGGTCACTACCTGTATTGAACTTGTCCAGGACACTGCAGTCTTCGATGATAATTTTATTTTTTCAATATTTATGCTGTTTCATTATGACATGAAATCAGAGATATATATGTGCAATTAAAAAGTAATAGCATCAAAGGGAACCACAGAAAAGGCCTCACAGAGACCTGACGTGCCCTGAATACCTGCAATCTCTCTCTCTCTCTCTCTCTCTCTCTACTACACCTCTCTCTATATATATACGGTGATTCAAAAAGAAATTTACAACTTTGAAGGCATATAGAAATGCATTCAGCATACTTACAAAATATTTGGAGGTGTTAATCTGTAGCAAAACACATCACGTTTTACCTCACGTAGCACCATATTCCGTAACCACAACCGCCAGAGGCGTGCATTTCAAAATGGCTGCTTTCACAGTCGCGGAGCGTGCTCGCTGTGTATTTTAGTTTGAAGAAATAAAATCGGCTACAACTGTTTAACATAAATTTCGGAACCAGTATCGTAGAGTTCCTCCCATTAGACCTACAATTTACTCATATCATAGGAATGTTGTTGAGACTGGTTTTTCCGTTTGCCATGAGAAATCTCCTGGTCGCCCGCGTGTTTCTTCTGCAGTCGTGAAACACGTGAGCAAAAGTATCGTTCGTAGTCCCACGAAATCAACGCGACGTGCATCTCATGAAAACGGTATTTCGCAACGGACGGTTGGAGAAGTGTTCAGGAAAAAACGCTTGCCTGTAAACCAATACAGGCCGCCCCAGTGGTGCAGTAGTTTAAGCGCTGGCTTATCACCATTCGTCCGTGAAGGCTCTGTGTTCAAATCCCGGTGAGGCATGGACGTTGTGTTTGTCTTACGCCACTAGCTATCTCGCTTCCCTGGAACCAGTGGTCCTAAATTAGGGACGGGCGACTGCTTATAGCCCATTGAGTTGCTCATGGTGGTCATTATACCTTCAATCAGAAAAGGAACAAAAATACATACAGATTTACCATGGTTCAAGAAATTAGTAGCGCAGATTGCGTGGCTGGTCAGGAATTTCCTTCTTTGAAAATTGCTGTTAAACTTGGAAATGACTTTCTTTACAGATGAGGGGAGCACTGAAGGGGAAGGTGTACGGCCCAAGTGGCAGCAAAAGGGGCTGAAGGGGAGGTGGCCCAAGGAGGTTATATTACTGGAGACACCACTGGCTCTGCCGCCATAGGTCACAGCTAATCTGTGGTGTGACGTCACAGGCAGGCAAAAATGAACTAAATTATACCGTTGATGAAACAGTAAGCTTGTGTATCATTGATAAAGATTATTGAATTATTCATTTTATCTGTTTATACGCTTAGAAGCTTTTGTTTCATTGGTTTCAAAGTAGCTTCTCTTCTGCGGCTGCGTCGTGCCTGCTCATGACGTCATTTGCAGCACGGATGGTGACTTATGGCTGCCAATGCTGCGTGGATAGGAGTGGTGTCTCCAGTAATATTACCTCCTTGAGGTGGCCCAAGTGGAAGGAAAAATGGCTGAAGGGGAAGGTGCTTTCAATATTTTAAGCATTACTGTGGTTTTATGCTTCCCTTTTAAATGCTGACATATTATATCGAATAGAAGGAGACGGGACATTCCTGGACTACGTAATCTCTTTAGTGACATAAAATTCTTCAGTGATGAATCGGCATTTCATTTCAGTGATGTAAAATTCTTCAGTGATGAATCGGCATTTCATTTCAGTGATGTAAAATTCTTCAGTGATGAATCGGACAGTGGTGTATTAATCTTCAGTGATGATTCGGCATTTCATTTGAGTGGTATGGTTAACACCCACAGCTGCGGGATTTAGGTTGCCGAAAATCTTGCGAATAGCTGGTACATGTTCATGACAGCCCAAAGGTGAATGTGTTTGGTGTACTTAGCAAAGGCATGCTTTACGGCCCTTTCTTTTGACGTAGAACTACGTCTAACTCCGCGGATAGAATGAGGCGACTAAGGTCCAACCGCCTGTTACAAAAATAGGTCCCAATTGAAATCATTATAGCGTTAAAAATGCATGCAGCACACTAATCATGTTAGCATACGCGTAAACCGCGTGGAGTCCAACTCACGTACTGCGCAATACATCGTGCGCGCAACGCTCCCCTCGCTCCCGGTGCGCAAAGGATATGATGCAATATTTTTGGCGGAGCCGCCAGGTTTGTTTGAGTTTGTTCTTTTTTTCACTTTCCAAACTTAACGTGATAATCTTCTCTCTCACAAGAATGAGGTTGGCAAGTCTTGAGGTCAGAGAGAGTGACGTATGAATGTGATAAGAACGTTTAATAAAATGGACGATACAGCAGTTGCTTAGTGTGTGTGTGGAGATGTTCGATCGCTGTAAAGAGATGCGTGAATTTTAATAATAGCAGTGCTATATTGTGGATGTCATCATTCGTTCTGAACCAATAAAAGGTTATCGTAAGTTTGACTTCTGTATATGTTTCGTCTGGCCGTAAAAGCTTAATTAGAAACTATTGCATCGTATTCTCATTTAGTTTAACATTTCCTTAGTCATGGTTTTAGACATAGCGTAACACCAATCACGCACACGAAAAGGGTTACGTTATAAGCTCTCAACGAGATCTATTCGAATATACGAAGAACATGAAACAGTGGTTTGAACTGAACATTTAAAAATTGTTTTCTTTTGAGCAGGTAAACACTTTTGACAATATCGCGGTTTATCTGGACAACCTTGGGTACAAGACGACTGTGCGTGGTATCGTTTTAAAGCTCTCGAAGAGATCTATTCAAATATATGAAGAACATATCACAGTGGTTTAAACTAAAAATTTAAAAAATTGTTTTCGCGTGAACGGGTTAACATTTTTGACAATGCCGCGGAATTCGCAGAATGAACGCAATCAAAAGTGGAGAAAATCAAAAGGAGAGGAAAGAGAAAGTGATGAGGAACGTAAAAAGCCCAAGAAGACAGATGGGTAATTCGTGTATAGATCTGCTTTGTGTTCGCAATGCATCCAGCATTATTTGTAAAAATTATGTAAGCTACTTTTCATATCATAGACCTGTGTTGGCTACAACAAATTAAATAAGCGCTTTGAAACCATACTCTACTAGCTCATTTCAACTCTCCGATCTGCAAGTCCTAGTCCTACGTTCCAAACTGACTTCTCAATCAGAACTGATCCTACCTGTAATTTCTTTTTTCATGAGAAAACCATCAGCGGTATCGTGTATCTGGATATTCTCGAAAATTATCTCATTATATAGTTGGACAACGATGACAAAGAAGGACGCATTCACTTTCAGCAATATATTTCCTCAATAAACTTTTCCTAGCATGTGGATTGGTCGAGCAGAGCCACCTCGTTCTCCCAACTTGACACCTATCGATTTCTTTCTATGAGGTTTCATTAAAGATCGAGTGTTTGTTCTAAGATTACCGGAAAATCTCGCTGAACTCAAAACTCGAATCACCACCGGAGTTGCAGACGTGCCTACAGATATGCTACTTAAAGTTTGAGAAGAAACTGACTTCATGTGGGATGTCTACCTTATACTAATAGCAGTCCCATCGAACCAAAATGACTATGTGAGATAAAACTCAAAGTGTTTTGCTACAGATTAACGCCTCAAGAATTCTGTAAGTATTCTGAATACATTTTCATAAGCTTTCAAACTTGTTAAGTCATTTTTGAAACCTATAAATATTCAACGTCGTCATTTTTTTGCCCTGACTCACTGTCGGTGTTGTTAGAATTACAAGCTGTTTCGAAAAGTAATATGCCGCTGGTTACTGACCATTCGTCCGAGATGGACCGGGTTCGAATCCCAGTGAGGCATGGATGTTATGTTTGTCTTACGCCACTGGCTCTTTCCCCTTTCTGGAACCAGTGGCCCTAAATTAGGAACGGGTGACTGCGTATAGCCCATCGAGTTGCCCACGGTGGCCCTTAATCACCATAGAAACAAAACGTAATGTGCCGTTTAGTGAGAAAATCATTAGCCAGGAAGTAATGAAATTTACATAAGAAACAGACACTCAAAGAAAGGGCTAAATTGAAGTATACATAATAAGGTGATGAACGAGAACACTGGCTTCAGCAAAATTGAGCCAATTTACACATACTGAATTCAACAAAGTGCAAATTGTGCAGCGAGTTTTTTGGATTTCGCGTTATTTAACGAAAATTTTCCCCCCTCGTTGATTTTCACATCTGGATTTATTTCTTCGGGGCTTCTGAAGAAAGAAATACCTGTCATCAGAGAACTTGAAAAATTCCCGAGCAGTGAATTCCATACGTGAGTACTAAAACCAAATATCGGGCTGGGTCAAACATCTTTAAATAGTGTATGTTGTAACGTATACTCTAGATTCACTTTCCTTTTGATTTTTACTATCTCTGGTTATTTTATTTTATTATGTAAATTATCTTCTTACTGAACGAGATGTTATTTCTCCCGCTGAATGAGATCTGGCAATGAGTGTAAGTCATGACGTGGTGGTAGCCACTATAAATAGGCGCGTTCAACGATACCAGAGAGAGCTTTTGTTTGTGTTACGTGAGAGAGCTTTTTGTTGATGTGCGTAGGGAGAGCTTTGGTTATATGCTTAAGGAGAGCTTCGTTTATGTGGGTAGAGCTTCGTTCATGTGCAAGGAGCTACGTTTTATTGAGTAGCTGTGTGTCCGGTGAAGTGTATGTTGGATCATATCAAGAGTTTCTCTAATAAAAAGTTGTTCTAGTAAGTACGTTTTTCTCAGTTCATAGTTTTGTCAGATCTCTGTCTGGCTGTTAGGTTTATTTCATTAGTTGTTATTATTAACAACCAGCATAAGACTTTATTCATCTTAATTACTACTACAACCTTAATAGCAGTTAAAAGCTTGTTTATTGTTATTACTACACTACTAGCAGGAAAGTTTATTCATGTTATAATTAACAAAACAACAACCATTAGAAGCATTAGAAAAAGCATTATTCATTATAATGTGTGTGAGACAAACGATTTCATGTTTAAAATTTAATGGAAGAGTCTTATTTATTTATCTACTCTGTGTGTGTGTGTGTCGTATTTCCGTCCGAGCTGCGCTGGGTTTGTGTCCCGGATAAGTGATGGGTGGTTTTTGTTGGCCTTACAGCGTTGACGTTTTCTCTTGCCCGGAGCCAGTGTCCATAAATTAGGGATGGGCGACTGCATATAGCCATAATTTGCATATCGTGGCCGTCGAACCCTTGAAAAAAAAATGTGTTTCCCGCCAAATACTGTAGTACATGCGTCTGAAATGGGTTTTGTGACTTTACGTTGACAGTGAACAATTGTCAAAACCATTGGTGAGCACAGAAATTCCAAACAAGAAGAATAATTCTTGTGAATAGGAGTCTCCTGCTTTCACTGTAGGATTTTGACTGTCAGCGTCTGATATACTGTTTACAGAGGGAAAGCGAAAGCTTTTTGAGTGGGCAACATTCATGCTGCCTGTGACTATATCTCAAACGCTTCCCATGTGAACTGAATTTCAAATTTCCGCAGAATTCAATATTACATTTACGTGCATGCAGCTTTTTGAAAAACTCATATAAGTCAAAGCAGTCCAATATGTTGCAGAACATTTCCTTATTCTTGTATCTGAAATAAATGTAGTGAATGGATTGAGAGATGCATATTAAAATGCCATGCAAAAATGCTACATTTGATCCGTTACATCAAAAACATTATTTCCTTTCAGCAAAGTAATATAGCACTCAGTCCTGCTGAAATGAATATAGGTCGTTCCATGCCATTCTGCGTAATTAAACGAGGGGTTCTCTATTCTAGTTACTTTCAAGTTAACGCACACTATTATTACTTCTCAATTTTAAAATGCAAACGCGAACTATTCGCAAAATAAACGACGCATTGCTTTTTTCTTTTTAAATAAAACGTGGAAATATTATTTCGTTTTTGTTTAGATTACGGCTTAGAATGATTATTTCTGACATTGTATTTACATTGACATATAGTTAAGGTATATTCTGACATATATATCTTAACTAAAAGAGACATACAAAGGCTACAGACAACTCATAGAGGCATGGAGAGTTGCATGCTTGGTGTAACCAGGAGAGATAAAAAGAGGAACTCGTGGATCAGAAAAATGACAAGAGTGGAAGACATCATGATCAGAGTAAAATCCCTGAAATGGCAATAAGGTGAACATATTACCAGGACAGACCATCGATGGACAGTCGAAAGTTTATATTGGATTCCAAGGAACAGGAAAAGACCCAGAAGATCACATGGAAGATGGGTGGATGAAATTCGAAAGTATGCGGGAGTAACATGGAGGAGACTGCCACAAGACAGGCCGTTGTGGAAGAAACTTAGAGAGACCTTCGTCTAGCAGTGGATTGATAATGGTTGACAATGATGATGATTTACAGTCATCCTGGCAGTTTCCCAAATAAAATATTCTGAATCCCCTCCAAACTATTTCTTACGGGGTCATTTCAAAGGAAGAGTATACACAAACAAATCTCTGACAATTGAACATCCGAAACACATAAAACGGATATATGTTGGAATCAACAATAACAGTGACATGCTTCAGTAAGTTTTCTCGAATAAAGTGAACTTGGAAGCAGGCCGCGGCCAAACATTTTCAACATCATCTCTAGAATTGTTTGTTATGTGAAATGATACCCCTCTCTTTGCCGGTGGCGATCCTCGAACTCACATCCTTCTGCTCCGGAGCCGAATGCTTTCTCCATTTAGCTACGCCAGCTAGTGCTTTTGGTTGCCACCTGCAGTCTTGATATATGCGCCACCTCTGTAGTACGCCACATATATCCCCCTTGAGAAAGGCGGGGGCACGTAATCGCAGGTTGCGTGTCCGCCGTAAACCATGCTGGTAGCAAGTCTCTGTATTAGAAGGAATTCTCACTAATTCCAAACGATGTGTGGAAGAAGCATCACACGTTTTCCGAAGAGAAGAAGGAATTCTGATTAATTCCAGACGATGTGTGGAAGAAGCATCACACGTTTTCCGAAGAGAAGAAAAAATTCTGATTAATTCCAAACGATGTGTGGAAGAAGCATCACACGTTTTCCGAAGAGAAGAAGGAATTCTGATTAATTCCAGACGATGTGTGGAAGAAGCATCACACGTTTTCCGAAGAGAAGAAGGAATTCTGATTAATTCCAGACGATGCGTGAAAGAAGCATCACACGTTTCTCTAAGCGAAGCAGGAATTCTGATTAATTCCAGACGATGTGTGGGAGGAACATAACACATTTTTCGAAGAACGTAACGGCTAATAGATCCATTTCTACAATCGGGCGCCAATGAGGAGGGTGCCCGTGACCAACAATGTGAAAATACAAATTTACCGGTGACGAAGATCGAACCCCACATCCTTCTGCTCCAAAGCCAAATGCTTCCCCCAATTAAGTTAAACCGACGGAATGTATCGCTGCAGCTTTGCCCTCTTGACATCTGCGTCACTTCTGTAATACGTCACAGCTTTTTATGAGGTTAGGCATCATAAGCACATATATAGCTTTACTACATTCAACACAACACACACACTACAGATAATTTACAAAACCGTGTTTAGACAACTGCTTGATCACACTAGGCTCGAGTATTTAGGTTTTTTAATGACATTTCTAACCGATGTAGGTAACACAGGCACTGGCTGGATGTTGATACGTTTATTTACACAAACAAAATTATATTTACAAAATCAGCTGAGGTGTGAACTTTTCATGAAATGCATTGTCCATATCTTTCACAAGATCTGCAAATAAAATAAAGGAGCTTAAAATAAATGATTACGAAGTTTCATAATATAAAAATGTACATAAATACACAACGTACCAGTAGAATCATTCAGTCGCGTAAAACCTAATTTACGTCGCATGAATATGTTGTTTAAGTTTCCCGAATGTTCCTTCTAGCAATGAAATACTTTAAAGCAAGTAGCTTCAGAATTTGCATAAAGTAAAGCTCTATGAACATATTCAGCTTCTGGGAAATCATTGTAAGCTGTTGGAAAACCATATAAGTTGATCTCCGTTTTTCATCAAGAATTCTGTAGAAAGTGGCACTTTGCATGTGACGTTTCTCTTTCATCGAAAGATAAAACGCATAATAACAGAATATTTTTCTTTCATTTTCGAAGAACAGAAAGCAATTTGAAACAAGAAAGATGACACCGAATTTTCGGGTGTAATAAGCACGTCTTTTGAATTCATTCTGATGCATATTAAATTTATCAAAACTATTCAAAGTCAATGGAACCGGTATGGAAAACAATAGTATCTGACGGAAGGAAGAAGTTTTTTAATCGTGTTTTTAATCCCTCAGATATTGCTGTAAACGGAATCGTGAGCTTACGCCCTATGTTTGCAGACTTGTGTTTTAAGAAAAACATGAATTTATATGAGAAACATTTCGCACCGGAAACGCTCTCGAGCACCGAAAGAATTTTTCAAATCAGACTCTTAGAAACAGAGATATCGACAAAAATAAGATGTGATTTTACATCACCTGGTGGGAAAACCTTGCATTATTTTAGAAAGGAAGTATTCTCAAAAGGTTTTTCCATATGAGCGGTATCGGTTCAAGAAAAAAAAAAAAGTTGTCGAATTTTCAGGAGCCCAGATTTTGCTACAAATACATCAGAAGCAGAAATTAACACTTATGCCCCTTGGTAGTCAAACCATTCTTTACCAAACGTTAGAAATTATCAGCAAAATATTTTCCATCAGGTTTAGTATGCGGTACAGGAGAAATTTTTCAAATCGGAGTTTTAGAAGCAGAAATAACGCAAAAAATGCAATTTGCATTTGTGCCCCTAGGGGAAAGTCAATGATTTATTTAAAAATTTTGAATTTATAGGAAAAACATTTCGCATCGGAAACACTATCCAACAAAGATGGAATATTTCAAATCGGACTCCTAGAAGTAGAGATATTGACAAAAATAAGATATACATCTACGCCCCTGGCGTAGAAACCATGCATTATTTCAAGAAGAAAATGTTTCTAAAAGGTTTGTCGACATAAGTACTTTCGGTCTACCAAAGACGAATTTTTTCAATCGAGATTTTGGAAGCTCATATTTTGCTGCAAATACATCAGAAGCGGAAATTAAGATTTACGCCCCCTGGTGGCCAAACCATTTTTTTTACAAAAACTAGAAATTATGTGTAAACAATTTCCCATCAGGAGCTGTATCCGGTGCAGAAAGAAGTTTTCAAATCGGAGATTTATAAGCAGGGATATAGGGGGAAACGCAATTTACCTCTACGCACCATAGCGGAATGTCTATGAATTACTTGAAAATTTTGAAGTTATATGAAAAACATGTCACACTGGAAACACTATCCAACAAAGAAGGAATTTTTCAAATCGGACTCCTAGAAGTAGATATATTGACAAAAATAGGATATACATCTACGCCCCCTGGCGGAGAAACTGTGGGATATTTTTAGAAGAAAATATTCCGTAAAGGTTTATCGATGTAAGTGGCATCAGTCCACGAAAGAAGTTTTTCAATCGATATTTTAGAAGCTCAGATTTTATAGCAAATACATCAGAAACAAAAATTTACACTTACGCCCCCTGGTGGCTAAAGTATTCTTTACCAAAAATTTGAAATTATATGCAAAAGATTTTCCATCAGAAGGTGTATCCGCTGAAGAAAACAATTTTCAAATCGGAGTTTTAGAAGAAGAGTTATCGGGAAAAATGTAATTTACTTTTACGCCCCCTAGCGGGAAATATATACGTAATTTGAAAAAGTAACTATATCTAAAATACTCTTTGACATAAATGGAATCGAGAGGTAAAGAAATTTTTTTCAATCGGGTGTTTAGAAGCAAATATGTGGAATAAAACGTATTTTTGAATTCGACATTATCTGCACTTACGCCCTCTAGCGGCAAAATTGTACATCGTAAAAAAAAAAAAGAAATAAAGGATCATCATTCGAATATTTCAAGCTTTCCAATGCAAAAATAATTTTTCAAATCGGACTAATAGTTGCAGAGATATCGTGGGTACAGACTGACGGACGGACGGACAAACCGGTAGCATAAGCACGATCTTTTTTTACAAAAGACGTGCTAAAAATTGTGTTTATCCTGGCAAAAGTTTTAATAGTGTAAAGAAAACATGTGCAAAGGAAAACTAAAGCCTATCTTCGAAGATAATTATTAACTACTTTAAAGCACATAAACGAAATGCGTTAACCATTTGGAAACAATGAAAGTATTATAGGTATACAAACATAAGTTTTGAGAAATATCAAAACTAACAATAGGCTGCGAAATTCTCGTTGTCAAGTGTTTGTTTCTCTCGGAAACAAGAATATTGTTTTTTGTCTGGTTTGCTTCTTTCAAAAATGGCAAGTTTCTATTTAGAGTTATAAGTCGTTGACTGCTTATAATTTTTGTCTACCAATTCTAGAAAGCAGTAGCACTGCCCATGATCCTCCAGAAGCTAAGCCCGTGACCAACGTAAAAATTTGCCTGAGAACCCCGCCTTTGACCGAACAGCATTTGACCCGTTTTGGTGTTATTGGCTGACATAAGTCCGAACAAGCACATAATATTCCGTGGAGTGCCGTAGATGCAGTTTTAAGAGTAATGAACCAGAGAAAATACCATCAATCTGCCGCTGAGAAGGCGAAGCGAGAGATCATTTGTGCGCACCCACTGTCCAAAGAAACGAAGAGGATCGTCAGCACCGCGAACCCTTTTGTTCCTCTCCCACATCTTCTGTGTCCAACTGGTGGAGGAAGGTTCTGGGTGGCCTAAGCCTTGGCAGAAATAAGAGAGAAATCGAGTCAGCCTCTAGAGGCAAGAAGAAGGGGAAGTAGGGCAAGCTCACCCTTTTGTCACAGGAGTAAGTGCCAGCGTGGTAAGGAAGTGTCTCCTGGAGTTCCCTCGAGAAATGTCACGTTGACTTTTATTTTAATCAGTGCGCGCAAGCGTGTGAATGCAAGTGTGATTCAACATGGGCCCGCAACGGCGTTGGTTCGTGTAGGACACCAACAATCACAGATTATTGAAGAGGATTCTTCCATTTAAGTACTTTGTTTTCTTATCCATTTCGCCCGTACCAGCAGGAATTTTGAAAAGGATTTCGAATAGGCTTGCAGAACTGTAAATGTTAAAACTCTTTGAACTCCCCAGGACTGTGTGTCATTCGGGTCCTAAGACAGCCATGGTTTAACAAGGTGTATCCTTTCACGTTCTCATATTACACTGAAGTGCGAAAAGTGATGTAATATGTATCTAGTGTCGTGTAGGACCTCTCCTAGTCGGCAAAGTGCAGCAACTCGATGTGGCAGCGATTCTACAAAAAACCGAACGACTTCTAGAGAGATGCTGAGCCATACCGTCTAATAACAGCCGTCCACAGTTCCCTGGTATTTGTAGGTGAAGGATCTTGGGTACGAATGGACCTTTCCACTACGTTCCATAAGTGCTCTATTGAGTTCATGTCGGACGAACGTGGTGGCCACACCATCCGTCGGAATTATCCAGAATGCTCCCCGAACCAATGTTGGACAACTTGGTCCAAATAATATGCTGCATTGTCCACCTGGAAAATCCCATCGTTGCTGGGATACATGACGTCCATGAAGGGCTGCAAATGGCCACTCAGAAGAGTAACAAAGCGATTACCGGTTAATGATATGTTTACGAGAACCCGAGAACATAAACCATTCCACGTAAAGACACCCTACTTATGTATGGAACCACCACCAGCTTGCAAAGCGCTTTGTTGACAGCTTGGGTCTATGGCCTCATATGGGGTCTGCGCCACCCCCAAACCATACCATCAGCTCGTAACAACTGGTTGCGTGACTCATCAAACCCCGCCACATGTTACCAGTCTTCCAGGGTTCAATTACCGTGTTCACTAGTCCAGATGAGGCGCTGTGTCCGATGTCGTGGTGTTAACAAAGAGACTTTGGTGGGTCCTCTGCTCCCATACACCATGGGCGCTAAATTACGGTGCACTGACCTGATGGATATGCCTCTGGTACCACCTGCATTGAATGTGGATGTTATTTGAGCCAGTGTCGCTTGTCTGTTAGCATGGACAATCCTGGTCATGCGCCTTTGGTTGCGATCATTCAGTATCCTTGATCGGCCAGTGCGCTGTCCACGGTTGGTGGCAATGCCTTCTATGACGTATTCTCGGTACACACGTGACACCGCGGATCAAGGAATGTTGAATGTTCGCATAACTTCGGAAATTGAATGTCCCGTCCGTCTGACTCCCACTACCATCAGGGTTGGCAAGGTAATTTACTCGTTACGTATTTTACGTAACTTAAGCGTAATATATAAAGGTAATTTACTTAGCGCAGAAATCCAGTTTTTTACGCAGACGTAAAAAACTAATTTTCTTTCATGTGTGCGTATACATTGAAGAGTAATTGAATTAGAGACAGCTGGCGTTATGCAAATGTAGCGCTGTGGGCTGCCCTGTAAATGGAAACGACATGACGTATGCAGCGATCCGACAATATAAGGAGTGATGCGACGGGAATCAGTAAGAGTCGGACGCAGTATGGGTAAGACGAAGGATCTAAGCGCATTTGATCGTGGGCAAATTGTCGGGGCCCGACGAATGGGTCACTCCATCTCGGAAGTCGTGCAGGCACTGAGAATTTCACGAGGCACTGTGTCACGGGTGCACCATGAGTACATCGAATCCGGTAAAACCATCTCTGTAAGGGCCAACTGTCGTGGACAACAGCGTTTGGATGAGCGAGGTCATCGTCGGCTAGCTCGCATTGTTGCAGCGGATAGACAGGCCACAGTGCAAGAAATCACTCGGCAATTTAACGCTGGTGTACAAAAACGTGTAAGCAGACACACCACCCAGAACCATCTGCTCGCTATTGGGTACAGAAGCCATCGTCCCACGAGGGTACCGCTGCTGACCGCACACCACAGGGTGCAAAGATAAGCATGGGCGCGGGAACATCGCCATTGGACCCTAGACATGTGGAAATGTTGCCTGGACTGATGAGTCGAGATTCACGTTGGTACATGCGGATGGCAGAGGATACGAGTGCGGCGCAAACCACATGAAGCGATGGATCCTTCTTGCCAGCAGGGTACTCTTCAAGCTGGTGGGTGGTGGCATTCTCGTCTAGGTACTGTTTACGTGGACTGAAATGGGACCCCTGGTATGTGTCAAATCGTCTCTCACAGGTCAGTTACCGGGATATCCTGGACGACCATTTGCTCCCGTTTGTGCGTCTTCAACATCTAACTGGGGACCTCATCCTGCAACAAGACAATGTACCGTGCCATCGCTCCCGAATTGTATCCGAATGGTTGGATGAACGCTCCACTGACGTGACCTTGCTTCCTTGGCCAGCTAGGTAACCTGAACTCAAACCAATCGAGCACATCTTGGATGCCATCGAGAGAGATGTTCGAGGCTCTGACCCCCCTCCATCAAATCTTCGCGAACTGTGGGAACTTGTTCAGGGGTCGTGGATATGTATGGCTTCCCAACGCTTCCGCGATCTTGTCGAGTCCATGCCGAGACGAATCGCCACCGCCGTCATCAGGGCGAAAGGTGGTGCTGCACGTTACTAGACAGGTATCTCTAATTCAATTGCTCTTCAGTGTAAATAACATAATATAAAAACCACTTTAATAATATTATATTTTAAACTTAAAATGTCTTGTATATTTCACTACGAAGTCATTGTTCTTTTAAGATTATTCATACAGCTCAGCCACCTATTAACAGATTTCTTTTTAGAAATTATAATATATCTGTTCTTTCTTGTATATTAAAAATGGAGAAAATAATCTACCATTAGCATCGATAAAAACCACAATATATATTGATTGGGATGTAAGGTCAGGTGATGCGTAACATCACAGCCTCTCCTTGACAAATGTCAACCCCGCCTTCTCGTGGTGCATCCTGTTCCCACTAAAGGGGCTCTGACGACCGCCAATAGCGGTATAACTATACCATCGGGATTAGAGGAAATGCTATCCCACACTCACCAACCCGCTTGGCCAGCGTGGTGAGTTATGGCCAAACCCCTCAAAAATGACTCCACAACTTAAATCTTGGCCATCAGTCTCCGGCAGCTGGAATGTACCTAGCCAAGGCAGCGGCCAGTGCAACATGAAGACAGAGGGTGCTAAGAATCCCCGGAGACCGGACAAGGCTGCCATCTGATGCTGACCTTGGCTACGTATAATGGACGCTCCCTATCTTCTGATTCAAGGCTTCTTGAATTGGAAGAGGAACTACAAATGATCAAGTGGGACACCGTCGGGCTAAGTGAGCTAAGGAGAAAAGGAGAAGGTCTCATTGAACTGAAAAGTGGACATCTCTTCTACTATCGTGGGACAGATACTGGCAGAACTAGTGGTGTTGGATTTATAATAAACAAGAAACTGAAGGATAAAGTTGTAGAAGTTGAAAGTTCCTCTGACAGAGCTGCACGACTCGTTATCCATCTCTCGAGAAGATACCAGGCTCAGATTATTCAAACTTATGCACCCACCACTAGTCATCCTGAAGAAGAAATTAAAGAATTTTACAAGGAAATTTGTCATCTAAATAATAAAGTTAAGCAGCACTTGAAGATAATTATGGGAGATTTCAATGCAAAAATAGGGAAGCGGCAACAGAATGAAACTTCAGTAGGTAAATTCGGTCACGGCAACAGAAACCAGCGTGGAAATACTCTCGTTGAGTTTGCAGAGGCAGAAGGGTTTTTCATCTTGAACTCCTTTTTCAAGAAAAAGCCACACAGGAAATGGACATGGAGACATCCAAATGGGACGACAAGTGAAATTGATTTTATTATGTGTAACAAAAAAATCGTCATGGAAGACTTCAGTGTGCTAAACTTGTTCAACACAGGTAGTGACCATAGATTCGTGAGATGTAAGATGCACCTCAACACTAAACTTGAACGTGGCAAGCTCATAAGACAAACAAAATCTATTGACATAACCAACCTTAAAAAACACCATAATACCTTCAAGTTAGAATTGAAGAACAGGTTCTCTGCTTTAGAAGGCCTAACATCGGAAGAAGTGGATATTTCGGAAGTTAACAGAAAAGTAACCAAAGCTCTTATGGAAACAGCAACAAAATTAGCTGGGTCTAAGAACAAGTTGCATATGAACAAATTATCAGGAAAAACCAAAATGTTGATGCAAAAAAGAAGAGAGATGAGGACAACTAAAGAAGATGTGACTTCCAAAGTGGAAGATATAGAGCTATGCAAGACAGTACGAAAAAGTATCACTGAAGACGCAAGGAAATTCAACTGTGAACTAGAAAGGAAAGCAATTGAAAAGAACCAAAGCCTAAAGATAGCAAAGGGACATCTCAGTAAGGAAAGAAAACAGATTATGGAACTGAGAAAAGAAGATGGTTCTGTAACAAGAAATAAAGGCGACATTTTGACAAGAGTGAAAGATTTCTACTCCAAATTATATGAAAGGGATGATACATGTACTCCAGACATCATGAAAGGTACCAGCACCAGAGTTATTCCAGTCCTTCCAGCAGAAGTTGCACATGCAATCAAGAACATGAAGCTGGGAAAAGCTCCAGGAGAAGATGGAATTACTGTAGACATCATACAAGAAGCAAGTGGAGAAATCGAAACAGTACTCGCCCAAATTTTCACTCGATGCCTTAATGAAGGAAAGATTCGTGAGGATTGGAACAACGCTACAATGATCCTGCTTCATAAAAAAGGTGACATTGAGGATCTCGGGAACTGCAGACCTATCAGCCTCTTATCAATGGTTTATAAAATCTTCACTAAAGTTCTTTCACACCGCTTGAAGGTAACACTGGACATGGCTAAACCGAGAGAACAAGCTGGATTCAGGAGTTGCTACAGCACAATAGATCATATCCTTTTACTGAGTGAACTAATTGAAAGAGCGAGGGAATATGAACTTCCATTGTGCTGGCTTTTATCGATTATGAAAAAGCCTTTGATTCGGTGAAACCATCAGCTGTTACAATGGCTTTGAAATCCTGCGGTATTGAAGATGCATACATTAATATTATTAACAACATCTATGAAAATGCAAGTGCAAATATTCGGCTGTTTGAAAATGCAACACATATAAAAATTGGAAAGGGAGTGAGACAAGGTGACACCATATCTCCGAAGCTCTTTAATGCCACAATGGAGTGTATCTTTCAGTCGCTGAGCTGGGAGAACAAGGGGATAAAGATTAATGGAGATTATCTAACCCACCTTCGTTTTGCTGATGACGCAGTCATTTTTGCAACTACCCCATCAGAGCTGCAGAGTATGATCCAGGAACTTGTTGACAAGAGTAAAGAAGTGTGATTAAAAATGAACTTTCAGAATACAACAGTGTTGTTCAATCCTTTTACAAGAAATGAAGATTTATCGATTGATGGAGAAAAGCTGAAGATAACAGACACGTACGTTTATCTTGAACAGCAGATATCAAGTGAGTGTCACATTGATGAAGAAATTAGTCTGCGTACAAAATTTGCATTTAGAGCTTTTGGAAGAAACAGCATGATTTTCAAGAGCAATATGCCATTTATGTCTTAAAAGAAAAGTGTTTGATCAATGCATCCTTCCAGTGTTTACGTATGGTGCAGAGACGTGGACCTTAACTAAAAGAGACATACAAAGGCTGCAGACAACTCAAAGTAGCATGGGGAGGTGCGTGCTTGGTGTAACCAGGAGAGATAAGAAGAGGAACTCGTGGATCAGAAAAATGACAAGAGTTGAAGACATCATGATCAGAGTTAAATCCCTGAAATGGCAATGGGCTGGACATACTGCTAGAAGGACAGACCATCGATGGACCGCCGAAATTTTAGATTGGATTCCAAGGGACAGAAAAAGACCCAGAAGAAGACCACATGGGAGATGGGTGAATGAAATTCGAAAGTATGTGGGAGTGACATGGAGGAGACTGGCACAAGACAGACCGTTGTGGAGGAAACTAATGGTTGACAATGATGATGATGATATATTGAATATAATTCAAGATTTTATTTACAGCTTCAAATTCGTCGAGTGTATTTTCATATTTATGTAATTCTATAAAATAAACAATTTTATGTTCAGTTTGTTCACCTAAGATAATACTTTGACGTGAATGTCTATGGCATGTCTATAATGCAAAATATTGTACATTTTCATTTAATAATATTTGTGTTTGACATGTTATCCACGTTTACACTTCAAAATCATAATTTTACCCTTTGAAAACTCTAAACGTTTTTCATATTGATTGTGCTATACTTATACCCTTAAAGGAAAACCTCTAGATTTGACAAAACATTAAACCGCTTGTTTTAAATGTAACCCTTTAAATGTTTATAATTGTCACTCTGAGTTATCACACACCCTTAATCACACTAATAGTCTCACTGTTATGATCTTGTAACTAAAGAGTGTAATATATTTGAACCAATTTCTTCGAACGTTCGAAGCTGAGCCAGTTTCTTGCAGTATTATTTACAAAATACCAATTAAAGAAAAGTCTTTCAAGTTGGGCTGAAGATGCTGGGATGTTGATTACCTTCAAAGCAACTGCTGACAACTCCTTATGGTGCCGACTGGCGAAGTACCAGAATGTCCGTGGTGATTTAGCACCCTTCTTCATAAGCGCTCCAAACTTTCCAAATTTTTCTCGATAATGTTAAAAACTGGTTATTCCCGAGGGTTCGAAGTTCTCTAAAATGAACTCCTCTACTTGTTCATTATGTTTCTCATTCATTTTCTGCCCCTGGTACACAGGATGGAGAACATTGGCTGCAAGGCTGTATACATTTAGCGATTGGTTTCTCCTTTTTTCTGCATGTAACATGCCTACGGCCATCCGCAATTCAACTGCATCTGCAGCAGTTGCTCTTTTTTCTGGCATATATTTATTAGCTGACTTACTGGATTAAGCACTGCGATTGTATCGGCAACTTCTTTGAGAAAGGCACTATCATAGGGAAGGAACTTAATTTGAGACGACAATTTCTCAGCTTCATCAGTGGAAGCAGCTTTTCTCATTGCACTTAGATTTTTAATCAAGGATAAACATGCATCCCTCTGAGAACCCCAGCTAGTGTCTGCAGCGAGGCATACTTTAGAGCCACCATTTTCTGTCACTTCATGTTCTCGATCAGGGTGCTTGAAAGACCTCAACACCATGTTCACATGAGATACAATGTTTTTCGAGAGACGATCCTTAGCTAGAAGATTTCCAGTATGGGCATTGCAGGCATAATGCCACAGGCCATAATTTTTACCCATTTTAAGCATGTTACTGACGTTGTCGGAAACTGTACAATAAATATTCACATTGTATCGTTCTTTAGCTAGCTTTTTGATTCACTGACCACATCACAAAGTGCTTCACCTGTTTCTGGCGAACCAGACATGTCGAAAGCATCAAGAAAAACACTTTCAGCTTTGCCACTACTTCCACAGGGATTGTGAAGAAGTCTTATAACATTTTTCGTGTTGTTCGATTCATTTTTCCAAGAGTCTATTAGCAAAACGGGGTCTGTGTCTGCAGCATTGATGGTGATCTTAGTAACTTAATTCATCATACACTTCGTCCAGAAATTTATCAGAAAGTGCTTTTCTCGTTGGTGGTTTATAGGCAGGCCGCATTTTTTTGACAGAACTGTTTAAAATGCACCAATTCTACCACACCAAATGGGATGTTGCAACCATAGAAAACCTTGGCAATAGCAAGATCTATTACCTGCTTTGTGGAAGTATTGATCTTGTCCAAAATATCGGTTATCTGTCGTTTAACCGTGGAAAGTTTAGAACTTACAGTGATGGGTGATTCAAGGTAGAAACTGTCTTCCTCTTCATGAGATGAGGAGGGTACACTCGTCACCACGGACACGGTTGAGCAGGAACTGTGTCTAGGGCTTGCAACTGGGACCAAAGGATCGTCAATGTCTATAGACATTTCCGAGTCCGATCGATGCAGGGTAGAACTGTAACTCGCCGGTGGTGGCAGTGGCAGTGGCAGTGGCAGCGGTTCAGGGGCTTTGGCAGAAGTCAGGGTGCAGACCTTCCTGTGGGCTTTCAGATGCTCCCTTGCTATATTCTTGACAGTTAATCCACATTCACAACACTTGGCACAGTTCTTGTGTCCCCCTGTAAGTGGAATAAATCCTAGTTCCTCGTACACATTATGAAGAGGTCGACCGCCGCCGCGATTTATAGTGGGAAGAGTCGAATGTTGAGAATTAGAATGTTGAGCCTCCTTCAACGACAAATGAGGATGGAGAAAAACGGTGTTTAATAAGAACACTCTCAGCTTTGAACTGAAGCCAACACTAAAACCTCCCGCATTTAAATAACAGGAAACTTGTAGTTCACATAGTTATACTTTTACCGCCGAGCCAACGAGAAGTTGTCATAGCAAGAAGCTTTATCGGCGGCTGGCGCTGTTGAACTTCTGCGTCTGCCTAGCAGTGAATCACCGTAGAGACAGGAGCCGGCAGCACGCGCATGAATATCAAAGGCGAGCCGCGAGGCAACGTCTCATTTTGATTGTTGCTATCGTCTCGTTTCACTTTACAACTCGGCGTGGCTTCTGACTTTCTTTGCCGAACATAATATTTTAAAGTGGGCTTCACACTAATTATCATAAAGAAAAGGATTTCCCCGTGTGAATATGAAGGCTAGGGAAAAAACAAGAAACAATGTGACGTGATACTGATGTATATGTGGTATCCTGGTGGTATGTCACGTGGACGTGGCAGTTTGCACTGTTCCAATAAGATCATATAAAAATACCGAAGGGTATGTTAGTTTTTAAAGGATCACCGTTTTTGTGGTATTTGTACACAGCAAGTTAATTAGCAGCACAAAGCCATGTTTTTTTTTATTTTTTTTCGTATTTTACGTTTTCTATGTATTTACGCGTTACTTACGCGTAATTTACGTGTGACGTAGAAAACCTTTTTTTTACACGTATTTCCACAACCCTGACTACCAGGCATTGTTGAAATTCCGAGAATTCACGTCGGCTTGTCATAATCCTACTGGCGGTTGTTCAACCTGACTCATGAGATTACTCCTCGCAACTGATAAAACTCGTGGCGTGCGTCGAAGCCTTTATACGACGGCAGCGCAGTTAAAAATTTCCATACTGCTGTCCTATGACTGTTGGCACTTCAGTGTATAAGCACAAGCCATTTCTTTCTACAAAAGACATGCTAAAAACGAATAAAACTACTTTGGGAAGAAATAAGAAATGTAGGAAAATAATGCAGACAATTTTTTAGCATGACTGTATCGTTGAGGAAACTAAGAAATGTTAACAGATGTGGGTTGAAATAAATTGTTATATTGCACTACATAAAGGGCTGTTGTGTTTAAAAATAAAAACATGGCGATAGTTAGTCAACAGACGAGTTTTAGCCGAATATTTCACAGTTACCTGTTATTCTTTTCGCAGTTTAGACCCTCCAAACCCGCAAGAACACGGCACTGGATATCAAAGTATTGAGCCCAACCAAATGTGAAGAGCAAGCATAATGTACATACCTCACTCCAAAATTGTACAGAAAGAAAAGAAACTTTAGTAAGCGTAGTACCTATTTTGCTTATATGCAGTTCTTTTTTCACGATTCTTCTCCTCCACGACGCATACGAAGCATATAAAACTGCAGTTCCAAAGCACACTGCTGCCATCACCCGGTAAGCCACTCTTGCACCGTATTTGTTCATCGTGGCACCTCCAATGAGACTTCCAGAACCAATTCCTGGGAAACACACAAGAAAGAATCATAATTGTAATAATACGTATTTAGGAAAATAATTGATGTTACATACTTAAATTCTTATCGATCAATAAGAAGTAGCTGATTTTACTAAACGTTATTACACGATTATTTGGCGTATTTCTAGGTTTTATGGTGCAAGGGCAAGATATGTTGACTTCTTATGTAAATTTGGTTTCTTGTCTATGTTGATAAAACGAAGTGTGTCCATGTCCTTCGCAATACATAATAAAAACAAAACTACTCAACCTAGAAACTTGAAATTTTGCACGAAAGTGGCTTACACATCGTGGATGTGCACCTCGTGCTTAGATTTTCCCCCACTAGCTTGAAGGGTTGTAGCAATGCATTTGGGGTCCATGCTTTAGTGCTGTTTCCGCCAAATTCTCACTCGGCCATCGGCATGGTGCAACAGAAAACGTGATTCATCGGACCACATAATTTGTTTCCAATTACCGACTGTCCAATCCTTGAGCTCCTGTGCGAACTGGAGACGTTTTCTCTTGTTAACTGCAGACAGCAAAGGTGTTCGAACAGGCCTTCGGCTGCCATATCCCATCCGATGGAGTGTACGACAAACAGTGAGTGTAGAGATCATTTGAGGGGATCCTTGATTAGGTTGGACTTTAATTTGCTGCACTGTTGCCCTTCTGTTGTCTGTTACCAATCTGGACACTCTCCGTTCCGCCCGAGCAGTCACTAGTCGATGACGATCACGCGTTGCACGTAGAGACCCGGTTTTTTGGCTGACAGTCCAGTCTTTAAGCGCTTTAACAACAGCTGCTCTGGAACATATCACGAATGCGGCGGTTTCGGTGATACTCGCTCCATGGCTCCGAGCTCCTACAATCATCCCACGTTGAAAGTCCGTCAAATCGCATTTTTTACCCATCTCGTCACCCAAAAATCACTTCTACTACTGTCGCAAGCACTAAGCTTTCCCTTTTTATACTAGCCTCGCCCTCTGGTGGCAACAGCGTGCAGCCATAGCTGATTTGCTTAAAACTCTCAGGTGGTCATAATAAAGTCGCCACTCGGTGTATTATCGTGAACTACTTTCTTTCACGTTGGGTGTTATCAGGTTGTATGTAAACAAAGCGGAACGATACCCGAGAAATCGGAAACTAGTTGAAAGCATTCTGATTCGGTAGTGCAGCCGTATTTTTATAATTTAATTAGCATTTTCGTCAAGGAAAGTGAGCTACAAATAACGTTAATTCATTCACTTCTGAAGTTACAATTTTGAATTACATTGATACTAACGTCTAGCTATGGTGATGAAATGATGCTTAAAAATTGATGTTCAACATGTTCTCACAAGATGGCATGGCCAGGCTGTCTTCACTGCATTTAATCAAATTACAGTTCACGTATAATTATTCATTTTAAATAATGCGCAATAAGATTTCTTTATTTAATTAATTAAGATTTACTTAATTAACGCATTTTTACGATTCACGGTCAGATATTTCACCCATCCAAGAGAAAACTACTTGCAGTTAGTTACTACATACAAAATCAAATATGTTTCAGCACAAGTTGATTTTTTTGCTCGGATTTATCTGCTCGAAAACCATGATGAGTCGCCGACGAAGCGTAACATTGAGTTCCGTTCACTAGCTAAACAAAGCCTACACCAACAAACAGCGTCAGCAAAGCGACGGGCTAAAAGCTATTCGTTAAATATTTTCTGATTTAACAACACATGGTTCCTCTCAACGAGTGTTATTGCTTGTGACGTGTATCTCTAATTTTACCTTCCTTTTGAGTTTTTGTCTTCTTGTGTAAATTTGATTTCTTCTTGTTAAGTACTTTCTTACTTAACATCACAGAGTTCTCTCCGATGAATTTTAATGTTGGCAAACCTGACACTAGATCGAAGGGCAACCTACGCAGTAAAAGACCCTTGAGATAAGAGCTGAGTCTGAAGTTTTAAGTGAGGAGTATTCTACGTGGAAATGCTGAAAAGTTCTCTGCCTAACCCACTTCCTGTAACTGTAGCATTATTTTGTCACTGCAGCTCGAAAGAGTGTTCTTTAGTATTCTAAAGTGCCAATTTTCAGACTAATAGCTCTTTTATTTTGCAGATGTTTGACGTCCTGAACTGAATCGTGTCAATGCATAGTGTTGGATTTTCGAATGTGGAATTCCGGGATGTCATGAAATTTCTGTGTTCCTGCAGAAGCAATGCTGCCGAGGAAATCTATGAGTGTATGAACCAAGCATTAAGTAACAAGTGCCCTTCATATTCCACTGTGAAGAAATGGTGTGCCAAATTTCGGCGTGAAGACTTTGTGACCGAAGGTGCAGAAACATCTGGGAAGCCTTCAACAGTGACAACACCTGAAATTGTTGATCGTGTTCATGACTCGATTTTATCAGATCGGCGAATCTTGGCTAAAACAATGGCTCAGATACTGGAGATATCCAGGGACCCTGTTGGATTCATAATTCATGAGCACTTGGATATGCAGAAGATGTCAGCAAAGTGGGTGCCAAAATGTTTGAACACCAATGAGAGACGGAAACGAGTGGACACTTCCAAATCGGTTTTGCAGCATTTTGAGCGATCTGGTGATAATTTTTGCAGCGACTTGGTGAAACGTGGTTACATTACTACGATCGAGAGACGAAACAAGAGTCTCTGCAGGGGCGGCACTCGGGTTCTCCACGGCCATAGATATTCAAGACTCAAAGGTCTGCAGGAAAGGTCATGGTAACGGTTTTTTTTTGGGGGATGGGAATTCGGAAGACGTTTTTGCTGACTAACTATCTCCCGAAAATCCAAACAATAAATGATGAATAGTATTCCAACTTGCTGTTCTGATTAAAGGAGGCGTTGAAGCAAAAAAACCCTAGGAAAACTGCGGGAAGATGTTTTCTTTTTGCAGGACAATGCTCCGGCTCACAAGACTGGCAAGGAATGGATGTTTTGAGGGATCTGGGGTTCAAGTGCTCTATCCCATTTTTCTACCACCGTACTCACCAGATCTTACTCCATCGGACTATTTCCTGTTCCCAAAGCGCAAAACAAGTTTGAAAGGGAAGCCTTTTTCAAATGATTCGGAGGTGATATCAGCAGCAGAGCAATATTTGAGTGATCAGATTTAAGAATTTTTTTTGGGGGGGGGGGAAGGTTAAAGAAACTCCAGAAATGCTATGCCAAGTGTATTGAACTTGGGGAGGAATATGTGGAATAGTCTGTAAATTTCATGGCTCTAACCCATTTTTTCTTGGTGAGGCGAGAGCTTATCAGCCTTTCCTTGTACTGTATGTGCAATGTTACAGGAGCGATTAAGCGATTAGTATTCTGTGAGCATTTGTTAAACGAGTTCTATTGATATAGACAGTGAGAATTCAAGTACATTGTGATTGAAGTTCTATTCAACGCATTTTTTGTGTCACGAACGTCTTGTGTATGATTAATTAGTGACCTTCTCTTCATTGAAACCTGGCCGGAGTATTATTGAAGTAACAATTCATGTGTTTAAGTCTTTCAGCTGCAGCAAAATCCTGAGAAATATTCGGGTATACAAGTGAACTTAAATCTTTTAAGTCTACAATCTATTAGGTAAGCCCGAAATGAAGTGAAAGTAACATTAGAGTTTTCAAATCAACAATCCATTTAAACTATATCAGCATAAGCAAGAGAAGTTAGAAAACACAATCAACAACACAGCCTCCAAATCAACAAGCAAGCCTCCATGTCATGCAAAAAGCTTTTTATAAATGATTTCCATATCCAAATTCAGACCGAATATTTCCATTTCCGACTTGCCGTTTTGCTAGGTTTTATGACAAATAAAATATACACTCACGGACAATGAAATTTGCACAAAAAGAAGGAAGCATCGGATTGAACTGAAATTTTATGGCCGTAATGATACAAATAAATGACACACATGGTGGCAAAAACAGAGCTGCAGAACAATTACAG